>JARZZO010000016.1:10017500-11217500 GCA_030544215.1 Zantedeschia hybrid cultivar
GCTAGCGTCGCCATTTGCTGTTGGAGCACCCCCACTCGGTCTTCCGCAGCGGACTCCGGTATGACTGGTAGAGGCATGCTCGGCGGGGCAGAAGGGGCGCCTTCGGAAGGCAGCATCTGCGCCGAGGCGTCCCGTGCCTCTGCTTCACTTTGTCCGGATCGTCGGGTAACAGGTCTTTGAGACATAACTTGTTTGTTGGTTTCCCACAGACGGCGCCACGTGATATAGCCGAAGCTATCACGACCGGATTCCGAAGCTGGAATCCGAAGTTATGGATCCGGAGCTGGGTCGGATCGGTGCAATAGGCCCGACGGGGATCCGGAAGGCGAAGGAGGCAGAGGCGAAGCCGAAAGTCCGAGGCTGAGGATGGCTCGGTCGGGGACTAGCTTGCCTTCAGAAGGCGGGGCCGAGACTCCTTCGGTCGGGGATGCAGCCGGCGCACGGCGTCGAGACCTGGGAGAGAAATCCGAAGTCGGCGGCTGAGACCGACTCGGGGAGGTCGGCGATGATTCGAACCGAGCTCCTGCAGGAGGGGAAGAAGAAGAAATCGGTCAGCAAGAGTCCCGGACTTCGGCCCTAGGAACCCCCTCCGACGGTCAAGTTAGCTCCTGAAGATGATTCAATTCAGAAGGCAAAGAATAGCTTTAATGCTTTTTGGACTATAGTCCTTGAGGGTCTCGGAGACATAGGAGTCCATACCTTTGGCAATAAATAGCGGTGTATTTATAGCAGAGGATAGAGGATGGTTAACGGTGATAGCCGATATAGGACTATGTTCGGGTTTACTGGTAAACCGCCATAGTGCCTAGTCCTTCACCGGAGTGGGCCGGACTCGGCTATCGGGCCGAAGGGGGTTGGGCCGCTGATGGGCCGAAGCCTGCTGGGCCTGGGACCGCCGGACTACTCCCGGGCCGTAGACTGGTGGGCCGAAGCCTGTTGGGCCGGGAGCAACGGTGCCGCTTACGGGCCGAGGGCTGTTGGGCCGCTGATGGGCCAAAGGCTCCCTGAGGGCCTTGTACTGCTGCTGCTGAACTGAACTGGGTTTGGGCTTGTTTTAATGGGCCGAAGCGGATTCTGCCTCATCAAGGTCCATTTTCTAGGACCACCCCACTTGCTTAGGCATTCCACAGAGTTCTGATTGTCATCTGATGTGATGCATCTGGGATGCTCTAGGTGCATATAGGTTAGCCTCAAGGGCGTAAGCGGATCATCTTTTTTATTTTATTTTTTTGGATCATCCGATTGATTTAAAAACAAATTGTGCTTAATTGCCAATATTTTAGTGGTGGGGCATTACAATCCATACGGATTTGCAATGCCCCCTTAATGTAGCAAATCTTTCTCTTTAATCTTTGCATGCGAAGGCTCGCTACAATGGAATTAACTTCGAAGATCTGCTTTTGCAGCATAACCTTTTTCCACCATAAGGAATCGGATTACTTGCCACTCAAACTCAATCAATAAGTTAACTCAATTCTGGTTGACAAACATTATCAACTAATTATACGACACCTACACAATATGACCTCAAACCCACCCAAAGAAAGAAGGAAAAAAAAGAAAAACAGAATGGCACAGCAGAATTTTAGCATCTCAAGAACTTAATTTACATATGTCTTCTTTGTTCACAGTAAGTAAGAAGCCCATCAACACATTCAGGATCTTAGTAAGCTAACACACATCCAGCAACGACCTCATTTCCCAATCCCAGGAAAAAGAAAAAAAAAAGGCAACAACCTTGTACGTTATTGGATAACATACAAGGAAACTGCCATATCTGTTTTCTTCCTAGTGCCATCCTTTTTAAACAAGAGGCCTTGCAATGGAACTTCTCCCTTGCCACCTCCAGAATTATCCACAGTGACTTCATTTTAGCACCGACTGTTGTCTTCTATACACCATTTCGTTTGTCTCTTCTCCATTCCCATGGTTTCTCTGGATTCGCTGAGGCCCACAATCCAATGCGAGCACTTTGTGCCTCTCTCTCCCACTGAAACATAGTAACTCAAACGATGGTTTATTTGTGCAGGTAAATCTTAAGGGTAAGGAGAGTTGCCACAAAGTGGATACAAGGGCAACAGACTATGAAAAGATTGCATTGATGACAAAATTCACATTCACCTGTTCAAAAGGAAGAGAACAAAAGGTAAAGAAGATGCTGGTAATCCACACTCACCATTGCAAATTCAGGCCTTTTGTCATAAGCCACATAATGCCAAGCAAATCCCTTCTTTAGCATCACTTCCTGCAAGAAGTGGATGAGCCAATTTGTTCAAAGTACATGTTATGGTTTATGCACTGTTTGTGTTTATATTCTAGTGTTTCTCACCTGCACAAAAATGCCACTGCAGTAAACATCTCCAACACACCGGCCATACCGATCTTCTCCGTATACGAGTATTGTCAAGTGTTTGCCTTGAACAATATTGGCCAATGCTTCCTTGGCCTCCCTACCATATGGCATTGCACTCTCTGGTGCATCAATTCCCCTATTCTCTTGTAAAGATGACCATGCAAGCATTCAGCCATTTGCTTCTCAACCTCCAATTAGCCATATGTCAACATTTTGAATAGGATGCTTACCTTAGTCTGATTCGATATTTTCGAGCAAGAACTCCCTCACTGTTGGGGCTATCCATGACTCTGGATGAACACATGAACAAAGACAACTCCTGATGAGTACAACCCCAACAATGCTTACTTGATGATATGCTTAGCTAAGCTGGTTTTCTTACCTATACCCCTGCTCTTGGATACTCTTCTTGAGTACATCTGCCCTCCCATAGTCCTTCATGGCCCTTGCATCAGCTCTCTCTATGGCTGCCTCAAGAACCTCTCTAGGGACCGTGGCCGACTCCCTCGGCTGGGCAGTGTCCACATACGCATTAATCGTGTCTCCGTCCGCGACGTCTTTAGGACCCACCTGACAGCAGCAAGAAACTAGGCTAACAATGGCTAAGAAGAGAGGGATACACACCACAGCAGCACACACCAATTGGAAGAGAATGAGAGTCTTACAGGGAGAGTATGGAGCTCAAACTTCACACCTTCAGGCCATGACACTGGAATGCCCGAGGCCTCAATCAGAGTGTGGGGAAGAGGAAGCCCATAGAAGACCAGAAGGCCCTAGACATGTTGCCCCATGAACATTAGTAAAATATTAAGGTAGCCCCTAATATAACAGGGAAATGGGGTGTGATTGAGCTGGTCACAGTGCAGAATCACACACCTCAACATCAGCTTTCTTGTGCCCTTTCAATGTCAGCACAATAAGGCGAGAAGCATCCTCTGCTGTTCTTGGCGGGGGCTTGGCTCCCTTCCATGCCACCGACAGCTTCCTGTACCTTCATTGGTGGAGAAGAAGCTGAATTGGGTCAGACCCATGGGATATATCAACTGCAACAAGAAGCTACTCCCAAGAGCTGGTCCAGTTCCAAAAACAAAAAAAGGCATATTTTTTTCTTCTTCTTTCGTTACCAGTTGGCTTGCGCTTTCCTGGAGGAGACGACGTGCTGGCTGAGGCCATCTGGTACCTGCAAAACAGACGAATTGCGGAGGACCCATCTTCAGTACTCACAGTCGATTCCAAAGCCACCACATATGACATGCCCCTCATGGAATTTGGCAAAAAAAAAAAAAAAACTTTTTTTCTCCTATTACGAATCAAGAATCCGCATATGGAGGGCATCACAGGTAGCTGAGGAATGTGTTCCCTGTGGGGAATGGGAAGGGGAAACATGTTGGCCATAACAGAGAGCGCGAGGGGGACCTGGGAGGAGATGTCGAAGTTGAAGAGGTCGTGGGCGAGGGCGGAGAGGCCGACGGAGCCGGGGGTGACGCCGTGGGGGCCGAGAGGCTGGTCGTGGTGGGGAGGGGGCGGCGGCGGGGACGAGGGCCTCGGCTTGCAGCACTCGCCCCACAAGAACCTGAGGGCGTTCCCCATCTCCTTCTTGGTGCCAAGTCCCCAACCCCTCTCTCTCTTGGTGGCGTTGTGAAGGTGATGAGAAAGGTTGGAGGTGTGAGGGTCAACCTGACATCGCTGCCTTCAAGTGAGAGGGAATGGACGTGGAAGGGTAGGGAACCAGTAAGAAAGGCACGCGTGCGTCCCTCTTATTGGTTGGGGTTGGCATTGACCGGGAGGTCAAGTTCATCCTTGGGATTAGGTTAGGGATGCAAAAGGTTACCAAACAGATGGGACTATAAATGGAAGGATAGTTTTTATTTTTATTTTTAACAAGATTTTTAGACAGTTTTTTTACAAGATTTAGCTTTTGTAGAAAGGGAGGAAATAATTGGTTTTGGTTTCACTTATATGTGAATTAGAAAGGAAAGCTTTCACTTTCATCATTGCAGTAGTAATTAATTATTTTGAACTTTTGTTTCTATTCATTTTTTATTTTTAATTTTGATATGCTTTGAATCAGCTGATTCGTCGTAAAATAAAAATTAAAAATAACATTTCCAACTCGCAATCACAAGTAAGGTGTTGATGAAGGGCGATTAGGATTCGGTCTAAGCAGGCCCATTTAGTTTAGTGGTCTAAAGGCAACGGAAACTTGCACAAAGATGCTACGTGGGTTCTCTCGGTATCCTAATTGGCAGGCTGAAGGTGGGAACTTGAAACGGATAGGCCCAAATCCTCAGAACGTCAGGCATAAGAAAATGCAATGCATCCGTTGGTGGCTCCCAAGACACCACAGTGTCTCCATCATACCTACTAAGAGTAGAGAGGAGTCCACCCTCTCGGTAATCAAAGATCTACAACTTGGCTGAAGAAAGGTCAGGAGCCTAGACTCGAAGGCTGCTTCCTCCCGACTATCTGAGAGGCTGAAGGTCCCCCAGAGTCGATTCATAACTTCTCTCCATCATCAGGTGGGTCTTGTAGGTTAACGACATAACTATCTGTTTAAGGTAGGTCCGTACAATCTACTCTCTCTGATCATGAGGAGATCTCTCCTTATCCAGTATCACACGATTCCCTCAATCAAAGGAAGTAGATCATGGGCTAATTAATTCTCCAAAGATAACGGCTCCTACGACACTTATGGGGAGAGAGACTATATGATCTTCAGACCTTTTGTGGTCAAAGGTACACAAGACAGAGCCCAAAAATTCCTAGAGAATTTATCTTCTTTTAAAACCTAACTTAGACATCGGAAGGTTCTACTCTCCAGGAGACGTGGTCCCCCTGATGTCTCTTCTTCTTGAAGGCCCTTACCTGAGCGTTTTCAATTCTACAAATATCGAGTAGCCAAGAGTCGTGATCGGACGGTCTCCGTCGTCTGACCAGTTTCTGACCACTACAGGTGTTAAACATTATTCTAACAATAGCAAAAGGAGAGTGCATGGTAGGAAGGGAGGAAGATGAGATCTTATGGACTTTATGTTCTATACTCATGTGTATCCTCGTACATAAAGTTAGAGGTTAATTGAATATTTTGTCTATTTTTTCTAATTAAACCCCAATACACCCTTTATCCCTGTGAGTGACGACAAACAAGGATCTACCGAATGAGATCTAGGATCTTATATCATCAAAAGGCAAGGGTTGTGGAGCATGTGGCGAGGAGGGCCCTGAGGTGCCTCAGTGACTCACCTTAGAGGGCTACAAGGGATTAATTGGGGAAAAAACAAAAAAACAAAAAGTTGTTGTGCCCGATGCTATTGGAGTGTGCCCATTTGGGAGCAGCATATCAGCAGACATTGGGGTGGAGGAGTTGTTTGTAGCAGCAAGGTAAGCGGAGGGTAGAGGTTGCTTAACGGTGGCAACCGATATAAGACTATGTTTTGTGTTTACTGATAAACCGCCGTAGCATCTAATCCTCCCACCGGAGTGGGTCGGATATGGGTACTGGGCCGAAGGAGGGGGGGGGGGTGCTGTTGGGCCGGATGCCGCTTAGTGGGCTGAAGCCAACTGGGCCGAGGGCCGCTGATGGGCTAAGGACCATTGGGCCGAGGGCCGCTCGGTCGCTGATGGGCCGAAGACCACTGGGCTGCTATTGGGCCGAGGGTTGCTGATGGGCCGAAGGCTGCCAATGGGCCTCTTACTGTTAGCGCCGTTGAGTTGATCCCAACGTTTGGACTGTTTTGATGGGCCGAATCAGATTCTCCCCATCAGGTTCCACGTAATAACTTATTCTGCAAACAAAGTGAATTCTTCTTTAATTCCAATGTGAAAGAACTAAAGAGTGGACTTAAAATCTAATTCATTTATTAACTAGGTTTCACACGAATCTAGATATATTTATTTTAGATATCAATCTACCCAGTACACGAGTATTATTGATAACTCTATTTTCACCCTCCCTTATTGCAAGTTGTGCACACGGTTAGTGGCGGATTCAGCATTTATTCAGTAAAATCAATAAAATCTTTATGAAAAAACATATAAAAAAGGTTTTAAAAAAGCATCACACAAATCGAAAGGGACTTGCACCTCGCGTTCAAGCAAACACATGGGAATCTTTTGTGTAGGAGACGCAAAAGACACGAGCCGTTGTTTTGTGCGTAGAGCCATGCAAGCTGGCATGCAGAAGAACAGGTGTTACTAATTAAAGAGTGCTTTATTAGCAAAAAGAATGATCTGTTTTAAAAGAAAATATTATAACCCATTTCTGACAAAGGCAGGCAAGACCACTTATCTTGTGGGCATTAATTATAATTATGCACGGAAGAACGTATGCAAGTATATGCAATTTATGATTAGGGAGGCGAATGGTAACTGATAATTCGATTATTCG
This sequence comes from Zantedeschia hybrid cultivar, assembly GCA_030544215.1. Lineage (NCBI taxonomy): Eukaryota > Viridiplantae > Streptophyta > Magnoliopsida > Alismatales > Araceae > Zantedeschia > Zantedeschia hybrid cultivar. Next base: position 10,024,241 of record JARZZO010000016.1, read on the forward strand.
ACCAATTATTAGTTTATAAATTACTTAATGTATGATCATTTTAAACCAATATACGAAGCCGATAATAGATCCAAATCTCTTTTATTGAGAATCTGATTATCCCATTAGTTATTAGTTATATTAAGTGGGTAAGCTTTCTAAACTCAGCATGAAGGGTAAGGTTAACAGATTATATCTGGGAAAATGTTACGGGAATGGAAAATGTTCTTCGTTTTTCTTACCCGGCTGACCTGGATGCATTGGATAAGTTCCCATCATTAACCTACTCTTTTGTAATTTTGCAAAGAAGCTCTTAACCCGTGTTCTTCTTTTAAGGGGGCAAAAAAATTAGGTAAAAATTCTCGTCACGGTAGCATTGCTCTTATATCTGCGCAAAATTTAACTTATTTGAATCTCTACTTAACCATTGGAAAATCCCAAAATTTTATTAGCCACTATGGGAGGAAGTTACATGGAAACAAGCTTATAAAGGCACTTTTTGACTTGCTAATACTGTAAAGTGAGGCACCGCCAAGAGAGATGTCCTTCTGCTTCCCACTCCATCGGTTGCCCCAAACACAAGCAAGGAATCTGCTGGCTCTTTAAATCCCACTTCCCACGGCTTCTGCCACCATAAGGAGTTCCTTCTCCACGCACACTGCCATGGCTGTAAGTATTCTCCTCTCTACTGTACTTTCCCGAGGCAAGAGAAGTTGAAGAGAATTCATATTTTGCGCTAAAGTTTTGTGGTAATTGATGTCATGTTGTCTGGATTTTAGGTTGTGGAGCTGAAGGTTGGCATGCACTGTGACAAGTGCATCAAGGCAATCAAGAAGGCTATCAAGAAGATTGAAGGTAACAACATGGCAACTTCCTACTAGCATATTTTCCTCTCGATATCGAAAAGGGACATGGTTGGTGGGATTAGATTTGATGATCTAAATAGGTCACCTTCCAAAATGATGACATTTAAGTTAGTAATCTGCAGTTTTTATACTTTGCCATTAGGGAATGGCAAGAAGTCTGAATTAGTCATTCAGAAGGGATAGATCTTGATTAGGACAGGGCACCTGCAACCTATGCTCACAATCTCTGAGCTAATTTGAATACAACCCCTCTTCCATTCCAGCTTCCCTTGTTACTTGTAGGCCTGCCTTCTTAACTTTGTGGCTGTCCAGTATCACCACAAGCTTTGAGGAGGGTCAATTTTACATAGTCTTATCTTTTTCTTTTCCTTTTTTTTTTTTTTTTGGCAAAGAGATTGCTCTCAGGTTTGAATATATTATATTGAACAATCTTATCACATGAAGACTCTCTTATCATAACTAGTGCATATAGATTAAAACTACGTTGGGTATTTTGCAGACATAGAAACTTACAAGGTCGACACAGAACTCAACAAGATCACTGTGACAGGGAACGTTACATCTGAGGAGGTCGTGAGGGTTCTACAAAAGATCGGAAAGCATGCCACGGACTGGAATGAAACAGTAGAAGCAGGAAGACGCAACGAGGTTTTGTGAGAAGGTTTAGGAAAGCTGTGTAGGCAATAGAGTTGGAGAAGTTCTGTACAAGTCCATGAGCCTATTTGCAGTTTTGGTCTGGGGTGACCTTCGTTAGACATACATAATTTATTATAAAACAAAAGATAAGTTATTTGGAAGTGAGTTGAGACTGAAAATTTGATTATTTATAATCTAGTTTGGAAATAAATTGGTTATTAATTAGTTGTCTGCAACTGAGTTCGAACTTCGCCTTTGGGCAATCACTTTGGGCTGTTCATAGGCGTCTCTTGGGAACTGACTTTGGCTTCTCCTAGACTTTTTGGGTAAATTCTAATATTTTTGAAGTCTTCTAATATTAGTGGAAATGAGGAGATACAAACGAGCGACATATAAGCCTTCTACTTTCAATCTTGCCTCTTTGAACAGTTAAAGAGGTCCTGACCATCCAACTCAGTCATAGCCATCAGATTGCATGCATTCAAAAATGAAAAATAGTTATTATAATTTATTTACAAATCGTGAAGATTTTCTTACTTTCGCATACATACTTAAATGATGCCAATCAGAGGGGTATAAGAGATAATGAACAGTTTATAGTGGGTTAATTCTCCATTTATAGTTGGTGTCTTCTTTTGTGAGATGTCTTGGGCTCATGGTTAAAGAGTTGAAATGTTGTCCACATGCCAGTTACCGAATGGTCCATATATTTCACTCATTGAGCGTATTTTATAACATTTGAAATCCACACCGTACAAATAAGGGATACGAATGGTAACCGAGACCCTGAATTCATCGGTTAATTTATAGATAGTTTTTTTAAACCGATATGCATAGTGAATAAGATAACAAATACACATCTTTTTTACACTGGCAACAGATGTTATGTTAGTTGCCAGTGTTTTTAATTTTATAAAAATATTTTTTGAAATTTTTTAGATGAGTCCCAACGATACCAAAAAAGATGAAAATTAAAAATCTACTTCAACTAAATAATGTTTTCACTTGAGGTCGGTTTTCGATTTTCATCTTTTTTTTTATCGTCCAATCGAAAATCAAATTGTACAGCCATGTAGTCATAATAGGACCCACCTAAAAAACTTCCAAAAAATATATTTTTTTTTAAATAAAAAACACCTGTTGCTGATGTTATCTAAGTCTTTCTCATCTTTTTGGACAAAATACATATGCTACAATAAGATCTTCTTATCCGACCGATTATCATCTTATAGGATATCTATCAGATAAATTGATAACTTAGCAGATATTGTCATAGATCTACCTTAAATCTACAGCGAATCCAACCGGTTTGCATCCCTAGCACAAATTGTGATCCTACACTCTGCAGACTTGAATAATAGCATATGATGCAGTGGTTCGAGTAGAACTATTGTCAACTAAGGCAAGGAGTTTATAGGGTGTTTGGGAGTATTTTTTTTTGTGTTTCAAGACTATTTTACTCTAAAAAATTATTCTATTCAATTTTTTCTTTAAAATTTTAAAAATAATGTATTTCAAGAGCTACCTTGTTTGACAAAACTTTAGTCAATTTTAAAAATTGTTAAGACCTATTTGGCAATTTACCTTTTTTTGTCTTCTACAAAAATATCTCGACAATGCCTTCTCCCTCTGTGCAAGATCCATCAAATTAGGTTCCTCCACTCAACCTCCCCCCCCCCCCATTCATCTCCCTCCATCGGAATCTCTCCAAATGCAACATGAAAAGATAGCAGAAGGTCTGCTAGCATGGATGGGGAGTGGTGCTGCTGGTCTTCACGGCAATTTTTTTTTTTTTTTTTTTTAAAGGCCAACAAGGGTAACAAGGGTGGAGCCTGTAGGTGGCGGAGGAAGGGTCAACTGGTTGCAAGAGAAATCCATCAAATGTTCAACAACAAGCTATGATCTTTGTTAGTTTCTTGGATGCAATTCTTGACTCCATATCTACCGTTCTTAATAAAGGCAATATTTTTAAACTACAATCAAATATCAAAAACCGGGCAAAGGGTCACTTGGTCAACTGGTCGGGTTGACCTCGAGCAATCACGTAGTAGAGGTATACTTGCTGCAATGTCAGGCAGGGGTAAACAAAATAAAATTTTTATTTTTTTAAGGCTAGACTTCACATGCCTCACGTGTTTATGTAAACCGATCTCCGATCAAATGATCTAAAATATCTAAAAAAATAAAAAAAGTAAGCCCCAAAGAATAGAAAAAAAAAATATCCTTAGTGGGGTTATGGGGGCATGTAGTTTCAGACAAAAAAATTCAAAAAAATAAACTTCCTATAATACCAAGCAATGCAACGCCACCTACATTGCAGCACGTATAACTCCAAGTAATGCTGAAATAACTACCTATACAAGGCTGTTCTTCTAATGCACCTAACGTTCTTTCCTAGCATGAAGGCATTTGTCTATTAGGTAAAAGGTTCGAGTTCCAACTTTAACAGCAATCAAGTCTACTTTTAACATTTTTTTTCTTTTGCATATAAATTAGCGATAATCATTGATAGGAATACCTGTGGTTGACGGTGATGTTGTTGATGTAACCAAATACAAGAATAACACTGATGGGTGGAAATCTCGTCCACCATGATTACTGTCCTCTGCCTTTAATTAGAGGGCCAGAATTTAGTTGTTCCTGCAAAGAGAATACCGTTAAGGGCCCCCCAGTAGTGGTCTGGAGATCTCCCTCCGATGCTTGAGTCAGAAGGTTGGGGGTCTAGGAAGAGAGTAGAAAGATTGGGCTGGTTTGAACGTACCTCGGCCTGTTGGACTGAGTGTCCTTATATAGTAGTTCTGAGGCGGCTTTCAATCCAGTTCTGATTAGAAAGAGTACGTCGCCTGAGTCCTCTTGCGGGAGCAATTTCCTGGGAGGAAAGAGTATGCTTTGGAAAGGTTAGATCTGAATTAGATCCTTTGGTTCATCATGATCCAGCGAGAAACGAGAGGGGTACTGCGTATATTCGTATCCGAGTCAGTTTTTGAGTTTATCTTGATCTGCTTTTGCTCGCAATCAGATTGGGTCGATGAAATCAAATTTTGCCCTAGAAGGTGGAGCCCCACTTGATTCACCCTTGGTTGAATGCTATTGGTGGCAAGGCTTTTTTACTAGGCATGTCCATAAGTCTTATCTCAAGCTTGCGATATTAGGTCGCCCCACAGATCATTTTGGGTCAGGTGAAAGTTTCGTCCATCATTTGTCCCCCACTCCTTAGCGTGTCCTGCACAGTAAGGAGTAGTTTGAAATGTTGCGATCACACCGTGGCCATGCCCGCATCCTTTGAAAGGGAATGACATGCAATGGTCAAATTTGAAGGGGTGAAATGAGGGTTACAACCCTGGCTTACAACATTTGAAATGATGGGGCGCCTTTCCCGCCAAGAGAGGCGTAAGGTCTTTCCAGCTGTCATGAATAGGCGTGATATCGTAAGTCGCATCTGCTTGGTCTTCTTGCTCCGTCTCGAGCAATCATCCCCCCTGGTGCTGCCCGTCACTTCGTCTTTTCAAAGGCGCCCTCCTCGTGAAGTGTCGAACCGCCAACGCCAACGCGGTCTTGCTAATAAGAGGTGAGGCGGAGGCCCTCAAGGAGTACCTACCGCCACCTTCTACTTCGAGTGAGAGTCTCTCACAAATCCCTCCTTCTTCTCCCCTGCAAGTCAGCGTGTTGCAGAGCCCTCCTTCCTCGCCTCTTTTTCTCGCACCTTAGTCGTAATGGCGTGCCACACACCAAAGGACATCTGTTATGCCTCAGTGGTGGAGGAAGACTGTGTGGCGCTAGAGGCCACGTAAGCCAATAGTCGGGGTCTTGGTGAACCTCTGTGCTTCCTACCAGATCTCCGAAGAGTACACCATTGTCCTACCGTCGGAGAGGGAGCGAAGTTTTTCAGGGCGACATTATTCCTTGATGGCATACGAGGCCATGTTTGAGGTAGGCTTCAGACTGACAATTCATTCTTTCGTAGAGGAGTTGTTAAACTTTCTCTAGGTCTCTCCTGCTCAAATGGTACCGAATGCCTGGAGACTCGCTCTGGGATTTTACGTCTTGGTCCAAGAGAAGGGACACCTGGCACCAAGCATGGGGATGTTCTTAAACCTGTGCCAAGTCAAGTGGTGTAGCGCTAGAGGGAGCTGGGGCTTTGTCCAGTTCGAGACGCATAAGGAAGCACCACCGGCATTGGGGATCAGATATTCCAACATTCACAGTTAGAAGAAAACCTTCTTCTGGGTCGAGGAGAGGCTCCAAGGGCGGTGGATGTTTCCGGTCATCTTCTGAGACCTGTCCATTAGTGGCAAGCTCGACCCCGCAGTTCCATTGCCGCCTCCCGAGGATTCTAGTGTTGTCGACCAAGGGTAGCCCCCAGTGGATGTCATCCTTCAGGTGGCCGAGAAGGCCCTGCAAGTGGCAGGTTTTATCTGGTGTTCCCCTTCCTAGTGAGCGTCTTTCCATCATGTCATTTCATTCTATGAAATCTTGTGTTAAGATCATAACCCGTCTCCTTCTTCATTCCATCAGCCATTATTGGCTACCCAGTTAGGCTGGGGACAGAGACATTACGATGAGCATCATGTTAGGGCCCAACCTTAGCCAGAGCTATTGTAAGTACTAGATGTCACCATCACTTCTGGAGGTGCCCCTGCCCACCCCTTCATTCGTCTTGACGTCCACAAGTGGAAAGGGAAAGGGGCCACCGGTAGCAGCTCCTGACCCGTACCACAATGGCCCTTGAGTGGTTCATGCAGGTCGAATGGGCCAACCCCAAGCCCAGGGAGGCTAGATGGTTTTATAGGAAGATCCGTCTATCCACTATTGCTCTGGCCTCTTTTCCGGCAACAGGCCCTACACCTACAAAATGGGGTAGGAGAGATAGAGAGGGGAGAAAGCGAGGAGGAGGCAGAAGACTCCGCCCCTCTACAGTGACTACGGAGGGGGACATGCCCCGCATCTCCCTCAATACCAGGGGGAGTGGAGGGTGGGAGTGTTGGGTTTTCTTGGGTTTCTCCGGATCGCTCACGCAGCGGAAAATAAAATATTAAAACAGCGATCCGTTCCCGTTTCGAAAAAATAAAACTAAGATTATCGGATAATTGATTCTCACCGTGTGCGGATTCGAATCTGCAACCGTTCGGTTCCGTCGGTGCGACACCGCAAGCCGTGCAAGTGCCCGGCCTCTAGCGAAGTCCACGCGATCCTCCTTGCGACGGATATCCTCACGTTCCTCGTTCTTCGCAGCCCACGAAACCTCCGCTGGTCGCCGCAACGCGCGGACGATTTCCCGTCGAACGGGATTCGGAGAAACGGCGGAGCAGATCTGGATCTGTCTGGACGCCAGAGAGAGAGAGAAACAGAGGAGGGGCGGCTAGGGTTTGCAACAGCTTGGCCTGCTCAGCCCGTTCGCTATGTTTTATACTAACTGCGCGATTTTTCATAAAAATCCCCGGTTTGTGTAAAACCCACTTATTTATCCATCACCTTGAGAATCATTTGCGTGTGACCCTCTAGGCCCAAGTACCAGTCCAGTTAATGGTCCAACAAGCCCAGTGACTCATCATTGGCTTTATTAATCAATTAATAACCCTTTATTAATTAATTAATCAATCAAATTGATGTCGCACATCGAATTCGACCGGGCCTCCGATCACGTTGGATGCCAAGCAACACTGTGTGAACCCGGAAGGTATTGGGGTTAAGTAACCCACTCTTGGAACCTTTTCGCCGACAGTTACTGCGTGGATATAATCCTTCATTCGTACAATGCTCTCGAGTCAACTCAGGGTATGACGAGCTGTCAAACCCTAACCGGTCGACTCACTTGGATTGGATGCCGCTGATGAATATCGAAAAACTCCTTTCTTGACATTATCGTCCGCCCTGGCCAGAGACTTCCGCGCATCCTTCCTAGAGCATTCTCTCTCTAAGTACCGAGAGCGAATGATTCCTTATTGACACACAATTCCCTTCGACGGTATTCTGCTGTACCCAATCCTTGGCGTATTAGAATCCCGTGGCTAGAGATTTGTAAACCAAGGTCAAAGCACAGAAGTCCACCGACAAGGTGTCCTTGGTGTCTCAAGTCCGAGGACCATCCACGCAACTGCGACAATAAAATCAAGCTGGTTGATAGTGAGGTACAATACCATCCAGCGATTCAGTCGGATCAGTTCAGTGAACTCATTCTTCAATGAGCACCTACAGATTCGCCTTAGTGTCTCCACACAAGTGACTTATGAGATCAGTCACCCTCATCATTTGAGCAGGAGTAATCTGTACTAGTCTAACCGGATATCCGATGTCTTTCTCGAATATCCTCCGACTAGGAACGATTAAGAATATGTGTGTTTAAGTGATCAGTCTCATTAATATGATCTCATCATAATCTGATCACTATAGCACATATTCACGGACTTTATTATGAAACGATAATTAATGCGATTTACACATAATGAATATTATGCCATTATATTAACAAACGAACGAGATTTACATAGTCAGATTGGCTTGTAGGCCACCTAAAACCAACAGGGAGGAGGCAAGGTTGATGATGACATTCCTATAATGATTTTCTTGTTATAAGCACCTAGGGCTCATGTGGGGGCGAGGAAGGTGATGATGATGGCAATGGAGCTTCTGGGGGGTAGACCGGCTTGCTGCCCCAGTATGCTCCTCTTGAAGTAGGAGAGTGAGGAAGAAGAGAGCCCTCTTGCTTCGAAGCGTATCAGGTGGGTGGCGCACCTCCCTAATCCTTCTGTTGCTTTTCGAGGAGGTGGTCGAGATCCCTTCCATACCGGAAGAACCTTCGACACACCCCAAGGGGGAGAAAGGATTGCCCCTAACATGGGTAGTGTTGAGGGTGGCTCTCAAGCCAGCATTGCCGTCGGGGGGGGCACAGTCGACCGATGCGGCCCCTCTCTCTCTCTCTCTCTCTCTCTCTCTCTCTTTGTAACAAAATCTTCTTATATATAATAATAATAAAAAAACTTCTTATATACTATATATATAATCAATCTCTCTTTTATATTATTATTATCATCATCATCATCATCATCTCTCTTTCTCCTCTTTAACATTTTTCTCTCTCTCTATTAATATTTCTATCTCTTTTATTTTCTATCCCCTACTATTATTATTATTGTTGTTATTGTTTTTGTTGAGATAGTCTAATAGGATAATAATAATTAATTTTGATATTATTATTAAAAATTAATATTAAAATTAGGATCTCATGGGATAATAATAACTCTAATTTTGATATTATTATTATTTTTTAAAAAATATTAGTATTATTATCTTCTTTCACATTTTTCTCTCTCCCTATTAATATTTCTATCTCCTATGTTTTCTATCCCTTATTATCATTGTTATTGTTGTTCTTATTGTTGTTGTTGTGCAATCTCTTGAGATAATAATAATTAATTTTGACATTATTATTATTATTATTAGGATAGTCTAGTGGGATAATAATAATTAATTTTGATATTATTATTATTTTTAAAATATTATTATTATTATTTAAGATAATAGAAAGTATTATTATTATATTATTTTTTTGAAAGTATTATTTTCTTATTATTAGTATTATTATTATTGTTGTTGTTGTCGTTGTTATTGTTGTTGTTGTAGTAATATCTTGGGATAATAATAATTAATTATGACATCATTATTATTATTATTATTGAGGTAGTGTTATGAGATAATAATAACTAATTTTGATATTATTATTATTATTTTTGAAAGTATCATTATTATTATTATTATTAATGAGATCAATCTCTGTTTCACTTTTCTCACTCATATTATTATTATTATTATTATTATTATTATTGTTGTTGTTGTTGTTGTTATTGTTGTTAATATTGGGACAGTCTCTTAGGATAATAATAATAAAATTTAATATTTATTATCATTATTGAGAGTCTCATAAGATAGTAATAACTAAGTCTCTTTCTCATTTTTCTCTCAATCTATGTTTCAATACATCATTTATTGAGAGGATCTCATGAAATAATAATAATAATCTTCAATTTTCTTTTTAATTTTCTCTGTCAATCCATGATTGCATCTAGTTCATATTAAAATTAGCCTCATCAAAGTGTCACATTTTAAAAGATGCACCTAAATGAATACCCCCGTAAACTTTACTAGAGTTGTTCTTACGTCTTTTGTCATTTACGAAGCGATGGCCAGAAGTCACCTTCCGGATGAGATGCTACCACTTGGCCACCTTGCTCTGCCTGTTTTCTAAAAGATCACAATTGGGGCAAACCCTATCTTCTGATGTGGACGAACTCGAGACCTAGAGCAGCACACCACGGGGGTTCGTATCCACTCGGTTGCAAATTGCAATTTGTGGGGTCATGGTGATGGACGCATTGATGTGTTGATAACTACAGCTGGAGTTTCTTCGATGGATATCAAGTCCTCACCAGGGGATTGAGTCCTGGTTTTTGTGTCCTCAAAAATTAGTATAACTGAGAGTAAAAAATATAAAGATAAAAGGAATACGTTACACAATTACATTTAAGAGGGGAAAAGAGTATTACTGATATTTTAAGAGTGCATTAAAAAATATGTCCAAGAATGATGTTACCATATCATTTTCCTTAGAACATGTCCCTGCAGATCATTAATTTGATGTCCTCTCTCCCTCTCATTTATCCATGTGGACGTATCCTCTCTTTCTAATCTTTCTCTTTCCTTAGCAATTAGCATGCAACCATCTTTTCGGGAGGCTTTTCCCCTCCTCCCCAAGACTTTCCTCTTATCAGCAATAGAGAGTAATTGTTACCATAGTCTCATATTGTAAAAAAGATTAAATTAAAACATGCTTAAAAATAACGATCCCCTCCTCACTCAAAGTTCACTGTTATGATTTGAATCACACATTTTATGTTTGTCATGATCCACATGATAGAGTCTAAAATGGCTTACATGTACGGGGCATGTGTTATAATAAATGCATATTACAAATAATATATATATATATATATTATTTGTACTCAATGGCTTAAAGTTGTGAGTTGATGGTTTAACAACTATTATAGTTAGGATGCCCTTACAATTGCTCCTGTTGATGAGATAGAGAGGGTGCTTCTGGTGCCCTCCCAAAGGTTGCCCTTCTCTCTCCACTATTAGCAGTATGAGAGGCATCAAAAGAGTGAGATTCATATCTGTCTACTTCACTTTCTATGTACGTATCATTCATATTCCACTTCATCCCATTGGTTATGAATCCCTAAAAAGTATGAAACGTTTGCTTTTCAGCTTGTTACCTTCTACCATAATTAGTTGGTCAATCGGATGAAGTGAAGTATGAAAGATGTAAAAAAGTGAAATAGATGATTTCCATATCAAAGGGGTGGGTGGGGGCATCTGTAAGAGATTGAGATCCTCTACTTTGCTGTTCTTGTGCTAATAAGACTTCACTCTATTTCCATTAGTTCATTAATTATGACAAAAGAAAAGTGGGACCTCAAAAAAAGATGTTTTTATGTTTGGATCTCAATCCATGGGTAAATAGGTGAAGAAGGATGGAGCCACTAATAATAGAGGCATGCCCTCCTGCCCTAGAGGAGTGAGCCCCCATTGGGTTGGAGCAGAGATGGACAAATGTGAGGGGCAGATATTCGAAGAGACTTCTTTACAAAAAGTTCTTCCTTCTAGAATGAGATCATTTGAACCGATTCTTCTAGGTCATTGTGCTCCCATAGACATATTAAAAGTAAGTGTACTTGCAATTTTCTATCATTTGAAAGGTAAATAATAGGGTTGTAAACATGTAGGATATGGTAATGGAAACATGTGTTTCCACTTTCCGATTCCGATTACAATAACTTATTTCTGTTTTCGATCTCGATAAAATCGAAAAATATATTTTCCGTTTCCATTTCCGATAAGATGGGAAAGTGCATTTTTCGTTTCCGATTCCGATATAGGAATCGGATATTATTTTTGATAATTATAAAAAAATATTAATTTCTTAATTTATTTATTTATAATTTATTAGGATCCTCCTTTCTTACAAAAGTCTTTCTCCTCAACCATTAGATTAAAAATGATCCAAATATTAATATTTATTATTAATAATAAACTTAATAATAATCGAAATTGAAAATCGAAAAACAAATACGAAAACAGATGTTTTCATTTCCGATTCCGATAACTTATCGAAAATATCAGTTTCTGATAATTATCGGATAAATATTTTTTATCAAAAATAAATATTTTTTTTCGATAACAAATCAAAAAATCAGATAATCGAATTTCCGTCTGACAGTCTTAATAAATAACCTATTCACCTTCTTTTTGAAACCTATGAGGGCACAGGGGACTCGGAGAAATCAGGCCAGATGATGTAGCTCCCTCCTAGTCCAGTCCCATTGATAATTGATACCTACGGTCTACAGACTCCACCGAAGGACAAGGGGCCACCCAAGTTGCTTGCCATGGTCGTTTCACAAGCCGCGGGGCCAACAGCATTTAACAGGAGAACTTATCACATGTAAGTTGACGTGTCCATGGACCATGACCTCATCAGCTTATTTATAAGTTATCCCTGAAAGGTTGCTGTCGGCTTATATATCTGAAAAATATCGTATTTGTACATATATACCCCCAACTCCTTATATTGTTATCAAACTCTTGAAAGCTTCAGTTATATTCCTCCAATCCGAGTATCATTAAATCAAGCCTAAAGATTTTACATATATAACTGTAAATTCACTAATTTTTACATATAAACACCTCTAAATTCAATAGAATTGCATATATGTATCCTTGACATTGGTGAGATTTATGAAATCTTTTGGACATATTTACTTAGAGTTCATAGAGTGATATTTCTTGGCCTAAAATATCTACTAGGACTTGCTGCATGCACGCACTGTGGCAGTGTTATTATTTGATTTTAAGATTTGATGGTTCACGGTGTAATACATACATATATATAGGAATGCTACAGTGTGACACTGTAGTAGTATGCAATAGGGTTGCATGCATTATTTTAGGCCTTTTTTGTTTTCATCTCTTAAAGTTTTATTTTCACTGTCCGATTGTGATTCGTTAGTCGTCCATCGGATGTATGTAAATTTTAATTTTTAAAAATTAAAAAAAATAATTAAAAAATAAAAAAATAGTTAAATTGCCCTTGGAGTTGTTTCCATCTCCTGAAGTTATAGTATTTATCACTAACTAACTCACACAAGATTAGACTGCTACAATCAATTCGAATACGATCTACCGGTAAAATTTAAGCTCAAAGAGGTGAAAATTATCTTATGGAGGTAATTGAATATTTAAAATTTTATGATGATTTTTATTTTTTTAATATGGGAGTGAGATTAAAACGTACTGTACAACTAAGTTGCACATAAGACCCTGATTGCACCACAGCATTCTTATATACATATATGTAGTTCGTTAAGTTCTTGCACTTCAACATACAGGTAGGAACAACCCCCCTCCAATAGAGGAATATTGTAACGAATTCTGCAAGAAGCAATACCTGTTTGGATGTTTATCACTCTCTTTTGAGTAGATTAAGCAACTTTTTTTTTTTTTTTTGGACATTGTGGCGTAGTGGAATGGGCACGAGGCCCCAACTCAGAAGAGCGTGGGTTCGAGTTGGCCAAAGCCGAGCTATTTCTCACAGATTTTTTGAACCGCACTGGAGGAAGGAGACCGCCGTAAGCGACAGGTCCGTAGGGATAAAACCCGCGAGCGTTCCGCGGTTTCGAATCGCGTTCGTTCCGCACAAGGGCGGGGTGGGTTATCCGTTTTCGCCAAGCGGTACGGCCCAGTAGATTAAGGAACTTGACATAGACCCACTAACCAACCCTTGATAGATTAAAATCACCTAGACCCACTTCTCAGACCTCTACATGAACCCTAAAATCTCATTAGAGGGAAAATAGTATTTATTAATGGATGCTTCGATTAATGAGTTATTTTTTTTCCTTTCAATGAGATTTAAGGGCCCGGAAAGGGGTCCATGGAATGAATCCAAGTGACGTCAATTCATCTAAGCTGGTCCCTTGTGGTTGTCTAGGCTGCCCTTATTGGAGGGGTGCCACATAATAACAAAGTAAAGAAAATTATACATGAAGTTCAATATTCTCCGATCTCAAATTCAAATTCCACAAAAAATCAAAATCAAATGGAGAATAAAGGATTTTAACTTTGATTCCCCTTCAAGTAAAATTAATTAAAACAAAATGAAAAATACCTTTTCTCCTCGAACTTCAACCCGTTTAAGTCCTATTGTCCATCAAGTTCACTGGTCCCTTACCTTCAAGGAAGCCTTGGTTAACCTGTGATGAATGGGTAGACTGGAAAGGGGAGGAAAATATTCCACCTTCTTAGCTAGCAGAAAAAGAACAATCAGAATATATTTCCGTTCATCATACTGAGAAACAAATGTGAAGTTGTTATTCTTTGTTGGTCATCTAGAAAGAGAAGTGAATAACCTTTTCCATTTAGGGGTTGTTTGGTGCCTGTAAAATACCCTAAAACATCATAAGATGTCCTGGAACAGTATCTTTCTTATATTTTAAAATATTTTTCGTACACTTGAAGCCCCGCAATTTTGGATGTATGATTTTACATAAAACATATTCAAATGGAAAAGATTTTTTAAGTAAGAAATTTACAAAAAAAAAGACATAAAATTTGTCATTTGGTATTCATAAAATATTTTAAGTGTTGTGAAAAAGGACAGTTCGTTTCATTCCATGGGTGTAAAATTAGAAAAAAGGGAAAGTCAACGAATTGGATTTTAGTTAACTAGAATTTTCGGATTACCAAACTAATCATTGTGCTATATTTTTCAGAAAAAAATTTCATGCAGGCTGCTTGAAATGAAAACAAATGGACTCTTACTAGATTTTCAGGATCCCGTTGATCATCCAAGGCTTTTCCTATCTAGGCTCCGTTATTAATCTAAAACCATCAAACATAAAAAATATAAGTTCTAAAATTGATAGTTTAAACATGGTTAGTTATATCGTACTAGATCGATTTGTATTTAGACCGACCCGATCCGTTAGTACACACCGAGTTAAAACAGATCATATCGACTCATACGCACTTAATAGAATGTTTGAAGTTAATTTTTTCTTATTTGTTAAGCAAAATTATAATTTTTGTATCAATTAATAAGATATATTTCTCTAAAATCTAACTTAAATTTATTAATTTTAACAAATTTATTGAGTAGATTTGTGCGAGTCGGATCGAATCAAGCCAAGTCAGATTGATATCATACCGCATCTAGAAAGATACGATCCAATATGGATCAGTGATATGAAGATTATCTTGGGTTTAAGATCAAAACATTTTCCTTTAAAATTGATGGTTTAGAATTAAAAATTTTACCTCTTAAACCGAAGATTTCAAAACCAATACCTTAATATATTTTAAGATCAAACGACTCCTAAACTAGCACTTCGTAATGAAGCAAGAGGACAAGCGTGAAAACTAACCAAAAACTGCGATTGACAGGTTACGAACTGACAAAGAGTAGACGTTTAATTACACTGAACTGATGTCATCCCCGTCACACTGCTAACAATGGTGCACAAAGTTAACCTAAAATGATATAGTATGTGCTGGTACGCTTTTTATTAACACGTTCTTACTAATGTTTTGTCATGAAACAGATCAATCATCTACTCATTAAGCCTCAATTTATTTGCAGAGTAAGTTATCCAAATTAGTTATTCCAAATAATTTATATTGGAATAAGAGACGTTTAATTTGATAGTTCTACGAGACTCACTGGAGGGATAGGAAAGATAAGTAATTCTTAGGTCTAAGGTTGAATTGCTTATTTTCTTTATCCTAGTATAAGTAATTTTAACTGTGTGACTTTGCTTGCATAATTGTTTATACCATAATAAGATTTTGAGGATTTCTTAAATTAGAATAAGAAGTAGTTTGATTTGATAAGTTATTGGTATTCTATCCACAATAAAGAAAATTATATTACGTTATTTCAAGTGATTTGATTGGAAGAAATAGAATAAAGACTGAAATAAAATGTAGAATAAGAGGGATTGGAGGAATGAGAAAATTAGACATTCTAAGTAGAATTTGTGAAATTTGAAGAATAAGACGAATTAGGCATTCCCGTAGTCAAACCAGATTTAGACCTTTATACTGATTATTTCTGGTCCTATTTCGCTAACAAAGTGAGTCACACGGTATAAATCATTCCACTTATCAAATTATAATTAGTATTATTCTAAGAAGAAGAGGTCTTATTCTTCTCTAATTCTACAAAGAAAGTGGGAATAAGCTAATTTTCGTGTGTGTTAATTTCAGCTCTGTTAATTTTCAGTGTCACATAATCAAAATTCAACAAAAATCATTTAAATCGATTTTTTCACTTGCTGACGTGGCATCATCTGCAGTGCCCCTGGATGGACACCAAGTCCCACCACATGCTAACTGGACGCTGATTCGCCAAGCCACGGAAAGGGAACAGCACCCACAAGGGCAAAACCCCCAGCCGCCTCGCGTGCGAAGTCAACCCGCCAAATTTGACCAAGGAAACCTTGCTTCCACGGTCAAACTTCTACTCCTTCTCAGAAGATACCCCCTGGCCCCCTCCATCTCCTTCTTCCACATCCCCCAAACCCCTTCTCCTACTCCACGCCCCCCCCCCGGCCACACTACATGTCCCCTTCGCACTGATAAGAATTGCTATCCCTCCCTCTCTGTCCAGAGCTAGCTACAAAGATCCCTCCCTCCATCGTCATACAACTTCCCCAGTTCTTCTTCTCGCTGTTCTGTCTCTCATGGCTTCCTCAGGTGGGAACTTTACGTCGGGCAGCACTGGCCTGGCCGCCTTCGCCTTCTCTTCGCAGTTTCCGACCTCCTTCACCGACCTCCTCAATGGGGCCGGCGAGGACGAGGACGAGCGCCGGCCGAGGTTCCCCCAGCCGGGCCGCGGGATCGCCGGGGGTGGCGTGCCCAAGTTCAAGTCCGTGCCGCCGCCGTCGCTGCCCATCTCCCCGCGGCCGTTCTCTCCTTCTTCGTGCTTCGCCATACCCGCCGGACTCAGCCCAGCGGAGCTCCTGGACTCCCCCGTCCTCCTCCCCCCTTCTAGCGTAAGCGTCAAAATTCTTGTCTTTCCCATCTGGGTTCTAAACACATGCCTTTTTATATGGTTGTTGAGCTGCATCTGAAAAAAAAAAACATCAAGGTTCGCTGCTTTTGAGATGGGCTTGTGCCCAAGTTGATTTCTTCCTCATTTTGTGGTATTAGGATGAGAATTTTCTATTTTCCTTTCTTTAGATTCATAGGTTTTCCTTTAATCAGCTACTATGTGAATGGATCCTCTTTGTTCAATATTATTCATGTCCAAAGGTACAATTTTAAGCAGATCTTCCATTTGCTCATCTGGGGCTTCCCCTTTCTTGTTGCAGATTCTGCTTTCTCCAACCACGGGAAGTTTCCCTGCTCAATCCTTCAACTGGAAGGCGAATTCCAATAGTTATCGGCAAGACGCCAGAGAGGAAAATAAAGGCTATTCGGATTTCTCCTTCCAAACGTACCCGGCGCCGAAGCCCGCTGGACGTGTAAGAGCAAATTCCCCGCTTTGAGTGTTCTTGATTCCTGTTTCTTACTGCTATGCAAACAGGAAGCCTTTACACCATCTCAAACCTGCAGGAAGAAGCCGTGAGGGCATCTGAGTTCTCTACTACGAAGACCAGTATCAATTCAAACCCTAACAGCTCTTCCGACGTCTCGTCCATGGCGTCCAACATCCCGAGCAGGAATGGTGGGTATCGACCTGATTACAGAGAGCAGAAGAAGTCCGACGATGGGTACAACTGGAGGAAGTACGGGCAGAAGCAGGTGAAGGGGAGCGAGAACCCCCGCAGCTACTACAAGTGCACCTACACCAACTGCCCCACGAGGAAGAAGGTGGAGAGGAACATGGAAGGGCAGGTCACTGAGATCGTGTACAAGGGCACCCACAACCATCCGAAGCCGTCGACCACCAGGAAGAAGTCATCCTTGCAGCAAGTCCAGCCGCTGGCCCCCGCCGAGACGTCCGAACACTCCTTTGGAGGCCAAGTCGGTGCGCCGATGGACTCCGCTGCGACGCCGGATAACTCTTCGGTCTCCCTCGGCGGCGATGAAGACTTGGACATGAGCTCTCAGAGGAGCAGGTCCGGTGGGGACGAGCTAGACGACGACGAACCGGATGCCAAGCGCTGGTAAGCTTATGCAACATGGAAATTACCAAACAGCTTATGTGGGTTGGGCAATTTAGATGTGAAACTGATGCTATCTTCTTCCAATTGTTTTCAGGCAGAGGGAAGGTGAGAATGAGGGGATCTCAGGTGCAGGGAACAGGGCTGTGAGGGAACCAAGAGTGGTGGTTCAGACCACCAGCGATATCGACATCCTCGACGATGGGTACAGATGGAGGAAGTATGGGCAGAAGGTGGTGAAGGGGAATCCCAACCCAAGGTTAGCATCTTTTAATCTTCCTTACAATTAATAATTTACGTTGTCTTCACCTTCTTCCCCTGTTTTAATGTTCCCTGTTTCCTTCTAACAGGAGCTACTACAAGTGCACCAGCGTGGGGTGCCCGGTGAGGAAGCACGTAGAGAGGGCGTCGCATGACCTGCGGTCGGTCATCACCACCTACGAGGGAAAGCACAACCATGACATCCCAGCCGCCCGCGGCGCTGGGGCGGCACCCCGGCCGTCGACCGATAACAGTAGCATGACGATGGCTGTAAGGCCTTCCGCCACAGCCGGCCTTGCGAGCCAGATGACGGCCAGCTCCCTCTTTGGCGGGAGAACGAACGCAGCCGGCAGTGGGCAGGCTCCATTCACCTTGGAGATGGTGCCGGCACCGCCGGACTATGGGTTCCCGGGATTGGACAACTCAGCAGTCTCCCACGGGGACCCTCCGCAGCAGATGGAGAGGATGTTCTCCAGGGCGAAGAAGGAGCCCAGGGATGAAATGTTCCTGGAGTCTGTGCTCTGTTAAGGCAGGGGTGAAACAGAGCAGCTGGATTACCCTGGTTCTGTTCTTTGCAGGCATGAAATGCAGGTCATATGGAAGATTTGTAGTAGTTTCATTCGTTCGTTTCTTTTGAGGTCCCCCCTTGAACAAAAACAGGAGCTTTCTACGTCTTCCATGATCAGCTAGAAAAGGATTAAACAGAGCAATTCTGCTTCCTGTTTTTACCCTTTTTTTCTGCCTGTTAGAATTGGAAAGCCTTCCATTTATGAGAGAACCAAAGCAGATTTGGATAGGATGGCTATTAAGCCTATCATACTTCTTTCTTATTTATCCTTTCTCCTAATTCAGATTGCAGGCCCCTGAGGGCTAAAGTTACCTCCCTTTGTTCCCCACACAGAACTGCAGGGTACCAGAGACTGATCAATAGCTGTAAACAGATGTAGTAAGAATAATACAAAAAGACTTGACACCTGAAGAGATCATCTCCTTCTTCTCCTCCTTGTTCTTGTTCTTGTTCTTCTTCTTTTTTGGGTTTGAAAAGTCAAATAATGTGTGCCGCCATGAGATTATTGTCTTGTTCTTTTGCTACAAAGTCAATCAAGTCGTCTCACACATTTCCATTACCAATGACGCTAAAGAAGCTTCCGATGATACCCCACGACCCCAAGTTTTTGAACGTTCACACGTTTGTAATAAAGGTTTTGTTTTTTGATATATTTATAATTTAATCTTTGAAAATATAATGTCTTTACAAAAGAACCCTCTAATCAAACTATTTATTTATAAACTTTCACAATCCCCTTTGAATTAGTGCACGGCCCCAAAATGTTAGAGAAAAGCCCCTAAGAATGTTACAAAAAAAAACCTCAAAAAGATTTTTTGTGAGAAAATTAAGATTGTGGAGACTTATTATAATAATCAAATTAAGAGGAGTTATTATAATATCAAATTTTTTTGAAGGGTTGAAGATCAAAAGTTTTTTTTTTTTTTTTCACTTACAAACTGTGCAAATCTTCTGTACTTATAAAACTTATGCCCTTGAAATCATTGTATTAGCATGTGTACACACCTTCGTGCATCATACACTACCTTCTACGAGACAATTTACCACAAAAGGATGCTCAAATTCAGAATAAGTTTACCCTTAACCCAATCAGAGTTGCACCAGCAGGATCCTCCCATCATTGAAGTTAGGTGGGAGACCGACGGGCGAGATCGTCCACATATTTTGCTAATTTTAAAGTTTTAACTTGTACTTGGTTAATGTGTAATAAGTTGTTCTGTTTTTTTATTCAGAATAACTTATATTGAGTATTGCAGGAACAACTTATTCCCATGGCCCTGATTTTTTTGCTGAATAAGTTATCTGTTTACTTATCTGAGATAACGTATCCTAGAATAAGGGATATTTAAATTTGATAGTTTTGTAGGATCCATTCGAATAAGAAGAATAAGTAATTCTTAAGTCTATAGTAGAATGTTTATTCTCTTTATTATGTATAAGTAATTCTGACACTATATAAGTTTTTCTACCTATTAAACTAAAATTAACTTTATTTTAAGAATAAAACTCCTTATTCTACTCTTATTTTTCTATCAAACAGACACATGGGGAATAAGTCGTTCTCACAAATAAAGTGGAATAAGAGGCATAAGAGGAATAAGAGACCCATTTCACGCCTTATTCCGCACAGAAGCGAGCCAAAAGGAATTTCGTGGTTCACCATGGCCCCATGGTCTCATCCGTCCTTGTCAAATCTATGTAATATATGTTGTAAGTAAAATAACATGTATTGAAACATCATATACATAAACATGATAAATATGTATTGAAATACACGAGATAATCATGTTATCAAGATTACATAAGTACGATCTAGAAATTGACCAAATCCACACATGCGTGGAACAAATACAAAGATCAAGTGAAATAAGATTAAAAAACTTATCGACTAAGACATCCATTGAGCTCTCCTTAAAGAAGATTTCACCTCTTTCACCCCCACTAAATCAGTGCGAAGGGAAACGACAGTGTCCTCCCAGGATATAATAGTCACCACGATCTTCGAGACAACTTCTAAAGAGATCGATCTTTGTTCACCAGTAGCCTCAAGAGAGAAAAAGTATGAAAATAAAGAGAGAGAGAGAGAGAGAGGGATGAGATTTTCAAACTTACATTAGAGGGGATGTTTATAGTCCCAATGTTAGATCTCCTTTATCTCTTACTTCTGTAACATCTAAAACGTTATAAAATAGATATGGATGCAAATGATTGTTGAGATCAGGCTTAAGAGACAATTATGAAAGTTTAAAAATTCTCATTCAAAATAAAATGGCTCACGAGAATTTAATGCAAAAACACGAAGCCCAAGATGACATGTGCGCGTGTGTGATCTATACATCTTCATCTAATTTTACAGAATAAGTGTCTATAGAACCCCAAATGATATAAACCACAATTTTAAGTGATACAAGACAATATAGGACTAAAACATCTACATATAAAATCTCTCTAAAGATTTGAGAAGTTTGAATTTATATTTCCTTTCTAAAGAGATTCTGATGAGGCAGAATCCGATTCGGCCCATTAGAGCGGGCCCAAACCCCGTTCAGCCCAACAGCAGCAGTATCAGGCCCTCCGGGAGCCTCCAGTCCGTAAGCGGCCCAGCGGCCCTCGGCCCAGTAAGCGGCACCGTCGCTCCCGGCCCAACAGGCTTCAGCCCGCCAGCGGCCCGCCAGCCTTCGGCCCGGGAATGGCACGGCAGCCCAAGGCCCAGCAGGCTTCGGCCCCTTAGCGGCCCAACCCCTTTCGGCCCGGTAGCCGAGTCCGGCCCACTCCGGTGGCGGATCAGGCACTATGGCGGTTTACCGGTAAGCCCAAACATAGTCCTATATCGGCTACCACCGTTAACCAACCTCTATCCTCTGCTATAAATACACCGCTATTTATTGTCAAAGGTATGCAACTCTTTGCCTCCGAGACCCTTAAGGACTACAGTCCGAATAGCATTAAAGCTACTTCTTGCCTTCTGAATCGAATCGTCTTCAGGAGCTAACTTGACCGTCGGAGGGGGTTCCTAAGGGCCAGAGCCCGGGACTCCTGCTGACCGGTTTCTTCTTCTTTCCCTCCTGCAGGAGCTCGGTTCGAATCATCGCCGACCTTCCCGAGTCGGTCTCGGCCGCCGACCTCGGACTCCTCTCCCTGGTCTCGACGCCGTACGACGGCTGCCCCGCAACGGGAGACTCGGCCCCGACTTCCCGGAGACGAGCCCGCACCGACCGAAGCGCCCTTCGGCCTTCGGCCCCTCGTCTTCGCCTCCGCCTCCGCCTCCTCGGCCTTCCGGATCCCCGTCGGGCCTCCGTAACACCGATCCGAACCGACTTCGGATCCATTTCTCCGGGTTCCAGCCTCGGAATCCGGTCGTGATAGATCCAGTCTACAT
Organism: Zantedeschia hybrid cultivar; assembly: GCA_030544215.1. NCBI lineage: Eukaryota > Viridiplantae > Streptophyta > Magnoliopsida > Alismatales > Araceae > Zantedeschia > Zantedeschia hybrid cultivar. The sequence continues at coordinate 10,046,147 of JARZZO010000016.1, forward strand.
CACGTGGCGCCGTCTGTGGGAATCCAACAAAACAAGTAATGTCTTAGCGACCTGTGACCCGACGATCCGGGCAAGGCGAAGCAGAAGCGCGGGAGGCCTCGGCGCAGATGCTGCCTTCCGAAGGCGCACCTTCTGCCCCGCCGAGCCTGCCTCTGCCGACCATACCGGAGTCTCTCGGCTCGGAAGACCGAGTGGGGGTGCTCCAGCAGCAAGTGGCGACGCTAGCCGCTGCCGTCACGTCCCTAGCGCCTCTCCAGGAGATGGTGTCCGCCATCGCCCAGCGCATAGGGCTGATGGGACAGCCTCCTCTGCAGGCGCCGCTCCCCCCGCTCTGCCCAGTACAGGATGCCCGGTTCCGGCCGGCGCCTGTGCCGGTTCCTCTCAACGAGGCCGCGGAAACGCACAGCGAGCCCCCGACGCTACCTGTCCGAACTCCTCGCACTGATCGCCTGACGGAGCAGGATTATGCTTCGTCAGGGTACCGTCCGGCCCGAACCGGAGGGCAATCCATCGCCACCTCGACCGCCCCGGACCTGGACCAGCGGCTGACGGCGATGCGCAAAGAGATGCAGCAGATGGTGTCTCGGCCTCACGGGGCGCCCCTCGCCAGCAACATCCTGGAGCAGACCCCATTCACAGCGGAGCTCCTAGCCACCGAGGTACCCCCCAACTTCAAGCTGCCGAAGGGCCCTCTCTACGACGGAATGACAGATCCGGTCTGTCATTTCCAGAAGTTTAACACTTATCTTCGAGTCCGAGGGATCTCTGAGGCAGTCTGCTGCCGTCTTTTCCCCCTCACCCTTGAAAAAATCGCCCTCACCTGGTTCGAGGCTCTGGCCCCCAACTCCATCCACTCCCTGGTTCAGTTGGGCCAGTTGTTCATCGACCAGTTCTATGATGCCACCCGGCAGTCCAAAACTTCCGCCAGCTTGCTAGCCATCCGGCAAGGCCCCACCGAAACTCTCCAGGAGTACTTCACCAAGTTCCGGACCGAGGCCGCCCAGATCCCAAACCTCGACAGCTCGATCGCGGTCTCGGCCGTGATCAGCGGGTGCCGGGATGAGGGGCTCCTCGGCTCCATCGGAAAGCGCCATCCCCCTACCTTTCAGGACCTCGTGGCCCGGGCCCATAAGTACATCAACCGAGAGGCCCTGATGCTGTCCAGGGGCAAAGGCGCAACCGAAACTACCTCGACGCCTGCTCCCCCGGGGGTCCGACCTCGGTCCGAGGACCAAGAGCCCTCCCGGAAGCGTTATCGCCGGGAGGATTGGGACAGGGAGAGGCGACGGGACCCGCAGCCGCTGTACCTGCCCTTACCTGCTCCCCCTTCCCGGATGCTCATGGAGGTGAAGGGCATGCTCCGGCGGCCTGATCGCATCAAGACCGATCCTCGCCGAAGGGACCCCGGCAAATACTGCGAGTATCACCGAGAGATCGGCCACACGACGGACGAGTGCCGGCAGCTCCGAGAAGAAATCGACCGCCTCATCCGGGAGGGGAGATTGCCGCAATATCGGCGGGAGCAGCCGCCGCAGCAGAACCGGGACGTCCCTGCAGCACCCAGACAGCAACCACCCCCGGCGATAGAAGCCGCTCCTCCGCCAAAAGCCACCTCGGCCCCAGTTGAATCATCCCATCAAAGACCCAGCTCTGGGTCTATCATGATGATATCCGGAGGGCCCGGGGAGGGATCAAGGTCGCGGCAACACAACACCGTAGCGGCGGTCGACGGCGAGCCGAAGCGGCCTCGTCTGGAAGACATCGCCTTCGGCACCGAGGACCTGACTGATGTTCAGGTCCCTCATGATGACGCCCTCGTCGTCAACGCTGTAATAAATAGCTATGATGTACATAGGATCTTTGTGGATAATGGAAGTGCCCCAAACATCTTGTTTTACGACTGTTTTGAGAAGATGGGATTGAGTGAGGCTAGCATGAAGCCTCATCGGGGCCCCTTCTTCGGTTTTAACGGCTCGCCCTGCCGAGTAGAGGGTATTGTTCGGCATCCTGTAACCTTAGGTTCCGCCCCCCGGCAATTGACCGTTGAAACGGACTTTGCCGTTGTAAAGATCGAGTCAGCCTACAACGCCATATTCGGCCGAAGGCTCATCGGCGGGGTCGGAGCCGTGCCATCATCCTTCCATCAGAAGCTGAAGTTTCATACCAACCACGGGATCGGCGAGGCCAAAGGGAACCAAGAAGCAGCCCGGCAATGCTACATGATTTCGGTCAAAGGGAAGGCCGTAGCCGAAACCCTGACGATCGAGTCATCAGCCGAGGCATCTCCGGGAGAAACACTCCTCGCCGTCCCTATTCCGGGAGGCGAGGGACGAGTCCTGATGATAGGTTCCGGCCTGGATAAGATTGAAGCGGAGAAACTTACCGAATTCTTGAAAGAGAATCTCGACGTCTTCGCCTGGTCTCCATCGGACATGCCCGGGGTTGACCCGGAGATAGCCGAGCACCGTCTCCACACCGATCCCGACCAGCCCCCAGTAAAGCAGAAGCGGCGCACCTTCAATCAAGAAAGGAGAACCGCCATCCAAGCCGAAGTACAGAAGGGGCTGGACGCCGGACACCTCCGAGAGGTGCATCATCCGGAGTGGATCGCCAACGTGGTCATGGTGCCAAAGAAAGAGGGCAAGTGGCGTATGTGCGTGGACTTCACCAACTTCAACAAAGCCTGTCCGATGGACAGCTTTCCGCTGCCTCGGATAGACCAGGTGGTAGACGCCACTTCCGGCCACGAGCTCTTAAGCTTCCTCGACGCCTATTCGGGCTACCACCAGATCCGGATGCATCCGGATGAGGAGAGTAAGACCAGCTTCACAACCGATTTGGGCCTGTACTGCTACACCCGAATGCCCTTCGGTCTGAAGAACGCCGGCGCAACATACCAGCGCCTGGTCAACAAAGTGTTCGCTCCACAGCTGGGCCGAAACATGGAGGTCTACATAGACGACATGTTGGTCAAGAGCCGTATCGCTTCTGAGCATTTGGCCGACCTAGCCGAGACTTTCTCCGCCCTTAGGCAGTACAAGATAAAGCTGAATCCGGCCAAGTGCGCCTTCGGGGTAGCCTCCGGCAAGTTCCTCGGTTACATGGTCACCCGCCGTGGGGTGGAAGCCAACCCCGAGAAGATTTCGGCCATCGTACAGATGCGCCCCCCGGCAAACATCCGAGAGGTACAGAAGCTGAACGGGAGGATCGCAGCCCTCAGTCGCTTCATGTCAAAAGCGGTTGACTATTGTTTCCCCTTCTTCAAGCTATTGAAGAAGGCCAGCAACTTCGAGTGGACGGAAGAGTGCCAAGCAGCCTTCGACCAGCTAAAGGCCTACCTCGCCAAAGTCCCCATCTCATCCAAGCCAGTTCCCGGGGAACCCTTGAGCTTATACCTTGCGGTCTCCGAGACGGCTCTCAGTGCCGTCCTCATCCGAGAGCAAGAAGGCATACAGAAGCCGGTTTACTATACCAGCCGAGCCCTTCAAGGGGCAGAACTCCGGTACCTTGCCCTAGAGAAGTTAGCTCTGGCCCTTGTCTCGACCGCAAGGAGGCTCCGGCCCTATTTTTTGGCCCATTCCGTGAAGGTCCTCACCGACCAGCCCCTGAGACAAGTCCTCTCCCGGCCAGAGGTGTCCGACAGGCTGGCAAAATGGGCAATCGAGCTAGGAGAGTTCGATATCTCCTACGCTCCTCGGGTAGCTATAAAGGCCCAGGCATTGGCAGATTTCATTGCCGAATTTACCCCTGGCGCCTCCGAGGCGCCTCAGCCAGTGCCAAACGCGACCGAAGCCGAGGCTACTTCGGCTCCCGTACCGGCCGACGAATGGCGACTCTTCGTAGACGGCTACGCGTGCTCCACGGGCAGCGGCGCCGGATGGATCCTGGCGTCGCCCGAAGGGGTCGTCACGGAGTACGCCCTGCGCTTCTCCTTCCCGGCAACCAACAATGCCGCCGAGTATGAAGCTCTCATCTCCGGCCTCCGGGCCGCAAAGAAGCTCGGCGTCCGGAACCTGAAGGCCTTCAGCGATTCCCAGCTGATCGCCAGCCACATCTCCGGGGAGTACGAGGCTCGGGACGCAATGATGGCTTCTTATCTCCAGGTGACTCGCAAAATCCTCGCCCAATTCGACTCTTATGAAGTTGTGAGGATCCCGAGAGCCGAGAATGCCCAAGCCGATGCACTTTCCCGGCTGGCGTCAACCCAAGACGGCGGGGGAGGCCGAATGATCCTCGTCGAAGAGCTCGCCGAACCAAGTCTCTGCGAAACCGAGGCCATGCTAGTCGCCGAGGCCGAGGCTGAGGCCGAGACATGGATGACCCCCCTCGTCGCTTTCCTTCTCCAAGGAGAAGTCCCGCCAGATCCGAAGGAGGCAAAGCGCATTCGACAGCGCTCATCCCACTTTCTTCTTCTGGACGGGGCCCTGTACAAGAAATCCTTTGGCCGACCACTGCTGCGGTGCCTCGGCCCAGCTGAAGCCGACTACGCCACGAAAGAAGTCCATGAAGGGGTATGCGGAGCGCATGCGGGAGGAAGGGCCTTGGCTCACAAGCTTCTAAGACAAGGCTACTGGTGGCCATCGCTCCGAGAGGACGCCTTAGCCCTCGTCCGGCGATGTGACCAGTGCCAGAGGTATAGCTCCCTCATCCACCAGGCAGCCGCCCTTCTGACCCCCTTATCCGACCCATGGCCTTTCGCTCAGTGGGGGCTTGACCTCCTGGGGCCTTTTCCCGTTGCCACCGGCCAGAGAAAATTCCTCATCGTGGCAGTAGATTATTTCACTAAGTGGGTCGAGGCCGAACCCCTCGCAGCAATAACCGATAGCAATGCTTGGAACTTCGTCTGGAAGTCCATCATTTGCCGGTTCGGCGTCCCTCGGGCCATTATTTCTGACAATGGGAAGCAGTTCGACAGCCGGCGGTTCAGCGACAACTGCGCCAGCTTCGGCATACTCCACAAATTTACTTCGGTGGCGCATCCTCAAACAAACGGCCAAGTCGAAGTCGTTAACCGAAGCCTCCTACAGGGGTTGAAAACCCGCCTCGGCGAAGCTAAGGGCCGATGGGTGGAGGAGCTGCCAAGTGTTCTGTGGGCTTATCGGACGACAAGCCGAACCCCCACCGGCGAAACTCCCTTTCGCATGGCCTATGGCGTAGAGGCCGTTATTCCGGTGGAGATCGGCCTTCCCTCTCCCAGGGTCATTGCTTACGATCCGAAGGCCAACGATGAAGGACTGAAAGACCACCTGGACCTCATTGAAGAGACCCGAGACAGGGCTCGCGTCCGGCTGGCCGCTTATCAACAGCGCATGGCGAAGTACCACAACACTCGAGTAAAGCCCCGATGCTTTGAAGTAGGGAGCCTCGTGTTGAGGAACGCTCACGCTTCCAAACCAGCCGAAGCCTCAGGAAAGCTTGCCCCCAACTGGGAGGGGCCCTATCGGGTCAGGGAGGTGATCAGGCGTGGAGCTTATCGGTTGGAGACCCTTTCGGGCCAGCCTCTCCCTCGCACCTGGAATGTTGAGCGCCTTCGGCGTTATTATGTGTAAGTCACTTTTTCCCGGGCTTACAGCCGCAGAGTATGAATAAAGACCTCTTTTATCAGGAAGCATGGTATTCTCTAAGTCCGTGTAAACCGTACCGGGAGTGGCTTCGGCCATGCAAACCGTATCGGGAGCGGCATAGTATTCTCTAAGTCCGTGTAAACCGTACCGGGAGTGGCTTCGGCCATGCAAACCGTATCGGGAGCGGCATGGTATTCTCTAAGTCCGTGTAAACCGTACCGGGGGTGGCTTCGGCCATGCAAACCGTATCGGGAGCGGCATAGTATTCTCTAAGTCCGTGTAAACCGTACCGGGAGTGGCTTCGGCCATGCAAACCGTATCGGGAGCGGCATGGTATTCTCTAAGTCCGTGTAAACCGTACCGGGAGTGGCTTCGGCCATGCAAACCGTATCGGGAGCGGCATGGTATTCTCTAAGTCCGTGTAAACCGTACCGGGAGTGGCTTCGGCCATGCAAACCGTATCGGGAGCGGCATGGTATTCTCTAAGTCCGTGTAAACCGTACCGGGAGTGGCTTCGGCCATGCAAACCGTATCGGGAGCGGCATGGTATTCTCTAAGTCCGTGTAAACCGTACCGGGAGTGGCTTCGGCCATGCAAACCGTATCGGGAGCGGCATAGTATTCTCTAAGTCCGTGTAAACCGTACCGGGAGTGGCTTCGGCCATGCAAACCGTATCGGGAGCGGCATGGTATTCTCTAAGTCCGTGTAAACCGTACCGGGAGTGGCTTCGGCCATGCAAACCGTATCGGGAGCGGCATGGTATTCTCTAAGTCCGTGTAAACCGTACCGGGGGTGGCTTCGGCCATGCAAACCGTATCGGGAGCGGCATGGTATTCTCTAAGTCCGTGTAAACCGTACCGGGAGTGGCTTCGGCCATGCAAACCGTATCGGGAGCGGCATAGTATTCTCTAAGTCCGTGTAAACCGTACCGGCAGTGGCTTCGGCCATGCAAACCGTATCGGGAGCGGCATAGTATTCTCTAAGTCCGTGTAAACCGTACCGGGAGTGGCTTCGGCCATGCAAACCGTATCGGGAGCGGCATGGTATTCTCTAAGTCCGTGTAAACCGTACCAGGAGTGGCTTCGGCCATGCAAACCGTATCGGGAGCGGCATGGTATTCTCTAAGTCCGTGTAAACCGTACCCAGAGTGGCTTCGGCCATGCAAACCGTATCGGGAGCGGCATGGTATTCTCTAAGTCCGTATAAACCGTACCGGGAGTGGCTTCGGCCATGCAAACCGTATCGGGAGCGGCATAGTATTCTCTAAGTCCGTGTAAACCGTACCGGGAGTGGCTTCGGCCATGCAAACCGTATCGGGAGCGGCATGGTATTCTCTAAGTCCGTGTAAACCGTACCGGGAGTGGCTTCGGCCATGCAAACCGTATCGGGAGCGGCATGGTATTCTCTAAGTCCGTGTAAACCGTACCGGGAGTGGCTTCGGCCATGCAAACCGTATCGGGAGCGGCATAGTATTCTCTAAGTCCGTGTAAACCGTACCGGGAGTGGCTTCGGCCATGCAAACCGTATCGGGAGCGGCATGGTATTCTCTAAGTCCGTGTAACCGTACCGGGAGTGGCTTCGGCCATGCAAACCGTATCGGGAGCGGCATGGTATTCTCTAAGTCCGTGTAAACCGTACCGGGGGTGGCTTCGGCCATGCAAACCGTATCGGGAGCGGCATGGTATTCTCTAAGTCCGTGTAAACCGTACCGGGAGTGGCTTCGGCCATGCAAACCGTATCGGGAGCGGCATGGTATTCTCTAAGTCCGTGTAAACCGTACCGGCAGTGGCTTCGGCCATGCAAACCGTATCGGGAGCGGCATAGTATTCTCTAAGTCCGTGTAAACCGTACCGGGAGTGGCTTCGGCCATGCAAACCGTATCGGGAGCGGCATGGTATTCTCTAAGTCCGTGTAAACCGTACCGGGAGTGGCTTCGGCCATGCAAACCGTATCGGGAGCGGCATAGTATTCTCTAAGTCCGTGTACACCGCACCGGGAATGGCTCCGGCCACGTATACCGATTCGGGAAGCGGCAAGGCATATCTAAGTTCGCATAAGCGGAAGCATGAATGGCTTCGGCCATCCGACAAACGTAAGAAGCGGCAAGATGTCCCTTCGGGATCATATGGACCACGATAGTAAAGGCCCCGGCCGAATACTATGGCGACATTCTATCCGAACCTACATCGGGTCTCGGCCTTACAAGCTATACCGAACGACGACAGGATCTCAGGCTCCTGAAGGGCCATATTCGGTCGATCATACGCAAACACCAAGGTAAAGCCGAAAAAATTCCTTGTATTTATAGAAAAGGAAGTACAAAAGCCGGCCACACCCTCGGCCGAGGGCTTACAACAGAAGAAGAAGTAAAAGTCGGCCGCATACTTGGCCGGAGGTTTACGATAGAAGAAGAAGCGTAAACCAGCCCTACCCTAAGCCGAGGGTTACAACAGAAGAAGAAGCGTAAACCAGCCCTACCCTAAGCCGAGGGCTTACAACAGAAGAAGAAGCGGAAACCAGGGGGGGGGTCCCCGCGTCATTCTTCGGCTTCGGCCTCCTCCACCTCGGCTGCGGCTTGTCCCGGAGAGGGGGAGGGAGAGGGGGAGTCGACGATCTGCACCGCTTCAGGAGCGGCCGCCTCCTCAGCGGCAACCTCCTCGTCGGCGGCCTCCTCAGGGACAGCTTCCTCAGGGACCCCCTCAGCGGGCGCAGCTTCATCATCCGGCGCAGGAGTCGAGGCCCTCTCGGCCATAAGTCCCTGCCACCAAGACAGGAGCTCTTTGGCTTCCTCACCCCTCGGTAGGTCGACCCCGGTCAGATCGACACTCGGGCAGGCCCTCTGAGCGACAGCCAACCCGAGGTCGAAGACAGAGGAAGAGGCCAGCAGTTGAGCTTGGATGATCTCTTCGGTGAAGTCCGGGCCGGCCTTGTATTCAGCTACGGCCAAGTCCGCCACCTCCTCCAGCTCCCGCTTCAGCGCCGATACCTCCTCGGCGTGTCGCCGCTTCTCCGAAGCCCGCCGGGAGTCCTTCTCCTGAATCTGGGCCTTGAGGGCCCGGATCTCGGACTGTGCCACGGCGAGCTCCCCCTCGGCCTTCACCTTGGCCTCGGCGGAAGCGCGGGCCTCAGCTGTCTTCTCTTCCAGCTGCGCCCGCACCTGGGCACTCGAGGTCACGAGCCCACCGACTAAAGGCTCGATGTCGGGCACCACCGAAGTGCCCTCGCCCGAGCCATCCGACTCCCTCTCGGCCTCCAGGAGCTGGAGCCGGAGCTGCTCCTGATGGTGCATCAGGACGCTGCCTGTCACCGCAGCCTGCGAGCCGAAAGCGAACAGTGATCAGAAAAAAGAAAACCAAGAGAAAGCTAAGGAAAGCTCGACTGAAGCACCTTCAAGCGTATTACCTGGACAGACAGCCGAGCGCTCATCGCCGCCAGGTCGATGACCGAATGGCGCTTCAGCCCTTCAAAGGCCGAAGGGAGAGTAAGACTGCGGAGCAGACGGAGGCACGTCTGCTAGTCTTCCATACTCTCGTCGTCGTAAATCCCCGGTTCGGGGCGCCACCACTTGCACTGCGCCCGGGGAGCCTGCGACCCGGCGCCTTCGTCGCCGACCCCGGCCGCTACAGCCGAAGGGGAATCGCCCCTCGGCGCTTCGGGAGACGCCAGCCTCGCGGCCCTTCGGGCCTCGGCGCTCCTCCTGATCAGCGGAGCCTCCTCCGCGTCTACGGCCTCTTCCGACCGGGGGCGCTTCGACGCTTGGCCGCCCCTTCGAGCGGCGAATTTCGACTTTCGCTCTCTCTCGAGAGCGGCAGCAGCAGCACGGCCCTCAGAAGAGGCCGCCGTCCTTGAGACCCCGCCTCGGGTCCTCGGAGCCCCAGCGCCTCGGCCGGACCTGCCTGCCGCCTGCGAGGCCGGTGCCCGGCCCGGACCGCGCTGGTCGGATATCCGGTCGAGGAGGGAGTCGAGATCGGCCATTGCTGCAAGCAAGAAAAACCCGTCAGAAACAGAACAGAGAACAAGTACAAACTCAGAGCCGACTTACCCTCGGCCGAAACTTCATCAGCATCCTCAGCCGGAAGAGCTTCGGCCAGAGGAGCGGCGGCCCTTCCTCCGCGGCCCCGCGGAGTCTCCCCGGGAGGAAGATAAGGGAAGGCCCGCACCGGATCGGACCTCGGATCCGGCCATACCCCGGCGGTCACTAGACGCTCCGACGCGCTGAGAAGCCCCCAGACACTGTACGGGGCCATCATCTGGATGCGACCTACAAGGATGCTCTGGACCGGGGTGAGGATAGGAGGATCCAAGAGGCCTGCAGCCAGCGGCGCCCATTCAGTAGGAAAGGGCCACACGCCCTCCTCCTTCTCCGGCAGGGAGACGAAGACGAACTTCCTCTTCCAGCCGTGGATGGACGAAGGCTTCCCGGAGAATACGCTTCGCCCGACCCGAGGGACGAAGCAGTACCACTCGGACTTCTCCTGCCTTTGAATTTTGAAGAGGCAGCGGAAGACATTGATGGAAGGGCGGATCTTCACTTGAGCAAAAACGCTCAAGAAACCGTATACGGTGCGCCAGGAGTTGGGAAAGAGCTGAGACGGAGCCAGCCCGTAGAAACTGAGAAGGTTGATGACAAAGGTGGGGAGTGGAAGACGGAAACCCGCCTCGAAGCTATCAACGTAAATGGAGAAGGAACTCGGGCGGAAAGTGTTAGCCCGGGTGGCGGAGTCAGGCCGAATGACCGTCATCCAGGAAGGGAGCTGGAAGTAGGAGACCAGGCGCGTAACCTCTGCGTCCGAAAGGGCGCAGGATGCTTCCGAAGCCATATCCGGACGACGGCGTCCCGAAGTAGAAGCCTGGCCTGGGCTCCGGACCTCTTCGGCGTACTCGGCCCCGGAGGTCTCGGCCCCGGAAACCTCGGCTCCGGAAGCCTCGGACCCCTCAGTCCCGGAGACCTCGGATTCTTCGGACATTGCTGGGGCAGAGGAGTCTGAGGTGAGGGGATCTGACAGGAGAGATCGCAGAGAGTGGGAAGGAGTATACTCCTCGTCCGAAGGAGTGATCTCACTAGAAGAATCCCGGACCATAAGGCCATGAAGGGAAGGAGGAAAGCTAGGGCTTACTCGCAGAAAGGGGGAGGAAGTCTCTCCTGAGCCGAGTGCGGCTCCTCAAACCTCCCAGCTCCACCAGCGATGCGTTCCGAGGAATGGAGACCTTCCCACGGTGGCCGGCGAGCTCGGACGAAGCCTTCAGGAAGCTAGCTTTCCGCAGGAGAAGGAAGAAGAGCTTGGAAGATTGCAGAGGAAACGCAAGCGCAGCAGCAGGAAGAAGAACAGTGCCCCGCTGAGGGCTTGTATTTATAGAGCTCGCTCGGAGCGCCTCCCGCCGAAGCCAACGGCCGAGATCGTCTCACTCGTCCCCTCGCCCCGCTCAGATGCACGCCACGTGCGCTGTCCATCGGCAATAATGACGGACCAGCTCCGGGACTTGCAGCGAAGCGATCAACGGCCGAGGGCGCTCCGACCCTTCGGCTGGCCGCCCGGATACGCGCCGCGTGTCCCGATCCGCGCGCTGAAGATGAAAAGGGCGGCAATCCGAGTGAAGCCTCGGGCAGAGGGCCGAGGCGATCCGCGACCAGAGAGCGGTCAGGATCCTTTTGTGTTTTCGACGGAGCGACCGGATGCGCGACGCGTGTCCCGTGCTTCCTCGCGAGGCGACGCGCCATCCCGTCCATTTAATGGAGCCTGACACGAGTCAGAGGGCTCGGCCCCTTCGGCTTCTCGGCTCCGAGCCTTCGTCGCCACTCTGAGCGGGGACGAAGCAACCGCGTAGCCCTCGGCCGACCGAGGGCCCCCTCTTCCCAGTAAAAAGAGAACAGAGCTTCGGGTAAGACACCTGTTACGATGCTCTTTTGACAGCTTCGGGCTATACTCTCGCCATCTCAGAACTGAGGAAGACAAGAGTGGGGGGCTATGTGATGAGGCAGAATCCGATTCGGCCCATTAGAGCGGGCCCAAACCCCGTTCAGCCCAACAGCAGCAGTATCAGGCCCTCCGGGAGCCTCCAGCCCGTAAGCGGCCCAGCGGCCCTCGGCCCAGTAAGCGGCACCGTCGCTCCCGGCCCAACAGGCTTCAGCCCGCCAGCGGCCCGCCAGCCTTCGGCCCGGGAATGGCACGGCAGCCCAAGGCCCAGCAGGCTTCGGCCCCTTAGCGGCCCAACCCCCTTCGGCCCGGTAGCCGAGTCCGGCCCACTCCGGTGGCGGATCAGGCACTATGGCGGTTTACCGGTAAGCCCAAACATAGTCCTATATCGGCTACCACCGTTAACCAACCTCTATCCTCTGCTATAAATACACCGCTATTTATTGCCAAAGGTATGCAACTCTTTGCCTCCGAGACCCTTAAGGACTACGGTCCGAATAGCATTAAAGCTACTTCTTGCCTTCTGAATCGAATCGTCTTCAGGAGCTAACTTGACCGTCGGAGGGGGTTCCTAAGGGCCAGAGCCCGGGACTCCTGCTGACCGGTTTCTTCTTCTTTCCCTCCTGCAGGAGCTCGGTTCGAATCATCGCCGACCTTCCCGAGTCGGTCTCGGCCGCCGACTTCGGACTCCTCTCCCTGGTCTCGACGCCGTACGACGGCTGCCCCGCAACGGGAGACTCGGCCCCGACTTCCCGGAGACGAGCCCGCACCGACCGAAGCGCCCTTCGGCCTTCGGCCCCTCGTCTTCGCCTCCGCCTCCGCCTCCTCGGCCTTCCGGATCCCCGTCGGGCCTCCGTAACACCGATCCGAACCGGCTTCGGATCCATTTCTCCGGATTCCAGCCTCGGAATCCGGTCGTGATAGATCTAGTCTACATCAGATTCAATTCAATCTCTCAATATATCTCAAGATTTACAAGATTCTTTTTTTAATAATAAAAAGGAAACTTCTTCTCTTATTTTAACAATATCTCAAGGGTGGAACATACAAGATAAATAGATTGGAATCGCCTAAAAATAGGAGAGGGAGGACTTTTTACAATCAACAGTCACGGATGCCCTTTTTTTTGGTAATGTGGCTCAATGGTTAAATATTTACACACACACACACACATATATATATATATATATAAGATCCATGGTTGTGCACAATATGCCGAGTGTTTCCGACTCGAACTAATCTCTGGATAAGTAATCCCAAGAACACGGAGATAAATAATCCCACAGTATATAAAGACCTAACGTCATAAAATAGGATGAAACGCATTATGCAACTTTCACAATTACAGGATGTGACACCCGCGGCAGGAGCTCTAGCAACATGCCGCTCTAAGTTCCTTTATCTATCTCTTCTGTGGAACATGCCAAAGGAAATTGGAAGTAGTCGGTCATCCTAACTCACATTGCTAAGAAGGTATCCCACCATTCAAAACCGAGTCTTGCTTTTCCTTCACAGATGCAGTCCCGATCCAAATAAACTTCACAGTTCCGATATATTGTTTGAAAGGTGATGAAGACTGCAGGGACTCTGGTCAATGGGACGTTGTTAAATACTTCACTTCAGAGTCAAGAGAAATGTTTACTGCACTACACCGTATAATGCAGGACGCGTGTCTTGCACTGTATATTGCAAGGCCGTTTGATCTTACTCTCTACCTAACGAGAAGCGGTGCCAAAAAAAAATTTAGTTTTCTTTTCGGACTTTTTATTTTATGTTTAAACGTCCGATCAAAAATTCAATGGTACAATCAATGACCTGGATTGGCCTCAAGTCGGTTGTATTTTTTATTTTATTTTTTTACATGCAAGCCAAGGTGTTCCCCAAATGTTTTTTTTTCACAAATATATATATATATATATATATATCCGGCTCGGCTGACTTGAGCTCACTGTATGTAATGTACCATTAAACTTTTGATCGGATGTTTCAAAAAATTTAAAAAATTGAGAAAAAGTTTAAAGAAAGAAAACCGGCACTACCGTCCGATCCTCGTGACCGGGCACCGTATAGTGCAATATGCATTTCTCCAAAATCAGATGAACCTTGAGTGAGCCAGCCTTAAGCCGGATCGCTGTAGTCAAATTGCTTGTGGGCCAAGTTCATCCACTAAGATGGTAGTTTAGGAAAATAATTAATTAGAATCATGTATCCAAAGCTTGAGATTATTTCTCACACCGATAAGCTTTTGCTGACTGCCTGCCTACTGTTTTATTCATAATTTATTTTCACTTCCCTTCCAACCAGGGATGACGGATCCTCCGCATATTAACACCTTAACGTATTAAGGTGTTACTCGAGATAAACTTAGACTCATTTTTGACGCTGTGCCTAGCTAATTGAACAATAGAATCCAGTATCTCCTCCAAGAGTAACACCTGCTGCACTGTCCCTCAGTGAATTATGTAAATAAAAGAAATATTTTTAATTTTTTTTAGGTGGACCTTGGGGTGTCTTATATGTTCGTACATGTCGATCTTTGATGGGACAATCTAAAAAAATCTGAAAAATAAAAAATTGCTCCCTAATGAACAGTAAAAAAACCCTTCATAGGCCGAGCCTATTAGCGTTTTTTATTTTTCAGATTTTTTTAAGTCGTACGATCGGACATTGGCCTCTACGGACACGTAAAGCATCTCCGAACCCGTCTAAAAAAACTTCAACAAATATTTTTTTTTATTTACCCACTCCACTCGGCGACGGTATAAATCACACCCTCAATGCAGCAAGTGTTACTCCTCCTCCAGTGGTGTATGCAAAAGATCCGTGGAAATTGGACTATGACTTGAAGAGTCAGACTTTCCTTTTTACACTTGGACTATGTTCAGTGTAATCTAACTTATAAGTCGTGCTAGCCTAGCCTACCATGACTTGAAGAATGAATCTGACTTCCTTTTCACCCTTGGACTATGTTCAGTGTAGTCTAACCTGTAAGTCATGCTAACTACTATGACTTCTTTTACGAGTCAGATTATGATACTCTCACTTCAATTGAATCGGCTTCTCTTACAAGTCAGATTATGATACTCTCACTTCAATTGAATCAGCCCATGCCTAAGTTTAGGTGTTCCATCCCATGGAAGTCGGACGAGTCAGACGAATTTTTTAGTATATACACATGGAAGGAGGCCTTTTATTATCTTGTGCAACCCAAACTAGAGGAGCTATGTGGGATTCTAGCTGATGTCAGCCTTCGATAACCAGCAAAAGGTCTTCAGCTTTTGACCTTCTTGATCAGCTATCATTTTAGTTTGTACTGTTTCCATGTCCCAGAAGGAAAAATCAAGAAATGTTGAAGACCATACCACGAAATAGTGAATGGAGTGGCATTTTAGACGAGATTAGTAGGAAGGTGCTAAAAGGGAACGTAAATATGAAGACGCATTTAGGCATAGAGAATGATGCTATGGAAAGGACACAAATAATATTCAATAAATTCCTCTCAAGTCCTTAAATTACAGCTTCATTTCAGAATTTCCTAAAATATTTAGATGACATGCATGGCTTGTTCGAAGAATTTATATATCCTACAATTAGGGCTGTCAACGGAAACCTAATTTTTGATTTTTTGACCTATTATCGAAAAAAATATCTGTTTTCGATAAAAAATATCCGTCCGATAATTATCGGAATTGGAAACAGATGTTTCTGATAAGTTATCGAAATCGAAAACGGAAACACCTGTTTTCATATCCGTTTTCTGATTTTCAATTTTGATGATTATTAAGTTTATTATTAATAATAAACATTAACTTTTGGATCATTTTTAATTTAACGGTTCAGGAGAAGGATTTTTGTAAAGGAGGATCCTAATAAATTTTAAATAAATAAATTAAGAAATTAATACTTTTTTTATAATTATAAAAAATAATATATGATTCCGATATTGGAATCGAAAATAAATCGAAAACGAAAAATGTACTTTCCGATCTTATCGGAAATGAAAAATGCATTTTTCGATCTTATCAGAATCGAAAACATGTTATTATTATCGAAATCGAAAAACTGAAACATATGTTTCTATTTCCGTATCTTACCCATTTACAGGCCTACCTACAACATAACTCGGTTTGACATGTCTCATTCAGTCACATTAATTTCCGGCCTAATAAGATTTACCCCACATTAATTCACGCTATATTACAAATTCTGGTGCAAAAGATATTACTAGGGTTCACGGCTACAAAGAATAAAAATATACATGACACACGACTACAAAGAATGAAAAAAATCGCTCACCATATCTGCAAGTGCTGTGACAGTGGGACCGTGAAGAACAAATAGGGTTTTTAATTAGGGGCTCAACAAAGAGAACATTTAGAAAAAAAACATGCAGAAGCAAAACACTGCAAGCGATTTATATATACGTCTGATTAGAAAGCTTGAACCCAGAAACAATGGCTGACAAGGCGAGGGCAAGGAAGGCAAAGAAGGCCATGCTGATGGAAGCCGAGGACTGATCGGTGAAGATGTTATCTGCTCCCTCTCGCATGCGGTTCGTTATCGGGATGGCGGCGGACGATGCGGATATCAGCAGATAGGCAAAGATCTGCGAGAGATTACACAGTTCAATCCCAATGTGAGACTAAATTCTACTTAATCCACAAGGATCAGAATTGATTAGCGAAATTAGACATCTGATATTGACTGCTATTAATAGGTTATAATTTGACTTAATACATCTACTATACGTCATATGAACCTTTCTTCTTCTTTTGTCTATGCTTGTTTATGCTCTGCTTGATTTGTTTGTTCTTCAAAAAAATTTAAGAAGGTTGGTATTAGTTTCCCCACCTTTGTGCTTGTTCTTCACTTAAATGATGCAAGGAGTGATGAGATAGACAGTAGGGTAGAAATCTATAGAGACGAACTGTGGAATGAGCAGAGATAACCTGAACCTAACCCACAAAAACAAACGTGCTGAAAAAAAAAAAAAGATTAAAAGGTGTCTTTGGTTATGTCCTTTCGAGATAGGACAATGTCGGCTGCACTGCTGCAAGGATCGATTCAGCTGCATGCCATACCTACGATGGGCAGCTGTTGGATCATACCTCACTCGTAAGTCAGCCAATCATGCGCGTGTGTGATCTCCTTTTTCATTGGTTGTCTGATTAAATGCTGACGAGCATTATTGGACAGTACCAATTTACTATATTTGTGTTGGTATACCAATTTACTATATTTATTACGTGTCCTACCAATGGGACTGATATCTAATTAAAATCTCTAACCAAGAGCAGGAGAAATTTTCCCAAGGCCCTGTTACCAAGTCGAAGGAGGAGGAGGAAGAGGAAGAGGCAAACAGAAGGCCACGTACCTGATCGCCGGCGAAATCCATAATGGCCACCGCCCGCCGGGGCAGCACGTCGCCCCGCCCCCCCAACAGGAACACCCGCAGCAGGATCTGCGCCGTCGCGTACAGGAAGACCAGCACGGTGACCGCCACAACGTACCTGACACCATCGCGCCACAACACGAACACGACGCAATTAGAACCCGCCATATCGTGATCTCAAATTTCTCTCTCCCCTCAACCACAAACCCCCCAAGGCCCAAGATCATCACCTGTATTCCTCGTACTTGTCGAACTCCTCCCAATCGCCGTGGCCGTTGGAGGCCATGACGACGAACGCGAGCACAGAGAAGAGCCACGCCAGAGCCCGCAGCACCAGGGCGGCCTTGTCCAGGAGGTCCTCCCTCCTCGACCGGCGCATCACCGACACCACCGACGCGTCCGCCGCCGGGTTCTCCACGTCGGCGGCGAGCCGACCCTCCGCCGCAGCGGGGGCCGCGGCCGGCTCCGTCAACGGATTGGGCTCCGGCTTGCCGTCGCTGGCCGCGGAGGCCATCTCCTTCTTCGCTTCGTCCATCTGGAAGACGAGAGTTGTGGGGTTTGGATTCTGCGCTGCCGTGCGGAGGGAGGGGAGGGGGAAGAAGGAGATGCGGGTTCGAAGGGGACGAACAGAACTAGGTGTTTTTGGTGTTTTCATTTAATTTTTTATTTGATATAAAAATGCAAAAATTCCGATTTTCTTGGCAAATGGCGGTGAACCCAACTGCCAGGTTCCTCGTTAACGTTCCAATGAAAGCACGTCTGACCTGGCCGGCGGTGGGGAAGAAGAATGTGGACGGCGGTGCGGTTTGTTGGGTGCGGTCTGGGGTCCTCATCAACCTTAAGAGGAAACATCATAAATGAACTTGGCTTATAATAGGAAGGAAAGGGAATAGACAAATTTGGACAAGCCAATCATCAGCCACGTCAGTTAGGGGTGCAAATGATAATGGATAATTTGATTAGTCGATTAATTATTAATTTATAAGTCAGCTAATAAATAATCTTTCAAGACCGATATGCATAATTTATTTCCAAAATTGAATGTGTGTGGTACATTGAGAATTTGATCATCTGATTGATTATCAACTTAAATTAGCGTATATTTTTTTCAGATCGATAGTATAACAAAATGAGGTCATGGATCCACTTTAAATTTGCAATGAATCCGATCTGGTTATATCCCTACAATCAGTAGTTGGATAGACTTAGGCTTTTATTGTCTGACTTCCTAATTCCTATTTGTTTGGGGGGGGGGGGGTGTTGGCAATGAATTTGTAAAAAAAATTCCAGCCAATCTGCTTTGTCATAGTTGTGTGGTAGCTTTTAGCAAATTTCTTGTAGGGAAACCGGCATGGTGACTTGTTTTTGTACGAATGGTGCAGTGGTTGGGCACAAGAGCCCCCTCTCCGGAGAAAGGGATTTAAAACCGGCCAAAGCTGAAGAATTTCTAAATTAAACGAATAGATAAGCACAAAAAAGTCACTCCACACAGGAGTGAGAGTTCTCACTTGAGGCGGAACAATCGGCGGGCCGAAAACCCCACCCGCACACCACAGGGTGGGGCTCAAACCCACGCCCTCCCTGCTGGGGAGGGAACATGGTGTCCAACCGGACTACTTCCCAAGGACTCCGGCATGGTGACTTTGGAGGAAGTGTTGAACCGAGTCTAATCCACCTACTTGTCATAGGTAGCCAATTTCCTAAGTTTGGAAATTTTGCAAAGAAATTATTGTCCTGATGAAAACTACAAAGTTATTACTCTTGTATTTAAATTACGCATATAACATTAGGAATGTCAATAATGTACAAAAAAGTCAAAAAAGTTTCTTTGGCATATGTCAAGTGACCTTTCAAAACGTGATCCTTTTGTACACCAGTGACATTTTTAATGATCTATGAGACAATTTGAGTAGTAGATATAAGAAACTTTGTTCCAAAAATAGTTAATATATCAAAATTCCAAAAATAATTTAACACACATTGCAACAAAAAATTCAAGAACATAGACCCCACAAACCTATTGGGATTTGATATCTAAGGACTTCTCAAGCCAAGAGAAATCCAATGATGTCAAACCGCAAGCTTATTAGAAAAGATTTGGTGTTTCGGTCTAGAAGTACCTATGTCGAGCATTGTCGAAATTAATCGCATGAAGGGGCGGTAAAAGAGCGTTTATGTAAATGTTTTAAAATTGCTAAGAACACAAGCTTTCATAGCTCAGTTGGCTAGAGCACCCGTTTAGTAAGCGGGAGGTCTTGAGTTCAATTCTCAATGAAAGCATTTTTTTCAAGGTTGAAATTTCTGGAATTCAAAAATAATGTCTTTTTATTTGGCTTACATCAAGCAAGGCTTGGCTAACAACGGATACCCAAAGTTCTCGAAGTTGACCCCATCTGAAGTTTTATTCAGCAGGGGTTTGAAATAAAATTAAGCTCCTTCTGTTTCCAATATATAAACGGTGCTCTTTATAATGGCTTCTAAAAAATCTCATATGAGTGAAAATCACTTTGCAAATTTATGTGTCTGAACAAACTCCTTTTGGGATCATCATGTATATTATCAACCACTAAAATCTTTTATTGCAACTGAATGAAAGATAGCTCCAAATATCAATGTCTATTGGTCTAGCAGCTAGCTCTTCAACTAGGGAATGCAAGAGCCTTAAATTTTATAAAAAATTAATAACAAACTCTTCTGTCTTTTTTGTTACGGTTAATTTCATATTAATCATTTTTACATGTAAAATATAAAAAATGTCACTCTTGCATACACAATATCATCATATACCCTTGGTATATGACTATACTATTAAATATGCCATTGTCATTACTCTTGATCTGTTTAATTAAACTAGACATGGGTTAAGCATAATTAGAGATGGAAAGAATTGTTATACTCCTTGGTTAAATACTATTAACAAAAGAAATAAAATTAATTTTTATTTTTATTTTTTATCTTTGACCCGATCTTTCCACCCCTTACTAAGTATAGAGAGAGGGAGGGAGGGAGACGACATGGCTGGCGCTGGTAGCGGGCTACCACACGCGTTGGAGGAGAAGATTGTGATACTGTCCAAAACCCGGAGGAGAAGACCATGACATCGGAAAGAAGGTCACGCCACCACCCAAAACCCCAAACCCTAAATCTTCCTCCCTGCCCAAAACCTTACCACACCCACTGGAGGAGAAAACCACGACGTTCGTGCTGCTACCCTGAACTCCTCTTCTTCTACCCCTCCCACACTACCTCCATCAAGTGCGTCGCCGTCTCCAGACCAATTGCTTTCTTCAGTGGCATCGACAACGCCGTCAAGGTCTACGACCACACCTCTTGGACTAAGATTGGCTCTGTTACCGACCGGGGTGGCACCGCCATGGCTGTTACCTTCTCGATGGCGGCCAACATCTTTAGGTTGGGGATCTAGTGGAAGGTGATCCACTATGATAACGACAACAACAAGTCCATAGTCTTGCACACCTCCATGGCCAACATTGGCTACCTCTAGAACCCCATCACCATCCTCTCTAAGACATAGGGCTTCCTTTGAACCTCCTGCTCGTATGGCACATACCGGTCAGGGGGTCTTCCGCTGCCAACGACACTAGCGAGGAGTCGAACTTGGGGGCGTAGTCCAAAGGGCTCTGTCGCTGCACCCATTGAGCAGCTTTGCAGTGCATGCTATGCCGGCCACCTGGATCTTGGCTGGGCAATCCGACAGCCTGGCACAAGCACCATCCCGCCTCTCTCTCTTGTACACAAAAAATAGGGGCATTTTAGTAATGTTGCCTTATCTCCACTTATTCTCCGTTATGTTCTAACAACAAATGGAATATTTTTGGCATATTCCGATAATTAGAAATGGATATTAATCTTAATGGCATATTTGATAATATAGTCATATAAGAAGTATATATATGATATTCCGTAAACAAGAGTGGCATTTTTGATACATTGCATGTAAGGATGGTTATTATGAAATTAATCCTTTTCCTTAACATCGTCCAAAGCCCTGACCCAGCCTGATATTTATTTGGCCGATTTAAACAGAAAAATTAAGTCGATTCTATTTTGAATATATAAAAAGTACTTCATGCACTTTCTAAAGAATCTCATATATATGAAAGTCACTCCCTGGAATGTATACATCTAAATAAGCTCCTTTAAGATCATCGTATGCGTTCTCATCCATGATAATATTTTATTGAAAAGTAGCCAACATTTGATCAAAATGTTACATCTATTTGTCCAGTTACGAACCTGATCCTAGTAGAGTAGTACTTGCCTCAATTTTCCATACTGTTGTGTACTACAGGGCATTGCAGTGGGTAACAAAAATATTTTTAATTTTTTTTAAGGTTGGAACCCACATGCCGACATGTCTATATAAGTCGATCTCTAATTAGACAACTTAAAAAATTTTAAAAAATAAAAAATTGAGCTCCAATAAATAGTAAAATAATGCTCTTAATAGAGTGAGCCTAATAATAATTTTTAATATTTTTAAATTTTTTATATTGTCTAATTGGAAATTGGTCTATAAGGACACCTAGGACATGTAAAATCTGACCTTAAAAAACTTAAATATAAAAATATTTATTTACCCAGTATATGCATTACCCACTGCAATCCCCCTTATTGTAGCTGCGGATGCATTGCAACAAGTATTACTCATCCAAGTAAAATATCAAATTAACTTGGCTTTAATTAGTACTAAAAAAAATCAATTTGAGTTGGGCTCTTGGACTTCATCTGCCACGCCCTAAGTGCGGCCCATTGAAATATCTACTGCAAAGTAGGATGGATGTGTTTTTTATGCTCAAAGCTGTTTCTTCGTCCATGCATTGGATTAAGCTGATTTCAAGTTCATTGAACCAAGTATTAAATCTTTCCTCTTGGATTATTGTAACTGTTACACTGTCATAGATCATATTGCATCTTTGCTGCTGCAAGGAATATACCTGTAAATGCATAATATTCTTGCAAGTTTTGTCGTGTTTAAGTGACGTCATGCTGCCATTCAAGAGTACCTAAAAATTCTCTTTTAACTTATTAGATAGAGATAATAAAAATATGAAATAATGTGATGCCTACTCTTTTCTCAATCTTAAATAGTTGAATTGGATGATTAGCAATCTTAAAACATATCAAAGTTCACAGTTATGTTTTTACGTTATGAACCCTTTATTTTTTCTTATGTATATGTCAAAGTCTGAGCCAGTTTTGTGTGTGAAGACATGTTAATCAAGCCATTAATATCATAAATTAAAGGTAGGGGCATTATTGTAGTTATTCTCATAAATCATATTATATTAATTAGGGAAATGCTATTTGTACCCCATTAAGCTAGTCCCTTAACATTTATCTGTTTATCTCTAAACCACTTATCTGTATTTATTATAGTGAGCCTTTTATTATGATGATACTTAGACTATCTAATGGACAGTCATGATGAAGGGAGTAAGTTAAGGATATAGTTTAAGGAAGTAAGAATAACATCACCCAATTAATTAACATGTTCACAAGGAGGATAATTTTATTGCTTTACATCCAAGTAGATTATATTTATAAATGTCAACCTATTTCATCCTCAAACCAAAACACGAGAAAAGGAGGATCCAATACTCAACCTCCGGAGGGCCGACAATGTCGGTCCACGCTCGAAATACCACCAAATCGACTACCCCGCCAACCGTGAACTTTTCTGAACCCCAAATGCCGCGGGTTGACCACGCACCGGGCCCACCGCAGGGGAACACAGACGGGGAGCGCGAGGGCCGACGACTCATCCTTGGCGCCCGCGCGCCCCGCCGTCGCCGGCCCCGCCCACCCCCACTCTCCGGGCTGACCGCAGCGTCCGCGCGCGGCAGCGCAGAAGCTCGCCGCATGCCATGGACCTCCTGCTGGCTCCGAGCGTCCGACCGAACGGGACGAACATCCAAGATGCCGTGTGCTACAGCACCACCAGCGCCACCTCCGCCGGCCTGTGGCTCGGCGACAGCCCCCTCGCCTACTCCTTGCCCCGCATGATGGCCGCCATGTCCCTCATCTTCGCGGTGGAGAGAGTGACCCACTTTGTCCTTCGCCGCTTCGGGCAGTCCAAGGTGGTCTCCCAGATCGTGGTAAGTCTCAAGGGTTAGAAAGATTCGCATCTTCTCCTTATAAGCATCACGTAACTTGTCGAGAGTGGTTCTACGAGTCACACACGTTCGATCTTTCCTTCTTCTTTTTCTCTTGTTTGTATTGATTTGTGGGTGTGTTCTCGTTCTACGAATCACACATGTTCGATGTTTCCTTTTTCTTCTTTTTGTCCTGTTCGTATTGATTTGTGGGTGTGATCTCCATCCCCTTTAGGCTGGGGGGATATTAGGTTTCTCGGGGATGGCGCGCAACAAGGACTTCGCCTCCCTCTTGTTTCCCCCACAAAGCAAGCTCCAGTTCGACGTCCTTTGCACAGTGGGCGTCATGTTCTTCCTCTTCATGATCGGCGTCAAGACAGACCTGAGAACGTTGGGGAAGTCCGGGAGGAAGGCAGTGGTCATCGGCCTCGTCGGCACCGTGCTCCCCCTCTGCCTCATGGCCCTCGCTGCCTACCTCCTCCGGAACGCGATGCCACCGGAGCTCATGGCCGGGGATTTCATCTACCATCTGGCCGCCGCCTGGTCGCGGACGTCCTACACCGTCCTCTCGTGCGTCCTGGCAGAGCTCCACCTCCTCAACTCCAAGCTTGGCCGCATCGCCATGACGGCCACGCTGGTCTCCGAGTTGAACAACACTGTCGTCACCAGCATCAGCACAACGATCCAGCTGGGGTACAACGCGAAGAGCCAGGTGATGGCGTTGGGTTCCTTCGCCTCCTTCATGGTCCTGCTCGCCTTCGTCTTGCTCGTCGCCCGGCCCACAGCGCTGTGGATCATAAGGAGGACGCCCCAGGGCGACCACATAAAGGAGGGCTACCTGCTGCTGATAATTATACTGGTGCTGGTGTGCGGGCTCGCGGGGGAGGTCATCGGCCACCACGCCGCCACTGGCACGTTCATCCTTGGGCTGGCGCTGCCGGGCGGCCCACCGCTGGGGTCGACGCTGCAGGACAAGCTGGACACCATGGTGTCGAGCGTCCTGGTGCCGCTGTTCATGGCGGGCGCCGGGTTCAGGACGACCATCTTCTCGCTGGTGGACAGGGCGCGGTGCCTGTGGGTCTTCTTCTTCATCATGCTTGGCACCGTGGGCAAGACTCTGGGCGTGCTGGTGCCGGCGTGGTTCTGCAGGGTGCCCACGCGCGACGCCGCGACGCTGGCTCTCATGATGAATACCAAGGGCATCTTCGAGGTCTACACGCTCAACATATGGAAAGACACCTCGGTAAGTAAGAACACACAAGCACCCAAGGATGACATGCATGGAAATTTATTAAATTAGATCGGTAAACGTGGCAGTTTTTAAGGGGAATCATATAGAATTAATATCCCCTAAGAAATATATAATAGATATACCTTACTTTGATATAGCATAAGTTTTAAGTTAGTGTGGGGGGGGGGGAGGGGGCCAAAACCTACATCTACGGTCCAACGAGGACCATAGAGGATTTCAATTCTTTAAGTTATGTCTCTTATCATTCAGTCTATATAGACTTAAGTTTAGATTGTCTTTTCCAACGTATTATATATTATTATGCATCTCACTGTAAATTATCAAATTTTAATTTTTGTGTAAAAATAGGACCTCTATTTTAACAGTTCTTCATTAAAAGAGATAGAAAATAGGAATTTAATTTTAGTAATTCTTCACAAAAAAAGAGAGACTCGTTGTCCTGCTGCCACATGTCCTAATTTTAATTTTGACGAAAAATAAGAAATTTGTTTTAATATTATAATATAGATTAGTTTATTTAATTAATCTAGATCACATAATTTTGCCGACTTCCATAGTTTAATTTGTTAGAACTTAATTTTATAATTATGTGCTAATTAGACAGCTTCATAAGAATTAAACGAATCTTGGGGTCACACTTGTAATTTTATTTTTGTACAGTGTGGATAAACGGTAGACACTTCGGTACCAAATTACACAATTTTCACTAATTTTTCATTTTACAACAACTTCAGAGCTTTTGTTCAATTAGCACATATAGGATGATGGGCATCTTTTTAGAAATGTTTAAAAATAGGGCATAGTTTTGGAATATTTTGAAAGTGTAAAAAAGAACTATTCGGGAGTAACTAAGGGGAGTACTTGTTTTTTTTCTTTCTACCAATAAGAAACTTCATTCGTCTAAAATGAAGAGAGCACAATACACAGGAGAAGTGATATAGAAACAATGAGAGATACATGCTGTCGAAACCCAGAGGAGGCAGAGATACAAGTAGGTTATGCGGTACATCTAGGCAAGGACCGAAGGGTAAACAAGTAACACATGGAACTATAGCCGGTGCCAGAGAATTGTGAACCATCAGACATGCACCATCCAAGCACCAGATGCCGGAAAGGAAGGTAAGCAAGGCTCGAACATCCAAGAAGCACCGTCAAAGTTGCGAGACGAAGCTGCAACACAGGGTAGCAAGCAACCGGCGGAGTTAGAAGAGTGTGCCAGTGAAGGACACATGGATGATGCCAATATACTCGAACTCGACCAAAGGGGAGGCATATCTCAAGAGGGAAATAATTAGAACCGAAGGGAACAGTACTGACGAAATCTCTAAAGATAACATCAGGGTCGGAGAAGAATTCACCAAAACTAGCTATCAACGAAGACAATGTAGCAAAATAGGGACTTGCAGTTTAGAGATTGATAGGTGGTAATACGGAAAGGTGCAAATACCAACAGATCAACCCATTTGAGGACCCCCTAGCCCTGTATTTGCTTCCTCCCTTCCCCTCCCCTCTCCGCCCGGCGGGGCAGAAAACTCAAAACAGCCGGTTGGCACTATCCTATACCTAAGTAGGTCAAACTTCTCTCAGAATGATCTTCCTTTCCTGACATGAGTTACTGAAATCTCCGAGAGTCTACTCCCATCGATCAGACTAGGAACCGCCCCTCGGAAGGGCTCCATACCTGACTGTTATATAAGGCCCTATACCCTACGGGCAAAGGTATGCTTTCTGGCACCTAAGCTTCTGCAGCTTTTCTTTTTACTTCTTCAGCCTTCTGACTTAGGCATCGAAGGGGGCTCCCTCGGTCGCTGCCGAGGCCCCTCTAACGGTATTCTATTTTGCATGGACAACCCTGGGATGTGCCTCTGATCGGAGTTTGAAGGTCCGAATTGTGGTGGACGTGATTTTGGTCTATCATCTTTTAGCGTCATATGTGGGAATCAAATTAAGAAGCCATGGCAAGAGGCAATCATAGTAGGGCATCCCAACAGAAAGAAACTACTGGCGAGGGAGTAAGCATCCCTCCCCCACCTCTGCCTCCTCCGGTTATTGATGTTGTCTTTTTGCCAAGGCATCTTAACGGCGATAATCGCCAAGCAGAAGGCCCAGACTTCCAGTATCTAATCGACCTAATCCATTGACTGGAAGCGAAGGTCAACTGCCTCTAGAAGGACACGTGGCACAGGAGGCGCGAACAAATAGCTAGCCCTACAAGAAGTCACTGAGTCACGAAAAACTTGGTACAGGTTGTACCGCCACCCCCGCCGAGTCATTCCCGCAAAAAGGCGACCTCCACTTCTTGACCTCGAAGAGAGAGGTTAGTCGCGCAAGCGATCAGCTCGAGAACGACCTTTGGTATGAGGGTCGCACAGCCCAACAAGAAGCCTCATCTGGTCCTGAACCAAGGATTCACATCGCTGACGGTAGGAAGAAGATTCCAATGAAGAGCAGAAGGTGCGAAGGTTAGAAAAGTGAGTAGAAAAGTTACTCCCGACAGGATCAAAAGTCCGTTCTAGGAGATTAAGGAGGGTGGGCTTCTTATGTTACTAGGTAGGTGCAGGAGATCCTCTTTCCCAATGGTTCTGTATGCCCACATTAAAGACTTACAATGGCATGAAGGACCTAGATGATCACTTGCAAATATTCGAGACCATGCTTTTGCTTCTAAACTTGCCAGGCGAAATCAAATGCAAAGCCTTCCCAATAATGCTGGAAAGGAACGTTCGACAGTAGTTCTGACAGCTCAAAGTCAATTTCATTGACAACTTCAAAGAGCTATGGTGCTCCTTCCAAAATAATTTTGCCCAAATGAAGAAGCCTGTCAAAGCAACATAAACTAGAATGAATTGGAGAACTTCAAACCTTCCTTTTTTCTTACTCTTTTTCTATTTGAATTGAGAGGGCAGAAAATCCTTAATTAAAATTTTTCTTAGAAGACTCTTAAATATTGATTGCTCTCAGTAAAATTCTTTTATTTTCCACTATGTTTTGATGATGCTCCAAATCGGACAGGTCACTACCAGAGAAAGGGGTCCCCACTCGAAGATTGGTAAATACTCAGTCTGTCTACTACCTCTGCCAAGCCTCACCTCAAAGAGAAGGGGCTCCCCACTTGAAGATGAAAAAAAATTTGGTTGGTCTACTATCTCTGTCGTGCCTCGCTTCGTAGAGAAGGGGCTTCTCACCCAAAGATAGAGAAAAAACTCGGTCTGTCTCCTACCTCTGTCAAGTCTTACCTCGCAGAGAAGGGACTCCTCACCCAAAGATGAGAAAAAACTCGATCGATCTACTGCCTCTAGCGAGCTGAGCCTCGTAGAGAAGGGGCTCCCCACTCAAAAATGAGAAAAAATTCGGTCGGTCTACTACCTCTGCCTCGCCTCGCTTCGCAAAAAAATGGACTCCCTACTTGAAGATAGGAAAAAACTTAGTCAATTTACTACCTCTGCCGAGCTGAGCCTCCACAGAGGAAACTTGACAACTCAACTCACCAAGCCATATAGCTAACCCCAAACGGACGTCAAGACTAAGTTGTCAAACACAACTTAGCCTATCTTGTTCGAGGGAAAAGGAGAATATGTAAAGAAAATCAAACAAAGACATACGATTAAGCACTCAATTTAAAATATGAATGACGATAAAATAGTACCCAATTTAAAAGATGAGTGATGCAATACATTCAGTAAAAAGTCTCTCTCTATTACAAAAAAAGAAGAAGAGGGAAAGACCCATCATAAAAAATACATTAATGAACTCGAGATGTTCCATCGGCGAGGCAATCCCTCGAGAAAGATGGGCCCATCCTCAAAGACGACGGAATTCCGTGCGGGAGAAAGCATGCTTGAGTATCAGCAAAGCCAGCAAGGAATCCATCATCTCAACCGGCATCGTATATCTACTTCTCGACCACGGTAGCATAACCGGGCAAGGCTTGCCGATACTCCTTAGAAGCTAAGAAGGCAACCACGCCTTCTTGATGAACCGCCTCGTGATCGGGCATCCTCACTTCGCAGATGGCCTTCAGCTCCCTCTCTATAGCTACTTCCCGCTCCTTGGATGCCCTCAATTTTTGCCGAAACTTCTCTGCCTCCGTTGCGTCCGACCGATGCTCTCCACTAAATTTGTAGAGTCGTGCGAACATAGATGAGGTTACTCTAAATTATGAACGCCAACTATTTGATAGAACCATGGCGCAGAGACTTGCTCGCAGTGTGATAGAGGCCACATTTCTAAGAAGAACGGTGGCGGTCATAGCCTGCAACACTCGATCGTCAGAAGGAAGATGGAGTCGTCCAAAGATCTCGAGGGCCACAGAGCCGCTTGTAGTCGAAGCATCATCGCTGATTCCCTAAAGGGTCAGCTTCAATGTTTCTCCCTCGGAGCGGACCGCATCCGCCTCAATAGCTGCAAGGTGCCCTGTAGCCTCCAACACCTCACCAAGGACAAGGATCGAACAAGGATCCCCAGACGAAGCCTCGGACATAAATGCAACATTTTGAAGATTGCAAAGTTACTAATGACATAGTGTTAGGGTATAGATGCAAATATGTCTTTGTTAGAAAATTACATGCAAAAAAATATAATTAAATCATTTACGAGTGATATCAATTTGTGGCACCATCTACCCAACGGCAAGAAGATCCCTTACCAGTGCCATTTTTTTCAAAAAAAAAAAAAAAAAAAGGAAGATCCTACTTAAAATGCCTTTGTGGACCTCTTAGTTAAAGTACAACATATCATATAGCAAATGTCAATTGGCAAGGATCACTGGCTAATTGTATCGGTGTCAAGTATCTTGAGGAAGTATAATAAGAATGATAAGAGAGAATAAATAACACCGTTTTCCCTTTTTCTTATACAATTCAAATCGGTTTTCAAAAATTAGGAACTCCAGGCTCCCATCGATCCTAGGCTTTCCAGTGATTCGGAAGATCTGGCTCGTGAGTAAATTAGTAAAAAAATATTTAATACATATAAATTTAAATAAATTGACATCATATAAGTAGACCAACTCATAAATTAGATTTTCTTACGGTGGATCTCATGATTCTCATTCTCTAAATTAACGTCTATCATCCTTTATAATTTCCCAACATTTTTTTTAATGAAATGACTATTCACCTTTAATACAATCACCACCAGATTTTCAAATGATAGTAATTTAAGTAAATAGGTGATGCTATTCTTACACTCTTAATGAACTTTCGTACAGTATTCTCTCTATCAGTTGGATGCACTTTGATCATCGTAACAAAAAGTTTCCTGCAATAAAGTCAGTAGGATGGTTGAGAATAGAGATGCAAATGGTAACCGATGGCCTGATTATTCAATGTTCATCAGCTTATAGATGAGTTAACGGATAATGTTTTGAACTGATATGTATAGCGGATAGTAACGGATGTAAATTTTTTTCTGATCAAATATATATGGTACATTAAGATATAATTATCTGATATAGGACAGTTAAATGGATAATAATAGCTTAACGGATACGGTCATAGATATACTTTAGATTCGCATCAAATCCTTTTGTGAGAGATTAAAGGGTTGTTTGTTTTAGGATAAAACAATGTAATTTAAAACAATTGTTTTATTTTACGCAGTTTTTAGTTGTTTGGGATGAAGTAAAATAATGTAAAATAAAATTCTGTCTAAACCTTGTCGCTCTGCTTGACATTCCAATTCTCTTGTTTTGATTTACAACAAAGGATCCACTGTAAACCAAAACAAGAAGATTGAAACATCTCTCTTGTTTTATTTTACAAATAATTAAATAAATATTTTTTAATTTTAAAATAAAAAAATTTCACTTTGTTTCGATAATTTACAAAGTTTTACACTAAAACAATCAACCGGAGTGACTTAGAAGAGTACAAAAGCATTTCCTAAATAAATTAACGCCGGTTTTCCATGATCGTCAAGTAGCTATAGTCTGATGAGTTGGCCTCTTGTTGTTCCAGATGGTAGACACCCAGGTATACACCGTCATCCTCATCTGCGTGGTGGCCTTCTCCTCCATCACCAGCTTCATGGTGAAGACACTCTACAAGCCCAACATGGGCTACCTGGTCTACAAGCGCCGGACCGTCCAGAACGCCCGGCGCGACGCTGAGCTCCGCGTCCTGGCCTGTCTCCACAGCCAGAAGGACGTCGCCCCCATGGTCGACCTTTTCCAGATCTCCTCCTACGCCACCAGGGAGAACCCCATCTGTCTCTACGTGCTCCACGTGGTGCCCCTCCTCGGCCACGCCGCCGCCATGATCTCCCCCTACAGGAAGCAGCAGAAGGGCTCGACCTCCGGCTGCTTCAGCATCGGCGTCACCGACCGTATCATGAACGCCTTCAGAATGTTCGAGCTGGATAGCAAGGGCGGAGTCCTGGTGCTGCCATACATCGCCATCTCGCCGCAGGCCACCATGCACGCAGACGTGTGCGCGCTGGCGCTGGAGAAGAAGGTGTCCCTGGTCGTCTTGCCCTTCCACAAGCGCATGGCCATCGACGGCACTCTGAAGACCCTCGGTGCCCCCAAGAACATGAACGTGAACGTGCTCAGCTACGCCCCTTGCTCCGTCGGCATCTTCATCGACCACGGGCACGCCGCTGGCGGCGCCCAGTTCCTGCCCGGGAAGCAGGTCGTGCACCGCGTCGCTCTCTACTTCCTTGGGGGCGCCGATGACAGGGAGGCCCTCGCGCTCGCCACGCGCGTGATGGAGAACCCCGCTGTCGGCCTCACCGTGATCCGGTTACTGCTGCCGAAGGAGTGGAGACGCCATGGGCCGGAGGAGGCGCTGGACGAGGAGGCCGTGAGCGAGTTCCGGCTGGGCGCAATGGACAACGTTCGGGTGGCGTACCAGGAGGAGGTGGTGCGGGACGGCGAGGGCGCCATCGAGGTGATCCGGGCCACCAGCAGCCGCTTCACCCTGCTCGTCGTGGGGCGGCGCTGTGGGTTGGAGTCGCCGCTCACCGAGGGGCTCTCCATATGGAGCGAGAACCCAGAGCTGGGGGTGATCGGGGACATGCTGGCGTCCACGGACATCGCCGGCAACGTCTCCACGCTGGTGGTGCAGCAGCAGGCCTGGATGGGAGCGCCCCGCTGCGACGCCGCCCCCGACTGCGACATCAGCTTCCCCCCCATGTACAGCAAGCGCATCACGCCGACCTGAGGGGGCGAGCGTGGGGAAGGGAAGAGGCCATTGCTTTGCTTCCAGCGGGCTCTCATGGCGGGTAGCTGCGCTGCGATGTCCATCTGTCGCGCGCCGGTGCAGGTAACCGGCGAGGCAGAGCAGGTTGAGCAGTAGGGACAGCGAAACAGTGAACATTTCGCGACGGAATGGAGTTAAACGCAGCTGTTCCACCTGTCATTTTGTAGATGAGAAATTCTTAGTGACAGTGCACACTATGTTGCACATGTCTTAGTCCATGTAGAAATGTGCCCTACGTACTTAAACAACTTAACATCTACTAGGTATATAAGATACGTGGCACTGATGTGTACTAAGACGGTATAAACTAAGGGTCCGTTTGGTAACTCTAAAGTCTGTTGTCTAAAATATTTTTTTCATATCTGATGTCTTATCTTGTAGAAAAAAAATACTGAAAATAATTAAGAGTTGAGATCCGTTTTTGTTTGGTAAACAAATCTAATCTCACGTCCTCCCCTTCACAGCTAGAAAGCGGACCAGGTTAGAGAGAGAAAACTGCACTTTTTTGAGGGAAAGGTTTTGGTGTTATTGTTAGAGAGAGAGAGAGAGAGAGAGAAGATGGTGGGGAGGAGGGAGCTGCACATGAACGGGAAGGGCGGCGGCCATAGCACCAGCCACAGCGGCCATCCAGCACTGGTCCGCCCCACCACCCCTCCAAACCCCGTTCGCCGCCCCCGACGCCCTCTTCTCCGCCGACCTGCTCCCATCCCTGCGCAAGCTCCCCGAGGTCACGCGCGACGCCGCCTGGCTCCGGGTCCTGGCCGAGAACGCCGCGACCCTGCCCACTCTGCACGGTATCCTCCTCAGGGTGGGCCCTGATTAGGAAGTGGTGGAGGCGGCAGTGGGGCTCTTTTTTGCCGTCCTCCGCTACCAGAAGAAGGAGGCCGTCCGGGTCAAAGACGGGTCTGTACCCGACCCTCGCATCCTACCCTCCCTAGTCGCCGTCCTCCGGCAGGGGAGCCTGGAGTCGAGGATAGCCGCCGCGTGGGCGGTGGAAGCCATGACCTACTCTAGCGGCGCCGAGACTGTGCTCTGGATCGCGGAAGCGGAGGGGATGCTCCCGGAGCTGCTTTTTGGGGTCGTCGAGGGAGGCCGCGACGGCGCGCCATGGGCGGCACACGCATCGGAATCTCTGGAGGTCGACGAAGGTTGGCGGACGCGACACCACCATTGCCATGATGTCCTCGGGGACAGTGGCCCAGCCAGCGGAGGCGGCGGCCGGCGGCGGAGGCGGGGACGTCCACGCGACCCTCCTGGTTCTCTTGCGGCTGCTACGTACTGCTACCGCCGCTCTCCATTTCCCTCTCTTTCTCGCGTGCGCTCGCTCCCTCCTTGAGCAGCGTGGCCTACGTCCGTACAGAGGAGAAAGGGGAGGAGGTCTGCTCGAGCAGAGATGAGCGTCGTCTGAAAAATTAAAAGTGGGGTTTTAGTAGCTTAAAAATTCAAAACCGTTTCAGTTTTAAGAGATCCAATCAGACGTTAATTCAGCTATTTAACCAAACGGTCTTAAAGCGGAAACATCTGACCGCTTCAGATTTCAGTGGTACATTAAGAGTTACCAAATAGACCCTAAGTATCTTTATTTGTAGATAATTATTTACTCTTAAAGTCAATGGGGGAGGTGTTCATATTTGGAGGATACTAGTATATCACGTCCATTTGTCACTCCTTTTGCGCTCGTACAATTTGAAATCAACTGGTTTAAAATTAGTGAAAATAAAATTATTAATTTTAAAAAATAATTTTAAAATCATCGATTTTGATTTAAGGTGGTTTTTGGCTTTAAACTAAAATCAACTAAAAAGAGGATTTTAAAGGTCAACTAATTTTTAAAATATGACAATCTAGGATGCATCTAATGAAAAGTTTCATAAGTTACAGTATTAGAAACATAAGGAAAATATGGCTGTTTACAATATTTTACAGCGTTTTAGGGTTTGTTTTCAGTTTTGGCTAGAGATTAATATTTTCAAATCGCGTGAAAAAATATCCATGGCAAAGTCGATTCAAGAGTTGACCTTGAGAGAGTTGTTGTCACCTTCGAAGGAGCTTCCAAATCTGTCACAATGAGACACATGACCTCCATCTACTCTTATCCTCACATCTATGAACGCACCAAGTTGGAAAGGCGGATATTTCAACAGTCACATGCATGTGGACAAGGGTTTTTTGTCACAATGTTCTCCTTTTTTGGATAGTGGCGGAATCAAGGGACACTCGGGTCATCTGTCTAACCAACGACCATTAGAATAATCCAATGGGGGTGCAAAAATGTATTTGTTTGAATTGTTTTCACTGGTGCCTTGTCTAGGATTCCCATAAAATTTGAGCTCTAAAAATTTATACTAGTGCGCACAAACAAGATGTTACTTGATCTTGACTCCTTTTGTACGTCTCCACACATACATAGATAAGATAAATAAGTTATTTGTTATAAAAAAATGACGAAATACTAAATACATATCATCTCCTTATATGTGGGACATACAAATGCCCATAAAAATGGGTCTAGAAGATCTCATCTCGTAAAATCTTCCCATCATCTATTGTCATTGATTGGCCAGCACATATGACAAATAAGTGAATTAGTTAATTAATTAATCATTCCATATTTATTATAATTTTTTAAAAATAAATAAATCATTTGTTATAAAAAGATAGCAGAGTACCAAATACACTTCATCTTCTTATATCCGGTGCGTACAGATCCCCAAAAAAATGGGTCCCAAGGATCCCCTCTTGTGAAATAATGCGCGTCCTCGAAAGGGTAGGGCAATTGGGCAGCTGGCCGACCATTTTCAAGTGGACAAGGCTCAAATGGCCGAGCAGAATCCCAAGTCTACAAACAGTGGCGGACGCAGAAACTTCATTTAGTGGGGTCACTCAGATCATCATTAAATTTATTTGTATTTTATTTTTATTATATTAAAAATATTAAAATAAAAATAAAATTAAATATATTTTAATCATTATAAAAATGATATATTTCAATAAAAATGATATATTTCGTTGTGAGGATTTTTTTCTTCTAGATGCACTCAACGAATTTTTTATTAAATCATAATAATATATAAAAAATTCAGTAGAACTGAGCTCCGAGTGAGACTGAGGTCCTGTGGGTCATTCAAAAAATTCAGTGGGGTCACAATATACTTAAATTTAAAATTTACCTTATTAAATTAAGATCCCTATGATAAATTTTTAAAATTTCATTGGGATCCCAGGACCCCATTAAAATCAGCTGGATCCGCCACTGTCTACAAACCCCTGACCTCCCATTTGGGAAGGTCGTTCTTTACCATCCTGCCTGCAGGGTGGTGGTAATGTTATTTTTTAGCTTTTTTAAGACATTCCCTATAAGTTTTATTATCATAATAAAAGCTTATTGTAATAAAACAATAAGATAACTAAGTGTTATTTTATTAAGGTAAATGCAAAATGGGAGACTTTTCCCAGTTTTTTTAATCCTTATGTAATCTCGCTTGCTTATTTTTATACTGCACTTATACTCACTGTACATTCGTAAAAAAGTCCTCTTTGTACGCCTTGGGTGAAGCCGGCATTTGGTTTTACAGTAGTTACAAAAGTACACTAGCATTTTCCTTTATGATCTCATGTGGATTATACTTTACCAAACTAGATTAAAAAGGTGACAGGATTAATATATAGTTAATCTCTCAAACTTGATTGCCTGCTTGGGCCCGAGAAATCCTACCAAGATGGGAACACTCTCTCTCTCTCTCTCTAGGGGTGGCAACGAGCCGACGGCTTGGTCAAAACTTCTTGAGCTCGAGTTCGAGCCAGAACTTGTGTCAAGCTCCCTTTATAGACTCGAGCTTAGCCCAAAGGAGAGCAAACCCAACTCGAGCTCGAATCGGGCTCGGCTCATAAACAATTTATCTCAATAAAAATCGAGTCGCCTCGGTTTACTATCCGTTATGGGTGTCTCCACAACGTTGGAAGGGGCTGAAGGGTATCCATTTGTTTCAGCTACTCCTTCGTAAATTTTGAGAGTATTCAACAGATTTTATAGAAATCCACTTTTTATTAGATATTGATGAAATTTGGGATAAGATGTGAGAAAGATAGAGAAGATGCCAAATGTATGCGCACTAGCCAATGTGTCAAAAAGTATCATTTACATTAACCAATGTGTCAAAAGTATAATTATTACTCCAAAATCTTGTTTTTTTGCATTTAGTATTATTCCAGATTTTACCTCTGTTATTCTACTTTTATTCCTATAATCTAAAGATAATTGCCGAAACAAACGGATTAAAGGGAAAAGGCAGACGTCAATTCTTTGGAGTCCCCTATGTCGGACTAAAAAGTTACCAACTAGAAACCTCAGTCTCACAACTGCACACTGGTCATGCATGTAGGAGTTTCCCACAAATTTAATCTTGTATGCATACAACTATATATGTATACATATTTTATTCTTCATAAGTTTGCAGGCCGACCGAGATCTTGAGCCGGGCAAAGCAGAGCCAAACTCAAGTCGAGCTCGAGCAGCTAGCGAGCGGTTCGTTTGCCAACCCCCTTTTTTTTTTTCTAGGAGACCTTATACTTGTATTATACACTTTTGGGCCAGTTTGATTCAAGAATTGTTAACTTGGACATAAGCAATCCAAGATTGTTCCTGCAAAGAGAACTGCTATTCTTTTAAAATAAAAAAATAAATTAAGTCATAAATTAAAAAATAGTAAAATATACGAAAATAAGTGTCATTACTAGATTAAGCAATTTGAAAATTTTGGAAAGATTACTTATATTAGTCTATTTTACTCTTAATAAGTCATTCTCACCCAAAAACACAATCTGCACAACCAAACGAATAAGACTAAATTAGTTCCATTAACGAATCTATCAAAAACTTATCTGCATATCAAGTAGGTCCCATCAAATCCAATATCTCTTTCAGTGGCCTTCTTCTCCTGCCAGCCAGGGTCCCTCGCATTAGGATTGTTTATTGGCAATCGCCAGAGTGTACTATGAAGCTCAGTGTTGATGGTACCAGCAAGGTTAATGGTCGTTGTGGTGATATTCTTCGGGGTCCAGTGATCATTTCTATTTAGCTTTCTCTTATTTCTATGGGACTTCTACTAATATCCAGATACAGACACGAGCTTTATAGGATGATCTTCTTTATTGTCAGATTTTATCTTTCTCTCACATCTGATATAATGCGATTATGTGCGTTTGGTGCAAGTTACTCGAGAAAATGGTCATTGTCCTTGGCGTATTCTTTATATTATTAGGCATATTCTTGGCCTTCTATCCTCCCTCAATAGTACATCACTCACATCTATAGAGAAGGCAATTCTACTGTTAATGCTCTTGCTTCATATTATTGTAGCTCTTCTTCTAATTCATTTTGGCTAGATTGGAAGCTTATGTTTCCCAAGACTCGTGGTGCTATTTCTTGGATCTTCTAAGCATTCATTATCTCAGGATGTAGGTTTTTATTTGTTTTTTGGCTTTCGCCCTTGGTGCTTGGTTATGGGTTTGGCTTTTGTGCTTCTTTTTTGCTTGTACATGTAGGGGTACAGCAAGAAGTTCTCCCCTTGTTTTGTACTTTTTAGTTTGTGCAATGAAATAATCAAGATAACCTAGGATCCTATAGAAGTCTTGGGATTTAAAAAAGAAAACAGAATGGAAAATAGGAATTGAGAGTCAATTTAGCAAATTTACAAGATTAAGTTCATGAAATGTCTAAGAAATTGGTGCCAATACATGCATGCCTTCAAGATCGAAAGGTCAACACCAACTAATCCTTAAGAAATTTCTAAACTCAAGGACCCATCAAGCTTGGAGACATTCATATTTTCTGATCTTTGATCAAGAAATTATAAAAAGAAGAAAAACAATAAGATGGCAAGGAAGGGAATTAGCTGCCCCTTTCTCCTAAATCCATTGAGTGCACGTATGACACTAGATATTGGAGCCTATGTTAATCCCCTTTAATCTTGCATTGAAGTGCTTTGCAATTAACATTGGCTATTTTTAATAAAAACTTGTGGAGTTCAAAGATTATTGAAACTCAGCATCCGTACTATCTACTCTATAATTAAACAGTTACAAAAATAATGAGAAGAAGAGAAAAATAATGAGGAGAGGAGAAGGGGAACTTGCTGCTCTCTTTCTCCTAGGCCTATTAAGTATATATAGAAGATGCCTCAATATTGGAGTGCCTAATTTTATCTGAAGCCGACAGTATTAATCAATTTAAAAAATTCAAGTCAGAAGATTACTGTTGTCACCTAAAAGATAAACAAGACAAGAGCCCCAAAGATCAATCAAGAAGGGCCAAATCAAAGGAAATTGAATGGCACAACCGGACCCATTATCTCAAGCAAGAAAAGGTTCAAATAATTTTTCAAAGAAGGTTCAAATGAAGAAATTTAATAGACATCAGTCATGCTCAGTCTTGCAAGCTAAATGAAGTCAAAAAGGGGTTACTTTGAGCCCAAATGATAAAGAAATCTAAGGGGGCAGGTCCGAGCCTATTATCTAAAGCAAAAGAAGTCCAATATGGTCAATTTGGGCCAAAAAAGTGAAGGCCAAGGTCTAATTTCGTAGCAGCCATTAAAGGGCCCCAAATGGTCCTCCTATACCCTATTCTTACCTATTTAGCCCATGTTCAGATCTGTCCAAAAGAAGATAAGAAGAAAAGAAAGTGGTCCCCCCTTCAAAAGATGCTTCTAGAAGAGAGTAGGTGAAAAATAAAAGGAAAATCAATGAAGATTCTCCAAGTGTTGTGGCCTTATTTGAGGGCTCTTAAGATGGGTTTCTTATCCTTAATTCAAGGCTAATTGATGCTTAATATACCCCCCAAAAGTAACACAACTTTATTTATAAAAGAAACCCCTTCTTCTCCAAGTAAAGGTTGGAGACAAAAGCCCACAAAAAAGAAAAAGAAAAAGGAAAGTGAGAGAGCTTGGAGGAGCACGTCTCCCTCCTCCTTCCCCTCTATTTCCTGCATCTCAAGAGAGAAAAGAGAGTTAGAGAAGAAGAGAAAAAGAAAGGAAGAGTGTTAGAAAAGAAGAAAGCAAGAGAAAGGGCTTCTAAAACCATTCCCCATTTCTCATCCCCTTTCCAAGGTAGAGTGGGTAATGGGTGATGGGTTTATTCATGTTTTTTATGTTCTTTCTTAAGTATTCTTTCCTTTTGATGTTCATAGGAACTTCTATCTCCCCCTTGATGTTCATCTATGGTGATTGAAAGCAATAGAAATACATATTCAGATTTTTCTGATTCTGTCTATAAGTCTACTGGTTATCTTACTTCTATGCTGTTTTTTCCTTCATAAGACATGTGTTTTTTGTGTGGGGATGGTAGAGGGGCCTTTCTAGTTTATAGAAATAGCCTTCTCAAGCCTTCAAGTCCCCTAAATATGGAGATATGACCCGAAATGTAGCTTGCTGTCCTGATTTTCTGAACACTGCATTTTTCGATTTTACATTTAGTTTTGGGGTTTTTTCAAGATGGTTTGGCCTTCCATGACTCTTAGGAGCACATCCCATCCATAGATGATATTTCCCCAAGGCCAAACATCAAGAGAAATCTCCTAAATCTCATGAATCTTATGTTATAGTTTCTGTTTTCATGATATAACCGAACCGATTTTGGTTAGATTTTTTCCTTTAGATGGTAAAGGACTTAGGCCCTAGATGTTCTCAAGGAGGTTTCCTCATTGATTAGGGATGATCTTCTTAGAATTTAAACCCTCTAACATGGAGCCAAGAAGGGAGATCTATAGGAAAAGATGAAAAGTATGCTTAAAGTTTCATGATATTCATATTTAAGTCATCCATGGTATTTTCTTAAGAAAATGCATTAAAAATATATTTTAAATAAAGATTTTAGATTTTATATCTTTTATACTTTATTTTTCATCATTTAGGTTAGGTTTAAACCTATTTTTCTCCAAAAAATCAATTTTCAGGTGAGTCTGCGCCTATACTGCTACAGTGTTTTGAGTCTATGGTTACTGTTCATGAGTATGCGCCTCCCAGCGCAGACTCAACGCCTGCGTGTGTTTTTTGAGTATGCGCCTCTTTTGACTTGATTTTTGGGCTTGAGGTGATTCTTTGACTTTCTCCCAAATTGTCCAAAGGTTCTTTGGACATAGGGTTGTCTTTTTGAGGCCCAATGAAGGTCCTAAATCGCTTGGACTTTGGATTTTTAAGTTCTTAATGTTTTGATCCGAAATCTTGTTATATGTTTTAAGATTTTAAATGTTTTCCGATGTTTTCCAAAGATATCCGAATCTAAGGGTGCCAACAATCTAATGTTGGGTAACCCATCAAAGACCCTCATACAAAGAACATCATTCTTATGTTCCCATTACTATGTGTTCATCTAGATGATATGTTCCGATGTCCCAATGAGTTGGTGGAGTTCCTTGCTCTCCAAATGTAGAAATGGAATGGGTGATTCCCTGTGGATAACCCTTTCATTTTGAAGGCATTAAGGGCACCCTTTGGGTGAGTGGTTGGATGCTTGACACGTCCCCCTTTATAACCACCTCCATGGTTCATAGCTACATGTGATCCTCTAGGAAAATTGGTGGAGTTCCTTACTCCCCAAATGTAGAGATGCTTTGGATTACTTTTTGTGAGTTTTTCTTACATCTTGAAGGCATTAAAGGCACCCTTTGGGTGAGTGGTTGGATGCTCGGCACGCTCCCCTTTACAGCCATCCCTATGGTCCATTAGCCATTATATATCCCTTTAAGGGAGTTAGTCTTTCGGGTCCTTTCATGCCATGATCCTTCATGAAGATCATAAACCTTCATTGGGTTCTCCTAATGAAATGTTGAAATTTAACTTAGAATCATTATATTAAGTATTTTTTTTAATACTTTATAAAGTGATCCAAGAAGAATATGATAAACATGAAGAAATCATGTCATTTGAAAAAATCCACATATGGACACTCCTTGAAAAGACTTTATGTAGCCACACTCAACTTCT
This sequence comes from Zantedeschia hybrid cultivar, assembly GCA_030544215.1. Taxonomy (NCBI): domain Eukaryota; kingdom Viridiplantae; phylum Streptophyta; class Magnoliopsida; order Alismatales; family Araceae; genus Zantedeschia; species Zantedeschia hybrid cultivar. Next base: position 10,086,563 of record JARZZO010000016.1, read on the forward strand.
AGGATTTCTCAGTATTATCCTCCGTAAATTTGTGATGATTCTTGAATCACTTCAAGTTGAAAGAGATATAAAATTGAAATTATGATCAGATTTTGAGTCTGTATACCTATAATCATGGAAATTCGATTGAGAATGGAATACAATTAATTTTTCTCGAGTCCAGATTTCATATTCTAACTTACTGGTTGAAACTAACCCCTTGGACTACTTAAATGCAACTTGAACTGTGCAGGAAGCTCAAAAAATATTTTTCAAACTTAAGTCTGTGCCACTGTTCTGAGTTGCACCCTTGCGTAGACTCAACTCAAAACTGTCAAAAGATGTCTTCCATGGACTATTGACTTAAGTAACTCAAATAATTAAAGTTTATGCATAAACTACTCAAAAGGGATTTCTAGACAAATTTTCTCTTTCAAATAAATATAAAATCTTCAAAACTAACTTGAGTCTGCGCACCTATCTTAGGCTCTAAAGACAAAAAAGATTGGTTAATAACTCCAATATCCAAGTCAAAACTCCATCAAAATCATATAAATCAAGATTAATAAACTTCTTTCAAAATTGACTTTTAAGTCTGCACACTTTTCATAAGCTCATTTCAAGTGAAAAAATCAACTAAACAGTTAATTAAATTACACAAATCTCTTGAAATAATATCTCAAATACTCCATTTTATTCGGATATAAAAATTCATTTACAAAAGGATCCATATCCCCTCAAATAAATAAGAAATTATAAATTCAGTTGAGTCTACGCCCCTCCTGCGCAGACTCAAACCCATTTTCTTGTCTTCTTGATCTTTGAAGCTCCCCAGCACTTTGAAAATCTTAGAATTCCCCTCAATCTCAGGAAGTTCCATCCTTTTAAGAATCTTTCTCAAAATCATCTTTAAACATGAGTCTGCGCATCAATCTCAAGGCCAAAATCTCATCTCTTGGCCTCTAAATCGTGCCCGCAGCTCCAAACCTATAAATCATCACCAAACAAAACATAAAATCAAGTTATCTCACCAAAAAACCGATAAAACAACTCATAAACAAAAAATTCGCAGTTCAGACTTGAGTCTGCGCAATATTGCGCAGACTCAACTCTGAAATTTACAAAAAATAAAAAATAAACTTCCCGACCACTTCAAAATGATTTAAAACTCTCTACAAATCAAGTTTATTCTTATATATCAGAAAATCAAATAAAAATATCAAGTTGTTCTTGAAAAAATGCAAAAAAATTTAAAAATAAATTGGTGACAAATGAGTCTGCGCAATATTGCGCAGACTCAATCCTGAATTCCCAAAATTGGTCTTTTCGACCTTAAATTCTCTCCAAATTAAACCCAAAAATTTACATAAAAACTTTATACTTTATATAAGTCAAAAACCTAAATAAAAACTCAAAACTCCCTTTGTAAAAAATATAAAAAATACCTAAATACTTTGATAACAAATGACTTTGCGCCCTATAGCGTAGACTCAACCCTAAATTCTTAAAATTTGATAGTTTGACCATAAATTTTCCCTCAAATCAAGATAAAATTTCAAGGATAAATCCTATATTTCCTATAAATAAAAAATCCAAACAAAATGCCAAGTCTTTCCTTGAAATCACCTAGAAAATGTTAAAAACAAGCTTGTGACAAATGAGTCTGCGCTCCCCTGCGCAGACTCAACCCCCAATTGTTAAAATTTAATTTTTTCAACTTTAATTCTTTTAAAATTAAATAAAAAATCTAAGATAAAATAAAATACTTCCTGTAAATCAAAACATCAAGTAAAACTCATTTTTGCCTTTTGCAAAAGATAAAAAATACCTAAAAGAAGCCTCACTTCAATTAACTTTGTAACTTTGCTCATTCTTTAAAAGATCTACAAATTCAAAACATAAAAAGTATAAGTCCTTGAAGCATTTTTCACTCAAATCAAATATAAAAAACACTTTTCCATACCTTACAAATCAAATCTAAAATATCTTTACTCCAAATCTGAAAAAACACAATAAGAAATGTTTATTAGACTTTCTTATCAATAAAATACAACCGAAATTGATATTCAAATTTGAAATCATAATCTCCACAAAAATATCATTTATCTCAATAAAAAATACCATAAAAAATGAGTTTCTCTCCTCTTGCAAATCAAAAGTCAAATCAACTAATTCAAGAATTCTCATTGATAATAAAAAAGTTTGCGCACTTTTGCGCACACTCAACTTTAAAATTAAAAAATGAGTTTTCTTCTCACATAAAAACTGAAATTCATTCATTTTTCGAATGCAATCTTGTATATCTTATTTATATCATTTTAAAGAGTTTTATTCTAATCTTCCGACGATTAATCAAGAATTTTCCTCTTAAAAGGATGTAATTAACGTTTTTTCATTTATGGGTAACGGGATCGGGTCGAAGAACTACGCAATCATCTGATTTAGTCAGATAAAACGCACAAATACAAATCTAAATCTAAAATCAAAAAATCAAGATCATGTGTATTTTCTTAAAAAATGTACGAACAATTACTCAACTCTTATTCTTACTACACAATCTTTGATTAGATGATTATATAAAAAAACAACAGAAGGAAAAGAGAATTGATCGACCATTACATAAGCATGACAAAAGATTGGAGGCTACCTGAGTCTCTTCCAAAGGCTAGCACCTTGTCTAGGTTGGAGGGAGTCAATTTTTTATTTTTTTATTTTTTTATATATTTTTTTAAAAAAATTTGAAACGTCCCATAAAAAATCAGATGGTACAGTCAGGTTACTCAGGTCGACCCCACTGTATAATTTTAAAAAAAAAACTTTTTTATTTTTACACATAAATCGAGGTTTGTGCTATTTTTTTTTAAAAAAAAATCATATAGTCAAGTTGGGGCCGACCCAAGCAGTCGAGCTGTATTGTCTGATTTTTTATTGGAATCTCCAAAAAAATTTAAAATATTCAAAGAAAAGATCAAAAAAATAAAAATCGGCTCCCCCCCAACCCAGACGAGCTGTACAGTAGCCGTCCGATCCGATCGGATCAGATGGCTACTGGCCCATCCATTGCAATCTACATGGCGTAATACTTTTTTAAACGTCTGATCAAAAATCAGATGGTACAACCGAGTTACTCGGGTCAACCCCGACCTGATTGTATTTAAAAAAAAATAAAGTTTTTAATTTTTTACATGTAAATTGAGGTTCATGACAAAAAAAACTTTTTGAAGAAAAACATATAGACAGATTGGGCCGACCAGAGAAATCCAACTGTACTATTTGTTTTTTTATCGAACGCTCCAAAAAATTTTAAAAATTCTAAAGAAATAAAAATATAAAAAATCAACTCCCCCCAATCAAGATGGACTGCTGGCCCATGCATCAATCCATGTGCATTGCAATCCACGTGGATTGCAATGCATGGAGAGTAATACTTGCTACAATGTCCATGCATTGTAATCTATGTGCATGGACCAGCCCATCCGATCGGACGGCCGCTGTGCAGCCTATCTTAGTTGGGGGAGTCGATTTTTTATTTTTGATTTATTTTTTATTTAAATTTTTTTAAAAAAATTAGAGTCTCCGATCAAAAATCAGATAGTATAACCGAGTTGGTAAAGTCGACCCTACTATAATTCTTTAGTGGCACACATTTACACATATCCAAATTAATGCCTTTGGCACACATTTATACATATCAAATGTGGCATTGCAAAGATATTTTTGAGACATTCTACATATTAGGAGGGTATATAAAATAATATGTAACTAAGCATGGCATTATTGGAATTTAATTGCCGACAGTGGTTAATATGAACTCTAATTTTTTTGAAATTGCTCCTACCTGTTTCAGTGCCCTTACATCCTTGACGTCTGTAATGCCCTCAGACACCCTTGATATCAGGGCCTTTTAATGCAACCATGACATTTTGATATAAAAATACATGTTCTTCGTAATAAAGTATCTATCTTGATTTGAAAATATGATTTTTCTTATGGGGATATGTATTTCACATTCTACTGACAAGTATATAAACAAATAAAAATATATATTTGTTTAAAAAATGTTCAGAGAATGTACAAATTCTCATAAAAAATATGTATTATATATTAAAAGTTCATATTCTGATACAAAAATGTTTACTTTGGTGATAAAGTGCGTAAATAAGTTGAAATGTTATTATTGAAGAGAGTTAATATTCATGTTAAAATATTTCTATTTTGCATGGAAAGTGTATTTTTTTAGCATAAAAATGTACATAGGATTGATAGTGTATAAGCAAGCTAAAATTCTATTTTCTAATAAATACTTATTTTTCCAAAAATTTGTACTTTAGTTAAAAAATGTGCATTTTATAGTTTGAAAGATGCATTTTAAATAAAAAAATATGCATGAGAAGAATGAAAATTTTAGGGTATTGAAAGATAACATGAGATAAATTCTTATTCTATTAACAAGAAAATATGTTATATGCAGTATATAAAAGAAAAGATTATGAAAATAAAAACTAAAATGTTAAACGAGAACAAAATCTATAATTTAAAGAAAAATGTGTTACTAAAATTCGTACAATTTGTAGGTTAAGTGCATAGCATAAATATAATAAAGACGTGCAATCTGAAAATATGTAATATAAAGAGAATAAAGTAATGTATTACAGGGAAAAATTCTATAACACAAATATATGATATTGACGCGGCATTAGTACTGTGTAATGCAATGGGAAAAGTATCACCTGATATGAATGATGGGAGACTTAAGAAGTTGAAGTGATTAAGAAAAGAATAGACTATTACAATTTCGTTGAAACTTTCTTAGTCATTATTTAGTAAAATAATCATATTTAAAAGATCTTAATAGTAATTAAACTTGAATTTGACACTTCTTAAACATGAGATTAACTCTTGTCATTCATGTCACACATAGATGTATATGACACCATATTCTTCATCTTTGGAGAAAAATGAAATCGATCAATGCATGCATTAGCAATCGCATTAGGTTCAAATTGACATACACATTATGGATTTCATTTTACAGGTGATAATGTGATTGCCTGTGATCTCACTCGGCCAACTATTTGCTGATTCACAATTTTAGCATAAGAGGTAAGAAAATGTAATCTATGTCTTCTCAATATAAAATTCTTGAAAACATTAATTCTTTAACTATGTCCGAAAGAGACCTCTATACCTTTTCATCTCTATTAACGTATTCATCTCTCTCTTTCGATGTGGGACTTGCAAATGCTTGAGAAATTAAGGTCCATCACACCTTGGAATCGGATCCTCTAACATAGGCAGCATCGGTGAACCGGGATTTGCTCCTTTATATCCGATTGCCTTCGGATGTGGAATACTCTTCAGCTAATCTGTTAATACCCAATAAAATTCTGACCTTTCAATGATGTGTGTTTTGGCCTCTAACAGCAACGGACACTCTAGAGTTTTTGGGCAAACCCTTCCATGTCCAGTGCTATCTTGGTTAGACAACAATTAACACAATTTTATACAATGCACCGTGCCAAGTACTTGGATGATCCACTAGATCTAACCATCCTAAATTTATGTGAGAAGATTTATGACGACAACAATTGATCGTTTCAAACCGACATTCTTCATCAACCTCAGTATTTTCACCCAAACAACTATAGACCACCTGGAGAGAAGATAATGCCTGTATACTTTTCAATAGGTAATGCTATATATTTTTGCTCTAGACCTTAAGGTATTTCTTGTTCTTTGAGAAACACTGAGATGACGTCCTTTTACTACTACTTCACGTTCCACTCATCATTTTCTAACTTAAAGTTTGATATTCTCATATTGAAGAGTACTAAATTTAAGTTCGACAATACGTTTTGTATCTCAATCTTCTGATGCAATGATCTGATGATAGAGATGAAAGTGATATATGGAATAATATATAAAAAAGCAGCACCATAGCATTTCTCTCTGTAAAATCTCAGAAAATTGTCACAAGATCAGATCCACCGATGCGGATGAATGACAGAGTAGTGAGATTACCCAAGAAAGCATCTCAATAAGTTGCCAACAAGGGTATCAGTCTTTCGCTTCCACGTACAGGACGATTCTGCATCGTCTGGCAAATCCATCAAAGTCTTGGAGGGACGTCTCTATCAGAGCAGCTTCATGTTGGTAATGGTGGGCAGGGCATCTGCCCTAGTTAGTCACCGGATTCTGCATGCCTTATAGTCTTCTGCCTATCTAAAGGGAAAGAAAAGATGGAAAAGAAAAAGACTGGTGATGCAGAAGCTTGAGGAAGAAGATCCATGTGATAACATGGATCCATAATAATTTGGATGTGCTGTCAGTATAAAATCTATTACATGCAAAAGTTTTCATATAAGTTGATGAATAAGTTGTGTAGGGATTCAAAACTCAAGACAATAAGAAAATGCAGCTAAGTTATTTTTCAGTCTATAGTTTGACATTCATATTAGAGAGGAGATATGTGCTTGGGCCGGAGTCCAGTAGTACTGAGAGGGAGAGGACATGTTTAGATTGAGGTCCAACGGTAGTGAGAGGGAAAGGGGGGGGGGCAAACACCCTCAGAACTGTTGGACTCCGATCCATACTGAGAGATTCTTCATATTATGATCAATTTTTTTCTTAAAATCTATGCATATAATAGATGTTACGTCTTACCAAACGAACCCTAACCCCTCCTTTCTTCCTTCTCTTCCGGGATTCCTCATGTAGTGCGGGGAGAATAATTCCTTTTTTCTCCCAGCTGCCAACCATCTCCTGTGGTTCGAAGTAATCTCATCTGCCTAATCGGGGTCCTTGGTCATCACCACACACGGAGACTTCGTCTTCCAAGAGCCATGACCATGAGAGTGGAGCTTTTATGAATTAGCTACCTGAGCACAGAGAAAGCATCTTTCCTCAAGGCTCTCATACTTGTGCATAAAAGCCCCTCAAGTTAGAGGGGGTTTTATGCAAATGTTCCTCTCAGTAGGGGTATTGAGGAACTTAACTCCACATTTATATGCTACCATGGTTATGGGCAATGGCCTCTTCACTTGTACTTGGACTTCTCAACAACCCCTCTACGGTTATATTTGGTGTACTGGTAAAATATTATAAAGTATCTTAAGATATTATTTTTCAGTAGTTTTTGACATGCAGTATCACATAAATATCAGGCAGATTGTAAAATATAGTCAATTTTCAGATTTTAATTTTTGTTTACAACTAGTATAAACTAACAGGAGTTTTGTGCGCGTGTGTATATATATAAAATTGTAAACTAGGTACATATTGGTATATCTTTACTGAGCCAAAAAAGAAGAAGATATTTTTACATACATATCCATAAATATATCAACGTTTTACATGTATATTTTTAATTTCACAAAAATTATGAATTTTTTCTGACATATTCAATTGAAGTTCAGAACATTTTGACAGAAAAAATGTAATTACAGCTTTTTTAAAGATGTCGGAATATTTATGACAGTATGTGGAAGTTACAAGTAAACATACAGGTACGGTAATTTATGGGGTATATATTAAAAAATACTAAATTAAACTACAAAAAAATTAAAATCAACCATCCTATCATAGATTACAACATTTGACAGTACACGAAACCACCCTAAGAAAGAATCTGCTTTATTGCAAGGATTGCAATGAAGCTGGGGGAGGCCCATCCTAGCTTCTCTTCTCCAAGCATTTTTCTTCATATATAACCTAGAGAAGGAGACTGATCAGCAAGCCTTGTGCTCACCTTTCATGGCTTCCTCTTGGGTTCCTGATGCATGGGGATGGGTCTCCAACCTCCCCGCCATCTCCCAGTGGAAGAGCAATACCATGTCCCTCTCCATCTTCCCCTCCAGACCCCCACAACCGTCGCTAATTCTATCCGCCACCAAAAGCCTCCAAAACCAGAACCCCTACATCTTCTTCTCCGTCGTGGCGGACCTCGACCTCCCCCTCTCCCTCTGGACTTCCACCTCCCTCGGACTCAAGAACCGCACCCAGCGCCCCCTGGACGAGGACACCACCACTAGCCTCTTCTCCAACATCGTCGCCGGCGTCCTCCAGTACGGCCCACCCAGGAAGGCCTCCTCCTCCGCCCCGAGGCTCCCCCGCGTACAGCAGGACGAGCACTTCAGGGACGTGTTCAATCTCGCCTTCCTCACCCTCCTCCTGCTCGTCTGCATCTACGAGGCCCCGCAGGACCTCCGCACGGGGTGGCTGGAGGCGCTGCAGCAGCACCTGACGAGCCCCAGGTCGAGGGAGGCGTCCAAGGAGTTGGTCAGGCTCATGGGCTCCAACCTGGAGGAGCAGTGGATGCGCGCGCTCAACCTCGCCATAACCAACCAGATGGTGGAGCTGCAGGGCTCGGGGCAAGCCTTCCGGGCGCCGTCGCCGCTGTTCTCCTACGCCGTCTCGGCCAGCGGGATGTGGAAGGTGCAGTTCTACTGCCCCGTGGCGGCCATGGGGGTGGAGGACCCTAGCGCGAAGACGGCGGACGAGCGGCTGCTCTTCTCGCTGAGGTACCAGCAGCTGGAAGGCGTCGTGCAGCTCTCTTACAAGCTCTTCTTCCGGGAGAACTGGATCGACGTTATGGTTAGCGTGGACAACATCAGGTAATTAATTGGTATCGCATCTCCGCTATTTATTTTATCATGATCTACTGCACGCATATGGTGGGTAGCTAAGCATTTGTGATAGGAAAGTCAGGAGCTGTGTTCCTGCAAGTGCACGTAAAGAGGGAATTGTATAAAGTTCCAAAAAAAAAAATTCCTAAAAAATAGTGAGGAGGGAATTGGATAAGTGTAAAGGTGGTGAGGGAGTATTTCAAGAAAATCCTTCACGAAAATTAGAAAAAGTTTCATGTCAAGCTCCTCTTTAAAAAATTTCTTGTACTTACTGAGTTCCCTCCTCACTTGCACTTAAACGATCCCAATGGGCAAATCAGTAATAATTGCTGATATCATGGCAGCATGTTAATTTTTTTTAATAAAAGTGTTAAATTGAGAGACTGCCTTAAATGTTGTCTAATGTTAGATCAGATGGTCAAAATGATCAAAAGATTATATAATTTTTTTCTAATATTATTTAAGTTGTCAGATCATATGAGGAGGCAATCTTAGCTGTGTCTAGATTATAATGCTTGGTTGTTCAATAAGGAGAAATGCTTGGTGCACATCCAAAAGATGTGCACTAAATGCGCAGTGCGCCACTTCAGGGGGGGCACGTACAATGTTATAATCCTTTAAAATGAATAGCTTTATAATACTTTAAAATGAGGTCATTTACAATATTTTACTGTGTTATATGCTTAACTAAACAATATTGAATATGTGATATGTCTAGCTTTCTTACATGGGACAAGTGATTGGCTCAGACCAACGTACACATGAACCATCTTTCTCATTCTAGCCACTTCTGTTAAAATAAATACTTAGATGATTTCCATTTAGAGCAAATAAAGATATTATTTTTGGTTTTCTAATGCTAAGAGGCCATTTGTTTGGGTAAAACATAATAAAATTTTGATCTTAAAATCATCAATTTTAAAATTGATCATGAAAATAAAATTCTTAATTTTAAAACCACTGATTTTAAAGCTCTTGACTTTTAGTTTCCATAGAATATCACATAAGTCAACTGATTTTAAAATATATTAACTTAGCAAACTGTAAATTAACCTATGAAAAATATTGTAAAATAATTTAGAAAACCGCAAACGTGAAAAAATAAAATCATTTTATAATATTTTTTTGACATTTGAGGCATCTTATGACACATCAAACCATCCGGAAAACGTAGATCTACGGTATCAGCAGCTACCTTAAGAAATAGGTGAGAACATTCGTAGGACTATAAGATTTGTCTCTATGCTTAAGATCTCCTGGGGTTCGGATTCTGCACGTTTTTCTTGGATCGTGAGGATGGTGGACGGTGGACTTCAGAGTGTTTTAATGGAACTTAAAAAATACATTTATTATAATTTTTGTAAACTTGTCTGATTACTTTTGTAAGTGTAATCAAATTTATCACAAGTTTGAGAGGCATCTCTAATGTAAACTAATTCTAACTAGATTTACAAAAAAGTTTTGAATTTATGATAAATATGAATTTATGCTAAATCTCTTTGTAACTATATATCTAAATTGAAGTTATGGTGAAAAATAAGTTCCCAGTGAACCTAAACCTGTTTGTAACTTGCATCCAAGCGAGCCATATATCTAGCGAAAGAGTGAACAGGTGAGACAGCTCTGAAAGTCTAAACATGCATGTATCGATGAGTCCCCACCAATGAAGAACGGGAATCAAATATGAACTAAGATAATTTTCTTCACCTCTTGACTTATCTCTGGGAGATTATGAGTTCGAGTGAGTTGGAAGCCAAACTTTCTTTATTGTTGATCCTTGAGTGTGCAGCGGGATTGTCCTTCGGTCCCTAAGATTACGTCTCCAGACAACCGGCTTTGGACACACAAAATTATTACTTAATTAAACAAAAGAGAAGAGATTCTCTCAGTACACGTTTAGGCCGGAGTACCGAGAGGAAAAGGAGGGCTTAACATTGCAAAAAAAAATTTCCCATATAATTCTAAAATTAGCAAATACTTGAATTCTCCTCCTCTTAATATTGTTAGACTCCGATCCAAACATGTAGCGCCTCAGTAAAGAGGGGGAACGGCGTTTTATCCCCTCTCTCAAGTCAGCCCACGCACCCTCTCCAAAAAAGAAATCTGGAGAATTGCCCTTGTTAACTTGTTTTGCATAGATTTCCCAGAATCAGAGAAATGCACCTGTATCACATACTTACAGCTTTCGTCCATGGTCTCCATGGCAGATGCGACGTGAACCGCCTCGTCTCCGAGACGCTGCTCACCGAGCGCGGGCTCGGCCCCGAGGAGAAGCACTTCCCTTCGCGCGTCTCCCTGCAGCTCACCCCCACTCTGCAGACCTACGTGCTCTCTGTCTCCGTGAGCCGGTCCTCCGACAATCCCACCTGCGAGGTCGGCCTGGAGAGGGCCTTCGAAGGCTCCTTCGACCCCCCTGGCACCTCCCTCGGCCTCCGCGTCTCGGCGTCGGAGACGGTCACCATGAGCATGCGCCCGTGGAAGTTCGAGCAGTCCGTCAAAGGCAGCAGCGCCGGCCTCCACTGGTTCCTCCACGACGGCACCGACGGTCGGGAGGTGTTCTCCAACAGGCCGCCGAAGCTGGCGCTGTTCCAGCCGCGGGCGTGGTTCCGAGACCGCTACTCCAGCGCCTACCGGCCCTTCACCAAGCAGGGCGGGGTGGTCTTCGCCGGCGACGAGTACGGGGAGAGCGTCTGGTGGAAGATGGCCGCGGGGGCGGCGGGGAGGACCATGGAGTGGGAGATCAGGGGCTCGGTTTGGATCACCTACTGGCCTAACAAGCACAGGAGCTTCTACAGCGAGACCAGGAGGCTGGAGTTCCGGGAGACGGTCCTTCTCCCACTGCACAAATAAAAATGGTGGCAACTGGCAAGCAAGGAATTCGATCATGTTTATATAGTTTGTGTATAGGGTTTGTCTACAGACTTAATGTGATTATATATGCTTGTCTAACTCGTGTTTATATGCAGGTGGATGTAGCATTTGCACTTGGAGGTAGCAATGCTAGTCTTACAGAAAGGAAAATGTTATTTGTATTTTCTTGAGATACTCTCATAACGCATAAGATACTTGGGTTTTTTTATCTTCAACCGTCACAAACTTTTGACATAGATTGTATCTGAATATTTTAGATGAAAAATATTTGTTGCAATGTCTCTCAATTGAGTCCTGTCCGTCTCAGTATCAAGTTGAATTAGACTCCAGTAGTAACTAGTCTTAAAGATGTCATGTGTAAAGTAGGTTCGCCGTTCGAGACATATTTTATCGAACTTGGCAATTTTTTTCTTATTTTTGATTCAACAGGTTTCAAATGCTACGCAGAATACTTAAATACTATCAAGAACATAAAACTACAACCATAATTCAAAATATATCTTAGTGTGCACTTGGATACAACCTAAGTTACTGTATGAATATTACATTGGGGTGTTTTTTGAATTATGGTTGTAGTATTGTGCTCTTGGTAGTATTTAAGTGCTCTATGTTATATTACGTTGAGATGTATTTTAAATTATGATTGTAGTCTTGTACTCTTGATAGTATTTAAGTGTTCTGTGTTATATTACGTTGGGGTGTTTTAAATTATAATTGTAATTTTATGTTCTTAGTAGTATTTAAGTGCTCTACATAGTATTTTAAACTTTTTGAACCAAGAATAAGGAAAAAGTCATCAAGTTCGGTGGGATGCCTCTCGAACGACGAACTTACTTTACACATGACGTGCTGGGACTGGTTATTCCTAGAGTCCGGTCCAACTTGATACTGAGACGAACTGGACTCCTCTCAACCTGATGTAGAGTGGTGCGATGATTGCACGTCCTCCAACTCACTACTCTACTGACTGAATCATGGTTGCACTGCAAGCTGCTTGGATGTTTTCTTGGAGAAGGAGACAGTTAGAATACTCCCTTTGATGTTGCCAAATGACTTTAGTACCCTTGCTTTTATTCTGTTTGTAAAAATTGTTATAATTGTCAGGATTCTATCTATGGTCACTCTGGTGAAAGTCACACAATTCAACCAATTAACCCACACATGTTTTTAGGTCTGGCACACACAAAAAGAAATAAGAATGTGTTTACGTCATGACAAAATTATTCAAACATCTCCGACTTTGCCGTAAAATCATAAATGTAATAGTACTCAATTTTTCACATAAAATGAAATGACTATATTTTTAATTCGGAATGCAACATTTCTCTTTTTACATATCTATCATTTAGATTGAGTCCGCACACGTCCAATGCATACAACGGGTCAAAAAATAGCCCGAATGATATAAACTTTGTAGCCACTGATGGATCTGAATGGAGTGTTTGATTAGAGTCCATCTAGCATCGCCCTTTGATGATAAAAAAAGATGACGTTATTCTCACACCTAAGACTATGTTCTATGATAAACCATCACTTAGCGATGCAGAAGTCACATTATCTAGGACTGCCTGTGGGCCAACTTTGGCTTTTTTCAAGACTCAAGCCGGACACCTCAGTATTTAGTATTTTTAAAGAGTAACACTTGTTACAATGTCTCTAGTGCTGCCTTATGGAGTATTGTAGCAAATATTAAAAAAAAAATTGTCCAGCCTCACTTGCCCCACCCATTTGTGCAGCCTGATCTTATATTAAATGATTCAGAAAAATTTTATAAATTAAAAATTATTATTAGGTTCGACCCATTAAAAGTATTTTTTATTTATTAAAGTTTACTTTTTGATTTTATAAAAAAAATTAGATCGTTCAATTAAAGATTGGACTGCATGAACAAGTGAGATATATTGGTCCCGACCTGAATAAAAGTAAAAATAAAAATTGCATTTGCTGCAATGCCTCATCCCATGGTGCAGCACCAAAACGCACTGCACCAAATATTACTCATTTTTAAAACTCTAAAATTTGACTCAGATGCGAAATATAGGTAAAAAAATTAGTCAAACCATAAAATCCAAAACACCTTTTTTCCCATCACTCTTCAATGTATCTTAAGATTAAATGTTAATTTCTCATATAAATTATTGAGAACACTTTATTTTCTAATGTTAAGCATAAATATTTTTTTATAAAATATAATAAATACTAAAATGTACATAATGGATTTAACGGCCCTCTGACAGTGTCAGGCCTTGGGCCCCAAGTCTGAGTTGTCTTAATAGCGGGTCCAGCGGCTGCAGCCCACAAACTAGAGAAAATGAGATCCAGCCCGACCCAAAAGTTGGGTCATGCTCAACGGCTCAGAGGCCACCCTGAGTCCGCCGGTGTAGTTTTTCCTTCCCTTTAGTTTTGACTCAAAAAATAATGGTAAATACTGAGAAAACTTCCCCATAATTTCTACTTTATTCAAGAGTCTCAAAACTTTTGTCCTTATCATCCATTCTCCTCATTTACAAACTCTTCTATTTTTCTGAGAATTTCTGCAGAATTTTAGCTATAATATTCTTACAAATATCTTCCCACTCCCCTACCCTCACATGAAAAATAAGGAAGAGGGAAAGAATGATATTAAAGAGAGGATATACAACAGAGCTCATATCTCTCAAGTTCTAGCAAGAGAAGCACTCTTTCCTTCTCTCTCTCTCTCTCTCTCTCTCTCTCTTATCTTTTAATTTACATCACTTTTATTCTCACCATCATTGTGTATTTTAACCCTTTTTCCCCCTTAATCAAGGGGTTAAAAAAACCATACCTAGTTAGTCTTTGCATTATTATTCTTTATACTCATGCTAATAGAAAATTCACATGGTAGAATGCCTTCAACCTATCCGCATGCGTCAAAACAGACAGAACCTATCTCTTATGAAATTTATTCTTGTATTCCTTACACAAGTGATGATTAAGATCACTCTACATTAGAACAAAGTAAAAGGTAAGTTTTTTCGGCTCTCTATTTTAGTTTCTCTATCTTTATTTTTTGGGACCCCAATTACCATCCAAAAGGTATGCCATTCATTGACATAGACTTGAGAAAAACCATAATTGCTAATCTTAATTTTGTGTTTCTAAAAGAAATTATCAATCTTGCACGCGATTTTATTTAGAACTTCTAATAGAAAAAAACTCTCAAACATGGCATGTAGTATACACATCAATGGGTGAGTTGTTAAACATTTTTAATATAGTTGCATCTTATAAGTATTTACTAAGATAGGAACCTCTTTAATCTATCTTTATTATACTACATCTCTTTATTTTATTTAATAAAATTGATGGTGCAATCCACTCTTCTTTCAAAAGAAAAAAAAAGGGTTTCCCATTTGAATCTAGAATTAGAAAAGCTTTAACTAGTTTTGATTTAGATTGTATATAAAAGAATAAGCCAATGTAAAAAAGATATTCTACAATAAGAGTAATAAACAACAAAAGTAAAGTATTATCAAAATTATTTTACCTTTTTAGTTACTAAGGAAACTCTGTCTAAATTATGAGTCTCTCGTGCTTAGCCGGTCTTAAGTCCGAATGAAGAAGGAGGGTTGTGGTAGGTAATAACTAGTGTAAAAATCTTGTCACATCTCATCATATGAATTCAATCAAAATTAACGTTGGGACGTCCTCTACTTATTACGCTCTACACCGGAATCCGAGTGTAGTGAGAAATAAGTATGAATGGAGGAGAGAAATAAGAATGAGTAAGTATTATTATTGATAAGACTTGGAAAGATACTGTGGTAGCAGTGAGGAGAGTAAGAGATAGAATTATTCTAGTGCTATTAATTATAGAGGGAGATGCGATTAAAGTAGTTAATGTCTATACTCTACAAGTTGGACTAGATAGTGAGAGTAAACGGAGATTTTGGAAAGATATAGATGACTTTAAATAGAGCATACTAAATGAAGATAATATCTTTATTGGTGGAGACCTCAATAGGCATGTAAGAAGTAAATTTCAGGATTATGAGAAGGTTCATGGAGGTTTTAACTTTGAGACTATAAATGAGGAGAAAAGTATCATCGATTTTGCTATGGCCTACTATCGTATACTAGTAAATACTCACTTTATAAAAAAAGAATCTCATTTAGCGATATTTAAAAGTGGATAAAATAAAAGTCAAATTGACTTCCTTCTCACAAGGAAGATAAATCACGTTTTATGCAAGGATTGCAAAGTTATCTCTCAAAAGGCCTTAACAAGTCAACATAAGTTAGTCGTCTTATATATTGAGATCAAGAGGTGGTCGGATATATTTAGAAAGAAGATTACTACTAGAACAAGGTTGTGAGAATTGAAATGAATGAAGCAAGTGATGTTTAAGAATGAACTTCTCAATATAGGTGCTTAGAAGTCAGATTTAGAGGTCAATATTATGTGGATAAATATAGCCTCCAAGATTAGAGAAGTAATTAGAAAAGTAATCGAAGAGTCTTAAGGATATGGCCTACCTGCTAAGGAGAGGTGATGGTGGAATAAGAAGGTACAAAAGATGGTGAAGAGTAAAAGAGAATGATATAAAAGATTGTTAAAGTGTAATAATAATGAGGTTTATAAACAATACAAGATAGCAAAAAAGGAAGCAAAAAAAGTTGTTAGTCGAGCACGAGCTCAGACTTTTGAAAAGATGTATGAGAAACTTGAAATCAAAGAAAAGAAAAAAGATATTTATAGATTGGCAAGGATGAGAGAGAAAAGATGTCGAGATTTTAACCAAATTAGGTGCAGGGATTTTAACCAAGTTAGGTGCATCAAGGATAGTGAAAGAAAAATTTTAGTGAAAGATGATGACATCAAAAAAATGTGGAGAAACTATTTTGACAATCTTTTTAATGATAATCATGGTGGAAACATAATAAACATAAATGTACAATATAGCGTAATGTGAATTATACTAGGAGGATTAGATTTTCAAAAGTCAATGATACATTGAAGATGATGAAAGTAGGTAAAATTTGTGGTTCTAATAGAATTCCTATTGAAGTGTGAAAATATTTAGAAAATATAGGAGTGGAATGGTTAATCCGACTCTTTAATAAGATCCTAGTCTTTAAAAAAATGTCAGATGAATGGAAAAAGAGTACTCTTATATTTATTTTTAAAAACAAATGAGACATCCAAAGCTATTCAAATTATAAAGGACTAAAGCTCATGAGTCATATTATGAAGCTGTGGGAGAGAGTTGTGGAATATCGTTATGTTGTGACCCAACTATCTCAATCAATCAATTCGGCTTTATATTGGGACGATCAACTATAGAAGCTATCTTCTTGATTAGGAGCTTGATGAAGAAATATAAAGATGTGAAGAAAAATCTACATATAGTGTTCATCGAGTTAGAGAAGGCCTTTGATAAAGTTCTAAGAGATGTCTTGTAGTGAGTGTTGGAATGCAAGGGGGTATCTATTAGGTACATGTAAGTATTAAAAGACATGTATGAAGGAGCAACTACTAGTGTCTACACGGTTGGAGGAAAAATGAGATATTTTCTTATTTCAGTTGAAGTACATCCAGGATCAACAGTAAGTCCTTACCTTTTCGTATTAATTATAAATAATTTAACAAAAAATATACAAGAGAACATTCCGTAGTGTATGATATTTATAGATGATATGGTGTTGATAGTTGAGATGCAAGAGGAAGTTAATAGAAAACTAGAGTTTTGGAGGAATACCTTAGAGTCTAAAGATTTTACATTAAGTAGAACTAAGATAGAATACATGCATTGTAAATTTGGTGAAAGTCGGATGGGTGAAAATGAGAGAGTTAACTTAAAAGGGTTAGCAATACCCCAAAGCACTCATTTCAAATATCTTGGTTCGATCCTCCAAGAAGATGGAGAGTGCAAAGAGGATGTTAGCCATAGGATTAAAACAGGATAGTTGAAGTGGAGACTTGCCATAGGAGTCATGTGTGAACGTTAGATCTCAACGAAGCTGGAAAAAAAAAAATTATCGTACAGCAATAAGATCTGTAATGTTGTATGATAGTGAATAGGCGATAAAGGGGCAACATGTCTCTAAGATGAATTTTGCCGAGATGAAAATGTTAAGGTAGATATGTGGATACTAAGTTAGATAAAATTCGTAATGAGTATATTAGAGAAAAGGTGGGAGTGGTATCAATTGAACACAAATTGAGAGAAGAAAAATTGAGATGATTTGGACATATTAGACGTAGACTTAGAGAGACCCTAATTAGAAAAGTGGAGTATATTAGGATAGAAAAGGGGAAGAAAGGTATGGGCATACCTAGATTAACTTGGAAGATGATAGTACAAAATTATTTTAAGAGTTTAAACCTTTTAGAAAAGATAGTCTAAAATCGTTTACAGTGGAGATAGAGAATCTATATAGCCGATCCCAATTAATTTGAAATTAAGGTTTGGTTGAGTTGAGTTACTAAGGAAAAAAATTCACTCAATTATTTAGATCTCCTATTACTGAATAAGTAAAGATTACTTCAGTGCACAAGAAAAATAACTCTTGCAATCTCTAATCTTTGACACCATCCATATAAACAATACTTGAGAGAAAAAGAGTAATAGGTTCTTTTCTTTTTTTTTAATAGAAGAAGTGAAGCTTAAACAAAACAACAAACACCTTCCTTGAAATAAAACAAGACTATACTCCGAAAGTAACCAGAGTCAAACTTTGCTAGAACACCATACACAGCTAAAACTCAAGCATCTATGTTGGGTTCAGCATATCGTAGAACATGTTGTAGGCAAAGCACTGTTAATCTAGACAGATCTGCTGCCCAATGGAGGTGGAATTAGCTTCTAACTTTCGGCAACAACTGAGTGACCCAACACCAAAAGAGATGCAAGTGCTTACTGAGGAGAGGAAGAAGACTTAGGAAGGTTAACCAAAAACTTACAACACAAGTTGGCAGGGATGAAAAGCAAAAGGGCGAGAAGGTGGAGAATGAAGAACGTTACAGTCGATGATGGGGAAAAACACCTCTCGAAGGAGACCGTTTCTAGGGAACGGAGCTATCTTGACCTTCCCCAAAGGAAAGAACGAGACCTCTCCACAAGAGAGAAAAAAACAACCTCCTAAGAGGGGAGATGGGACCGTCCCAGAGAGAGAGGGAGAGGAGAGGTCCGGTCTTTTTATCGGAAGAGGAAACCCCTTATCCCCTTGGGGAGATCACTGAGCAAGAAGCTACTGAGAGGACTATTGGGAGGGGGCATCCGCAAAGATGTTTCTAAAACCTAACCCATTCTAGTGGGCTCCTTTTAATTTTGGGCATGAGTGTGACTAGATAAATTGGTACCACCCATAGTCTTAAAGATCTGATTAATATCAATTTAAAAACTACTCAAATTTATCACTCATTTAACCAATTAATATAAGAGAATAACTTGCTGGTGCAGTCTGGTTAAGAAAAAAAAATTGAATTTTTTTTTGAAACCCCCATGGTGCCCAACTCAACCGTACAATTCAATCTTGGGGTCAGTTTTCAATTTTTTATTTTTTTTTGACTCGTCCTATCTAAAATTAGATTATATGGTCGGGTCAATTCAGTTAGGAAATTTCAAGAAAAAATTAATTTTTTTTTAATTTGGCTGCACTGATAGGTGGCATAATTGTCTTACATCAAGTTATTCTCTTAATATAAATGGAAAACATAAAATGGGGTAAAAGGCCGGCTGCTTTCTTTCTGCTACACCCCTTGTCACGTGAAGACTTTTTTTTTGAACATGGCTAAGACGGTTAAAGACTAGGCTATATTACCTAAAAATTCGGGATCGAACTCCAGACCCCCCCCCCCCACCCTCAGTTCCCCTTCCAATTACACTCCCACACGTCAGCGCAGCTGGGTGGGGGATGTCCACTCCGCCAAGGACGTGCGGACGGTCGCGTTAAGACTGAAGACCAACGACTTCACAGCCTCCGCTCCTCTTTCCCGAACGGTTTCGAAGGCGACTTTCTCTGCAAACGAGGCCAGCGTTGCGACACCTTTCACCCTAGACGAGACGTGGAATCCGGGGCGATTCCGTAAAAAACGGCCAATTCTCGCTCACTTGGCCCTCAACAATTCCGCTGCCTGCCGATACCGGCGCATTTGGCGGATAGAATGTCATAACTCCTGCCGCGTGCCGCACGTCCGCGCTACCTCCCCAACTAGCTGAGTTATTGGTTGCACACTTATCCGCACCTCCTCGATACCAATGTCTCTATATCGGGCGCCTTGAACCTGACCAGTAAGAACTCGGCACGTCTCCCCAGACCAGACCAGGAGGCGTATTGCACCGAACACGTAGACGGCCCTCTCTCAAGACAAATTTATGAAGCGTGCCACTACCCTCCCTCGGGCCTTCCGCGTTCTCCTGGTCTTCGTCGTCCCTTCGCCCTTCCGCGTCTTTGCCCTTTTTCTTCTTTCTCCTTCGCAGTTCCCCTTTACCCCTGCCAACCATCGCAGGATTACCCGCAGTAGTAGCTTCAGAAGCCGTGCTCTCCATGGCTACTCCCCTCCCCTGCGGCTGCTTCTTTTGCTCCCTGCTCTGCGACTAGCCCTCCCCTTCCGCCCTCGCCGAAGAAGGAGGCAGCTGCGGTGGGATCAGGCGCGGCGACTGCGGCGGCGGCGGAATCGGTGATGGCGGAGAACGGAGAGGAAAAGCTGATCGCCGTAGCCCGGCACATCGCCAAGACCCTCGGCCACACCGAGACCATGACCGACGACATCTACCAGATCTTCTCCACCTTCGACGGCCGCTTCTCCCGCGAGAAGCTCTCCGAGGACTTCGACCGGGACGCGGCGGCGGCCGATGGCGGTGCCGCGCCCGCCTACGCCAACCCCGAGCGCGCGTTGCGCTCCCTCGACCATCGGATCACCCGCTTCGTCACCTCCGACCGCCCGATCTGGTCGGACTCTGACAACGCCGCTGCTTTCCTCGACGCCGTTGACTCCCTCCTCGCCGTGGCCAGGGAGATCGACCCGGCGACGCCCGGGGAGAAGCGCCTGCTCGACCTCGCCGAGGACCTCCTCCAGCAGGCCATGCTCCGGCTCAGGGAGGAGTTCTGCTCCCTGATCGAGAACCAGAGCGGGGAGTCGCCGCTGGACCCGGTGGCCGCGGCGTTCGACTCGGACGGCGACGACTCCGACGGGGAAGACCAGATCCCGGTGGCCCAGCCGGTCGCCGACTACGACATCGTGATCGACGCGCTTCCGTCGGGATCCATCGCCGATCTCCACGACATCGCCAAGCGCATGGTCTACGCCGGCTGCGGGAAGGAGTGCGCCCACGTCTACAGCATCCGCAGGCGGGACTTCCTGGAGGAGAGCATCTCCAGGCTGGGGCTGCGCCTTGGGACCTCCGAGGCAGTGCAGGGCGCGCCATGGCCGGAGCTAGAGGAGGAGATCGGGCGGTGGACCAAGGCCGTCACCGTCGCCGTCCGTGTCCTCTTCACCAGCGAGCGCCGCCTCTGTGACCGCGTTTTCGCGGGCCTCGCCGCCGTCGCCGATCTGTCCTTCGCGGAGGCCTGCCGCGGCCCCGCGATGCAGCTGCTTGGCTTCGCCAACGCTGTGGCGGTGGGGACCAGGGGACCGGAGAGGCTGTTCCGGATCCTGGACGTGTACGAGGCACTCCGCGAGCTTGTCCCGGAGATCGACTCAGTCTTCTCGGACCACCACTGCTCGTTCGTGCGTGGCGAGGCGGGCGCCGTCTGCATGAGGCTGGGGGCGGCCATCAGAGGAATCTTTACGGAGCTGGAGAATCTGATCCGGCGGGACCCGGCCAAGGGCGCCGTCCCCGGCGGCGGCCTCCACCCAATCACAAGGTACGTCATGAACTACCTCCGCGCCGCCTGCTCGTCGCGGCGCGCATTAGAGGAGATCATGGATGAGGAAGAGGGCGGCGCAGGCGCCGTGGACCACCATGACCGCCTGTGCTCGCCCCTCTCGGTTCAAATATCCTGGATCATGGAGCTGCTCCAGGAAAACCTGGAGGCCAAGTCCAAGGTGTATAGGGACCCGGCACTGAGCTGCGTGTTCCTGATGAACAATGGGCAGTACATTCTGCAGAAGGTGAAGGATAGTGAGCTCGGCCCCCTCTTGAGGGAGGACTGGATCAGGCGGCAGGCGGCGAGGGTGAAGCAGTGGCGCGGCACTTACCTGAAGAGCACCTGGGGCAAGGTGCTTGAGGCACTCCGTATGGACGGCAGCTGGTCTCCGGGGTCGGGCATGTCGTCACTGACGGCGAAGTCGGTGAGGGAGAAGTTCCGAGTGTTCGACGTGTGCTTCGAGGAAATCTATAGGGCGCAGACGGGATGGGTGGTGGTGGACGAGCAGCTCAGGATGGAGGTGAGGGCGTCGGCTGTCGGGCTTGTGCTGCCGGCGTACCGTAACCTCCTGGGGAGGTTCCAGTACTTGCTGGAGGTGGGGAAGGACGTGGAGAAGTATGTTAAGTATGGCACCGAGGATGTGGAGGCACGGATTAATGGGCTCTTTCAGGGGAATGCGAGGAGATTATAGCAAATTTGTGCTGGTGTTGAGATGCTTGGGGGGGTGTTGATGCTGTAAACTGCTAGTCAGAAAGGGGCTTTGTGTCTTCTTCTTTATCGGTTATAATTGTTGTAATGTAACTTAACACTTCATTATTTTGGTAGTGGTTTTAATATGTACAGTAAAGGGTAGAAAACAGAATACACAGACTATAATTCTAGAGGCTGTGATGCTTTTTGGGTTTTTGTAGTAAAGTTTGTCAACAATGTTCTAAAGTAGACACTTTCAACTGAAAAAAAAAGCATATTATTTTGCTAAGCAAATGGACCATAGAGTTCGTTGTACTTATTAACCGTCCTCATTTGAATTTCCTCATCTTATACTCTACATTGCATGTCTATGATGGTGTCCATCCATACTTCACAGCGATCTCTTTGATTAAAACTCTGCCCCTCTTCCTCTCTTTGGATGTTCTCCGTCTTCGGTTGTGTTATTGTCCGATTAAATGGTTGCCATCTCCGATCCATGCCCTTATTCTCCCAGGTACCTACCTCTCTTTGCTTTGCTGAGTTGGCATTGTTCCACTAACAATTCTTACTATTTGATTCCATGCTTCTATCTCTAATAATCATCTACTCTTATCAGGAAGGGAGTGAGCTCGTGGTGGAGAAGCTGCATTACCTGCTTGAATCTTAGTTGGATTTTATCTATTCATTTGCTTGTTGTCTACCTGTACCAAGGTATGTGTGCCCAATCTTTATAGCCTTTCTGTTTATTTTCTTTCCGATGTTTCTTTAGTGTTTCAAGTTTCAACTAGTCTTGGAGTTGTTACATATGAATTCCTCTACTTAGTAGCTAAATATTTAGAATTTTAAGTTCAACTTGGTGATACATATCTTGAAAGATAGGATATAACATTTTTGGTTCATTCATTAGGGGAAGATGATTGCCTTATTTTTGGATTGTCACATTCACATCTTTTTTTATTTTTTTTGTGGGGAGGGGGGGGGGATTAAGGTGGAATGATGATGATAATGGTACTATAGGGGTGGTGGTGGTCAGTGATGAAGGCAGCAACAGTAATAGGCATAGTTGTCAACCCCGTCCTGGTCCTTGTTCCATTTTTCTACTGACATGGGACATCTTGATGTCTCGGACAATTCCGGTGACCCATCCCATAATCTTTTTCATACATATTCCAACAAATATAGAAACATATGTATACAAGAAATAGTATGAAAATAAATATATAAACATAAAAATAACACAAAATTAATGCAATAAAAGTATTTAAGATGGATTTATGAGTTTATAGAGGAATATATTCATCAAAAGAATCCCCCAAAATAAGTGTATAAAGAGTTCAAGTGGTTAAGAAAATCTCATATTAAAATACAAATTCTTGTCGGGATAGGTCAAGACAGGTCAGGACGGGCCAGAACAGACCGGAATGGGCCAGGACGACTATTGGGACAGACCAGAAACTGTTCCGTCCCATCTTCTCATTGGGATGGGACATTTCGACCGAGATAGACCGGGCCGGGACAAGATTGACAACTATTACTAGGTGGAGGTAGTCATTGTGCTATCAATGACTTTGATTGTAGTGACGGTAGTGGTTGCTATAAAAGGTTACTTGACAATGAGGATAGTGGTCATATACTCATCCTTGAAATAAAAAGTCTATTCTTATATACATACCTACATCCTTCTCCTTACCTTAAAAATGATCATAAAAAAATAGATACATAAAAGTTATATTATTCGATAACATGTTCAATTTTACACAAAAGTTTTGTGCCTCTCTGATCGTCATAACATTTCTACATCTTAAAACGTTACACAAATTGGTAGACTTATAAATTTTTAATATATGTATGAACATATTATTATCATAATAATGGGTATATAACTATTTCTACTCTCCAAGTATATCACATGAATGAACATACAACTTCTTAAGGACCTCTCCATAAACAAAGTAAAACCACAAATTAAAAAATTCAGAAAATGAAAATATAAGAAAGAGCTAAGGATAAAATTCTAATAATAATGAACGTCCTAATTATCATGTTTTGTTTGAACTCTCAACTTTATCATACCTAAAATCCCTACAATAAAAAGGTACGGATGGAACTTACAACAATAATGCATCCTAATTAGCTATCTATGTTATCCTTCAAAGTTCTTCAAGGGTTCTCATATATATATGTATATATATGTATATATATATATATATAATGGATAATCGGATTATAAGATGTAGAAATAAGTATTTTATTACCCTAAATAAAAAGGATAAGATAGTGTCTTTGTCATTATCCTTAAATTTTTATCCTTGTGTCCTATAAGTTTTGGACAAGGACATATTTTAAGCGATTTTGTTTATTTGCATCCCTAGTAGTGGTAGTGGTTAGTGATGGTGGTAGTTGCAGTGATGACTTGCTTGGCAGGTGGTGGGAAAGGTGGAGTCATATTGTTGCCAGTGGTCGGCAGCAATAGTTGTGGCATAGAGGAGACGTTGTCAATAATGCTGATGGTTTAGGCTTCTAAATCTCAAAGCAACACTACATCATCAAAAGACTCCACTGGAGTGGTGGCAAAGCCAAGAAAATAGGCTGACGGGTCAATATGAAAGAGTTTTATCTATAAGGCTTTATGCACAAGTTTGTCGAGCAACAAAATGTTAACCAAGCAATAAACTGCCAACCAAGCAGTGTGTAAGTATGAACAGAGAGTTAACAGGTAGGATTTTATTCGCTTCTTGGACTGCTGTCCTTACCATTTAAACATTCTAGTTGACCTTTCTGTTTGCTTATGGTTAAATAATAGCATTTTTGTTTAAGACAATTTCAAGATAGAGCTTTATACTGCATTTAGGAGAGTCTGAAATGAATAAGCGGCATCTTGTGCGGTGATTCAGTTTCTCTCGGTTGTGATCTGTTCAACTTCTGAAAGAAACTTAGTGGAAGATTGTCAAACTAGTCTCAAAAGAAGATAATAAATCAGCAATTTTTGCTGTCATGTTTGCTCGTTTTCCATATTTTCATGAATTCAAGTGTTGAATTTCTACAACTGGGAATATAATTTTGATCT
Source organism: Zantedeschia hybrid cultivar (assembly GCA_030544215.1). Lineage (NCBI taxonomy): Eukaryota > Viridiplantae > Streptophyta > Magnoliopsida > Alismatales > Araceae > Zantedeschia > Zantedeschia hybrid cultivar. The sequence goes on from JARZZO010000016.1 coordinate 10,111,628, forward strand.
TTTGATCTTAAGTTCAGCAGTGTCACTTGTCATTGAGTTCTATAATTATTCTTTACCACTTTGATTGGAGAATAGGAGAAAAATAAGGCCTCTTATTCTTAGAATTAGGTTAATTCTAGTTTGACGGACAGAATGGCTTATACTGTGTCAAAATTATTTATACCAGAATAAGGAGAATAAGCTATTCCACCTTAGACCTAAGAATTACTTATTCTTCTTATTCCGTCAGTGGGTCTTATAAGCTATCAAATCGAAACACTTCTTATTCTAATATATGATATTCCGGATAAGTAATTCTGAATAATTTATTCTGCAATCAAAGTGGACTTGCACAGCTTGAGAAAATGCAGTAGTCAGTAACCTTTCTGGTCTTCTGATCTTATTCATGGGTGGTTATGAGCAAGAAAGTTCCTCGCCCCGCCTCAATCAACCCCTTCTCAACGAAACAAGTTGTCACATTACTTGTTTCCATTTTTTCCTATTAGCATATCGCTGTTCTGTTCTTAAATGTGTGTCGTAACCCTCTTCCTCTCCCATAAACACATACAATCACTTGTTGTCTACTTATTTTCTTCCATAAGATAATATATATGCCGCTCAAAATTGTTTGTTATCTCTGCTGCCGCTGCTGATGTTGTTGTTGCTTCTAAAACATTGGCGGCTTTCACCCCATTAGATCTTGTTTTCTTTGACGACTGATGTCCTTTTTGTACTAACTGGAGACAACTGCCTCTTCTTTTCTTCATCCTTATTAAAAAGTGTTCCATGGCGGATACTCCTCGCGTAGGACCAACTAAACACGGTTCTTAGGATCTTCTGAATCTTTTCTTTACCCCTGTTTGCGTCGCTAGCTCTTCTTACCATTTGCTCCCATACTGATAGGAATATGGAGCGGATGTCATATTGTCCAGCTGTGCTTCATTTAGCATTATCCAAGTATCTGATTCTAGATCTTATCCAACAGATAATAATATTTTATATCTGAATTTGAGTCCATCAGATAATATTCGAATTCAGATAATATTCGAATTCAGATAATATGCGAATACCTGATTAGTCAAATTTGACTTATGACAATAATTTGTAAATATTAATCTTGAAAATATAACCCACAAACATCATACACATTTTTAATCAATAAAGATTTAATTTACAAATATCTAGATAAGTTCTAAATCACATAGTCCATTAAGTTCATCTTGGATAATAAAAAATATCTTAAAACAATTTATCTAAACAAGTGAAAATATTAAAATGAAAAAATTTGCAATAAAGTTTATCATTATCCCTCCACGCATTTATTAAATATGTTTTAAATATTAAATAATTGATTTACATAAAATAAACATTGTTAAAAATAAAAGAACTTGACAAAAAGACAAGATAATTAGAGCAGATATGGATCTTTCATTTTCACTCCAATTATTCATCTAAAAAATAAATGGATATATTCAGATATGTTTTGGGATGTTGTATTCGGACAAACATCCGACTAATGGGATTCAGATTTGAATCAAAACCGACTAGAGTCGGAGTCATCGACTCGCACCAGGTTGCTCGGAGGAGATGGTGAGAACAAATCCACGGAAATGACTTGGGGAGTTTGGGACACGGCCACGTCGGCTCTGATGAGGAACTGGCAGAGATTTTTACTGGCTAAACCACAATCAGGCGGTATAGCAGTGATAAGAGGGCAACGCATGGGGCAGACAGAGCACTTTTATTTTTGTTCTGTCTGATATAACCCAAATTAAAACTAGAAAGTAAACCTACATATGTAAATTTTGTTCTGCATAATTTATATAACCCGTTAACTGTAGGTTTACTCTCAAATTTACATGAATTAGAATATTTTTATCTTACACAATATGTAAAAATTATTAAATGAAAATATTATAATAGTATCAATTAATATACAAATATCTTACAAGAATATTGCATAAACATCCATCTGTAAGCTTGTTGTATATATTTAATATCAAAAAATTATTTCTATTTGTATATAGAGTTAAAAATATTTCAAGTTGGATGAAGTTCATGACAAACTATACAGTTAAGGGACTTATATGCAAATAACATCATAATTAAGAGGGTTATATGCAAATATAAATTATGCAGGGGTTATCCATAAATACAAAATTTTTAAGAAGTTATTTACAAAAACTCCAAAATTCTTTCACACAAACAAATATATGAAGTCATTTTTAGGAAAATATTTTAAGAAAACCATATCACTTTTCTTGTAAATTGATTTCCTTAAAAACATTTTCCATTGGAATACGTTAGGGCTGTCAAAGTGGATCCAGATGCATTAGAGGATTAAATTTGACAATGAGTATACTTGTTTATCTAATAATAATTTTCTTATCATTTTTTAGATAAATTTGTGATTAAATTTCTGCAAATTTGTGCCTGAAATCATGCCCATTTATTAAAGATATTAGAGTTTAAGATAATTAGACTTTTTTATTAAGTCTATTTATTTTTCACATGAAAACTAAGGATTAGATCCAAGGCCGGACCTATTTACCCATCAATCTTATTACACATGGCACAGGTATCGAATGCCCTTTTTCAAGAGTTAAAAATATTTTCAAGAACATCAAATGATAAATTTTATCTATTTTTTTATAAATATATATATTTTTAAAATTATTTCTGTCCAATTATATTTTAAGTGTAACTAAAGGTTTATTTGGTAAACGTCCGGCCCGCGCAAGTTTTCGGGAAATGCTCATTGGTACCTTTCGTTTGGCAGCCCGTAAGAGTTCAGTCAACTGAAACCTGCTCCGGTGACTACCCCTAAATCCTGATTTTGGCATCAGTCTGAGGGCAACGGATACCATTTTTCGGGAGACATTTGAAGAGGCTTCTCTTCACTCGGTCCGTTGATACCCATAAACTAGCTCCGTTGGCTTGTTGTCAGGCCAATTCAATTCTTAAAATTAAGAGGGGGAAAAAATCATTTAACTTTATTTGAATTTTCATTGTATGAGGGCATCATATATATTATTCAAACTGTCCAATTAGATGTCAGGTTGGGATGTTTTCCTAGTGGGAGGGAAAAAAAGGAAAATATCATGTAATGTTGCCATTTGAATTTTGATTGTTTGGGGGTACGATCTTTTTTATTTGGACCATCTAATAAGACGTCAAATAGGTGTGTTCTCTCAACTCGAAAAATAAAAAAAAAAAGAGAACAAACAAAAGGCAGTTGACTCTACCATTCGGATTTTGATTAGGTCGGAGCACCATTTTTTTTATTTGAATTGTCCAAGTAGATGTCAAATTGGAGTGTTCTCCTAGCTCAAGAACATTTTTTTATTAATTTTTGACATTGCCATTCGAATTTTGATCTTGTGAGTGCATGATCTTTTTATTTAAAATTGTCAAATTAAGGTGTTTTATATAAAATAAAATGCACCCATATAAATCATTTTCACGAAAAGATTTTATATAAAAAATAAATGAAAATCTTTTTCGAAAAAACATTTTCAAAAGCACCGATATGATTTTTTTTTTTACAAATAAACAAATGTACGAAATCATTTTTAAGAAAAAAATTTTTACAGACAAATAAACAAATAAAAAAGTTTTCAAAATGTACCAAACTAAATTGATTGATTTAAAAAACTTTTTCTATTTTAAATGAACCCTAAGCTTTGCTTTCAGAAATGGAGGGTCGGCCGTGCGAGCCAACCCTTTTGGGTTCCACAAATTATGTCGGCCATATGTCTTGATAGCCATACAGCACTCACCAACGAAAGGCGAGCGTGGCACATTTAGCCAACCGACCCTTTTAAGATTTTCTCTTGCGAGCCCTAGGCACACTTATAGACTCCCGGATCTGCGCCTTTCTAGCGAATAGCCGATACCGGATATTCGAACCGCCTGAAACCATGCAAGCTCGACATGGATAATCCGGTGAGCTTCTCGAGCTCGACTCGGCCTCCGTCCGGCTCCCATCCCCGTTTTCTTCTAACCTAGTCACCAGCGGCGGCTCCTAAACCCTTTTCCGGCAGCAACGGCAGAGCCCAGCAACCGCAGTGGCAGTGCCAAGAGAGAGAAAGAGCGCATTGTAACACACACGCACGCACACAGATCATCTCCATGGATGGCACAAAGTTGGAGGCAGAGGCCGGAGGAGCGATTGGATCGAGAAACACTTGTGCAGCGCCACTGCAGCGATGCAGCACATCTACCATCCGATTAGCAGGTCTAGATGCCACTTATTGGCTGCAGTTAGGGATATAAATGGTATCTGAAAATCTATTTATCTGTTTGCTTAAAAGTCGTAGAAGGATACATGTTAAAGCATAAGAATAAAAATATTATTCATATCCGAAATGATTTAAGATAAAAATAAGGATACGTTTTTTTCGAGTCCGATTTACTAAGTGTTCGTCTGTTCTTTTTGCTCATTGTATTTATTGATCATATTTTATTTAAAATTCTGATCTAAATGTGATCCAACACTTGTTGCACTTAAAGTGGACGGTTGCTGGACCACATGCTGTGGTGCTCAAAAGTGTGTCATACTTTCATTGAAGTCTAGTGTTTAACATAAATAAATAATAAAAATAGAGTGTGATGTGATCGTCAGAAATCGAGAGTTTTAAAGGAAGTTGATTGTTACTTATCTTGTGGATTTGGGAGAATTGAGATCTTTTTGTTTTATCTTCTTCGGCCGGCCGAAGAAGAAGAGTCTTCTTTTTACTTTATTCTTTTTTTATTGGTTTTCTTCTTTTCTTCAAGTCCTTCAAACCTTGCAAGCAAAACAAAGGAAAAAATAATGAGAACTAATGAAATAGTGTAGTGTATATTCTAACAATCAATCTAAATATGAAATCTAACTAAAGAACTCACTTGTTTTGTGATCTTTTTAAACTCCTAATCATAGGACTATAAGAAAAGATGTGGTGAGTGTGTGAAGCATAGATGTGATGAGATGAAAATCTAACAACCAACGATGAAAACAGTGATGAAAAGCTAAAAAAACTAGAAAGAAGAAGGGAAGGGGATAGAAATGGTTGGCCCCTCCATAGCATTTGGTCTTCCAAATTTCAATGGAAGAATGAAGAAGAAGAAGAAGAAGCTCCAATAGCTGTCCACGTTCTTCACCAAGAAGGTTTTCTTTCACCTTGATGAAAGTTCCAAATCCTCTAATAGTCAACCTTATTTGAAGGCTAATGGATATATATATTTATAAGAAGTGATTTGAAGGCAATTTGGCCACGTGGGCTTCGAGCCAAGGGCAGGGGACTGAACTCAATTTCCCCACCAAAACCTACTGGCCCACCATGTCAAGCTATTCTAAAGCCAAGACTTTCCCTTTTACTGAACCATGGTTTCTCCAACGCATTACTATAAATAACAAAAAGTGGAGAGTTCTCAAAGAAAATAACATTACAGTTCCCGATTAGAAGGGTAGTTGTACATCAGCCAACAATTAGTAAAGATCCATATAGTTTTTCCCTTTTGTTTTTTTTTGTTTTCCATTCCAAAGGCTCCGCAGGGGAGCTACTCCCGAGTCTTCTACGTCCACAGCTTTTTAGTCAACTCATGGCAAGCAAGAAATTGAGAAGCTAATCAAGCAATGTATCGCTCGTGTTGCTCTTGAAGAAGTCTAGTTGAAAATTTTGCATCCAGATAGAGAGCATGTACTTCTTCGATATTGGCCTGGAGAGGTAACCAGCACTAGTTAGATTAAAAATATAGAGATTTTTTAATAATGGAAAATGCACCAAGTGGCATCTCAGCAAGACCGTTTAAACAAATCTGGGACTGGTATCCAACCAGTAGGGAACCTATGTTCACAAGCTTGGGTATGTTCGTCTACTCAATAATAGACATATTATCTTCTATATTAGGCAAGATTAATAATGTTTTTATGAAAATGGACCTGAACTTAGGAATAACACTTGTTGCACCTATAGTGGACTATTGTTGGTTCACATGCATGTCTGATCCCCTACCACCCCACCTCAGCAACAACAACAACAAAACAAGCCATCCGATCAGATGTCAAACTTCAATGGTCCTAAGTTTGACAATTTTAAGACTTCTTTTTCTGCTAGCCATCCGATCTTGATGATCGGACGGCTAAGGGGGCGTGGTGCCCACTTTCTTTACCAACTGCAGTGCAACAAGTTGAACTTGCATGTGACTTTACACAGTTTCACACGCACATTTCAAATTCAATTTTGGCTGAACACTAAGTGGACACAAAATCAGACTGTTTATTCATTTACCCAACAAGTTGACATTTGACGGTGGGTCTAAGAATAGTCATTTTGAGTGTGGTTCGCATAGGGTGTGTCCTGCTTACAGCCTTAAGGTATGGTATGGAAAGGATCAAGGTAAGCCACTTTGAAAATTCAGTACCTTGCAAATTTTATCCCATCCATTTGTCCTAGCCACAATACTCATTGGTGACAACAACTGAACTGTATGCCTTAACAAGCAAAAGAATTATCTCTGTCAATATATAAGAACGTGCAAAGTTGGAAAACACATACAATGAGCAACAAACCATATTACAAGAAAAGCTACCATATTTCTTTTCCCTCCTGTTCCCCTCTTGTAGTGGTATGTGAAGGGGTGTTTATAAAAGGCAAACAAGAACATACTATGTTGGAGAATGCTACAAGCAAAGACGCTCCTAGATAAAAAGCATAAACAACATAAGATACAAGTGCTACAACAAAAGTAATCTGGAGTATGAAAGAAGATATGAATTATGAATGAAATAGATAATTATCATTTAACAAGGTTTTTGAGATGCCTCTATTTACTATCACATTCATTTTATTCAATTCTATTGCACATGTTATCTAAGGGAAGTAATGCAACAAATGTATATGAAGAAAATAGAGAAGGGGGAGGAGGAAGAGAGGAGAGGCAATGGACAACAACAAGAAGGTTGCAGCAATACACAACCTGCCTGCCCCTCACATCTCTTATATACTGATGCGGCAGAATCCGATTCGGCCCATTGCAGCAGGCCCAAACCCCATTCAGCCCAACAGCAGCAGTACTAGGCCCTCCGGCGGCCTTCGGCTCGTTAGCGGCCCAGCAGCCCTCGGCCCATAAGCGGCCCCGTCGCTCCCGGCCCAACAGGTTTCAGCCCGTCAGCGGCCCATCAGCCTACGGCCCGGGAACAGCACGGCGGCCCAGGGCCCAGCAGGCTTCGGCCCGTCAGCGGCCCAACCCCCTTCGGCCCGGTAGCCGAATCCGGCCCACTCCGGTGGCGGATCAGACGCTATGGCGGTTTATCAGTAAGCCTCCTTTTAGTCCTATATCGGCTGCCACCGTTAACCATCCGCTACCCTCCGCTATAAGTATCCTGCTACTTGTGGCCAAGGAGGAGTGTGGAAAAACAGATGCCCCCTTAAGCTTCCGAAACCCCTTAAAGGACTACTGTCCGAATAGGGTTCTAGCTATTTCTTCTTGCTTCCTGAATCGACTCTTCTTCAGAAGCTAACTTGACCGTCGGAGGGGGTTCCCCAGGGCTGACGCCCGGGACTCCTGCTGACTGGTTCTTCTTCTTCTTTCCCTCCTGCAGGGGCTCGGTTCGAATCATCGCCGACCTCCCCGAGTCGGTCTCGGCCGCCGACCTCGGACTCCTCTCCCCGGTCTCGACGCCGAACGCCGGCTGCACCGCGCCAGGAGACTCGGTCTCACGCTGAAGTAGCCTTCGGACTCGCCGTCCGAGGGCGATCCCGTCGGTCGCCCCGCGCCAGGAGACTCGGCCTCGCGCTGAAGGTGCCTTCGGACCCCCTCGTCGGAGAGCGAGCCGTCCCCCCGTCCGATCTCGGACTTTCCGGCTTCCGCTCCGACGCTCGTCTACAGCTCCGCCGACAGGAGCTCCTGCTCGCGCCGCGCCTTCGTCCGACCGAAGGAGCAGCGGCTCACTATCCAAGAGCAGCTCCGGCGGCAGATCGCGCCCCCCGCGGGCGGATCCTCTTCACTCCGAAATAGCTTCGGCTTCGCCCTGTTGTGGATCCCCGTCGGGTCCCCTCGTCACCGCTCGATCCGGACCGGCTCCGGATCCTCCTTGTTTCGGATCCCCGTTTGCGGGATCCGGTCGTGATAGATCCAGTCTACATCACGTGGCGCCGTCTGTGGGAAACCAACAAAACAAGTCATGTCTCAGCGACCTGTGACCCGACGATCCGGGCAGAGCGAAGCGGAAGCGCGGGAGGCTTCAGCACCGATGCCGCTTTCCGAAGGCGCGCCATCTGCCCCGCCGAACCCGCCTCTGCCGACCATCCCGGAGTCCTTCGGCTCGGAAGACCGAGTGGGGGTACTCCAGCAGCAGGTGGCCACGCTGGCCGCTGCCGTCACGTCCCTAGCGCCTCTTCAGGAGATGGTGTCTGCCATCGCCCAGCGCATGGGACTGACGGGGCAACCTCCCCAGCAGGCGCCGCTCCCCCCACTCTACTCAGTGCAAGACGCCCGGTTCCGACCGGTGCCTGCGCCAGCCTCTCTCTACGAAGCCGCGGCGGCGCGCAGCGAGCCCTCGGCATTGCCTGCCCGAGCTCCCCGCGTCGATCGCCCGACGGAGCAGGATTACGCTTCGTCGGAGTACCATCCGGCCCGCACCGGAGGGCCATCCGTCGCCACCTCGGCCGCCCCGGACCTGGACCAGCGGCTGACGGCGATGCGCAAGGAGATGCAGCAGATGGTGTCCCGGCCTCACGGGGCGCCCCTCGCCAGCAGCATCCTGGAGCAGACCCCGTTCACGGCGGAGCTCCTGGCCACCGAGGTGCCCTCCGACTTCAAGCTGCCGAAGGGCCCTCCCTATGATGGGATGACAGATCCGGTCTGTCATTTCCGGAAGTTCAACTCCTACCTCCGGGTCCGGGGGATCTCCGAGGCAGTCCGCTGCCGTCTCTTCCCCCTCACCCTTGAAAAGATCGCCCTCACCTGGTTCGAGACGTTGGCCCCCGACTCCGTCCACTCCTTAGCACAGTTGGGCCAGTTGTTTATCGACCAGTTCTATGATGCCACCCGGCAGAGCAAGACCTCCGCCAGTCTGCTGGCTATTCGGCAAGGTCCTGCCGAGACTCTCCAGGACTACTTCACCAGGTTCCGGACCGAGGCCGCCCAGATCCCGAACCTCGACAGCTCAATCGCGGTTTCGGCCGTGATCAGCGGGTGTCGGGACGAGGGGCTCCTCGGTTCCATTGGGAAGCGCCATCCCCCGACCTTCCAGGACCTCGTGGCACGGGCCCACAAGTACATCAACAGGGAGGCCCTGATGCTGTCCAGAGGAAGAGGCGCCACCGAAGCCATCTCGGCACCTGCTCCCCAGGTGGTCCGACCTCGGCCGGAGGACCAGGAGTCTTTGCGAAAGCGCTATCGCAGGGAGGAATGGGACAGGGAGAGGCGACGGGACGCGCCGCCGCGGTACCTACCCTTACCTGCTCCCACTTCCCGAATGCTCATGGAGGTGAAAGGCATGCTCCGACGGCCCGATCGCATCAAGACCGATCCCCGCCGAAGGGATCCCGGCAGGTATTGTGAATACCACCGGGAGATCGGCCACACGACGGATGAGTGTCGGCAGCTCCGGGAAGAGATTGACCGCATCATCCGGGAGGGGAAACTGCCGCAGTACCGCCGGGAGCAGCCACCGCAACAGAACCAGGACGCCCCTGCAGCGCCCAGACAACAGCAGCCCTCAGCAACAGAAGCCGCTCCTCCGCCCAAAGCCACCTCGGCCCCGGTTGAATCATCCCATCAAAGACCCAGTTCTGGGTCTATCATGACGATATCCGGAGGACCGGGGGAAGGGTCCAGGCCGCGGCAGCGTAGCACAGTAGCAGCAGTTGAGGGCGAGCCGAAGAGGCCTCGCCTGGAAGACATCACCTTCGGCGCCGGGGACCTGGCGGATGTTCAGGTCCCTCACGACGACGCTCTCGTCGTCAACGCTGTAATAAATAACTATGATGTACATAGGATCTTTGTGGATAATGGAAGTGCCCCAAACATCTTGTTTTACGATTGTTTCGAGAAAATGGGATTGAGTGAGGCTAGTATGAAGCCTCATCGGGGCCCTCTCTTCGGTTTTAACGGCTCGCCCTGCCGAGTAGAAGGTATTGTTCGGCTTCCTGTGACCTTGGGCTCCGCCCCCCGGCAATTGACCGTTGAAACGGACTTTGCCGTTGTGAAGATCGAGTCAGCCTACAACGCCATATTTGGCCGAAGGCTCATCGGCGGGGTCGGAGCCGTGCCCTCATCCTTCCATCAGAAGCTGAAATTTCATACCGACCACGGGATCGGCGAGGCCAAAGGAAACCAAGAAGCCGCTCGGCAATGCTACATGATTTCGGTCAAAGGGAAGAACGCAGCTGAAACCCTAGCGATCGAGTCATCAGCCGAAGCGTCTCCGGGAGAAGCACTCCTCGCCGTCCCTGTTCCAGGAGGCGAAGGACGAGTCCTGATGATAGGCTCCGGCCTGGAGAAAGGTGAAGCAGAGAAGCTTACCGAGTTCTTGAAAAAGAACCTCGACATCTTCGCCTGGTCTCCGGCAGACATGCCCGGGGTGGACCCGGAGGTAGCAGAGCACCGACTCCATACCGATCCCAATCAGCCTCCGGTGAAGCAGAAGCGGCGCACCTTCAACCAGGAAAGGAGAGCCGCCATCCAGGCTGAAGTACAAAAGGGACTGGACGCCGGACATCTCCGAGAGGTGCATCATCCAGACTGGATAGCCAATGTGGTCATGGTGCCAAAGAAAGATGGCAAATGGCGCATGTGCGTGGACTTCACCAACCTCAACAAGGTCTGTCCAATGGACAACTTTCCACTGCCTCGGATAGACCAGGTGGTGGACGCCACTTCTGGCCACGAGCTTTTAAGCTTCCTCGACGCCTATTCAGGCTACCACCAGATCCGGATGCATCCGGACGACGAGAGCAAGACCAGCTTCACCACCGATTTGGGTTTATACTGCTACACCCGAATGCCCTTCGGTCTGAAGAACGCCGGCGCGACATATCAGCGACTGGTCAACAAGGTATTCGCCGCGCAGCTCGGCCGAAACATGGAGGTCTATATAGACGACATGTTGGTGAAGAGCCGCGTTGCTGCGGAGCACCTGGCCGACCTGGCCGAGACTTTCTCCGCCCTCAGGCGGTACAAGATGAAGCTGAACCCGGCCAAGTGCGCCTTCGGGGTAGCCTCCGGCAAGTTCCTCGGCTACATGGTCACGCACCGAGGGGTGGAGGCTAATCCCGAGAAGGTTTCGGCCATCATAAAGATGCGCCCCCCGGCTAACCTCCGAGAGGTACAGAAGCTGAACGGGAGGATCGCAGCTCTCAGCCGCTTCATGTCCAGGGCGGCCGACTACTGTTTTCTCTTCTTCAAGCTGCTGAAGAAGGCCAACAACTTCGACTGGACGGAAGAGTGTCAGACAGCCTTCAATCAGTTGAAGGCCTACCTCTCCAAAGTCCCCATCCTGTCAAAACCGATTTCCGGGGAGCCTCTGAGCCTATATCTCGCAGTCTCCGAGACGGCCCTCAGCACCGTCCTCGTCCGAGAACAAGAAGGCATTCAGAAGCCCGTTTATTACACCAGCCGAGCCCTTCAGGGAGCGGAACTCCGGTACCAAGCCCTGGAAAAGTTGGCTCTGGCCCTCGTCACTTCTGCAAGAAGGCTTCGGCCGTACTTCCTGGCCCATTCTGTGAAAGTCCTCACCAACCAGCCCTTGAGGCAGGTTCTCTCCCGACCGGAGGTGTCCAGCAGGCTGGCGAAGTGGGCAATTGAGCTAGGAGAGTTCGACATCTCCTACGCCCCTCGAGTAGCAATAAAAGCCCAAGCATTGGCAGACTTCATCGCCGAGCTTACCCCCGGCGCTTGCACGACGCCGCAGCCAGAACCCGAGGTGGCCGAAGCCGAGGCTCTTTCAGCACCGGCACCACCGGACGAATGGCGACTCTTCGTGGACGGCTCCGCGTGCTCCACGGGCAGTGGCGCCGGATGGATCCTGGCATCACCCGAAGGAGTCGTGACGGAGTACGCCCTGCGTTTCTCCTTTCCTGCAACTAACAACGCCGCCGAGTATGAAGCCCTCATTTCCGGCCTCCAAGCCGCGAAGAAACTCGGTGCCCGGAACTTAAAAGCCTTCAGCGATTCCCAGTTAATCGCCGGCCACGTCTCCGGGGAGTATGAGGCTCGAGACGCAGTGATGGCGTCTTATCTCCAGGTAACTCGCAAGATCCTCGCTCAATTCGATTCTTGTGAAATCGTGAGGATCCCGAGAGCCGAGAATACCCGGGCCGATGCCCTTTCCCGGCTGGCGTCAACCCAAGACGGGGGCGGAGGCCGGATGATCCTCGTCGAGGAGCTCGCCGAACCTAGCCTCGGCGAAACCGAAGCCATGCAGATTGCTGAAGCAGAAGCCGAGACATGGATGACTCCCCTCATCGCTTTCCTTCTCCAAGGAGAAGTCCCTCCAGATCCTAGGGAGGCGAAGCGCATCCGGCAGCGTTCATCCCACTTTCTCCTTTTGGACGGGATGTTGTACAAGAGATCATTTGGCCGACCTTTGCTGCGGTGCCTCGGCCCGGCCGAGGCCGACTACGCCATAAGGGAAGTCCACGAAGGGGTGTGCGGGGCGCATGCGGGAGGAAGGGCCCTGGCTCACAAGCTCCTAAGGCAAGGCTACTGGTGGCCCACGCTTCGAGAGGACGCTTTAGCCCTCGTACGGCGCTGCGACCAGTGCCAGAGGTTTAGCTCCCTCACTCATCAGGCAGCCACCCTTCTGACCCCGTTATCTGACCCCTGGCCTTTCGCCCAATGGGGAGTCGACATCCTGGGACCTTTTCCCGTCGCCACCGGCCAAAGGAAATTCCTCCTCGTAGCAGTCGACTACTTCACCAAGTGGGTCGAGGCCGAACCCCTCGCCTCAATAACCGACAACAATGCTTGGAACTTCGTGTGGAAGTCCATCATTTGCCGGTTCGGCGTCCCTCGAGCCATCATCTCAGACAACGGAAAGCAGTTCGATAGCCGACGGTTCGGTGATAACTGCGCCAGCTTCGGCATACTCCACAAGTTTACTTCGGTAGCGCATCCTCAAGCGAACGGCCAAGCCGAAGTCACTAACCGAAGCCTTTTACAGGGATTGAAAACCCGACTCGGCGAAGCTAAGGGCCGATGGGTGGAAGAACTGCCGAGTGTCCTGTGGGCCTATCAGACGACGAGCCGAACCCCCACCGGCGAAACTCCCTTCTGCATGGCCTATGGGGTAGAGGCCGTCATTCCCATAGAGATCGGCCTCCCTTCTCCCAGAATCATTGCCTATAATACGGAAGCCAATGAGGAAGGTCTGAAAGACCACTTGGACCTCATTGAGGAGGTCCGAGATAAAGCTCGTATCCGACTGGCGGCTTATCAGCAACGAATGGCCAAGTACCACAACACTCGAGTGAAGCCCCGGAGCTTTGAAGTGGGGAATCTCGTGTTAAGGAATGCCCATGCTTCCAAACCAGCCGAAGCCTCGGGGAAGCTTGCCCCCAACTGGGAGGGGCCCTACCGGGTCAGGGAGGTAATCAGACGAGGAGCTTACCGGTTGGAAACCCTTTCGGGCCAACCCCTTCCTCGCACATGGAATGTGGAGCGCCTTCGGCGTTATTACATGTAAGTCAACTCTCCCCAGGCTTTTAGCCGGAGGCTATAAATACAGAAACTCGCTTTCTTTCAGAAAAACTTGTTATGGTATTCTCTCTAAGTCCATGTAAACCGTACCGGGAGTGGCTTCGGCCATGCAAACCGTATCGGGAGCGGCATGGTTTTCTCTAAAGTCCGTGTAAACCGTACCGGGAGTGGCTTCGGCCATGCAAACCGTATCGGGAGCGGCAAGGTTTTCTCTAAGTCCGTGTAAACCGTACCGGGAGTGGCTTCGGCCATGCAAACCGTATCGGGAGCGGCATGGTATTTTCTCTAAGTCCGTGTAAACCGTACCGGGAGTGGCTTCGGCCATGCAAACCGTATCGGGAGCGGCAAGGTTTTCTCTAAGTCCGTGTAAACCGTACCGGGAGTGGCTTCGGCCATGCAAACCGTATCGGGAGCGGCATGGTATTCTCTCTAAGTCCGTGTAAACCGTACCGGGAGTGGCTTCGGCCATGCAAACCGTATCGGGAGCGGCATGGTTTTCTCTAAGTCCGTGTAAATCGTACCGGGAGTGGCTTCGGCCATGCAAACCGTATCGGGAGCGGCATGGTATTTTCTCTAAGTCCGTGTAAACCGTACCGGGAGTGGCTTCGGCCATGCAAACCGTATCGGGAGCGGCAAGGTTTTCTCTAAGTCCGTGTAAACCGTACCGGGAGTGGCTTCGGCCATGCAAACCGTATCGGGAGCGGCAAGGTTTTCTCTAAGTCCGTGTAAACCGTACCGGGAGTGGCTTCGGCCATGCAAACCGTATCGGGAGCGGCATGGTATTCTCTCTAAGTCCGTGTAAACCGTACCGGGAGTGGCTTCGGCCATGCAAACCGTATCGGGAGCGGCAAGGTTTTCTCTAAGTCCGTGTAAACCGTACCGGGAGTGGCTTCGGCCATGCAAACCGTATCGGGAGCGGCATGGTATTTTCTCTAAGTCCGTGTAAACCGTACCGGGAGTGGCTTCGGCCATGCAAACCGTATCGGGAGCGGCAAGGTTTTCTCTAAGTCCGTGTAAACCGTACCGGGAGTGGCTTCGGCCATGCAAACCGTATCGGGAGCGGCAAGGTTTTCTCTAAGTCCGTGTAAACCGTACCGGGAGTGGCTTCGGCCATGCAAACCGTATCGGGAGCGGCATGGTATTCTCTCTAAGTCCGTGTAAACCGTACCGGGAGTGGCTTCGGCCATGCAAACCGTATCGGGAGCGGCAAGGTTTTCTCTAAGTCCGTGTAAACCGTACCGGGAGTGGCTTCGGCCATGCAAACCGTATCGGGAGCGGCATGGTATTCTCTCTAAGTCCGTGTAAATCGTTCCGGGAATGGCTCCGGCCACGTATACCGATTCTGGAGGCGCCAAGGCATATCTAAGTTCGCGCGAGCGGAAGCGTGAAGGGCTTCGGCCATCCGACAAGCGTAAGAAGCGGCAAGATGCCCCTAAGGGATCATATGAACCACCATAGTAAAGGCCCCGGCCGAATACTGTGACGACGTTCTATCCGAACCGGCATCGGGTTTCGGCCTTACAAACTATAGCGAACGACGACGGGATCTAAGGCTCCTGAAGGGCTACATTCGGTCGATCGTACGCAAGCAGCCAGATAAAGCCAAAAACCTTCCTTCCATTTTTTAAAATAAAGGGAGATACAAAGCTCAGCCGTACGCCTGGCTAAGAGCTTACAAAAGTAAAGCAAAAAAGAAAACCGAGGGGAACCCTCGTGTCAGTCCTCGACAACCCCCTCCTCCTCCACCTCGACGACGTTTCGGTCAGGAGAAGGAGAGGGAGAGTCGACGACCTGCACCGCTTCAGAAGCGGCGCCTTCGGCAAGGGCATCTTCAGCAGCAGCCTCTTCGGCATTTGCTTCTTCAGCATCGGCCTCTTCGGCATCGGCCTCTTCGGTCTCGGCCTCCTCGGCACCGGCCTCCTCGGCATCAGCTGGAGGCGGGGCCCTCTCCGCCACGAGCTCCTCCCACCAGGATAAAAGCTCCCGGGCTTCCTCGCCCCTTGGCATGGCTTCCCCGGTCAGATCGACGCTCGGGTAGGCCCGCTGGGCGACTGCTAGTCCGAGGTCAAAAACCGCGGAAGAAGCCTGCAGCTGGGCCCGGAGGATTTCCTGGGCATAGTCGTTCCCGGCCTTATAGTTGGCCACGGCCGACTCCGCTGCTTTTTCCAGTTCCCGCTTCAAGGTCGACACCTCCTCGACGAGGCGGCGCTTCTCCGAAGCTCGCCGAGCCTCCCTGTCCTGGGTCTGAGCTTTGAAAGTCCGGAATTCGGACTCGACCGCCGCAAGATCGCTCTCGGCCTTCTCCTTGGCCTCGGCGGCGGCACGGGCCTCTGCTGCCCTCTTCTCCAGCTGCTTCCGCGCTCGGGCACTCGCAGTCACGAGCTCCTCAACTAGGGGCTCGATGCGAGGAGCCGCCGAAGTGCCTTCCCCCGAACCAACCGGATGCGCCTCGGCTTCCAGAAGCTTACGCTGAAGCAGCTCCTGACGATGCATCAGGACACGGGTCGTCATCGAAGCCTGCGGATCGAGGGCAGATGAGGGCCAGTAGAATCAAAAGAAGAAGCTGAAGATGAGCTGAAACACTTTCGGGGTGCTCACCTGAACCGACAGACGGGCACTCATCTCCGTCAGATCGGTGATGGAGTGGGCCTTCAGCTCCTCGAAGATCGAAGGGAGAGTGAGGCTGTTGAGCAGACGAAGGCACGTCTGCGGGTCCTCCATGCTCTCCCCCGATGCGGGGTGCCGCCGCTCAAGCTGCGCCCGCGGTTCGGCATCTCCCCCATCGGCTCCTGCCGATACGGCCGGAGGGGAGTCACCCCTCGGCATCTCAGGAGACGCCAACCTTGCAGCCCTTCGGGCCCCGGCGCTCCTCCTGATTAGCTGAACTTCCACCTCTCCCTCGGCCTCCTCTACCCGGGGGCGCTTCGACGCTCGGCCGCCTCCCCGAGAGGCAAACTTAGTCCTCTGCTCCCTCTCAAGAGCAGCGGCGACTGCACGACCCTCGGCGGAGGCCGCAGACCCGAGGCCCCCGCCTCTTGTCCTCGGACCCCCGGTGCCTCGGACAGGCCTGCTCACCGCCTGCGGGGCCGGCGCCCGGCGCGAAGCGCGCTGATCCGATAGCTGGTCGAGGAGGGCGTCGAGGTGGGCCATTGCTGCAAAGCAAGAAAGGGATATCAGAAGCCAAAAACAACGATCGAGTAAAAGACTCAGAGCCGACTTACCCTCGGCCGAAACTTCGTCAGCCTCCAAAGCCGGAAGAGCTTCGGCCGGAGGAGCGGCAGTCCTTCCTCCGCGGCCCCGCAGAGCCTCCCCGGGAGGTAGGTACGGAAAGACCCGCTCCGGATCACGCTTAGGGTCCGGCCAAACCCCGGCACCTATCAACCGCTCCGCGTCGGAAAGAAGCACCGAAACGTCGTAAGGGGCCTTCGCCTGAACGTGACCCACGATGGTACTCTGAACGGGAGACAGAACAGGGGGTCCCGAGAGTCCTTCGGCCAGCGGCACCCACTCGGTGGGGAAGGGCCACACACCCTTCTCCTTCTCCGACAGAGAGACGAAGATAAACTTCCTCTTCCAGCCATGGATAGACGAAGGCTTCCCAGAGAAAATCCTTCGGCCAACCCGGGGGACAAAGCAGTACCATTCCGACTTCCCCTGCGTCTGGATCTTGAAGAGATAGCGAAAGACATTGAGGGAGGGGCGGATTTTCACGTGAGCGAAGACACTCAGGAATCCGTACACAGTGCGCCAAGAGTTTGGGAAGAGCTGAGAAGGGGCCAGCCCGTAGAAGCTAAGAAGATTGACGACGAAGGTGGGGAGAGGAAGACGGAATCCCGCCTCAAAGCTATCGACGTAGATGGAAAAAGACCCCGGGCGAACGGTATTTGCCCTAGTGGCGGAATCGGGCCGAAGGGGTGTCGTCCAAGAGGGAAGCTGAAAGTAAGAAACTAAGTTCCTCACCTCTACATCCGAAAGGGCACAGCTAGCCCCCGAAGCAACATCCGGGAGGCGGCGTTCCGAGGTGGAAGCCTGGCCCGAGTCCCGAACTTCCTGAAAAGCCTCGGCCCCGGAAGCCTCGGCCTCAGGAGCCTCGGCCTCAGAAGCCTCGGTCCCAGAAGCCTCGGTCCCAGAAGCCTCGGCTCCAGAAACCTCAGTCCCGGAAGTTTCAGACCCGGAGCTTTCAGACTCCCCGGACATCGCGGAAGTAAGAGATCCCGAGGCAAGAGGGTCCGACAAGGAGGGGGGAGTGTACTCCTCGTCCGAAGGGGTAATCTCACTAGAAGAGCTCCGGACCATAAAGCCGCGGAGGGAGGGAAGAAGACTGAGGCTTACTCACAGAAAGAAGGAGAGGATCTCTCCTGAACCAGGCGTCGCCTCAAGCCTCCAGACTCCACAGGCAATGCACTCTGAGGGACGAAGAGCCTCCCCCGGTAGCCGACGAAGCTCGGATGAAGCCTTCAGGAAACTGGCCTCTCGCAGGAGAAGGAAGAAGAGCTCGGGCAGTTGCAGGGGGAACGTAAGCACGGTAGCAAGAAGAGGAACAGTGCCCCGCAGAGGGCCTGTATTTATAGAGCCCGGTCGATACGCCTCCCGCCGAAGCCGGCGGCCGAGATCGTCTCGCTCGTCCCGTCGCTCCTTCCGGATGCCCGCCACGTGTGCCGTCCTTCGGCAATGATGGCGGACCGGCTCCGGGACTTGAGGCAAGAGCGATCAGCGGCTGACAGCACTCCGACCCTTCGGCTAACCGCTCGGATGCCCGCCACGCGTCCCGATCCGCAGGCGACAAAGGGAGCCGCGGCAATCCGAGCGGAGCCTCGGGCAGAGAGCCGGGGCGATCCGCGACCCACGGGCGGTCGGGATCCGTTTGTGTTTTCTCCAGAGCGGCTGGATGCGCGACGCGTGTCCCGTGCTTCCTCGCGAGGCGACGCGCCGTCCCGTCCGTTTAATGAGGCCTGACACGGGTCAGAGGTACCGACCCTTCGGCTTCTCAGCCCTCAGCCTTCGCCGACCCTCTGAGCAAGGACAAAGCGACCGCACGGCCCTCGGCCGACCGAGGGCCTCCTCTTCCAGAAGAAGGGGAATACAACTCCCAGGAAGACGCCTGCTGTGATTTTCTTTCTTTTCTGGCAGTTTCAGGCTATACTCTTGCCATCTCAGAACTGAGGAAGACAAGAGTGGGGGGCTATGTGATGCGGCAGAATCCGATTCGGCCCATTGCAGCAGGCCCAAACCCCATTCAGCCCAACAGCAGCAGTACTAGGCCCTCCGGCGGCCTTCGGCTCGTTAGCGGCCCAGCAGCCCTCGGCCCATAAGCGGCCCCGTCGCTCCCGGCCCAACAGGCTTCAGCCCGTCAGCGGCCCATCAGCCTACGGCCCGGGAACAGCACGGCGGCCCAGGGCCCAGCAGGCTTCGGCCCGTCAGCGGCCCAACCCCCTTCGGCCCGGTAGCCGAATCCGGCCCACTCCGGTGGCGGATCAGACGCTATGGCGGTTTATCAGTAAGCCTCCTTTTAGTCCTATATCGGCTGCCACCGTTAACCATCCGCTACCCTCCGCTATAAGTATCCTGCTACTTGTGTCCAAGGAGGAGTGTGGAAAAACGGATGCCCCCTTAAGCTTCTGAAACCCCTTAAAGGACTACTGTCCGAATAGGGTTCTAGCTATTTCTTCTTGCTTCCTGAATCGACTCTTCTTCAGAAGCTAACTTGACCGTCGGAGGGGGTTCCCCAGGGCTGACGCCCGGGACTCCTGCTGACTGGTTCTTCTTCTTCTTTCCCTCCTGCAGGGGCTCGGTTCGAATCATCGCCGACCTCCCCGAGTCGGTCTCGGCCGCCGACCTCGGACTCCTCTCCCCGGTCTCGACGCCGAACGCCGGCTGCACCGCGCCAGGAGACTCGGTCTCACGCTGAAGTAGCCTTCGGACTCGCCGTCCGAGGGCGATCCCGTCGGTCGCCCCGCGCCAGGAGACTCGGCCTCGCGCTGAAGGTGCCTTCGGACCCCCTCGTCGGAGAGCGAGCCGTCCCCCCGTCCGATCTCGGACTTTCCGGCTTCCGCTCCGACGCTCGTCTACAGCTCCGCCGACAGGAGCTCCTGCTCGCGCCGCACCTTCGTCCGACCGAAGGAGCAGCGGCTCACTATCCAAGAGCAGCTCCGGCGGCAGATCGCGCCCCCCGCGGGCGGATCCTCTTCACTCCGAAATAGCTTCGGCTTCGCCCTGTTGTGGATCCCCGTCGGGTCCCCTCGTCACCGCTCGATCCGGACCGGCTCCGGATCCTCCTTGTTTCGGATCCCCGTTTGCGGGATCCGGTCGTGATAGATCCAGTCTACATCATATACCATGAGTACTAGGGTTATAAAGATTGGACAAGGACAGAAATTCTCCTTGTTCCAATAAAGATATAATGAACCCCATAACCATAAACCCACATAAAAAGATAGAATCCAACCAAGACGCGTCCCAATTGGCCCAAGCCAACTGGGCCCTCGATCTATTAATCCCATCATACAGGCTTTCGAAAAACGCAAATATCCTAACTAATAGACCAACATTGACTGTTACACAGAAAGCCAACCAACTTTTTCCTTATAAAAAGTACTATTCACTTCATCAAAAGATACACTTCATCTTGTCTTCCTAACCCTCATTTGCTTAACCTACACCCTATCACCATGTACCAACACTAACTTGAGTGTGGGAGTGACCTACTCAGGGACCACACTCGAGGTCCCAATTAACCTCACATGCTCTATGCACAAGTGATCCAAGACCCACTCGTTGACTCCATTTTCTCACCCTCCCAATTCAAGGCACTTTGTCCGAGACTATTTTGTGAGCACACTTAACTACTTCCAGTAAAATAACACATTTTTATTAAACACAAAATACCATGTTTTATAGACTTTTATTGTACTTGCGTCGTAGCAAACGTCCCCTGAGAGTTCAAATTGAGTTTAAATTCAACTTGATTATTATATGAACTAAACTTGACTAGAACAAAACAACACTTGTTTCAATGGTAACTTGATAGATGAACGGAGTGAGAAAGCAACGTAATGCATGAAAATAATGTATTAATTCGATAACACATGTAAGCAACACGGGCTTCAAGCCAAGGCCGGGAGACTGAACTCAATTTTCCCATCAAAACTTGCAAGCCCACCATGTCAAGCTATTCTAAAGCCAAGGTTTCCCCTTTTACTGAACCATGGTTTCTCCAACTCATTATCATAAATGACAAAAAATGAAGAATTCTCAAAGAAAATAACATTACAGTCCCCAATTAGAAGAGCAGTTGTACATCAGCCATCAATTAGTAAAGATCCACATAATTTTTCCCTTTTGTTTTTCTTGTTTTCCATTCCAAAGGCTTCGAAGGGGAGCTACTCCCGAGTCTCCTACATCCACGGCTTTTTAGTCAACTTGTGACAAGCAAGAAATTGAGAAGCTGATCAAGCAATGTATCGCTCTTGTTGCTCTTGCAAAAGTCTAGCTGATGATTTTGCATCTAGATAGAGGGCAGCTACTTCTTCAATATCAGCCTGGAAAGATAACCAGCATTGGTCAGATTAAAAATATAGAGATTTCTTAACAATGGAAAATGCATCAAGTGGCACCTACAAATAAACTTAGGAATAACACTTGCTGCACCTACAGCGGATGGTTGTTGGATCACATGCATGTCTCATCCCCCACCCCAGCAACAACAACAAAAAAAAAGCCATCCGATCAGATGCCAAACTTCCATGGTCCCTAAGTTTGACAATTTTAATGCTTCTTTTTCTGTTAGCCATCCGATCTTGATGATTGGACGGCCAAGAGGGCGCAGTGCCGACTTGCTTTACCAGCTGCAGTGCAACGAGTTGAACTTGCATGTGACTTTTAGAGAAAACACAATTTCACGGGCACATTTGAAATTCAATTTTGGCTGAACACAAAGTGGACACAACACCAGACTTTTTATCAATTTACCCAGCAAGTTGGCATTTGACCCCTAGGTCTAAGTATAGTCATTCTGGGTGTGTCCCACTTACAGCCTTAAGCATGGTATGACAAGGATCAAGTAAGCTACTTTGAAAATTCAGTACCTTGCAGATTTTATCCCGTCCATTTGTCCTAGCCACAATACTTGCCGGTGACAACAGCTGAACCGCATGCCTGAACAAGTGAAAGAATTACCCCAGTCAATATATAAAAACGTGCAAAGTTGGGAAACACATACAATGGACAACAAACCATATTACAAGAAAAGCTACCATGTTTCTTTTCCCTCCCTGTTCCCCTCCTGTAGTGGTGTGTGAAGGGGGGTTTATAAAAGCAAACAGGAACATACTATGTTGGAGAATGCTACAAGCAAAGACGCTCCTAGATAAAAGCATAAACAACACAAGATACAAGTGCCACAACAAAAATAATCTGGAGTATGAAAGAAGATACGAATTATGAATGAAATAAGTAATTATCATTTAACAAGGTTCTTGAGATGCCTCTATCTACTATCACATTCATTTTATTCAATTCTGTTGCACGCATTATCCAAGGGAAGTAATGTAGCAAATGTGTATGAAGAAAATAGAGGAGGGAGGAGGAAGAGAGGAGAGGCAATGGACAATAACAAGAGGGCTGCGGCAATACACAACCTGGCTGCCCCTCGCATCTCTTATATACCATGAGTATTAGGGTTACAAAAATTGAACAAGGATAGAAATACCCCTTGTTCCAATAAAGACATAATAAACCCCATAAACCCACATAAAAAGAGAGAAAAGAGAGGACCAAAATATAACGACCAAGTTACCCTTGACTACAATGTAAAACACTGGATGACTGGACAAGTAGACATAGCACTGCATTAATCTGGAAAACGTATGAACAAATGTAAAATGAGCGCAATGGTAATCATGCCATCGCTAAGAATCCTTGAAAAATAATCCTTCCCTCAAATGGTAGATCGATGGATGATAATTAAAGATATGAAATGCCAAGAAAGAAATGTAATAAATAGAAAAGGAACCTTAATGATGCTTGTTGCCCAATTTCTCCAAGGTAAGCTAGACTTTCTTCATCAATTACTAGTTCTTCAACCTGTGCTCGGATTGCTAATATCTGGCCCCACGTAAATAACCAATTCAATGAAGAAATAACTTGGTCCATTAATTTCAGGAGAGGAAACACAGCAAGATCAGAGCATGCACCTGAATCATTTCCGTTAGACCATAAGTTTCTGTTCTAACAATCACAAGTCGATCAAGTAAATCAACAGGTATGCCATGTGGACTGCTGATATCAGTTCCTCTGATTCAGTTCATTCCAAAAGAAAATTAGATTTAGTTCAAATTCACAAATGACCAAAAGGTAAAAAATAATGAAATGACATACATAAAATTCAAATGACCAACAATGGTCGGTTTAAAAATAGAATAAAGCAAACAATGCCAAAGAACATCATGTTCAATGTCAAATCCATATAGTACAAATAGTATTACACAGCAGAATAGCCTGTCAACTTGGATAAGGTTCTGATAACCAATAGCATTATGAATTGATTGCAACAAGTCCAATTCGCAGTGAAACATTGATAAATTGAGCTTCTTATGCAAGAACATAGTCCATACCTTACATTACATATTCCTCTGTTTGTAGCAAATATAACAATTGGCGACAATGAGCTCTCTAAAGCACGGTTAAGGTACGAAAAACATTCCATATCCAGCATGTGAACCTGGAAGAAATATGTGAAACGCGATAATGCACAGTGATTTGAACAGAAAGAACACTAAAACTGCTCTGAATTGGGTACCTCATCAATAAATAGGACACCAGGGACAAGCTCTGCTACCCCTTCATCAATATACCTGTTAACTACCTGAAATCGGTTGAGAAGTGTCCATCAAAGAAATGAATCCATTATTTTAGTCTACATAATATAAAAAATAATAGTATCTCTTGAAAATAACAGATTTTTTTGGCACAGAGTATTAAGAGAGATGCTTATTTTACATCCCATTGACATTTGAAGCACTAAGCCCCTCAGCAGATAACATCAAAAAATGAAAAAGTAGAAAAATGCTGCAAGGCTGATTTCACAGGGGTAAAATCCTTGTCATCTCGAGCTATAAATCGTACATTAGGGGGATTTCTTACTCAAATGCCACAGGTTGGCACAATTATGTATTTTGCAAGAAAGACTGAATTTAATATTTAACAAGAATAGATAATAACATGAGCATACACAAGGAAAACTGCACGCAAAGTAGAACCTTATTTATTTCCTGTCGTAGTTTATCCGTGATTTCAGTCTTACGAGGTTTCATCATCTGACCCATCAATGACAATATATCTTGACCTCCCTGTGGACGAGCATTTGCAGCGTCCAGATCGTGAAGTGTAACATCCTGATGAGATAGGAAAGACAAAACATACCGATTATATCTTGATTTTTAAGTAAATATCTAGAATCAAAGATCATAATCTAGATCAAGCTCAAAAGACATGGAGACCAAGAAATCAATCTAACTGGCATTCTACAAGGACTCAATATACTATAAAAAAGGTCAAATGAAAAAAAGCAAGGTGTGCCAGATCAGCATGGATCGAATCAGATCGGATCAGCCGATCCAATCGGGTTTGGGCCGAACCGACCATCCCGCCCCTGGGCCGGATCGGAAGGATCGGTTGGGGTTGCCCGATCCCCGATCGGATCGGGACGATCCACCCCCAATGGCTAGCCCCAAACTAGTCGTTGGCAACGGCAAGTTTAGAAGCTAGCTGTTGGCTAGCCGTTGGGAACAACGGCTAGTTAGGGCCTTGAGGGATCTATATAAACCCCCCAAGGCCACTCTCCTCCACCCCATCCACCATTCTCCTCCTCATTCTCTCTCTTCACTCTCTCTCCAAGTTTTTTCTCCTTCTTAGTTTTCCCCTCTCTAATCTATAATTCTATATTAGTAATTTAGTACATTTCTCTCCTATTCTCTCCTTAAGTTTTTTTTCTATCTATTTAATAGTTAATATTTCTCTCTCATGCTCTCCTTAAGTTGTTTTCTATCTACTTAATAGTTAATATTTCTCTCCCTCTATCTCCTTAACTTTTTTTCTGTCTACTTAATATGTCTCCCTCTCTCTCCTTAGCCTTTTTCTACTCCTTTAATATTTCTTCCCCTCTCTAATTTTTTTTTCTATCCAGTTAATCTCTCTCCCCCCCCCCCAAGTTTTTCTATAGGAAATGGCATTCTACAACGACTGAGTGGACACTTCAAAGTGCTTTTTTTAGTAAGTTGTCTTCCTATCACACACTCTCTCTCTAACAATCTCTCTAAAATTTTCTCTCTCTTGTTCTTTTTTTTCCCCTTTAGATATATTAATATTAACAGTCCTAAAATAATAATAAAACCTATAAGTTTACCAAGTTATAGTTTGGAAGAAAATTAAGAAATGTGCACCGTTCCTTTTTTATGTTAAAGGTGATTCGGTTCTGCGTATAAGCGACAATAAAGGTATTGAAATTTAATTTGTCGATGGCAGGAATCCATACCCCCTTGGGCGTAAGTGCCACATATTTAAGGTACGATCTTGTATTATGAGAATGTGGCCCTTGCATCCAAGAGGGTATGGATTCCTGTCATTGACAAAAATAATTAAATTTAAGTATCCTTATTGTCCCTTGTACCCAGAACTAAATAATCCTCAAGAGAAAAAAGGAGTATATATTTCTTATTTTTTCTTCGAGGCACAACATGGTAAGGTTATTTGTTTTATTTACTGCTGAGAACCAT
Organism: Zantedeschia hybrid cultivar; assembly: GCA_030544215.1. Taxonomy (NCBI): domain Eukaryota; kingdom Viridiplantae; phylum Streptophyta; class Magnoliopsida; order Alismatales; family Araceae; genus Zantedeschia; species Zantedeschia hybrid cultivar. Next base: position 10,137,064 of record JARZZO010000016.1, read on the forward strand.
TAGTACTAATATATTTAAGAATAGAAAAAAAGGAGTAAGAGAAAGAAATTTTTTAGGGATGAAAGATAGAGAGAGTGTGTGTGTTATAGAGAGACCAATTACTAAAGAAACAAGATAGAGTTGAATTATAAAAATAATCTCAAGTGAAGAAATCAAAAGTAGAGTTGTACATTTTTTTAAAAAAAATTACACATTTTTTTTTTAATTTTTAAACCCTTATAGTGTTAAAGGAGAAGGGGATTGGACCGGATCGTATCGGCCGATCCGATCGGTCTGGACCGGGCCAATCCGTGCCCGATCCCCGATCCTTCCTTGAAAAAAGGTGCTTGAATCATCTCAATATTGAATGGTGACAAGCACTGGTCTTTTAGGACTTTTAGCTGACCACGTAGTTAATGGGAGGTGCATCTATATTGAACCAGCTATGCCTAGGATGCGATACAGATCTAGTTACTTTCAGCTAACCTGGCTCTGGAGGTCACTCTCAAAACGTAATACACAGCATCATTGCATCCAAGGTTTGGAGATTATGATGTTCATTCAATTTTAGTTGATATTTGACCTAGAAAAGATCGAACATACCCTATTACTACAGATGGACACTTCCAAAGTCTAGGGAGGCTTTTGAGGGCTGCTCCTAACTGCAAGAGCTTAAACTGTAATTTGATAAAAAATGTTGCCATTTACCCACAAACTAGTCTCATGGGACTTCCGACAAATTCTCCCATCCAAAGCTTGACAAGGTACTTGGCAGTACCTTGTAGAGGATTGACTTTAGGAAAGGTAATCAGTTGGAAAACTTGACCAAATCTTTGATTCTCTTCTTGGATCTAACCAATCCCAAGCTGGCTGGACAAGATTCATGGGATCATACAATCAGGGTCAAGGATGGCGGTACAATCCCAAGTTGACTGGACAAGACTCATGTCATACATTAGGGTCAAGGATGGCAGGTAACTGAAAATTTGCCACCTAACTCCCATCTCCAAACACTTTTATCTGCAATCCAAGGCTGCAAGTTCACATTATTCAAAATCGGCATCAGCTGCATGAATTCAACATATCCTCCTCCTGCAAATCCCTGAGAATTTCAAGTTCCATACTGATTGAGAACCTGGACAAATCCACAGCTCATTGATGTATTCATGAGCCAAAGAAGTGATCCCAATACAAATGAGGAAATTGTCCTTGAAAGCCCTGTAATCCATCCAATTCCAGGTGTCTTCCAAAAAGTGTGGACTAACCACTCTCCACCTGAATTTCTGAGGACCAAAGAAAGAAATCCTGGTTGAGCAAAATATTCCTCCATATCAGAGATAGATGATAACCACCCTGACAATCCAAGTCCCATGTCCTACAAAGTAATTCTCTCTCTCTCCCCGCCCATAGGGAATGAACATCAGTCTCCAATTTCCAAATCCATTTAAGTCAACAAAGCCTTATTCAAAGCATCAAAGAACCAGACACTCCTCCTTATTCCTTCCTTCTACAAACATACTTCCACCAAATAGGATGAAAATCTCTATCCTTTGGGTGCTTGCCACTCGGAAACCATGCTGCACGGATAGTCTCAATCTTTTGGCAGACACCTTAAGAAATTCTGAAATAGACAAGGAATAAATGGCTACACTGGAAAGAACTACTTCAGAAATAAACCATTTACCTCCAGCTGATGGAAGCTTCCCCTTCCAACTGTCAAGCTTGTTTTCACATTTCTTCACCACCCCAGGTGATAATGCACTTCATAATGGAAACAGTTTTTTCTAAAAGAGGGTGTGGCAAGAGATGGAAACATGGCTGGCCACATCAGCAGATTCCTTCTTGGCTTTATATGTAATTATATGAGCACACAGCATTGCAACGCCATCACTGATTTATTGATTATACATAGAATTAACTGGGGAGCAAATATAGCAGAGCATGAAATACATTTTTGCACATGAACTATTTAGATCTGTCTCCCATTCTACTATCCTTCCTATGACTCTGCAAGCAAGTTTCTAAAACCTAAAAGATAACCATACTTGGTACTAGATATGATACCATAAAAGAAAAATAGGTGTCACTGCATTTTAGCGGCCTTGAGGTTAGTATGAAACGCTGTTATACAAAAGGTTTCGCTCAGCAACTTTCCAGCACTTCATTAACATACTTATCATTGTTATATAGCGGGTTTGAGAGTCAATGACTCAATAGTATGATAGATAGGCTGGAGATTACAAGGAATATTTGTACTTGGTCTTGTTTAAAACATTTGTCTGCCATATTATGGCCAAAGGGCATCTGAGTATTGGAGGGCAAGATCTTCAAATCAAGCATTTCCAGTAACATGCTATGGACTCTTATTCCTAGCGAGAAGGTTACTAAAATAAGTTGTTAATGGAAAATGACTAAATAAGCAGAAGGGACTATGAGATTTTCATGAAAAAGTTGAATAAAACCATTTTGAATATGAAAGAGAAAATTGAGGTGGTTGGGAAGACCATGAAAATCTCCAGTTTGATACTGCAGGTATAGAACATTATTACTGAAAAATGTAATCTTGAGAGGAGAGATAAGTATATGCCTTATCAAGCCCAAAGCCCTACACAATCCAGGCTACGATTGGCACCAGAACTATACATGCTGGTTTCAATCCGTCTTTTAACTGAAAATATTTAAGTTTAAATAGTCAACTGACTGGCGTATGTCAGATCTATGGCATTAGCACGAGAAAATCTTTATCAATAAAGGTTGAACAGTATAATTGGCAGAGTGCATGCTAAAGTCCCATGGGACCTGAAGGCTGAAGCAGATTCAAAGCTAACTCGTGATTGACAGGTAAGGCTGGATGATACTGATGATTTGAGAAACAAGCACTATAGTTCAGGAGGATTTGGCTCACTATTGCAGAGGCATTCACAAAAAAGAGAACTTGCAGGGACATTCACAAAACATGATCCTACCTTGGATGATGATTAGTTATGAATTCAAACCCTTTTTTTGTTTTTAACTTCTGGTCCAAAGTTGTCCCAAGACTGTTTACAAATCATTTTCCAGTCCAAACCGTCATTTGTCACCATGTGAAATTTTCTATACCCCAAACTACCCCTCCCTTAGCCCATGAACCCTCCAACTCTTTCCATCTTGGTTGAGGAAAGAAGCACAAGCACGAGCAGCCCATGAACCCTTCCAAGGCGGAGCAGTGGTGGTTGTGGATGGTTGCACTCTTCTCCCACCTTCAGATCTACTGTCCGGCAGTGGGCGGAGCACCGGCAGTCATGGATGGCTGCACTCCTCGTTCCCCTTCAGATATGCTGTCCGACAAGTAGGCGGAGCACCTGCGATCTAGGCCCTTCAGATCTATTGTCCGTCAGGGGGGCAGAGCACTAGTGGTCGTGGACAGCTGTACCCTTCAAATCTACTGTTCGGCAGGTAGGTAAAGCACTGGCAGTCGTGGATGGCTGCACTCTTCATCCCCCTTCAGATCTAGCATCTTCAACGAGTTCCGAACCTGCTCCTCTCCAAGAAGCTCCATCTCTTTCACAGCCAACCCCAGGCTGCTGCTAGCAATGGGTCTTTAAGATTAAGATGGACAGTGAGTCATGGGACATTAAGTCTCTGCAGTTTAGCATCTTGAACAAGTTCTCATGAAGGAACTTAATGAGAAGGAGGGAGGGATGAAGGAGGATTTGGCTAATCTAGAGACCCTAAACCCTAAATCCTAAACTCTAGCCAGATTCAGTTTAATGGGAAATCCACTTTTATTACTTGGGTCTCAAAACTTACCTTCATAATCTTGTAAACTCTGAACTAGTATCTCAGCTTACCTTAAGTTGAGTAGGTTTGAACATTCTGATCATTAGTATAAAAATTCGATCAAAATGCTATAGCATAAAAATCTTGGAGACTTTTGGATGCCATTTTTCTGCTAAATCCACGTTAAAAAAACAATGATTACAATAATAGAAGTATATAAAAATTATCTACATAAATACATATTTGACTCTACCTCATGACTGTCAAACACCATTCTTATCGTTTTCGGCATATGAAAAACATAAAGAACAATCCCTGTAATTGTAATGCTCTTTATCTGATGGATCGGAAATTAAATCTTATGGACCGGAAGCTAAACCTTATTCAGTTTGGGGGTATTTTCGGGTGTTCAGCAGGATAATGGTAACTGACGTCCCACTTCCATCTACATGTGGGCCGGAAGTTGAAGATTTTCACTGCAGTGGACCTGTTACGAGGACAACTTGGTTGGTGAACCAGGAATTAAACGAAGGGTCCAAATTCGGACCGATGCTCGATTTCCCCCTCCTTTTTTTTTTTTTTTTTTGGGGGGGGGGGGGGGGGAACCAACATGTTGAACATGTTAAAGCATATGATCTAACTCAAATCTCACCAACTCGTAGTATTTTGTAAGTTAGTCTAAGTAAGAGAAACAAAAAATGGATTAAAGCATACCTGAACTATCTCCTTCTTTTTATGGACCTCACCCTTAGGAAGTGGTACATACTCTTCTGCTTCAAGATCAAATTCAGTAGCAAAAGCATCACTTCTACCAACTCTCTTGACTGCACCACTATTTGCTTCAATATATATTACATCACCCACAGCAACCTACAATACATATTAATAACTTAGTCTATCCATTAGAATATAGAAATTTCTTGCAATTTACGGCATGGTGAAATTCCATGAAACTTTCAGTTGATACAGATGCAGAGTAGTCTACACATCGTCGAATGTACACACATATATATTGATCATCAAAAGTCCATGCAAAGATCAATATAGAGAATCACACAAGCTAAATTTGCTTTCTTTTGTTTTCCAATAAAAAAGAGAGCAACACCAGTTTGAGTGGGTGGTGTGAAGAGGATTTGAGATGCACATGTGGCACAACAGGGTCGAATTCAAAGCTAAATGAAGCAAGCATTTGGGGTGTATTATAACAGAGTCGTGATGAAAGGTAGGCCTCACAATCTTCTCTGGGTATAATTGTTATGCATAATGCAAGAACAACAGCAATTAGAACAATACTTTAGGCCTGGTTTGATAACAGGATAAGGGCTGAATAGGACGGCTAATCCACTCCACAGCCATTATAGCACTTACAGAGAGAGGAGTGCAAAGTGATGCAGAGTTAATGAAGTCAATCTAATTATAAAAAGTCTGCTTTTCTGGATGGAGACGATATAAGTTTCTTGATAACATAAAGAATTCAGCGGCAACAAGACTTTCACAGAAAAAATGAGTCAATTTTTCAAAAGATGACACCCACAGGGAGCATTCTTTGCTGCATTCAACAAACCATCCCAAGTCTATACTGGTTAGTAATATTGTCTTATACTGTAATACAGTAGTACATATTTGGATAGGTGCACCTTTTAACAGGAGTTCAGTTTAGGCAAATAAATGTAGATGCCTAACACAAATGCATAAGAATTGAAAATGTGACTGTTTACCTTTTCCTTTATTAGGGCATCATAAATAGTTGGATCCAATTTCAGCTGCTTCGTTCCTTTGACTGTTTTGAGCCCAATAATTACATGACTAATGCTCTTTCCATAGCCGCCTGTGGTACTCTCAGTTTCTTCTGGTGAGAGTTCAGTCACCTGATACAAATGAGCACCTATCATTCAAACTGAAGCATGTTCCATCATTTTCGTGATGTACTTTTAAGAGCAAAACTTGAAAAACAACCTTTTATCAAAGAAAAGAAAATGAAAAGAGAAGTCCCAAGAATATGTCAGCAGTTAATGTACCTCCCCTTCATAAACCTCCTTATTTTCTTTGATACGCAGACCGATAGACCTACGGAAGTTTTCCATAAGCACCTCAGTTTTCTTGACCTCTGATGAGTAGACTTCTGATCCAACCATTGGGCAAAAGGGAACCTGTGGTTCATCTTAATTCATTCAATTGATCTAAATACTGTCTAAACAAATGAGGCCATAAATATCATACACAGGGGGAATTCGTCCTTTGAGTGAACACGGTTATACATGAGCTAAAAATATTAAACACAAGCAGAGACAAACACCTGTATGATATAATTGTTAGTACATTTACCATAATGGTATGCACAGATGTTAATAAAGTTTTCCAGTGTAAATTGAACATAAAACAGCTTATGCAGGTACAAACCCTAAAAAGTGGTCCACATGTAAGTTAATAATGACATTCATCAAGACAAAAAAAGCTCAACAGTACAATTATGTCCAATGATTATAGATGTTCACATATACTAACAGTGGAAACAACTTGAACAAATATGGCAATATATAATAATAACATTATTTGAAGTTTCGATCAATAATTATTTGACAAATACAGGGCAAGATTCTATCACCATCACCAACGCTTGATTTGGGATTGGTAAGTTCTCAAGGTAACAACATGAAGCTTGAAAACATACATGATGGTCCAAGGACCGTACCTTGCTTCCCAGTTCCTGTGATATCCCAAGGGCCAATGCAGTCTTTCCTGTACTAGGGGGTCCAGCAAGTAAAAGTGCACGTCCTGCCATTTTCTTTTGCCTGATCATATCAACAATGAGTCCAGCAGCTTCTCTAGCACCAACTTGGCCTACAAAGCCTGCGGCCATGGGAATTGCCCTACCGCTGGCCTGAAAGAAAGCTTTATTCATCAAATGAAAAGCATCTTATAGCAATTCAAGATACAAAATGTCGGACAGGAGTTTCAGAACATTTGCATTGACGTGGCCATTGACACAGATTTCCCACATAAACAGAACACTACGTAAAAAGTTTATAAAGCTCGTAAGTCCTCCAAGTAACTAGGAAAATTTAACTATTTCCTCTCTCTGTCGTTGTGTCACAAAAAAGAACCCAACTGAGTACCCAGCAAATCAAGTCCAGTAACCAAATAATTAATCAAACAGACATCACAAATCCTTCATCACCCAACTATCCCAACTGAACTCTCGTGTCAAAAACCAGAAACCAGCAATTAAGTCTAACAGATGATACTAGAAAAGGAAATAAAAGGCTGAATGCAAATGGAATTATTGTTATATCATCAAACCATCCACGAATAGAGCCTGATAATTAAAATATTGTGGTGTGTGGGAAAACCAAAAGATTGTGATGGAAGCAGCTGGTGAGTGAATCTAAGTGCACTACCTATAGTTTAGCTCACTCTATGAACAATCCCAGCCCAACCAAACCTGTGAAGCTATCTATCATAACCCATCCCAAGCCAAGTTAGAAACAGACAGCTCTAAAGAACCAAAAAGCGAAACTTGAACACAATTCAGCATGAACCACAGGGTTGCCACTGAACATATGGACACAGTTATAACTATCAAACCTTAAGTGTGGCAGGGTGTAAAAGTTGTTGACAATCAAACTGATAATGATCCTCTATGCAGAAAGACATAAAACATCATTGAATGAGACACAGTGTCACACAAAGATTCAAATATTGGTGAGATATGAGCAGAAGTATGATATATTTATGCTGATGCAGATGGAAATAGAACAGGTAACATCATTAATGATCCCTGAAGAGCTAACCCTACTGAAATACAATTTAAGTTCAGGCAAGGATTTTCCAGCCATAGTTCAACAAAAGGTCAGGTTGGCACAACAAACTGGTTTTTCCGTATCTGTGTGTGGTCCAGGTCATGATTCAAATTCAGAGGCATAACCAATAGAAACCTACATGAACAATGCACAAGGATAATACATGCACTATAATTGGAAGATGCATTAATAACAGTCCTTAAAAGTAGACATCTTATTCATCCTTGTTTGAAAAAAATAAAGATGGACCTAAGCCACCAGACTGGGTAGTCAAAGCTGCCCATGAGCCAGTCTCCAGATGGTGCCAAACTCGTTTCCTTGTGAAGCAAACCTGACTTGAGGGCCAACCATCCTACCAGAGATGGTTCATTCTTCATCTGTCAGAAGAGAGTTACTTAAAAGAGGGAACATGGCCACAATGGGACATGCAATGCATGACAGATTGTCCTAAATCTGCCATTGGAGACAGAAATGTAATGAGAATGTGTCTTAGTGAGGAGGAGATAATGTAATAAATAGGCTTGAAGATGATATTATAGTCTACAACAGTATCAGATAACCCAAGTGCAACAAACAACCAGAACCTAAGTAATCAGCAGAGATAAATCTTTGATCGAGTTATTCACAATGGCAAAATAGGGTACCAGCTCAACTATCAACTAATCAGTCTAACACCTTACATTTTATATGTCTTCAGGACAGTTAGAGACAACATAAGCATGTATACAAAAAAATGTGGGTGGCCACCTAAATCCATTTCTCAAATGCAGAAGCAGTTCCAAAAAAAAAAAAAAGATTTTGGACGTAGTAACTTGATTTAGAAATAGTAAATGATTTCCATATAATCTACTAATCCCACCTTGATAACCACCCCTCCCACATCAAATAAATGAATTTACAGTTTGCAATGAGATCCCACTGAGAAGCATCTCCTTATTACTTATAGCCGACCATCTCTGTGGAGTGTGGAATGTACAGTTGATAATACCCTTCCAAAGTGCTCTCCTTTCATCCTTTAACCCCACCGTCACTGCCCATGCTAAAGTATTTACACTTCCAACCTGCTAACATTTTGTTCCTACTATTTAGAACCATCTTTTCCTCCACAAAGACCTGAAACGCAATGGCAACTCAAGGAACCCAATGAAAAATTCCTTCCCCTTAGTCCTTACAGGACAGCTTGTTTGCCAACACCCTTTTTCTCAAACTCCATTGCATTTTCCATTTGTCATTTTTTACATTCGATTAAACAAACCCTAAGTATAGCCTTTTACACAAATAATCTTGAGAGCATCACAATTATGTCACAAGCATCATATACCCTAAGAATTAATATAATGGTGGCATTCACCAACAAAGACCAAATAAGTGCTATGCTGTTCATTTACACAAATGAACAAACTCAACTCCACTAATTAGAAACATAGCTTCAAAATATAAACCATCACATGTTTTCTCTTTTTCATGACAGAAAAAATTATGGCAAAAAAGTGATAAAACCGAGAGCACGTGAAGAAAGAAATAGATGCCGATATTAAAACCCAAGCACAGCAGGAGCCCGAGCATGGATCTTTACTTCATAACGGTAAATCATACACAAGGACCAACGCCAAGAACGCAGGAGATGACAAATACGAAACATCCAGGAGACAACCCCCCACCCCCAACAAAAAAAATGAAAAAAGAAAACCAAAGGGAACTTGAAGACAAGCAAAGTAGAGAGAAGGGTTTGTGTTTCAGCATGTGTGTGTGTGTGTGTGTGTGAGAGAGAGAGAGAGAGAGAGAGAAAGAGAGAGACCTCAAGGCCAAGGCCCTTGATATGGGTGTGTGTGGCGATTCTCTGCTTCTTTGTGGTGGACTGCACCTCCTCTATCTTCATCGCCATCCCCCTCTCCGCTTCAAAATTCGCCCTTTTTCGCCGGAATGCAGCCTCCTCACAGCAACAGGGAAGAACGGGTAGAGAAGAGTGGTGCTGCAACCAGCAGGGCACGGAAGCGGGCGGCGAGCGGCGAGCGGCGGGCCTCCTCCCTCGCTCGAGGTTTTCACAGTCCGAAAGCTACGACAGGGAAAGTCCCTAAAACCTTCGCCAACATAGGAGAACTATTTTCTCTTTTGCATCTTAATCCCTGAGAATTAAATCGTAACTGCCCCAACCCGAAACACACAAAATTGTAACGCGGTCCTCCTGTCCACGAGCCGGGCGGGCCCCACCGAGTTTGAAGGAACCCTAACCGCCCTGGAACCCGAGGTCCTGAACTTGAGTAATTACTGCCGGGTGCTACCTCGTCGGAGGAAGAAGAGGAAGAAGATGATCCGAAACCCCAGGCTTCTCCTCTCCGCCGCCGCCAGAGTCCTCCTCCCCTCGCCTCCGCCGCCGCCCCAGCACCTCCTGCAGCGCCGCCCCGTCAGCGGCACCGCCAAGGGCAAGGGCAAGCTCAAGGCCGGCCAGCCCCTGAAGCGCTCCTCCATTCCCAAGAAGAAGACCTCCAAGCCCGGGGCTGCCGCCGGCGGCCGCCCCGGGGGCGACTCCGACCGCCTGGGCCGCATGGCGGACTCCTGCCTCAACGCCCCCACCCCGCTCCGCCACCTCACCGTGAAGCAGCGAGAGCGGGAGGCAGAGCGGGAGAAGCTTGGGCTCATCAGCAAGGAGCGGCAGCGCGAGATCGACGCCGCCAAGGCGGCGGCGAAGAAGGGGTCCTCAGAGAAGGATGAGCCCGTCCTGATGGGGACGCCGGGGTTCGACTTGATCTCGCTGGGCCTGGTGGACGCGGAGGCCGTGCCGAAGTATGAGCTGACGGTGGAGGACGGGCGGCGGCTGGCGAAGGAGTACAGCAGGGTGCTGATGAGAAGGCACCGGGCGCGGCAGGCCGCCGAGTCGACGCTGCTGCGGCTGAAGAAGGAGGCTATCGAGGCGCTGCCGGAGCCCCTGAGAGCGGCGGCGATGGTGCCGGATTTGACGCCATTCCCAGTGAACAGGTTCATGGCGACGCTGACCCCACCGATCGAGGGGTACATTGAGAAGGTCAAGGAGGCGGCCAAGAGTTATATTGGGAAGGAGAAGCTACGGTGACTTGCGTGTACCAGGTTTGAAAGTTCAGATTTTGCGATTTCTTAAGCTTCGTGATGTGGTGTTCACTTCTGTCGTTTAATTCTGTTTGAGGGGGGATTCAGAAACTTCAGACGTTGTTTGAAAGTTCAGATTCTCCACCCTTTTAACCTTCATGATGTGATCTTGAGTTCTACCGTCTAATTTTGTTGAGGGGAGCTCAAAAAATTCAGATTTGGTGTTTAGATGAATTTTTCTCATTGTTGTATAATTTGTAGCCTGCAAGGATCACAAAATGCTATAATTGGTTGGAGCGACTCTACTTGGTTGTTGGGGTTCTGTTTGTATGGATTTACTGTTCAGAAGAGTCACTGGTTTGTTATTGGTACATGCTTTGTTCTGCTGTGCAGTTGGATGTCGTTAGGGCTGTTTGCATTATGAAGATCCAAGATGTTCCTGTCTAGAGTATCATGATCCCAGAATGTTCTTATCTAAGGCCCTGTTTGGTTTTAATATTAGATGCCAATATTAGTATCACTTTTAATACTGATATTAATAGCATCGATTTTAGGCATTTGGTTAACCTGTATTAAATCTAAAATTTATTTGCAGAAAAAGCCCCAATAGTTTCAGGTTTAATACAGTTAACACCCTGTATTAAATTTGATACAAAGGCATCGAGCCATGGAGGACCTCAACCTCCACTTCTCTTCCTCTTCCAAGTTTTGCGACTCTCCGCCATTGTCATCGCCATCACCTTCTCCTTCTCCTCCACAAGGCTCACTGCCATTGCCATCTCCATCTGCTTCGCCGCCATCGCATCTTCTCTACATGGTTCCTCTCTCTCTCTCTCTCTCTCTCTCTTTGTGTATGTGTGTGTGTGCATGCATGCGCGTTCTGCAACCTGCTCCGCAATTGATGGTGAGGGATTGTAAGATCGGGGCAGCGGGAGGGGAGTAGGGTGGTGGAGGAGGGTAGGATCAATTGCACCTACCGCTGGCCGGTCAGCGGAGGGTAGCAAGGGAGGGGTCGTGATGGCGGAGGAGGATGAGGTCTGTGTGGTGGTAGGAGTGCAAGGTGGTGGAGGCACGCTTTATATATTGCAGCTGCAGCTGGCCACTAGGGGTGGAGAGTGGTGGAGGGCGGGTGCGAGGGAGGGGTTGTCTTGGAGGAGGAGGAGGATGAGATCCGGGCCGCGGCAAGGGTCCAAAGTGGTGGAGGGAGCCTGGCTCTGGCGCCGGTGGAAGGGGTAGCCATAGGTGCTACTGCATTTGGCGCCGGTGGAAGGGGTAGCCATAGGTGCTACTGCATTTGGCGCCGGTGGAAGGGGTAGCCATAGGTGCTACTGCATCTGGCGCTAGTGGAAGGGGTAGCCATAGGTGGACAACTCATGGCTGGCCTTTCTCACATATAGAGAGAGATAGATAGATAGATAGATAGAGAGAGAGAGAGAGAGAGAGCGCTGATCGGCTTCTTTAGTTCTCCTATTGCTCTTTAGCTTTCCTTCCATCTTTGATTGTCCTCTGCCCCCAAATCAATCCCCTCCTAAGACTTCTATTCAGCCAAATTCCTCTCAGAATGCAAAGAAGAGAAAAGAAGAATATGATATTCTAGGGCTACTATGATGGAGTTCTGGAGTAGCTAGAAGAGGTCAATTCCCAGGTTAGTACACTTCTACCCAAGCTCATCCTCAGAACTTCTAAGTCTCTGCTTATCTGAAGACGAAAGCTTCCTCCTTTCTTTAGGCACTGTGAAGGAGGAAGCAGGTTGATGCCCTTTTGTCTTGATTATGCGGGATTCTATGTAGTTTGATTCTTTCTATTATAGTGACCATCCTATGTTCTTGATTCTTTGTTTTATAGTGTTTGTGTGTGTAAGACCCCACAAAAATTAATAGGGGCATCTATGTAAATAATAAAAGAAAGAGGGCTTAAATGTAAAAATATTATTTATAAGTAATAGTGTCTAATTTAAAGAAGGTTATTGGGCCTAAGCCCAATGGTTTATGGGCTGTTAATGGGCCCAAATTAATGGGCTAAATAGACCCTAAGTAAAGGCCTTAACAAGCCCTAACTAAAGGCCCAAAGGGGGCCTGCCAACAAGGCCAAATGGGCCCTGGTCATTGGGCATAGTGTGGCCCAATAGGGGCCACCGCCCCACTCCACCTCCCTCCTCCTTTCCTTGCCACTTGTCCTCCTTCCCACCACTCCTTGCCCTCCCTTTCCACCTCACCCCCCTTCCACCACCTTCCATCACCTTCTCTTCCTCTCTCTGCCATATGTCACCCTCCACCGCCTCTTTCTCCCTCTCTCTAGAACCCTCCCCACTGCCCTCCTCCTTCTATAAAAGGAGGGCAGTGGAGATAGGTGAGGGCAGCAAGAGAGAGAGAGAGAGAGGGCAGAGTAAGAGAGAGAGGAAAATAGAGAGAGAAAGAAAGATAAAGAAGAAAAAGAAGAAGAGATTAGGCGGCAAACACTGGGACTCCGGCGGCGACTCGGCGGCAACCTGGTGAAGTCTCGACAATGAACTTCCTAAGAGATAGGGTGATACGGCCTACTGTATCCTTTTATTTTGGGTTTCTAGGAATTGTAGCGAATAGAAAATTGTATGAATATAAGGAAAAATTATGTCCTGAAAAATCTCAAATAAAGGGTAATCGTAACTAATTTTATAAGGCATAAAAATAATATGTTTACGTATGTCATTAGATAAGATGGATGCAAGCTTTTGTTTTTTATTTTATGATGATTCATGTTTGATATTTAAATTACGAATATGATGCTGTTTAAACATTTTTTTTAGAAAAAAAAAATAAAAAGAAGGAAAGTTATGTTAGGACCCAAGTACCATAAAGAATATATTATAATAAAACATGAAGGTCCAAGAATGTTTAACTATGAATCCTGTTAGAAATTGGATGTTACATTGAAACAAGAAAAGCTACTATGACATTTGAAGCAGTGGAGATTATGTACTTATTGTTGCAATTTGAGTTAAGAATGCAACCCCATGAAGTAGTACAACTAGAAGGAACTTGATAAAGGTAAATGACAAAGGAAGAGCTCAAGGCTTTTTCCCTATAGGATGCAGTCAGTCTAAAGAATAAATAAAATAAATTAGTTCATAAGAAAATATATAAAAACCATATTATAGCAAGGCGTATATATATCACTCATGTGCATGTGTTTCAATTACATATTTTGCACGAAACCCAAATGGTACTATTGGAAGGTTTGGTGCACGGTGCTGGCCACACCATGTAGTCAAATCCTTCGTAGTAATCATGAGGGTAACGTGCCAGCGTTTTTGGCAGTGATAAGTGGTTGACCGGTTGGGACTACGAATTGAGGCAGCATTTTGAGTCTTGCCTATCGATGGATTTCCGAAATAGTTTCTACTGAGTTTATTGTTATTTGTATTTGTGAATTGATTTATGACATCATTTTGTTACATGAAAATTTAAAAGAACAAAGATTTGTTTTGGAACTGATATATGAAAAGATAAATTAGAGTGACGTAGCGGAAGCATAGTAGGATGTGAAAAATAAGTCCTGAGAAACGATAAGATTTCCTATAAGAATATGAAATGACAACATTACCCATAGAATTATAGGAGACAAAGAAGACAAAACGAAGAAGCGATTCCTTATAAGATGACCAATTTTGGAGTGATTGACGTGAAATTTCGAGGATGAAATTTCTATAAGGAGAGGAAGATGTAAGACCCCACAAAAATCAGGGGCATATCTATAAATTCCTAAAAAGTATAAACACAATTAGTAAAAGTTTAGAGGTTATAAAAAGTATAAACACAATTAGTAAAAGTTTAGAGTTTATAGTGTCAAAGACAATCTTTATAGGGTCTTAAATGAAATTATATAAGATTCCAAAAGTATCATTAAAAAGTTGAAAAAGACCCATCATCGATTATTTATTAAAGAAATAAGGACATATGTACAATTAATAAAAGACAAGGGACTTAAATGTAAAATTATTCATTTAAAAATTAATAAGTTATTGGGCCTAAATGGGTCCTATCTAATGGGCCTAATGGACCCTAAATTAAAAGGTTTAATAGGCCCTAATTAGATGCCTTAATGGGCTAAGAATAAAGCCCTAATGGGCCAACCTGAACCAGCGCCCATTGGGCCTGCTAAATGGGGCAGCAGTGGCCCATTAGGGGCCATCGCCCCCATTAAGGGGGGGAGACCCCCTACACCGCCCTTCCCTCTCTATAAATAAGGGGGAAGGGGGCTGCCATGGGGGAAGCAGCAAGGAGAGGGAGAGAGAGAGAGAGAGAGAGAGAGAGGGGAGGAAGGAAGGAGGAGAAGGTGCGCGGCTCGGCGGCGACCTTCATGGTAAGTAGTAGGGTGATACTTCCTATTGAATTATTCTCTTATTTTTAGTTTTAAGAAATAGAAAATAATATAATGATTCTTGTGATTATTAGTTTCGGGTAATACTAACAAAAATAATAGTAATAATATGAAAAATTCGTTTGAGTAATTTTGGGAATTTTATTTTAAGCATGATATTAACATAGATAGATACATAATTTATTAAAAAGATTTCGTTGATAATGTTTATTAAAATAATAATAATAATCATAATAATTTAGCATGTGGTAGCGTAAATAAGAATATATTCCTTTTAGGATTTAAAAATAAATATTTATGATCAAAGACATGAAATGTAAGAGAGAGTTTAAAAGAATTAATGGACACAATAATGTATGTGTACAATAATTTATTTACCATGTTTTTCTATGCCTTTCCAAATACTATAAAAGATAGATAATTTGCATAAAATAATAATAATAAATAAAATAAAAATAGGGATGGTTAAAGTATGAATCAAGTCATATATAAGGAAGCATGCATCATAATATGATTAAGATCATGAAAGCGTTGAATGGTTTAACAGTTGTAATATATATATATATAAGTATCTGATTTAAGGAAATTGATACACATATATTTATATTAAAAAAAAGGGGGTTAAGATTCACAAGAAAAAGATTTGCATCTTCTTGTGCAATGTGAGCATGCTTATATGTTTTTTTAACCGGTTTTCTTTCTGATCCATATGATATTTTACTAGGAAATATACTTGAACCTATGGGTGAAATACAAGACTATGATGAAAGGTTCTCATAATGTCAATAAGAGAACACAAATGCAAGTAATGGATGGCACACTCTAGTGCCTTATGCTAAAAAAAGAAAGAAACCGTGAAAGAAAATTAGAAGAAGGCTAGAAAGCCTTCCATGGTAATTAACTTTTATGATAATAGCATGATGAATTATGAAGAAAAAAACTTGGCAACTGTTTTAGTTATATTGTATCATGGTCATATATGTATATGTATATATTATAAAATATAATGATTTGTAAAATAATCTCATGGTTATGATTACTCCAACAAGAGAAATAAAAACTGTGAAATGAAATGAGGTATGGAAGCCTCTATGACGATAAATATGAAACTCTTTTACGGTGATAAATGTGAAATTGGGCTATGAAAGTCTTAGAAATAAAAATAAGTTTTTATGAAATGTATGACCAATGTTTTCAACGATGATTTGATTCTCTTTCTATAAAAGAAAAAAAGAAAGAAAGAGACAGACGTGACATCATGGCTAGCGGGGACGATGGCATGCCTCTGGAGGATAAGATGGCATACGGGAAGCTCTCTAATGATGTGTGACGCTGAGGTACGGGGCATCCCTATTATAGGACAATCCAAAGTCCAGGTTCGGGACCTCGGCTGGGCAGAGGACAAAGTTCTTACTTGAGTGCACTCATAGGCTGCGGCTTGGACGCTGCAGTGAGGGAGTGTGGGTACATTGCATACCCAGCTTAGCCCTTTCTATCTCCTCCAAGGTTTCCGGAGACCTACTGGGCTGAGTAGGTTGAAGGATGGTAGGTGCGGCAGAGGAACGACCTACTCGCCGTTAGACTGCTAGTTCATGGTTATCCTTGTCACTTCTAATGAAAAGGATGAGTCATCCCTACGAACTTGCAATTTATGAATGATTAATGAAAACGAATATGAGAATACGACCAATCAGATGAATGAATAATGAAGGAATGACTCAATCTTTAAAAATTATGTAAATAATGAATAGAAGATACTTTTATATTTTATACTACTATAAAGTACCATTAAAAGGAAGAAACATGTGAAAAGTATAACAATTATAAATCTGTTAAATATTTTTCATTCCGGGTTCACAATGTTTTACGATACATACATTTCATTTCATCATTTCATTATATCTCCATGCATTTAGGAACACATTATTGAGTAAATTCCGAAGATTAACTACAAAAGAATGAAATCTGTAAATTACTATAAATCAATTGAGAAAATTTAGCCCTGAAATGTTATTACATATATTAATTGTTACTTGTAACTGTTAACCAGATAAGCAAAGTATTATTATGCATAAGTTAAGAATGAAGTAAATAAAATTAATAAGAATATGTGTTTATAAGTAGAGTATCAGTAGGAATGTAAATGATATCTATTGAGAACTCAATTTATGTGTTCTCATAAAAGTTATTTAACATATTTTTCAGAGAGACCCGCAGTCGATGACATAGAATAGGAAGATATCTCCAGCTTCTAAGAAAGAAAAATTTTCCAAGTATGGCCAGTATTTATTGTTAATTAGGATATGTTGTTCATTCCACTTATATTTCTGTTATATGATGGACATAATTTACTTGTTGTTCTTTATAATTATGCTCCTTATTATTTTGTTTTTGTTCTTGTGCACCTACCGGAGATATAGATGGCAGTACTGGTACCGGTACCGGTATCGGTGGGTACCGGTACCGGTACATACCGGCCGGTACCGGCCCAGTATTGGCCAGTACCCTCTACAAGAGTAGTACCGGTGCTGGCCAATATCGGTACGTACCGGTATCGGCCGGTACTCCCATCCATGACCGGAGATCTGTAAAAGTTGGGTTGTTACATAATCAGTAGAAACCAGTCTGCTTTCTTAAAATGAAGGTTTATTCTGGATAATTTCTTGGCTACCCATGAAGTTATTTATTCTAAAAAATGTAATAGAAGAGAAGGGGCGTTAGTGAAGTTAGATTTTGAAAAAGCTTATGATAGAGTGAGCTGGTAGTGCATTCAAAGGACCGTGGGAGCTATGGGTTTTAAGCAAAAGTGGATTGGTTGGGTTATGAGTTGCATTTCAACGTCCAAATTCTCAATTTTGATGAATGGAGAACCTTGTGGATATTTTGGGAGTACCATAGGGTTTAGGTAAGGTGATCCAATATCACCACTCCTTTTCATTGTTGTTGGACAGATCATGAGTACTCTCTGGGATAGAGCAGCATCACAAGGTCTAGTGGATGTTTTTTTAGTACGCAGAGATGGATTCATGCCCTCACATCTTCAGTCTGCTGATGATATATTACTATTCTCGTCAGAAAAGGAGGATTGTTATGTAATATGAAGACGTTATTGTTTCTTACGGAGGCCATAACAGGTTTGTCAATTAACTTTGAGAAATCTGAGGTGGTTGGTATTAATCAAAATCAAGAAAGGAAGCAAAACATTGCAGATATGTTTCCATGCAGATTGTTTGATTTCCCATAACATACTTGGGCCTCCCATTGTCTGATGTCCAGTGTAAAGTAAGGGATTGTGATGAGTTGATCAGAAAGTTTGAGCAAAGCCTGGAGGGGTGGAAGGCTAGATTCCTATCAGCTGGAGGTAGATGGGTCCTTTCTAAATCAGTCATGTCATCCCTGGCCATTTATTATCATTCAAGATTCCTAAAATAGTAGAAAGGTTGATTGAATCCAGAAGAAGCTTTTTCTTTTGGGAGGGTGGGAGGAGGGATAGAAAAGCTCTCCATCTAGTGGCATGGGACAGGGTTTGTAAGAGAAAGGATCAAGGAGGTGTTGGTTTGGTTCAGATTAGTGTGCTCAACCAGGCCTTGTTATCCAAGTGGGTCTGGAGGATGGGAGAGGAGGAAGATGCTTTGTGGGTTAACATCATCAGGGGGAGGTACTATTCCAGTGCTCCTAAATGGTCACTTCAGCCAACCACATCTTCTACAATGTCACCTGTGTAGAGAAGTATTAACAAAATGGTCGGTATAATCAGTCCAGCAATTTCTTACCAAATTGGTAATGATAATCTTATCAGATTTTGGGAGGACAAGTGGCTTTATTGGGTTCCTTTAGATCTGTTATTCCAACAACTCTACCAATTCTCAGAGGATAAGGGTAGATTTGTGTGCCAGTTGTATTCTTATGGTCAGTCTTTTCCGTGGAATCTCACCTTTAGAAGAAATCTTACAGATCAGGAACTTCAACAGTTTGTGGTACTTATGGGCATGTTACAAGACACTAAACTGCATAGGGACTGTGAAGATAAAAGAGCATGGAAATGGAGTCCTAAAGGAATTTTCACTGTCAAAGCACTCACATACTGCCTTACAAGATCAACCTTTTTCTTTGGAAATTGGCTTTGGGGAGACTTCCAACTGTGGACAGACTTAAATTCCTATCTGCAGACCAGAAAACTTCCTGCATCTTCCGTGGATTCTTTGAAGAGGACCTTAATCATCTATTCTGTCACTTGGAGTTATTTCTGTTTTGTGGGACACTCTACGTAAGATATTCCACATTGCTTGGGAGGTGCCTCACACTGTGGTTGATCTGTTGGAGGGGTGGGATTCCCTTTGTCCTGTCAGAGCAGATAAAAGAATATGATCTGTTATTTTACCAGCTCTTTTATGGGGAATTTGGCTAGAGAGGAACTCAAGGAGTTTCAGTCAGGACTTTAACAGTATTTATGATATTTTGAGGAGAATGGTCAGATGGATCTCTGATTGGGGGAGAGCTGCTAAGAGTGGGCCAGATCTGAATGAATCTAGAATTGTTGCTATGCTTCAACAGTGGCATAAGTTCGTTATGTGAGGATGTTATTGTGCATTGTTCTTTTATACTTAATTTAAAACTTATTTTATTATCTCGATAAGATAAGTTTTATTTGAGTTGTGGGTGGGGACCATTGGGTTTCATTGTAAGGGGTTGCAAGATGTGGTGCTTCATATCTTGCCTATGGTTGTAATGTTAGTTTTACTTATATGAATTTGTGGCCGCCAGGTCACCATCAAAAACAAAAAAGAGCGCAAGACTTGCATGATTTCTGGCCTGGCTTGTTCAGAGTAGTTTTTCTGAAATCTCCCAATTCCTCTTTAACTGTGAAGATATCCCAAAAACAATGTGTCAATGTTGGAGTACACCTTTGAACTGGGGCAATCGTGCCACCATGAAAAACAAGTGTCAATGTTGGAGTATACCTCAGATTTCACTAACTCTGAGATGTGAGCTTTGAACCTCAGTATTGGCATATGTATCATTGTAGTTTGCCTGTGAGAGTATATAGTCCACCCATGGGCAATCCTTTTCATTGGAGGTGGTCTAGACTCTAGACCAAGCAGAAGAGCTCTTCCGAGCCGCATATGCCGTGCTGTTCTGATCTTAGAATGAATTTGAGAGTAAAATGATTTTTTTTTATATATATGGAGAAGAGGAAATTAAGCAATATCATTATTTTTTTCGGCTGCAAGATTGGATAAAAAGAATTTGTTTTACCCCTTTACTTCAAAAACCTTCAGAGTGGGCAATATACTGTTGGTTAATGTTTCCTAGAGATTCAATGGAAAGGGAAATAAACTGAATCATAGTGGCACAACATCCTCGCAAGGTTTATGTTTGAACAAGGAATTTGTTTTGAGTAAGGTGACTAGAACAAATTGTAGTAGAATTTTTGAAAATTTCCAGCTATGTTACCAATTTAGATAAGTATTTAATGGCTGAAAAAGGGAGTTGTGTATCAAGCCATTGTGTCCAAGGGTGTGCCAGGCAGATTATATCTCCCTATTTTGTTTTGCTTTGTCAAACATGTCTTGAATTGTCCATAGAAGAGGACCTTATGTTGTCATCAAGATCATGCAACTGAAGTATGCTGATGATGCTGTAATCCTTGTGATGGTTCAGAACAAGTATCTTTATGAAGCTTCTCTTGATCTTCGTAGAGGAGATTTCAGGACCTAAGGGTTAACTTTGAGACGAGTTCCATGGTAATGTTGGATATGGAATAAGCCAAGGTTTTAATGATAAGGTCAGAGACCCCGTTGTGTGTTAGATTTTGGTCAGCCAGCCTAATTCCGACCCCCCATTTCCTGTTTTGTGTACGGGGTTGGCTTGGATCTGTTGAGATGTGTCCAATGTAGGATGATCATGTTTGAGCCATACTGGTTCCAGGATTCTCTAGTCTAGTCTTAGAATGTAATCCCGACTCTCACCCCAAACATTTGAACCTTGAGATAAATGGATTTTGTGTGTTCTTTGGGATATTGGAGTGTTGTACATCAGAGTTTTTCACTGTCTACTTGTGATTACCACTTTTGCTGGAGCTATTGGTTTGTTGGATTATTTTCTGCCTGGGTTGGACAAGGGGTTTTCAGCATTGAAAGGAAGTATCCTTGTGAGAGGCTTCATGCAGGATTGTACCTTCTAATGTTCCAATATGCTTTTCTTTCAGTCTTGCAAACCAAATATTGTTGAAGAGGAAATCTGTTAAAAGCAAAATTCTTCCAGAAGGGATGCAGAGGCAGAGGTAAAAGTTGCCTCATCAATTGGTGACTGGCACCACTTGGAAGGTGGTGCAGTTAGACTGACGTTCTGTGTGATTTCCACTTTTTCATAATATCACAGAGCTTCCAGACATCTGTTATTGCTTGCATTAAAAAAATGTGGTGGCAAAATAATTAGGTAATCCTGGCAGATATTATTTCCTTGGCCTTGGAATAATCTCTGAGGATGGAAGTCATGTAACTGTGCATTCTATAAGGAAGAGATGATATTAGCGCAAGATGATGAGATTTTTGAGGTGGCATGGTCAAAGGATATTCTTGGTGAGATCAGCAATTACTCCCCCTCCCTGTCCTCTCTCTTGTAGGTGCTTCACTTGTTTTTATGATTCTGGGCTGATATTTCTTTTGGTGTGTCTGGTCATGTACTCGTGCATTGCTATAGATTCCATCTTGGAATCATCAGTGCTTTATGAGGCAATTCAATTTTGGATTTGGTCTTGGGGTTTGGGATTTGGCAGCTTGCTAGTGGTACTGAATTGGTGGTGTTCCGACCTATTTTATTTATGCAGAGGCTTGTTGGCATTGTTGGTCATGGTTGCTGAGACTGAGGTTCTCGAGTTATCTACCATACTGGTGTTTTCTTAGCTACAAGATCAATCGTGGATGCTGAAATTATACCATCGGCAATCATTTTATTCCTTTTCTTGTTCACCTTCTTGATGGCATGCTATTGTACCTTTGTTGGTTATTCTTCTTGGCAGGTAGGTCTTTTTCAGATGTTTTGACTTTTGAAAACTCTTGGAATTACTACCTTATTTTTCTAATAAAATTTGTGGCATACACCAAATATATCACTGATGAGGGTGTTAGATGCCCTTGGTCCAAGATTGGAGAATGTGCACATGCTTCTTATTCTTAAGTAGTTGCATTTGTTTTCTGCGGTGCAAGCATAACACAAACTTATTGCTTGTGTACAACTAGCTGTTATGGTTAAAAACTTAAAATCAGAAGATGGCTGATAGTGACTTGGAATCTCATGCGTCTGCTTTTGGTGCCTGGAACGTAGAGAGAGTCAATTAAGTATACTCTTCAGTCGGTAACTCTACGTTGATTGTGAATAGCAGGTGGCTGGCCAATAGTTAGTGACAAAGTGTGAGAATCAGCTTGCGCAACACATTAGTGGATGTTTGGAAAAAAGGAACAACTAGGGATGTAAATTGGGCGCCCTGGGCTGGGTTATGTGATAATTTGGGTCTAGCCCAAATTCAAAATAGCCCAGCCCAAGTTTAGCCCAAGTTTAACCCAAATTCATTAATGAGTGGGTTGGGTTGGCCCTGTTTATAAATGGTTTATCAAAAGTATTTTTATTTTTATATGAATTATTGTAAAAGTCAATAAATTAAATTGAGTCAGTCCGTTTTCAGCTCAACCCTGTCCAACTAATGTCAACCCAAATTTAGCCCAACCCAATTTATATAACTTGGGCCAGCCCAATTTGGGGTGGGTTGGGCTGGACCACGGGCTGGCCCGCCCACTTGACACCCTTAAGAACAACCCTTGTGTACAGGTGCAATTCAAGGATGATGGGGTGGATTGTCAGTGACCGGCAGCAGTAGCAGAAGGTTCCTTCTTTAACTGAGTCATTGAATTATTATTTGGATACTTTGGCCGATTGCCATAACTTTGATGAAGGGTCGCTCTCTTTCAAGTGGGGTGTCCTCCTGGTTGTGGTTAGAAAAAAAAAAAAAATCATTCTTTTTCTTGCATTATTACCCATTTGGAAGATCGTGTTTTTCTATCCTACCGGATTCATTTCTTTTATTTTCTTTTTTTTCTTGAAAGTGAACCGGATTCATTTCTTTGATTATTGTTTCATTCACGCTTTCCTTTCAAGAACCCTTTAAAGAGTGTATATTGACCATTGGTATCTTGTCCTGCGGCTCCGGCCAATTCACTCATTTGGAATGTGAACAATAATCAATTCCAATCCATCTTCACCTATTTCTGCATTTCACCATTCCTCTAATTTTCTGCTTGCTAATATGCATGTCTTCTGGAATCTCAATCATGAGATTGGTAGGACCAAAGTACAGAAAGTAATTTTCAATTTAGGGTGCGTTTGGTATAGCGTAAAATCTGTTACGTGTACAGATTTTTCATACCTGTCGAACAGTGAATTGTTTGGTGATTCAAAAACCTTCAGGGAATCACTAGTAGACACATTCGCTGGTATCAGACTTCAGCACCTGTATTATGATCAACTTTTTTGAAAAAATTGTCCATATAATAGATCTTCTATTGTACGAAACATACCCTTCTTTGCTCTCACCTTTGACTCGAGAAGATGCGTGTGAGCCGACACCATCTCCCTGTATTGTAGCTTCATATATTCCTGATGGCCTTCAATCTTCTGAAATATTAGTTCAGAAAGAGGGGGGGGGGGGACTGAGAACAAAGGTTGCGTTTTGTCTTCAGCATGCTAAACCAAGATTTGGCCTTTCATTTTGGTGATGATTTGGAAATCAAAAGAGCACGTTATCCTTTTGCTTATTAGGGTTGCACTTTGTTGTTGTGCTCTATATTTCTTTTGATGCCGCCAAAAGTTGCTAGGCCGATTTCCATGTAAAGTTAACCATCCATGTTCATCTCCGAATATAAACTATCGGCTCAGATATAGATGTCTGTATTTCATAAATTTTGGTGAATATTTGAAATGTTTTTTGAATTATCCTCCTATCCGGGAATTTCCATCTCCTTTGTTCCCCGGCATGTAACCAAGTGGCTCATGATTTGGCAAAGATTGCTCTCACAGCAAGTCAACATCCACTTGGATTTATCCTGATATACCCCCCCTCTTTGAACATTCCTCAGAGGAATAGTTTCTGTAATTCCACCGACATTAGTAAGTAATATAACTCCCTTGGTTTGCAAAAAAAACAAAACAAGAGTCTATGCCTTTTATGTGGAATACGGGTCTTCAATGCATCTGACGGACCGCACTCATTCCATCAAGGGTGTACATAGTCTGTCACGTTGCCCTCTCAGAGCCAACGTGCCGCAGTGTTTTCAGCGGAGAGTAATACTTGCTGTGCTGGGGGTGGATTGCACTGTACCTGATGCTGCCATTCAATCTCTTTGATCAGATGACAGAATAGCATTGCATTTTTTTAAAAAAAAAATTAAAAAAGCTACGGAGTTGAGAGCTTACTTTAGTTCAGCCTCGTCAAGGATCGAATAGTTAAAAAATAATAATAATAAGAGATCACATATTCATATAATCTAAGTTGTCGAAGTGGCGCCGTGCGTGATACAGCAAGTATTTTTCTCAGCGGAAAGAAAAGGGAGGTTGCATGGGAGAAGGTTAGTGTCTCCATAAATTCAATTTGATCTATCAAAAGGCGTAGAGATAATTTCATATACACAATTCATTCAAAGAAGTATCAACATATGATTTTAAACGTGGCCTGCCTATCGTCAAGGGTACCTGGTTGCTCCGTAATTTGCCCCGTTAGCATGAGGTTGGGAATTACGCGTGTTGCATTGTTGAGTGTGAGGAGGGATAAAAATATTCGAGGGTGTAAAAGGAGAGTGCATGATCAACTCCGAGCTAGAGGCTCGAGATAAAGTTTGGATGCAAATGGCACCTGGATAATTTTTTTAAAATAATCTTATGATGCGAATTTCTCTTGGATGTGAATTCTAGGTCAAAGTTCGACAGTTCTCTTTCTCACAGGGCATAGAGTACTTGGATTTTTTTGTTTGTTTTTGTTTTTTTTATCGGAAAGTGTGGAGAACAAGGAAAGAGAGGTGAGAGGAAGGAGGGTGATAAAATCGATAGCTCACGAGTTAGACGTGCTGCACCGGCAGCCAGTCTTGTACGGGTTACCGGTGTTTTCAATTTAAAAAAATAATATTTTGAATTTTTTAGAGGCCCTGGTTCTGTTGATCGGAGATCAAATTGTGAATTGTGCACGTACGAAGGTCAAGTTGGAGGTTTAAAAAAAAATTAGAAAATACTTTTTTAATTAAAATATGGACAGTCAGTACAGAATCGACTGCCAACGCAGCAAATTTAACCCGAGTTGGAGAAATAGGCCAAGAGTTGGAGAAAAGCGATGGTGTTGACATCGGCTCCTCCGTTCTTTTTTATGCGTTTTTGGTTATACACCAACACGTTTACGTTTTTGTCTTTTTGTGGAGATGAGTTGAACCGTAAACATATCGAGTTACCATAGTTGCAACCTCAAAGTGTGTCTTCGCTCAAATAAAGTAAACGTAAATCAAATCACTTCACTATAGAGAATTAGCTGTAAGATCCAGAATCATGCACAGCCTGCGGCGGTGAAGAATAACTGCATTTTAGGTGCAGTTTGATTCTATGTAAAATCTTTTTATTCTTTCTTTTTAAAGAATGGGATTTCAGCCAATACAGGAGCTGACGGGACTCTGGACAGTGCAGAGAGAGAATCCGCTGATTTCACATGCACTGTTACATATCACATCAAAATTGATGCATGTGCTGCCGGCCGGCTCCCTCTCTGCACTGTCCGAGTTCCGTCCGCCCCTGCAGTGTCTGAAGCCCAATTCTTCTCCAAGTGCTCCATTTTACTGGAGCATGGTCTTGAACTGACGTAAAACAAAGGAAAACTAGACATCTGCCATGAACTCAGATGGAACAACGAAATGCTTACTGAAGTAAAGAAAACCTATGAACAACGGCTCAGCGGAGAAGCCATTAAACTACGCTTGCTCTGCACTCGAGCTTTCCTTCCTTTATATAAAAACTTTGTAACCAATCAATCAAATCAAAATGTGGATTAACACACGCACACCCATCATGTCGGAGATGGGTTTTGCCATCACGGCCGCCGGCGCCGGGTGGTCTGCTAGGGGAAGAAGAGCTTGGCGTAGAGGAGCTCGTTCCAGGTGTCCTGGAGCCCCGGCAGGCACCAATGAACGCAGTCGGCGTAGCTCCTGGGGTTGGCCAGCTGCTCCGGAGTGAGGGGGTTCCACTGCTTCTTGTAGATCTGGGTGTGGGCGTCCTTGCGGTACTCGGAAAGCTGGGTGATGTTAAGGACGGTGATGGGCACCTTCGACTTCCTGAACACCTCGCCGATCACCCGCATGATGCCCTTGCTGGAGCCCGTCCCCCAGTAGCCCGGGTCCTCGATGGGGTTCGTCTGGTTGTAGCAGTTGCCCTCCGGGTCGCCACCCCACTCCATGGCACTGCCCATGCAAGAAATTGGTTAACTTGAGAGATATGTAGTTGAAGTTACAGTGCTGGGGGGTTAAGGACGTGGTAGAGTTGGAGATGGGGAAAAAGACTACCCACTTTTCATGGGAAGGCGACATGGTGGCGAAGAAGACCCTGGTCTTCTCAGGGTCCATGTTCCTCTCCACCCACTTCATCGTGCTCCTCAGCGCCATCCTGTACGCCTCCTCTGTCTCCATCCTCTTGATGTCCTTCATGTCTCCCGAGAAAGACCCCCTCCTGTTCAAAAAAACCAAAAAAAAAAAAAGGACACCCAGCAGCGAAGACCTCCATCAGAACCCGGCAACAGTTGCCATTTGTGAGCAGCAAGACCCGCAAGGTTGAACTCTGAGGAAGAAGCTCTTACAGGATCTTCATGGGCACTCCAGTCATCCACCATAGATAGGTGTTGAAGACGATGATGTCAGCCCCCCTCCAGTGCTGGCCGTGCTTCCTGATGGACCCTGCGCGCACAATCCTGTCGGTGATCCTGTGCACGATGGCGTTGTCCGAGTTGGACTCCACGAGGAAGGGCGCCCAGTAGAACTCCACGGTGGCGTTATACTCCTGAAACCAGCCATTTGTACAGTTCTAGATAATGAGGAAGGTTCACACTTCAGAGGAGCAGTACTGCGCCCTGAGGGTACGGTAGAAAGCAGCAAGTTACAGGTCGTGTGAGGAAGAGGTACCTTGGCAGTGAAGACGGTGAGGGAGTCGAAGGTCTCCATGGACTTGGCGGCCTCGGGGATGGCCCTGTGGAGGAGGCAGATCATGGAGACGAACTGGCCCCGGTTCAGGGAGTCGCCCACGAAGAGCAGCCGCTTCCCCCGGAGCATCTCCAGCATGAACGTGGCGTTGAAGCTGCATGTTTTGCGGAGAGTTCTAAGTCGTTGCTGGCCATTGGTGCCTTAAAAAGAATAGAAGAAGACCAACAGGGGAACAGAGAGCTGCGGAAGCAGAGCCACAGGGGGGAAATTGCAGCATCATGCATCACAGTTGAAGATCCGAATCCGTATCAGAGATTTTTATTAAAGTTGGCGTTGTTGTCTTTTGCGAAGATGACGCTCTTGTTCTATTGCTGAAGGAAAAAATTATTTTGAAGCGTCATGAAGCACTCTTTTATGTCCTTAATAAGTGGCTGGCTTCATAAGCATGTGCGATATTGTTTAATTTGATACAAAATATTATGTTTTTGTGAGGCAAGAACTTTGATGTTTTACAGTATTGCACGAAATTTTGTGTCAAACTAAGTAACCGCTTAGTCCAGATGATACTCTTTTGATCTAGTTTATATTCTTAGCTCAAAGCTACAGAAAACTAAAATTAGTTAAAGGCTTTAAACCAGTAATTTTAAAAGCAGAGATTTTACTTTTGTCGGTTTCAAAAGTGATGATAACTAACATTTATAGAATTTTATGTCAAACCAAATAACCTCTAAAATAGAACTTGATAATAACTGTTTTATTCGGATCTTTATCCTAATTCCTATCATCATGTCTATTCTTATCCGAAATAGCTTAATTTCATACTAACTATATTTACATGCAAAATATCAAATATATCATTCTTAATTACACTATCATATATACCATTCTTATAACAATATAATATAAAAAAAGGTCATTGCCCTTACCATCTGTCCTCTTAACCAAATTAGAGTTAGTTAAAGCTTAACCAAGGTTAGAAAGGATGTAATGCCCCTTAGTTGAACACAGGTATACCCTTTGATGGGCTCTATCTCTCTCTCTCTCTCTCTCTCTCTCTCTCTCTCTCTAAGTAAGAGGGGGACATTTTAATCATATTATCCATTTGCCCTTATGCTTCAAAGGTTGTAGGAAATATTCTTGATATATTCTGACAATTGCAGACAGACATTGACTTTAATGGCAGTTTTTATACTATATTGTTATAAGAATGATATATGTGATATTGTGCAAGTAAGAGTACCATATTTGATATTTTGTATGTAATAATAATTTAATATAAAATTAACCATATAGAAATAAGGACAGAAATACTTGTCCCGAAGATGAATTTTGTCTATCCTGCACTCAATTATCTCAATATCTAGATACAGGCTTAGAGGATATTTCACCATTGAATGTGTTTCATTTTGGTACATCAATAGGGCATGCCAATTTTCTGTTAAAATAGTACCGTTTATCAGATTCCAAACAAACACCACTATCCCCACATTTTCTCCAAAGAAACATTATAATGCCAATCGAGTTTTGTTTGTGCCCCAAGTAAACCAGTGTTGGCCTATTTATCTTGCTGCTAAAAGAGAGCTGAGGAAAAGGAAATCGTTTTCTTCACGGAAAGATCTCTCACATTTTTTTTAAAATACCATAAAATTATGTTACATTTTGCGGCCCACGGTGTATTCTTAATTTCTTATTTTCCATTTCAAATACCATGAAAAACATCAAGCTGATAAGTTAATTTTCCATAGAAAGTATGTAATTGAATGCACAGCGATATATTGTAACAACGTTCTCTTTGCAGCACATCTTATTTTTGGCAACTTAATCACTCACAACGATGGAGATCGGGTACCCGTGATCTTTCTCTCTCTTCCCTCCAAGAAATTCCAGATGGGCAAATCCCTGACCCTATCCATCAACGGAAATCTCCCAAAACAAGGCTCCACCCATCAAACGGCTTCTAATCCATTCTAGCAAATGCTTGTGATGGAAGTGGGAATCGCCCAAAGAGCATCCCCCCGGCCAAACAGGACGGATCTACACCACTGCCAAGAACTGCCTGCCGACACCCAAACTATTGAAGTATGCAAACAACTTTTTTCAAATTTGGTTCTACACTAATTTGTACGCATATGTATATTTTCATGCTTATAACTTAGCTTTTTTTTCTTCATTTCCACTGGGGAAATGATCCAAAAGGAGTTGATCGATATTCCCAAAGTAGATTCCTTTGGGTGCTTGTAATCCCAGAAAACGGATTCCAAAGTTTCCTCACACACTTGAGCCAATAATTTTTGTTTCCCTTGTTAAAAAAGGGAGAGAAAAGAAAGAAAACCCATGCATCTAGATTTGTGTTGGGGTAGTAAATTAGAAATTAGTGGTAATAATAATACTGGTGTGAAGCACACATACCTGGGAAGGGAGCAGCCATGGGGTTGCCATCTCCAGTGCTGGTAGCCCCGGTCCGGCCGGCCGTGCTCCTGGCAGGTCAGCTGCGGCTGGATGTAGGGGCACTCCTGTTCTTCGTACTGCGGCCGCGCCGCCTCGTCGTAGACCCACCTCCCGGCGAACACGTCGCACCCCGTCGGCGTCTCCCCCACGGCGAAGGCCCTCGTCACATCCTTCTTCTTTTCTACGGCAACATCTTCTGTGGTTATTTAGGAACAAGAGACCTCTCTCCCTACAAGAAAAGACGGCTCCTTTGCATCTACATTTGTCTCACCTTATCTGGGTACAGGTGCTCGGCGGCCGCCTCCTGCTGCTGCTGCTGGGGGCGGAGGCGGTGGAAGGGCTGGCGCAGGATGCAGGCGAAGTCCTCGCCGTAGAGGATGGCGACGAAGACGAGGAAGGAGAGGGTGATGAGGCAGGTGGGGCAGCGGCTGGCCTTCCTGAGGGAGGAAGGGGGCTTCATCTGTCTACAAGGGGGGAAATTTCTTGGGAGGAACAGGTCTTGGCCTTCTTTGCTTGCTGCTGTTATTTCCTCTACTGCCTTGGTTATGGTAGGCGCCGCCCAACGCCCATCCTGGTGTGTAGCAAGCGGCCTTCCGTATATATGGCTGGGTGTGGGCAGCCATGGATCTTCTGCTGTCTTAAGGCCACATGTAGGCCCTGTTTGGATGCAATTAAGATAATGTGGATGGAGTTATCAATGCTAAGTGCATTTATCATAAGTCTGTTTATTATAGACTTATATTTGATTACCCTATGTAAACGAAGATAATTAAATTTAAAGAATAATATTTGCTGCAATGTTCTTAGGACACGGATTTTAAATTCCATTGCACTCACTGTGGGTTGCAGCTACAATGTCTTCAGGTAGTGTAATGAGTATTAATGCAAGTTTAAGATAAACTTCTCTAGTGTAAGCTAATTCTAAGTAGTGTCTCTAGTGTGAGTTAATTCTAAGTAGATTTATAAAAACATATTATGGAGAGGCTTTGAATTTATGATAAAATTATTTTTAATTTATTTAAATATAGGTTATCTTTATAATAAACTTAAATGTGTTTATGAACTACATCCAAGTAGGCGGATAACAAAATGGAATAAATTGCAAGTTTTTGGAATTGTGAGAGAGTGGCATTCTGGAGGAGAAGAGATCCTCTACGGTCCACGTTGGACCGTAGAGGGTCAGTTGGAGTGGGTAATGTGGTAAGGTTGTGGGGCCCCCGTTGTCGGACTTAAAGTCTTTGTCTGGGCTGCTGAGACGAGAGATGTCCAAAGAGGAGAAGAGAAGCGTTTGTTCGAAGAATTGTGGGCCTCCACCGTGATTGGTGGTGTATGGCTGTTGGATGTGGAAGGGGAAAACAAAGACTTTAGACCAGGTGGAGGGGTCGTATCATGCTTAATTCTCTAATTAGATGTTATAATGCTTCAAACACAGGCAGATGTTAATAATGTTTCTCATAAAAAGAGAGACTTCGGCATAGTAAAATGCCATAAATCTCGGTTTTGAAATCATTGGTTTTAAAATTAATAAAAAATAAAAATTTTAATTTTAAAATCACCGATTTTAAAATCACTCATTTTAGTTTACGATGATGTTGAGCTGAAAACCGAAATTAGTTAAAGGAAGATTTTAAGAGTCAACTGATTTTAAAATATGACAATTTATGACATTTTGAATATATGAAAAAATAATTCAAATGATCAAAAATATAAGAAAATTGCTGTTTTACTGATGTTAACAATATTTTATAACCTTTTACGGTACACCAAACAACCCGTAAGAAAAAATGACGTGCATAAATAGAAATTTTGTGACCTAAATTTTATTATTATAGAGTTAACTTAACTAAGAAAGGTCAACCTTAGTAATGAGTTTTGTGCCCTAGTAACCTTAGATTCCCTTTTTTTTTTTTTTAAGGAAGGTCCTGGGATCAAATATTTTTACAATACGCGAAATTTATCTCATAACTTTATGGAGGCTTATATCCACATGCTTCTCATAATGGTCAGACCTATGGAAAGTTTATTACTGTCTGTAGTAGGATGAATCTCTACAAGGAAAGGCTTGCTCGGTTAATTGAGCCATCTGTCCCACAAAAAAAGTTTGAACATGAGATATAAGAAGTCTGTGATAAAATATTTATGTCAATTAATAAAAGACTTTATTCTATATTTTGTTTTTAAAACACATAATGGGAGAGATGAGTCAGTTGGATATATGCAAGATTGGAGAGATAACATCACTTAAAATGCACACATCCATCCAAAAGTTATGATATGTAATGCATACAAAAAAGTCAGAATTGAATTGAAGCATATGTCACCATCTTCAGTTGAATCTGTTTAAGAACTTGGGCCATCTTATTCCCAGATTGAACCTTCGAACGTCTTCTTGTTAATATAGATGTTACCATAAGTGACAGAAGCGCTTTAATGCAAATTGAACTAAAAATTATATCTGATCAGTTGCATTATAATACTGCCTTTAGATACCAAAAAAATAATATTTTATCAAATTACTACATACACAGATACACCCAAAACTGTATTTATCCTATCGAAGCCAGCTAGGTTTCAGATGGCTTAAGTTTGCATGACATAAAATATCAGTAGGTTTGTCATTCCTTAAAGCAGCTAATCCAAAATGTCTAAAGAAAGAAAGCAAGAAGTGGGTAGTGGAGCAGTAGAGGTGGGAGGCAGTGACGTTTCTTTAATGGGAAGGAAGAACATAGGCAGGGCAGGTGAAGGAAGGTGGTTTTTATTTCTCTCTCTTTCTCTTATTATAATCCGTGTTTGGTGGGATGGAAAGAATTGTAAATGTGCTAATTTGGTGGCATCTCCTTGTCAACGTTGAGCAAGCTGTTGCTAACTCACATTCTTATACTCTTCTTTAGTTTATTATTTTTAGAAGAATATTTTGTTAGCGATCTTTTTTCGACATAATAAATAAATAAGAAATTTTGCACGTATACTTCTTGGGCAATATCTAAAGATATAATTTTGGCATTTTCCCTTTACTAATGGTATCCATGACATTGTGACTATAAGGAAAAAGACTATATATATATATATATATATATATATATATATATATATATATATATATATATATATATATATATATAAATAAAATTTATTAGAGTTATTCCCGTACGAGGCTTTATTATATTTTTGAGACCAACATGCATTTTTATTTATTTGCAACAGACTTTGAGTCAGAAAAATTGCCAACTAATCAATTTGATTATAATGTTAAAATCAGGTCATAGATTTCTTGAAACCACCCAAGTTAAACTATAGAGCCCATCTTGTAGGCACATGCAAATGATGATGCGTATCAACTGCCCTGACTACTCTTATAAACAATGATCAGTATGTGGAAAAAGTACATGTATTTGTTTCTTTTAATTTAGTCAAACTGCTGAAGCAGGGTAACCAGATAGACACAGCACACTGCATGTGCTGGTGTTCAGTGCTATTATACACTCAATTCTCTCCCCAAGTATACATTACTAATCGCTATTTTACTATCTTAATGTAGTAGCATCACTCTTCTTTGTGTGTGCGTAAGTCTTAATGGGTCCATATATATGTCGTTCCAACTTGACATTTCGCATCCAATTGATGTTAGTCCTTGTGATAAAAACATTGCATCTAATTGCTTGCTCATTATTGACGGCTTTGCAGAGGCGATTGTGACTCTCCAAGATAAGGTGTCACAGCACTCTTATCAGCAAGGTGCTAATTAAGCAAGCCATCGGGGTTATCTTCGTCCCACCGCCTTTTTCTCTATCCAAGTCGTGTCAGTCCTTCTAGGTAAGAAGATGTAGAAATCCAATCTTTTGGACCTTCTCTCTCTGTGTCTCTGTGCGTCTTCAGATACATGAAAAAGGAGTAACTACGTGATTTAACCCTAAAATGATGTGCTCCCCTCGTGTGTTTGGAGATGCACAGAAGTATAGGGGAGAAGGTCCGGAAGATTCCATTTCGAAGATGTGCTGCCATAGGTGTGTGCAGGCACACGTGTGTCATGTGTGTGAGATAGAGAGAGAGAGGCACCTGATTGGGAGTTTATGAGAATATTAATTGAAACAACGGTAGGCAATCAAACTCAAAGATCCATTTACAAAATCATATTTCAACTATGGGAATAATTCATCATCCAATGATATTTTTAATGCCCAAGTATCATACATAAAATTAAATTACATGTGCTGGCCTCTCATTGTTTACCCGATTATTCTATTACGTTTTTGTTGAGGCCGAGTTTCCAAGTTTTGTGTATACTTAGATCCAGCTCATCCACAGCCTTGAGTTGGACGACAAAGTACATACATAAGAGGCACATTTATGCCCCTCTCTCTATCAGCACACCTCGCCTAAGCCCATCTGAACGAAAAAGGATCCTTGCGTTGGTGGGATTGTGCGCCGATGTGTGTTCTTGCCCCAGAAGGGCGGCTCTTTCAGTCTTATTGGAGCGGATCCCTTATTTGCCTTGAGGAAATTTCTCTCCTTTAGGAGGCCCAAACATTTCGAACTTGGTTAAAATCTTCTAACAATTGTCCTACCTGATACCCCCCCCCCCCCAAAAAAAAAAGGAAGCAGAAAACTAAAGGAGAAAAGGCATTAATACTCTCGTAGCTTGGATTTATATTAAATAGCGCCACTTTGATTAGAGAATAAGAGAAGAATAAAGGCGAATAAGGAGAGAATAAACCTAATTTTGCTTTGACAAGCGGAATGGCTTATACCGGTGCAAAATAACGTATTCGGAGAATAAGGAGAATAAGTCATCCCACCCTAGACCTAAGAATTACTTATTCTTCTTATTCCGTCAGCGGGCCCCACAAAATTATTAAAGCGAAACAACCCTTATTCTAGTATAAGCCATTCCGTCAGTGGGACTCACGTAATAACTTATTTTGCAAACAAAGTGGGGCTATATACAAGTATCAAAATCGACGGAGGACAATCAAACAATCAACAGTAATAGCAATGTCAAAGTTTTTTTCTTTTTTTTTGAATAGGAAGATGCTGCCTTTCATTCAAAACACAGATGTATTGCAAGAACACAGAAACACAAAGGGGAAAAACAAACATTGGACCCTAAGGTCGGTAAGAGAATAACAAGTAGTGCAGATACAACATAGAACGAAACAGAAAGACAGAGAAACACAAGAAAAGCCTGGACGCGAAGCAACCAACGAACAAGATGGACATAGGTAGCAAAGATCCACCTATGTCGGAAGCAGCTGCCTTTCCTTTTGAGCAGCAGAACTAAAGTGGATTCGGTGACATATACACCAGAGTGATATGGACTATACACATAATCTCGAATCCAACCAACAGTACTCCAAGTTCCCATATAGGGCACCACCTGAGCTGACAAGAAGCGCATATTGCCAAAGACTCTGAGGTAATCAAGTCCAAGAAGGTTGGCCAACTTGCAAGCACAAAATAGAGTAGAGAAAAACCACACAAAAAATAGATACACACAAGACTGCAACAGAGACCTACAAGCCTAAAGGGGAAACACCGGCCACCAGGATTCCCACAAAACAGGTAGTGAAGTTGTGAAGAGGAGGATAGAAGGTGACTGGAAGGGGGGAGGCAAAAGGAAGGCGGCAACTTGGGGTGGGTGACAGTGGGAGAGAGGGGGATAGTAGGGGTGACAGTCACTAGACAGGGGACTTCCCCCAGGAGTTGCAAAGCATAGACATGGGGCCTCACTTGTATCTGCGGTGCTAACTCTTCTAGTATCCAAAAAGAGTGGGATTCTTGTAAGTAAGTGCAAGAAGGGGACATGGAGTTTTTCAATAAAATCCCTCATGGGGAATGAAAAAGTTTTCATGTAAATGATTATTTTGAAAACTCTTCTCTCTACTCTTATTGAGTTTCATCCTCATTTGCACTTTAGAGGATCCTGATTCATCCGAAAAAAAGAATGGTCTTGAGTCAGTGAGGCGCAAAATGAGATGAGATAGCCTGTGCCTCCAAAGTATGCCTCCTAGGGTTATGACAGGTTTCAACTTAGATCTTACTTCGTTTCGAACACGATCCAAGTTGCAGCATGCATGTCATGGCACGAGAAAATTTCTCTAGAAAACTGGTGCACAGATATGCCACATTGTTAAGCAAGTAAGTGTGGACACAATGAGTGCCATGGAGCAACACCTTTCATGATGTCTGGCTTTGGAACCTCTCATATTGATGGGCACCCTAACCCTTATGTTCTACTTCTACTCGAGAGCACCATGCATGCTGCACTATTGTAGCTTCCCATAATTGCATAAGCATGCTACACTTCTCTCTCTCTCTCTCTCTCTCTCTCTCTCTCTATACACACACACAAAAAATTCAACTTTATAAAATAACCAAGATAAAAGATGAAAAAAAATTCAAAATTTTGAGCTCAAATGAGATATTTTTTAAAAAATTCTAATCATTGTATTTTTTTATTTTCTATATATAGTGTCTCTTGTCCCTCGTGCAGATGATGTGATATATCTATGAGTCATCTGCCACGTCTTTCCTAGAACTTATATGTATGACGTCAACCAGCCTACGTACAAGCTTGGATTATTAGATGTTGGGAGTCAACTTATTTAACTTCAAATTCTAATTGGTAGAATAATATGTTGGTCCAATGGATATTCATTATGTATAATGACGAAAAAGACTTTTAATCTCTCAATTATAATTTAAGTAAGCCTATTGACTGACTCTGGATATAAGGTGATCCTGTCCCCCAACATGCTGCCAAATGCCAACGTCAATTTGAAATGAGTCGGACTTGCTGCACTGAGGTAAAAAATGCAGCTCGTGTGCCGTTGGATTGATTCGATCAGACGGCGGCATTGAGGCACAATTTTTTCAAAAGGTAGAATCTCAAAAAAGTAGAGGCAACCTTAAGAGAGTTAATCGTATTGTATGATTTTTTATTAGATTATTAAAAAATAAGTAAAATAAATAAAATTTAACCCCTATGTGACCCGAAGGCTCCGACAACACTGCACAAAGTGAAGTAGGCATCTTCCCATTTGAAATTAACCCGATAGCAACCAACCCTAAGCCTGCCCTTCGGACCGGATCCAGCGAGCCCACGAACGCTCCACTAGAATGGCTTTTGATTTCAACTGCATTTCCATTAGACTTTCTAGAAGGCGTAAACTTGCATCAGCTCTTTCAAGAGTTTACTATACGTCCAGTGGTGGTCCAACTTATTATCAATGGGGTCCTATGATCCTACGGAATTTTATAAATTTTACAAAAATCCACTAATTTTGACCTATTAGAGTTATTAGTTTTTGCAAAAATCATGAAAACCCACTAATATTAATCTATTAGAGTGACTCCTGGCCAACTGTCTGAGTGGCCTCACTATACAAAATTTATGTGGCTAACACTATATATTCCATTCGTATAATAATTAATTATTAATCACTTTTGTATGTTAAATTTTAAAAGTACCATATTCTTGCTTACTTGTTATCTTACAAAATGATACATTTGTCAAATTTGCCACTTCAATGGCATATATGAAATATTTTTATGTATCAAATCTGCCACCGCAGTGGCAATTTTGAAAGATTATACATGTAAGGATAGTAGAGAGGATAATATACAAGTAAGCATGGCCTTTTTAAAATATAACATACAAGAATGGTTAATATGAAATTATCTCTTAATTATTTGAATAACCATTCTAACAGAGATATTAAAGCAAATACGAGCATTTTGAAAGACATAATGCAAATAAGCAGCAGAGTTCTCATCAAGTCATCACACGTTCCACCCCATCACCCAATTCATGTGCATAGTTCTAACCGATTGAGCAAGGGTATTTTTTTTTCTTGCCATTGTTGAGGTGATTCTAGTGTTTTGACTAATTTAAAGCACATTATACATCATATTTTCCGTTTATTAGCTGTAATTATTGATTTAAACGTCAGAAAATTGAATCTGAAGAGCCTAGTTTCCTCCTAAAAAGGAAAATGTTAGTTTAAAATGTAACAGGAGCAAGAGAGAGATTTGTTAAGCCATAATGTTACTATGACTATCCAAAAAACAGGAGATAGTTGGATGCAGAAACATCAATTCTTGTTTTCCAACTCCAATAATTGTCAAAGATCATGGGGTATGCATATCATCGGAGTTCCATGTCCATTATCTATGTTTGGAATAGGTCAAATAAATGGGTATCGGGCATCCATTTACATCTAGAAGATTGCATCTTAAGTGATAGTGTGGTATCTCTTTTTGTTTTGATACTTGTTTTTAATTGAATAACACTCATAGATAAGTAAAAAGGTAGTGTCTGGCACTCCATAGTGTGACATTATTATAAACACCTCTTGCTATCCATTGCTAGCCTGTCAAAGTTCATCCATTTCTCCCTCACAGATGGCTTTCCCAGTGGCCTCATAACTGCTCTTGTATAGAGTGAGATAGTGAGATAAGGTTTGGTCCTTTCTACTCTCTACCTAACTTAAAAGGTCTTGAAATTAGTTGAGAATTAAGCTCAACCACCAAATGCCATATTGACTTGGGGCATTAAAAAAAGGCATGCACCAGGTTCTTGTAATTTGCGCCACGCATATGAAGGGGCTTCAAAATAGATGTTGCACTTTACCACCATAGCACTTAGCACACGAAGGTGTAAGAGATTTTTTTTTTATCCACTGACCTTACAATGGGCGTTTTTGTTTAGTTGATGAAGCTGAACGTAACACCGAAGGGTTTTGGCATTTTCTCATTTCCTGATACATAGAAAGTACAAAAGAAAGCAGTTATAAGGCTCACCTAATTATCTTTGCTCTCATACAGTGGAAAGAGCAATACAAGCATGGGAGCTATGGGAAACTAGCTTCATAAGATGGAAGCAAACAATGGAAAACACTGATCATCTATGGCCAGTTCAGCTCTTGGGGAGTCATCCAGCTTCTGGCAACCTCCATCAAGTCCCAACACTTGAATAATAAATTTAAGGGCCATAGTGCCAGCACGAACTTTCAGATAAGACACATAATAGCAATCCAATTGTGTCACCCTAATAGTTATGTTTGTTTGGCTCTACATTTTGGGGAACACATTCGTTTTAGGAAAACATGTACACACTATAGAGAGCATATACAAGGTTTGGAGAATATGTGTTCCTCCGAGCATGTACATGCCCTCTGAGGAGCACATGTTTCTCAAACCTTGTACATGATCTCTAGAGCGTGTATATGTTTTCCAAACGGCGAATATATTTCCTAAAATCTAAGACGAAAAGCAATTTTTTTTCTCTTCAAGGGGCACACACGAGGTTGTCATCAACATGCGCCAAGCGCCACTATAGCGCTACAGAGGAACGTGTGGAGGGCACCAGGTGTCGTTCTGGGTTATGGGGAGCATTCCATATAGGTGTTGTTGCACCCTAAGGGGTGCAGCAAGTATTTCTCATTATCAAAAGGAGTTGAGTTATATTTGTTGGACTGCTTCTGCACTACAAAAGACAGTTGTCTGCAGCAGGGGGTAAGGTTTTTATTTTTTTTATTTTTTTAAAATTCAAGGTGAAGGCAAATCTTAAGAAGCCATCCATATCATCCTACCTTCGGCCCACCCTTGGATTTTTAGGAAAAGAAAAAAAAAACACTTGTTGCTGTAGCCATCCGATCAAAGTCCATTGGATGGTTGCCCTGCACCGCAAGTAGTGCCACAAGTATAACTCAAAGAATAATGTTTACTGCAATGCTTCAGACATTGCTTATCTACGTGAATTATAATGTGTAAGGTACTGCCTCGGTCGCTCAAGAGCCCAATTCAATGCTGCAACTGGGCGTTAAGTTGGTATGTAGCAGCATGGATTTCTGACCATCTGAGTTGTAGCAAGTACTTTCGACTAAAAAAAAAAAAGAGTTATAGCAAGTATTGCTCTATCCAAAAGTTACATGTCGAAGTAGCGTTTCGACTGAAATTTTTTGTTTGTTTAACAAGGGAAGACAATGGATTCCTACGTTTTCCCATGTTCCCTTCCAATTTAAATAGAAATCCATGCAGTTTGTAAGAGAGAGAAGTTATCTTAGGAATATGTGAGGACTTACATCCCTTCCCAAATGGGTCCTGACCCAGCATCCGACTTATTTAGACCCGATAATTTTGGAATTAGGTACAGCCCACAGGACATCTCTGCCCCAACATCATCATTGCGCCAGATTCCTTCCAGGCATTTGCAATCAATGGAAAGGCAAGAGATGTAGGGCTGTCAAACAGGTCCAATAATACACCCATTATCTGATGTTACATAAAATTGTAAGTTCTAACTAGATTCCTGTAAATGAAAAACTTTAAAAGCAAACCTCGTTTGTGAATAATATTGGACTTTAAGAGAAATCAATTTTATCTAAGACTCACTTAGAGTGCATTTTGTTTTCCGTAAAATATTTTTGAATGGAAAATATTTTCTAAGAAAACAAATTTACAAGGAAAAATGAAAACAAAATCAGTCATTTGGTACCTATGAAAACATTTTCAGGTGTTTTGGGAAAAAAAAAAAAAAACCATTCCATC
This sequence comes from Zantedeschia hybrid cultivar, assembly GCA_030544215.1. NCBI lineage: Eukaryota > Viridiplantae > Streptophyta > Magnoliopsida > Alismatales > Araceae > Zantedeschia > Zantedeschia hybrid cultivar. The sequence continues at coordinate 10,177,238 of JARZZO010000016.1, forward strand.
TCATCTTATGGATACCAGAATCGGGAAAAGGGAGAGTAACGACACTTAAAATTTTCCTTAACCAAATAAGTCTTTGTGTTACACTTTCTCGGAAAAAACTTTTCATGCAAGTCTCTTTTACGTGGAAACAAACGGACCCTTACAGTTTAACATCAACCGAACTAGAAACTAATCTGTAAGTTGACTGATATTTCTGGTCTAGACAATACCCATTCTGTGCCTAGCATCTACCAGACCTGCAATATCACTGATATCCAGTCCGTGAAGAACTTCCTCATTCCTCATTCTCATATCTAAGAAGGCATTCTCTATTCTCTATTTTTTGAAATGAGGGTACGCTTTAGTCACCGTTATTTAACTTAAAAACATTTTTCTAAAAATAAGGCAAGAATTCAGTACGGGGTATTGGTTTTCATTCTAAGATGGTCATCTCAGATGATTGCGAGTGAAAGTCTCCCAAGGGATTCACCATACAGTTAGAAAGGAGGTGGCCGTGTGGCTCCTACTAACTCACTGATGAGAAGCCAAAGCCAATCACATTCATAGAAGACGGATCGAAGTGGTGAAAATTTCACACGGCCAAGTAGTGTCTGCCTAATCGAAGACAGGCCAAACGTTCTCATACATGATTCTTGGATATCATGTTCTAACCAAGGATATTAAGTCTCTGACACTGACATACCTTGGATCAGAATGCTAACATCAAGAATGAAATCTTCTTCTCCATCTTCATGATAAACACGATTTGGATCAATCATGTTCTAACCAAGGATACTAAGTCTTTGACATACCTTGGACCCGAATGCTAACATCAAGGATGAATTTTTTTTATTCATTATGCTAAATATAGTTTATTTCCTAACAGGCATCAGGCAACAGACGTACTACACTTCTCTTGCATGGAAGTTATTAAAGATGGCACATACACATATGGCTCGCCTTATTAAAGATGGTACATACACAGTAGTACTGAGCTTGAGAGCCAAGGAAACCTAGCTTCTTAAGACAGCCAAATAAAAACCACTAATCTTTGACAGCCAGCTCAAATCTTGGGGACTCGTCCAACTTCTGACAACTTCCATCAAGCCCACACACTTGAATGATGAACGCAAGGGCTGCAGTACCAGCAGGAACTTTGAGATCTGACACATAAAAGCAATCTGATCGTGTCAGCCCAAGGAAGTCCCCCTCATCAGGAGCCATGCTGTTGCCTGCTTTCTTGTCTATTTTTTTTGCAAAAATGTTATACCACATAAACGATGATGAATCCCCCGTCTTCAGCTTCCAAGTCGCTTTAGTGCTGACAGTCTTGGTCCCATCAGAAGCAGTGGTCCATGAAATATTTTCACAGGCAATCGACCAAGAAGCAGCATGTGGGAACTCATTTTGATAGGCTTTAATGCTTACATGGCCAAGCTCTGCATAGAAGGTAGATGAGGCGACAGCTGCTGTGCTGCCCTTATTCAAATCTCGTTCTTGATCAGATTTTTTGTAACAGACAGCATAAGTTTCAGTCAGTGTATGGCCAGGCATCTCAATGCTACCTTCATGTAGGATCCATCCTGGACCTGTTCCATCTTTCCCCTCGACCACTAGTGATGAAGTAATCACTTGGTCAAAATGATCTGGCAGGTTAGCAGGAAGGAAGGATAATCCGCCTGCAGCAAGAAGGATAGATATCTGTCCTCCATTATTATTGGAAGACAACCTTAACAGAAGTCCCAAAATGGAGTTCCCTTCTGAGTTTACCTGCATGGATATGGGAAAAGGCAAATTGATGACAAAGTTATCGTAAGTAATCAATTTTGAGTGAACTAACGGTAGATGAACAAGCAAATGGCATACTCAGAAAAAACTGAAAGTGAATAATACCCTGAAATTACTCGTCTGAGAAACCAATTGCAAATTTGAAATGGCAACGCATGCATCTAGGATCTGACCTATAAACAAACATGACTTTCTGGGAAATTTTGCCATTTCAAATATGTAGCAATCGATGGTTGACGTTCATTCATGACCTGTTCCAAACCTCATAGCGAGAGCGCATGACAATTTGTAAGAAGGCCATCTATGTAAACCTTTTAAGGTGGATGTGAAAATTCAAATGTTGATTGAACCAACACATTTTGGAGAAAAATATCAGCCGAGTTCTCAAGATTGGGTCCCTCAGGGGGGAGGGGAGTGTGGGGGGAGTTGGATAACATACTTCATGGGTAACCATAAGGTCGCGGTATTGAATCTCGCCTGTAGACATACCCACGGCAGGCATGAACCTGGGGTTCACATAAGTTCTGACCTTACGGACTTTTCTGGGGCAAGGGAGGGCCCAACGCCCTAGAGATGTTTGGCGAGCCTACAGCTCGAGGTACTGGTGATGCAGGGCTTGATCCTGGGTTTTATATTTTACTCTTGGAATTCAAAAAACAGAAAAAAAAGAATTCTCAATATTGGACCTTCAATAAACGGTCATAGTACCACAAAAGGGAAAAAAAAAAAAATTCACCTCAGCCAAACCTAGTTCTAGAAAAGAATAACAAAGGACTATCTCAAGGCCAAAAATAGTTCACATATACCCCGGTACTGAACTCTGATCCATCCACCACGAACAGTACCCTAATGCATTATGTACATGCATAAACCAAGCACATCAAGGAGAAGCAAATTCCATGCTGCATGTAAACGTATATATACGTGCAGACACGCACGCTAGTGCATACATATGTTTGTAGAAACATACGTATAGATGAATGCATGTATGCTTTTCCACATTTGGGCCTGAAACTCTTTTTTCAAACTAAATCCTTTCTTGTTATGTGTGAAGTCCAGTACAATTGGCTGCAATTTACAAGGTTTCGAGATGATAAGCTGTTTTTTTATAACAATAGAGCAATGTTAGTAATTTCTCAAGTTCTTGTAAAAATAACTACCGCATTTGTAATTCTTGTAGAAACCATTTGTGTCTAGTTTCCAAGCCTGCATTGTACTCTTCTTGTGCTATAGACCTACTAGTTGCCACAAATCGTCAACATAGGGACTGATTACAAAGGATTAGAATATTTACCAAAGCTGCAAGAATATCACCCAACCAAGACACATAGCTAGTGCTGAAACATTTATCAATATAAAATGTGCAGATGTAAAACAGAACTATGAAAAGGAATTTCTTCAAACATGCATTAAATTTGTGCCCCTAAGGTGAAGAGCTGCCCACTACATTTGAAAAGGAGAAAAGAACACCAACTAGCAAAACAAGCTACTTACAGAATATGAAACATGGACTGGTGAATCTTCCAAAGGAAGCTCCATGAGGAAAAGCCTAGCCTTGAACGTCATGTTGTCATTGAGACTTCCTTTAAATGTGATGTTCCCACCTCCGCTATACGATTCACTCTTAAAACTGACAATTAAAAAAGGGCTTTTGTTAGAAAGGTGTCTCATATGTTTCCTTCACCACAAGATTTGTTTCTCTTCCTGAGAGGGAAAAAAAACTTTCTATGCATTATTTCTAATTTGAAATGCTATGATGTGATATACTATTTTCTAAGAACACCAACAACCACACTTACTCCCGCTGGACTTCAATTGGTTTTTGGTCGAAATTCATTGAAATGTCAAAAATAGGCTGCACCAAGAAAAGAAAAGGTAAGAAATAATGAGTTTCAACAGGAGGCATGCAAATATTTGACATGAAGACTAAGTTTAACCCATCTATAACTTGGATTTAGCTTGATGAATTCCCTTTGGTCACATGGACAGTGTAGCCTTTCAAAAATAATTGGACACTGTTGATGAGTATTAAGAGGAGTCATAGTTTTAGGATACCAAGCCAACCTGGTTGTCTAGGAAAAATAAAGACAGTTGGTTAAAGAGGGCCAAGTTCAGAGAGGAGTGGGTGTAGTCAATGTTGCTCAGTATTGTGAAGATATACAAGTTATCATCAAAACACGATACTGTAGGATAAAACTTGAGCACAAAATCTCACTGAATGTATGAAGAACACATAACAACAAGCCCTGTTTTCTGTACAACAGGCATATAAAACACTGGCGTCAAACTTGCTCTAGAATCCATATGCCACAATTACTGACAATGGGACAGAGCTAGTTAAGCCCAAGTCTTGATGTTAAATTGAGCCCATTATGTCTCAAAAAACATAAAGACGTTCAAGACTGTGATTTTATCAAAATCTGAATACAGGGTATGCTTGATGGTTGAGCAGAAAAATGTAGTTTGAAATATTTTTTTTTTTTTACAAGAGTACCATGGTCCTTGATCAGCTTCTTGGGTCAATGAAGACCAAAAGACATTTTTGTTTAGCAACAGAAGTCTTCAAATTGAGAAAAACAAACTATAAATCTAACCACCTTCGCAACACAAATTATGGAATCCACATAAAATTCATCCATCATAGAAGAGAACTAGTGGATTACTTTTCCATCACTCCGAGCTCCAGGCCCTTCCTATGATGGAAAATTATACTAGGGCCTCCCCCACAGAGTTGCAAAATTGGGTCTGATTAAAAAAATAATAAATGCAGAAGCCCACGTCTGGAACCTAAAAAAGAAAACCACAGGGAGGGCAATTTCAACTGGATCAGTGGCTGGGTGAAAGAAAGAAATGAAATTGGATAGTCTTAAAAAAGAACTCCAACAGGCTAAACAATGGCTTTCGGGGCTTACCCAGAGACTGCTACTCCTACTACTTAGACTGGTAGATATAATGCAACCCTTTTCTCTCCAAGTAGATAGCTGGAAACTGCCACCTCCTCCTAGTTTACTGGAACTTCCTAGAACTAGGACTAGATGTGCACAGGAAAGAAATTGACCTTCGCTCCAATTTTGTCAATGGCAAGTGGAGGGGATAGAACTCCTACCCAGGAAAGGCACAAAGGAATTCAATCATAGGAGCTAATTAGAGTAGCTTGTTAATTTTTTATTTTTTTTATTTTTTAAAAAAATATTTCTTGCACGCACTCAATCAAATGGCTATGGTTGAGTTTTACGATCAGATGGCAAAATTTAAACCCCAGGGAATGAGAACAACCCTATGGGGCAATTGAATTTTTTTTTTTTTATGTTTTTCATATTTTTTAAGATAGAGATGTGGGAGATTACGGTGGATGCACGCGGGGGTATGTTTGATCCTTTATATAGTGTGTGCATGTGTGTGTACGCACATGTGTTCAACTCTATCCCTCTCTTAAAATGTGTGTGCACGCGTGCGTGCGCTATGCGTGCATGCGTGTATATTTATTTATCTCTCTCTCTCACTCTTTCTCTCTCTCTATCTATCTGTCCTATGGGTGTGTGTGTGCACACGTGTGCGGGTGTGTATGTGCATGCACCTGTGTGTGACCCTCCAAAAGAGAGATTTACAAGGGGCATCCTTCTCCCAAAAGATCACACTGAATGAGAATGTATTGGGGCAATCCTGTTTGAATGGAAAAGACTGATTAACAGTCAGAACTCCTTCCTCTCACCCCACAATTCTCCCTGTGCGAAGCCTGCGGACAACCATTGTCATTCTCTCATTATGTGGGTGCACGCTGCACCACCACATGAACCCCTTGTTGCTGCATGTCAAGTGCCACATTGCAGCAATAGGAATGGATAGGTGCCTCTGCCTGAGGTGCTCCACGCCAACCTCACTGCCATCGACATCCTGGTCGTGATGGAGCTATTCTGCACCTCCATCTTGCTGCATGCCAGGAAGCCACACCATGCAAGCACATGAAGTATCCCTCGTGATGCAAGGATAAGTAACTATGGCCACTGGGTGCCTGGCTTTCAGGTTTCCCATTTCCCTGAAACATGCTAAGCAGTAGCCTATTCGTTTGCAGTGGTCCCTTGGTCCATGGCAAGAACTGTTAGCCACCTGTTAACATATGAAACAAGACCTATGAGTATATGTGCTGAGCAGCAGCCTATTCATCTGCAGCAGTCTATGCAACATGCTAACCAGTAGCCTATTCATCTGCAGTGGTCCCTTGGTCGATGGCAACAACTGTTAACCACCTGTTAATATATGAAATGAGACCTATGAGTACATGTGCTGAGCAGCAGCCTGTTCATCTGCAATGGTAGCCATGTGGGTGAGACGATGATAGTAGCTGTTCTTCTGCCGTGCATATCTGTGCCATTCGACGTGTCAGGTGCCATCATGCCTACTGCGGAGCCTTCTCTTGTTCTTCTTCGAATGTTTGAAAACACAAAACAGATCAGATGACTCCCCCTATGGGGGACAGATGTTAGACTGTAGCACCAACGTGCCATCTGCTCTGTGGGTTGTTTTTCTGCCCTGCTACAGCACAGCATGTAGCAGTATGGCAGGAGGTTGATGAAGGTGCAAGGAGTTAACATCAATGACGAGGAAAAGACAACGGGGCTGGGAAGAAGAAAGAGGCAACGAGCACTAAGCAGTGTGGCCCAGGAGACTTGGCACAAGTGGAAAGATGATAAACAGCTGCCATCACGGCTGGGAGAAGGAAATGGGGAGGAAAGGGAAGAGGAGATGTGCAAGGTGGGGGCGCAGTTGTTTGCCCTATTTCGGGTAACTTTCCTGATCCGAGTAATTTGTTTGGTACTAAAATATCCCAAGCTTTAGTTTGTTTTTTTTAGGGTAAACTAGTAGTACTTGGGGGGCTTATTCGTGTGTGTGTGTGTGTATTAGTTGATCAATAATTGAGAGTAGCAGTAACATTAAATAAACAATGGCCTTCCTCAATGCATATTTTCGTCATATGGCAACACTGCTAAATGGATAAGAAAGAAAATGTTTGAATCCTAGGTATCAAAACACCACTTCAATGTTCTGTATTATTTATCACTCAGAAATACAGAGGAAAGATATATCGGATTACAGATCTTTGAGAGAAAATGTGCAAGCTTAATTCCTTTCCAAATGAAGCACTGTTTTAAGATAATGCAAGTTGATGTTTATTGTATACCTGTATGCTTTGACAAGAAATATTATTCCAAGGTTTATCAGCTACTTTTGAGGCTTCAATGGAAAAATGATAACCATGACCCTGAAGATTGAACACAAATACAATCTGGTTACACAATTAACCAGTCATAGTTTCATGATATTTATTCTACACCTCTACATTCAAGTGTACTGAAACATGAAGTTCTTTACAGCACTAAAAGCATATGCAAGGGAAAAAGAAAAGCATATGATATATTGCTACAGATGATGGCAGCTTAATCCACAGTACCAAAATAAGAGTAACAATAGCAGATTACAACAAGTGGAGTAATGTTTTGGAATACAAGATTTTATCCATGCCATTGCACAATTTACTTGGATACTATCTTTGTCTCTGCATGATATAATCCAGGAGTTTCAAAATTGTGTTTATCTCAGTGAATTCAATCAAAACCTTTTTTTCTCATGTTATGAAGAGAAGCAAAGTTAATCCCTTTACTGACTTCCATGATCAATAAGCACAATGTGATGTAACATGTGAAGTAACAGAGTTTCCTTGTGTTTAGCACTGTTCAAGCTTCAAATGTGATACTTAAATGACCAAACTATTTATGAAATTATGAGAAAAGTATTTTTTTACAACAAAGATCTCTGCATTGGATGAGTTGGAGAAATGGCCCACCACCGAACACGATACACAAACAAAATATAATGTAAATGATGAAATTGGAGTAATCAGGTCTCCACGATGTGATGTAACATGTGAAGTAACAGAGTTTCCTTGTGTTTAGCACTGTTCAAGCTTCAAATGTGATACTTAAATGACCAAACTATTTATGAAATTATGAGAAAAGTATTTTTTTACAACAAAGATCTCTGCACTGGATGAGTTGGAGAAATGGCCCACCACCGAACACGATACACAAACAAAATATAATGTAAATGATGAAATTGGAGTAATCAGATACGTTGAGACAAAAATTTTATAAAGGATAAGCTTCAAAATAGAAACCTAGTTCACAACAAATGGAGCAATAAAACACCAATTTAATAAAGGAAAATCTTCAAAATAGAAGCACCATGCACCAAATCTTATACACAGTGAGCAAACGAACAAGCACAGCTTGCTATTCTCCCAAATGATGACTGAGGAAATGACCTTGCCCTTGCAAAGAAAAGCCAATTCTCAGTTGGGAATGAGTCAAAAAGAAATGAAGATCTGCCGTCCCTCAAAATGATGCCTGAGCAAGTGAGCATCATGGCCTTAAAGAAGAGCCCTTGCACCATTTTTGTCTTCTTGTTGCAAGCACAACCAGAGACCTGAATGTAAATGAGCAAAAAAAAGCAGATCTATCCTTCCCTACCTCCCTGCATGTGTGAGACTGCAAGCATGCATGGTGTGGATACACACATGCATGCATGTGAATATGTATGCACACACCGACATACACATACATGTCTATGTATATAAATACATGTAATATAAGCAAAGAGAAATCCTATGCAAGTCAACTACACAGTTTTCCAAGCTCTTTGATAGAAGAAGAGAGGGCGACGTGGAGAAAGAAGAGAATAACGAACTGCCCAATCTGACAAGTCTGCCCCCTTTTATATTAGATCTCAAAATAAAATATTACATATATGCCCTGCTAGAGAGGGCGACCAAGAAAGAGGACAAAAATGCAAAAGGATAAATAAAAAATTTAAACATTGCATATCTGCCCTTGTTTTCCTACACTCCCCCTCAAGGTGAGCATAGATAGCTTTCGTGATCAGCTTGTCTAGGGTAGATCTAAACTGAGCTTCAGCCATAGCCTTTGTGAAGACATCAGCAACCTGCACCTGAGACTTTACATAAGGCAAACAAAGTTCTCCTGAGTCCAATCTTTCTCTGATGAAATGCCTATAAATTTCAATGTATTTTGTTCTGTCATGCTGGACAGGTTGTTTGCAATGTTTATGGCTGCTTTATTGTCACAGTAGAGCATCATAGGTAACTTGACTGGAACTCCCAAGTCTGGCACGGAAAGTTTCAGCCACAGCAACTCTGCTAACCCATATGTCATAGTCCAATATTCAACCTCTGCACTTGATCTTATGCACACATTCTGCTTCTTGCTTCTCCAAGTAACTAAGTTACCTCCTAAAAAGTGCAGTAAGTTACCTCCTAAAAAGGTGCAGTAACTAGAAGTGGACCTCCTGTCATCTTGAGATCTAGCCCAATCAGCCTCTGCATATCATTCAAGACTTAGGCCACCAGTTTTCTGAAAAAGTATTCCTTTTCCTGGACATGACTTTAGGTATCTCAAAATACATTCCATAGCTTTCATGTGCATTATCCATGGGGCATGCATGAACTGACTGACTACACTAACAACATATGTGAAATCTGGCCGAGTCAGGGATAAATACAAGAGTTTTCCTACCAGCCTCTGGTACAAACCCTTGTCTGCAAGTGAGAGTTCTTCACCCCCTGTCTCTACCAGTCCATGATTTAGTTCAGTTGATGTAGCCGCAGGTTTGCATCCCGACTTCCCGATCTCAGTCAACAAGTCTAATACTTTCCCTGACAAATGAAGATGCCATTTTTAGACCTTGCTACCTCAATTCCTAGAAAATATCTCAGTTCACTCGAGTCTTTAATTTCAAATTCAGTGGTCAAGACTTCCTTCAATCTTTTAATTTCTACTTCATCATCACCTGTAACAATCTGGTCATCAACATAGACAAGCAGCACAGTCACACGACCCCCCTTCCACTTGAAAAATAGAGAATGATCAGCATTTGATTGTTTAAAGCCAAATCATAGCAAGACATAGTCTATCAAACTAGGCCCTGGGCAACTCTTTCAGCCCATAGATAGCCTTTTTTTAGACGATGGACCTTCCCTTTTGTGTCAACTCCAAGTGGTGGCAAGATGTACACCTCTTGTAAATCATCATTCAAGAAGACATTTTTTACATCCAGTTGGTACAGAGGCCAGGAGAACTGAAAAACTAGAGAGAGAATTACCCTGACATATTTCAGCTTTATCACAGGATCAAATGACTCTTGATAATCAATTCCATATGTCTAAGTAAAGCCCTCCGCAACAAGTCTGACTTTGTACCATTAGGCCACTACGACCAAAAAAAGTCCCACAAGCATAGCGCAATGGACACCTTCTCCCCCCGCATGAGGGAGATCGCGGGTTCTACCAGCCCAAGTTGTATGGGGGGTGGTTTTATCCTGCGGAATTCTCACCAGCTGGCAGAACTTTCACCCTATGGGCAGTGCCTGCGCAAAAAATCTCTATTAATCGGAGGATTGATACCCATTTCTCTTGTGTTGGGGATCTCTCGGCTAACCACTAGGCCACCGTGTCCAAAAAAAATGATAGAAGAAGAGACGGCAATGTGGAGAAGAAAGAAGAGAGAGTAGTGAACTGCCCAATCTGATAGGTCTGCTGCCTTTTATATTAAATCTGAAAATAAAATATTACATCTATACCCTTATTAGAGAGGGCGATCTGCTGCCTTTTATATTAAATCTGAAAATAAATATTACATCTATACCCTTATTAGAGAGGGCGACCAAGAAAGAGGATAGAAATGCATTAAGGACAAATAAAAAACTGAAAAATTACATATCTTCCCCTGCTTTCCTACACTCTTTGAATCCTGGTATGAATTTTCTGAATCTATTAAGTGGTTATCTAACAATTGCCACCTAGCGTGCATTTTTTTTTCAAATCAGGAACATAATCCAACTTACAAAAGTATTCAGTAGCTAGAAGAAATGCAAAAGGGGAAAAAATACCAACAGTAGTAGCAGTGACAAACAAAGTGTAAACTCTCTCATTTTCTTCATCGTATTGCATCCACTAGAATGGCACTGCTAAGTGCGAGATTAGGTTGACATCTAAACAAATTTAAGAAACAAAACCAGCCCTACACTGATTGAGGATGCCAAGGATAGCTCGGTGACAACTGACAAGAGCAGAAGAACACAGATCATTACACTTACACTCGTAGTGAGTGCTCTAACCTCATCATATATAAAGCCATCATACATTATCTTTACCACGAAACAACACAGATCTATGAGGAGAATCGTTTGCAGATATTACAAAGTCATAACATAAATTTATTGTATTAAGCGATTGTTTGGACGTGGGGGGGGAGACCGCACTCTCGTTCTGTTATTTATTTTTTTGGTAGACTCTGAAGACTTGGGATGAGCCGTAAGGGAATCCGAGACTTCGGATCAAGCAAGGATCCGAGAACTTGACCTCTTCCCCACTGACCTGATCAGTGTTAATTACGCCAATCAACTGATCACAACCCTTGATTAACCGTTCGATGATGTCCTTTAATACAAACAAAGCACTAAATCATGCAATTCAAGCATAGGAAACACAATTTAGATTAAACCCAAAGCTTCACCCTAGCTTGGGATAGGTTTGAGATATTTAAAAGATTTTTAAGGGGTTTTAGATTGATTCCAAGTGTTTTAAACCCAAAAGGGTATTTTAATAATTATGTAGAGGTGAAGGGTATAGTGGCATTAGGGTCATTTTAGTGCTTGTGATGAGTTTCAAGGGATTGGGAAGGTTTTAGAACCCTAGGATGTGTTTTTGGGCTGTTGAGTGTTTTTGGGCTGCAGGGGTCTTTTGATAATTTTTAAAGTCTCAAGTTTTGCAGCATGTTTTAGGTGATTTAATATTTTTTATAATTTTTATGTGATTTTTAATCATTTTTAGTGTATTAGGGGTATTTTGGTAATTTTTCTCATTTCATAGGGTTTTAAGGGTATTTTGGGGTATGTTGGGTGATTTTTATATTTTTTAGGATTTTCTGTAATTTTTACAGATTTTTGTAGATTGAGGGGTATTTTAGTCATTTTTTTAAGGTTCTGAGGGTATTTAAGGTCATTCTTAAGGTTCTAAGGTATTTTTAGGATTTTCTGTGATTTTTACAGATTTTTGTCATTAGAAAGGTATTTTGATTCTATGGTTGAGTGGGTTATTAAGGGTTGTGGGGGTATGTAGGCCCTTTTGGAGTCACTAGATTCTTCACTTGGGCTAGTGTCCCATAGTTAGTCCACTATAGGGGACATGCATGTTTGGTTGATTTGAAGGTATCTTAGGACTTGGGTTAATGTAGGCAGTGGGTCCAAGATTAATCTGGTCATTTGGACAGCATCCCAAAGCCAAGGGGCAGCTTGTTGGGCTTATCTTAAATTCCTTCAAGTCCATTAAAGGATAACCTTAATGGATATTTAGTGAAGGATACAAAGAGGTCATAAGTCCCTCATGGATCCATTAAGTATCCTTTAGTCACCATTCCCCTAATAGATCTTAATGAACTTCATTAATGCCCCTTAGGTTATTAGGCCTTCATGACTTCACTTAAGATCTGTTGAGGGCTCATTAAGGATTCGACCCCATGGATAGCACCATTCATGAACTTTAACTTAGAACATCATTTGCGCAATATCCTCTTTATACAACTTTTGATTAGTGAGACATGTCCTCACTTAATCAAAGTACATGATGTTCATGACTTTTATGTGATAGAGTCGTTAACACAAGGTATAATACTCATCCTCATATGAGTACGCATGAGGATCCCTCCACCATTATGAGGGCATCCTAAAAAAACATGGGTTTCATACCTTGAAAATAATAAACTCCTTGAGGGGCTACTTGAAGACTTGAAAAAAAACTTGGACGGGGCTTGGCCTTGGCTCCTTGCCTCCCTCCCTTGCAGCAGCCCTTGGGGGCTATTTATAGGATGGAGGGGCCTTCACTGTTGGAGGCTCATGGAACTAGTCGCACCCCCCAACAGTAGGGCATAATCAATGAGTGAGAGAGAGAGAGAGAGAAAAGAGAGGTGAGATGGAGACCGGTGGCTCCCCCCACCAGTGGGGTGTCTCTTCCTACTCTCCCTCTTTTCCTTTTTTTTATTTGTCCTCTCTCTCTTTCTCCTTTTTATCTAGTTTTTTCTTTCTTTCTTTTATGTATTAAATGAAACACCCCCCCCAACCAGTGGAGGGCGTGATTGTAACCGGGGGGAGAAGAGAGACACCCCCCTAACCGGTTGCTCATAAATGCCCCACCGGTGGGGGTCTCTTGTTCTTCCTTTCATGGGAAAGAGAGAAAAAGAACCCTTCTTCAAGGCCATTAATGGGAGCTTTAAATCCTTTTTTCTCCCATTCTTGAAATTAATATGGGATAACCCCACTTTAGAGGCATTAATGAGGAGCTTTTCAACTCCTTTTCCCCCCTCTCCCTTTATTTTAATGGAGAAGAAACCCCCACTGGTGGGCAAGGAACTCTGAATCGGGTCAGGTCCCCATTCGGGACCCGGAGATCCCGACCCAACTCGATCTGCATCGGCCAATCCAGATGAAGTTCGACCGGTCCGACTCGGCAAGATAAAAAAATAAAAATAAAATAAAAACAGAAAAAATTACATACATATTATTCAATAGATGTACAATAACAATGAATGCAATTCATGTACATCCATAAAAAATAAACATTAAAGACAACTAACTCACTAATAATTCTTGTTGTGCACTAATTAAAAAAGACATTATTGTTGAAAAATACCTTAGAAAGATCACATTTGTGATCCTTCATCATCCAGCTCATAAGTTTGAGCTGGCAGGCCATAATATGTCGACATGTATGCTAGATATCCATAGCCAAACAAAGAACTAGCGAGGTCTTCGAATCCTCTTTGAATACCTCTAGGTGTGTAAACTTGTTGGCTTGAACTTTCTCCTGATTGTGCTAGAGGGACATAAATGTCATACTGTAACGACCCGCCACCCTATAATCGGGAATCCAATTACTAAATGGGTACCGAATCATTAAAATTTGGAGTCAAACCAAGATCTTGATAAGTCTGAAAAATAAATGATAAACTAAGTTAAACATCCCACATCACATCGAATTGCAAAGAAAGTACAGGAATTAAAAATTATTACAATTCGACTCGACTCAGCAAATAATTACATATTCTAACTGAAGAGATATAATTAAACGTACAGGCCTAGAAAAGAAATAACAATTACATCGGAGTATACTCCGGAATAATAATTGTTGACACGCAACTCGAGACAAACCCTCCACGCTACATCTATCTGGAACCCTCATCTGAAAATCGCAGGAGTGAGTTTCATCGAAATAGACTCAGTAGGGATCCTCCGATCCCCACTTACGCATCCACAAGTGCAACAACACAAATATAGGCAATTAAATAAGTAAAACAGTAAACACAACTCCCAAAGATTCCCAAATTCCGATAAAAAACACATGCATTTATAAATACAACATGCACAACTCTAAAACCACTCCACCACGGAGTCCACAACTAACATCTCGGCTAAACACACAAACCACGCAGCCGAACGCGGAAAACACCGACCCGTTAGGACCAAACAACAACCACTCGGATAGCGCGCTGGCTACTCCGGCCTGACTAACTCTAGGTGGTTCTGCTTCCCCCAGCTACAAGTGACACTCCGAATGTACCACTCCCACACCGAACTAATTATACCTCAGAGTATACCAAGTGACCCTCTCTCTAGGCGTCACTCCACCGCTCTCACACCGGCGCCGTGTCTCTCCCACACCGACACAAGGTGCCTAAGCGCTAACAACTGTCACTCTAGGTCCATAATCGCACAAAACGCAACACAGTGCGATCCGATCACGTAGAAATCCTCGTCCTCAAAGTACGTTTTCAAGCATGCATTTAACCAAACTATCTAGCAATGTAAACACATGTTAATTGCATGAATTAATGGGGTTTTGTCTTGAATCGCGTCGCCCGTGGCCGACGTCATTCAAGACCCCTAAACTGGTCCACGCGGAAACTGGCCTCGAGAGATGGGCCTAAATAGCGTCGCTCATGGTTAACGCCATTTAAATGGCGTCACCTGGTCGCGACGTTATTTACCATCCGAAAACCGAACTGCCCTCTGGCATCTGGGCCTAAATCGTGTCACCCATGGTCGACATCATTTGCAAATGGCGTCGTCCCGGTCCAACGCAATTTAGCGCCCGAAGCAGGATTTCCCTGCGGCCTCCTCCGAGCCATAACATGAGATTCCTCCTCCTAAAACTGTCTTAAAACACCCAAGGAGAAGGGGGAGGAGAATCCAAATAACCATTTAAAACACATCGTTCCCCATTTTATAAAACAAGTTCACCCAAAAACCCCCTAAAACATGTTCCAAAGTGAGAAAAACATGATTTTAAGCAAAACATCGCAAAGATCGTCACCTTACCGGTTACTTAAACTCTTCCTTGCTCTTAGCCGTCAAACCGCCACGCCACAAGCCGCCGCCAATATCACCGTGGACGCCATCACTTCACCGAAACGTCGGCCGCCGTCCAGAGAAAAATGCGCCGTAGAGGAGATGGTGGTGGTAGTGGTGAGGGGTAGGAGGTTGATGGAGTGGAGAAAGAGGAGGAATTGGGAGAGGAAGGGAAGGAGAAGGGGAAGGGGGCGTCGGAGGTGTTCGGAGGGGAGGGGGAGGAGAGAGAGAGGAGTGGAGAGAATGGGGAAAAAGAAGGAGGGCTTCGGAGAGTCAACCGAAACTCGCTAACGACGCCAATCAGGCGACAGGACGGGGTCGTATACTGACAGATGTCTGAATCGTGTCGTCCATGTAAAACGTTATTCAGACGACACGACCGGAACCGTACACACGCGCCCCTACGCCCGCCCACGCGGCACCCCTGCAAAGTTCCTAAATGGTGTCTCCTAAAGCTGACGCCGTTCAAAACCGCCTCTCACAAGCTCGACACGAAAAAGAGCCCATGCCCCAGCCCCACAAAGACCCAAACCAAGGGGGACGACACCGAAACCGATCCGATAACCGGATCCGAAACCTCAGTCCTTACACATACTGTATATGTAGAGGTCCAGAGTACCCTTTAGTAGTGTTGTTGATATTTGAATACGACAGTGTGAGGGGGTGAAAAATGGGCGGATAAGAAGGTGCATCTTCCCATAGAGGCCAATCATATCTTGCCTGTCTCTGTTGGCCTTCAAATCCCCCTTGTTGTCCTTGTCTTTGGCCTTGGGTTCCTTCAAAATGACTCGGAGGTGCGGAGTAATCTTCGTATCATGTGTAACTGCTCCCAAGTGCAGAACCTCATGATAGTCCAACAACAGCAGCACTATCACCATCTCCATCATCATCATCATCATCATCCTCAGCGGTGACAGTGACAACAGCAGCGGCGGTGGCTCCCAGACGCCGGCCGACGATGACGGGGTGAAAACCCCATCCTTTCAGTCGAGATCTCAAAGAAAAAGAGAGAGAAAGAGAGGAGAGATAAGAAGACGGCGGCGGGCCGGCGGCGGAGGGGGGACCGGCGGTGAGTGACGGCGGTGGCCGGGGGAGGGGGAGGGGCTGGGGGAAGGGGGAAAGGGCAGCAGCAGGCTCCCGATCTCCCCTTAAGGAGGGATCCGGGAGCGCCCGAATCAGGCCAAACCGGACCAAACAGGCCACATCGGCCGGTCCGAACCCGATTTGGTCCGATTCGGCCCTATTCACCTCGTTTTTTTTTTTTTTTTTTTTTGAAATCAGTGGGGGGGAACAGTAAAATCCCCCCCAAATCGGATCGGGACCCGCCAATTCCACAATCCATGCTGGTGGGGGGTTTAATGCCCACCCATGGGGAGTTTTGTACTGGTGGGTACCCCCCACCGGTACCCTCTCTCTCTTCTCTTTTTTCTTCTTCTTTCTTCTTCTTCTTCTTCTTCTTCTTCTTCTTCTTCTCTCTCTCTCTCTCTCTCTCTCTCTCTCTCTCTCTCTCTCTCTCTCTCTCTCTCTCTTACCCTTTCTTTTTTGGTCAAGGCCCCCCCACCGGTGGGGGTCCAAAGGGGAAACCAATGGATCGCTTGTACGGGTGGAGGGTCTCTCTCTCTTTCTTCTCCATCCCACATTCATCATTCTTTCCTTTTTTTTGCTTTTGTCCCCCTAAAAAAATAGTCAAATAGTAATAAACACCTGCCATTTTCTAGACACCTACTAACAGTCTCTGAAAAGGTTAGGCAGCTTTCCATCTACACTTTCAGCAACATTTAGTTATAAATACTACCATCATTTCCTGGCTATGCATTGCTAAAGATTTTATTTAAATCCGTAGTCAAAAGGTAAATCTGAAATCAATATTGAGACGTTATTTTAGCAGAAGAAAAATGCAAGAATAAGAATCCATTTACTGATGGGTATAGGTGTGCAACTTTATCAATAACTGCATTCTAGTAGAATCTGAAGAATTAAATCAACCGATAGAATTTTGTAGAACTGCTCAATCAGAAAACATCCAGGTTTTCAGTCCTTGTTTGTTGGAATTTCAAGGTGCACAATGTCACAAATAAAAGCTCATAGAACTGGTTCAAAGTTAAAGGCATTAAGCTGGCGGCCAAAGAGAAATGTAAAAATCGGGTCTGTACCACTTCTTCAGAAAAAGGAAAATTTGCAGGAAGAAAATTATTGCCGAGGTTAAAAATGAAAATGATGAAATACAAAGTTCAAACATGTTGGACCATGTTCAGACATAAATTTGTTACATATACTTGAATTATTTAAGCTATTGACCTGATCAAAATTTGAGTAGAATGGCAATGACTTGGGATAGTTTTGAAGAATTCCCCATGACCTTCCAACAAGGCCCCACCAACTGCAAAATCCAAGTCAGGATGATATCGCCAGCATCATAATATAACAAAGTTTGGGGGAAAATAGTACATACGCTAGTGGATCATGATGACAATGATGAGAACTATACTTGTACTCAACATTTTTACCACTTTTAGATAGTAGTAGAACACACGAAAAGGTACATTAGTTATCGGTCCCGGATGAAGTAAAATAGTTTAATATAAATTAGAACATACAGGTGTATGTATAAGCACAAGAGAAGGAATGTTTTTTGGAGATTACAATTATAAAGCTTCAAAAGCCTTTATCTTGGCATAAACCTCTGGACATATTGATGGGCGAACTTTTGACTCCAATTTTACATTGCAAACCTTGGACATAATTACATTTTCCCAGTGCAATAGGTAAGATGAAAGAAATAAAAGGTTTGAATTATTAGTTTACAAATAATGAATAATGGCTATTGAGTGAAAAGCAACAAAGTAGCCATGTCAATCTCATGACATCCATTTTCTTTCCCTTTTCATAAACAGAATAGCACAATGGCCAAATCATAACATACGATGTCACCCACATATTACCGGTTTTGAGCTGTCTGAAAGTCAGGTGGTTGCTTAGTTTCATAAACCCATCCAGGTGCAAATACGGCAGCCGAAACATCTGCTTTCTTCAATACCTCAAGTGCAACATTTGTCTGAAAACCCAAGAAAACATCATGTAACTATCCTGAGAATTGCATACACCATTATTATGGACAATGCAATCTTATACAGTATCCAATGCAACATATCAAGATCTACATCTATGTCAACAGTTTCTGCTCTGAAACTAACATCTGGTGTATGCCAAATTCCCTCTCAGAAAGACTGTAACATAGCATCAGAAGATTACTCATGGCTGCATGTAGGTATTGGCAAAATATGATTCAGAAGGTTAAAAAAAGGTGTGCTTCTGTAAAAGATATGACAAGGGAATGCTCAACTTTAGTAAAATGAAATAAATGTCAACTTTACTGGTAGTATAACATAACCAAGCGAAGACTCCACAAATAGTTTGAAACTTTCAAACTTTTGTTATCCAAAACCAAACAATCGGATTGGGGCTCTTCTACAGCTTGGAGAATTTTGATTGATCGCTAAGAGAACAAGCTTTGCTAGGCAATATTTATGCCATTCTCTGTTCAATGACTAGTTGCATTTACCAGGTGTCACAAGATCAGAATGCACATTTTGTGAAGTAACCAGTAGACTCTAGACACTGTATGTCGACCATTCTGGAAAAAAAGATCATAAACGGCCTTGTATGGTTGAAAGGTCATGCTGCAAATAAAGCCTGATACATACCACATATATGAAAGGGATGAAAATTTATCGATTGGTAAACATGTGAGAAGGGTGCCCATTGATCCAACTCAAGCATGACTCAATTGCCCTCCATTGCAGCTGTATATCTCAGTGCATTATATGTAGTTTGTCTTTGGATGGAAAGCCTGGATTTGGAGACAAAACTTTGACTGCCAATGAACAAGTGCACATGCATGCGGTGGTGGAACTACACCATCCCCTTAAAATAGTCATCACTGCATGCATGCTTCACATAAGCAACCAACTGAAATGAGAACATACACATGCATACATCACACACATGCGCACACGCAAAAAGGTGCAGGAGCAGAGTTTAAATTTAAGGTTTAAAATGCATATGCTCATCTGGACCAGGGTCCTGCCATCATAGATAAGAGATTTCCGCAAATGTCTAACTTGCTAGATATTAACATACATTCCATTGCCCACCCCCGTACGTTCCTCTGCCAAAAACATCAATGCCCATGTAGACATCAAACTTGCGATCACCAGCAAGAGCAGCCGAAATTTTTGGGTAGGACTCCTGCAGAATTGCACCACTGACTTTAAGTTAAAAGGAAAATTAATTTCAAGAAATTAGTTTCTCTAGGAGCAGGCAAGAAAGGTACAAACCCCCCAAGAATAATTGACAAATATGCCATCGCACAAGTCAAAAAAGGGTTTATTATTCATGTTCAGTATGTTCTGCCAAGAAAGATGACCATATCTAGTCACACTGTCATACCTGCATCATAGATGGCATGTGAGAACTAGAGTTAGTACTAGAAGGCAGATAGAAAACTGAACACTGAAGTTTCTTTTGAGCACTAAACCAAACAACAATAACTTTAAATAATATATATATAATAAGAACTGTCACCATATGACTAGTGATCCAGGCACAGAGGCATGCATTGTCTGAGTCAAATGACTAAGAAATTCTTTCAACATGGGTATCTGACGTGCATCCACTTCATTTTCTATATTAATCTGCAGGCCAAAAATCCTACGTCAATATCTTTCTCAAACCCAGGCGCAAGAAGCATTTCAGAAGCAACGCAACTCTCTGGAATCAATTAGAGGAAATTTGGTCACTCCTACTCAAAATGTCTATGTTGCTGCTCCTGATATACACATTGCATGTATGATAATTCGTATCACTAGAATCATATCAAGTCTTCTTTAGATCTAAATGTCTAATGCCTTGTTCGGTTGGGTTATCGACTTTGATAACTTTGATACTAACACTTTTTTAGTCTCCATATCAATACTGAAACTGAGACTGGAGAAACGACAATCAAAGGAGAAGAAGAGACCTTAGGGGTGAGGAAAAGGAGAAAAAGGGAAGTCTTGACGCTCTTGAAAAGTGAATTGTAATGTTCCCAATAAAGATTCAGATCTGTATCAAATTCATTATGCACGATAGATTTTACTAATGTGTGACTATCAAAATCAATGAAGCATAACCAAACACCTACCCATCAGTAGCAATATCAAAATTGCTACCAATAGAGCTATCCAATAGAACAACCAAACACCCCATAAACCTTCAAGAAGAATGAAACAGGGGCAAATCCACAACAGCTAGGCAATTTGTAGATGACAAACCTCCCTACAACGAAAAATCACCATAAATTAACCCAGGCCAGGAATCGAACACGGCTGAAGGTCTTCACAAAAATAATAGCTACCCATTTTTGCTAATGTAAAGAAGAACGGAAGTACCTTCAAAAAAGAACAGAAGTACATAGACACACAGAGAGAGATAGGAAAACACACAAAAAGAGCAAAACACATCAACATCACATACTGTGCAAAGAGCAAAACACACTGGGGGGAGTTCCGGGGAGGATGGGCGAGGATCCCATCCCAAATTAAAAGTAACTCACCAGCCAGCCGTCAAAGCCCAGCGCAGAGGCGATCTCCGCTAACCGGTCCGCATACATCCGAGCAATTTCCCTCGACGCCAGCAGCGTCCTGCAAACAGCTCTTCCCGCATCCCATTCTGTGATGAATGTCCCCAACACCTACACACCATATTTGATGAAATCACACATACACACACACACACACGCACACACAGCCCAGCGAGGGAGGCGCGCACCCTGACGCCGTGGGAGTGAGCGGCGTTGGTCCAGCACGGCGGCGGCAGCGTGACCAGGTCGTGGGCGAAGTACACGAACACGTCCATGAGGTGCCAGTGCCACACCGCGTAGGCGTCCGGGTTGCTCCCCCCCTGCACCCAGCGGTCGTCCTTGTACCCGCCCGCCATGTCGTGACACACCAGCAGCCTCCGCCGCGGGGGCATCCCCGCGGCGGCGCCCGCCGGCAGGCGCACCGACGCCCGGTTGAAGGGGTAGTGGAAGGAGGCGAAGTAGGAGCGCGACGCCAGGGAGGGGAGGTCCTTGATGGGGTAGGACACCGGCGCCGACGGCTTCGACGGGTCGAACTGGTCCATGGCGCCGGCGGGCGGGGGATCCGAGGGCTTCCGCCACCACCCCAGCCGCGATCTCAGTGATCTGAGGGCTCTAGCAGCGTTGTGGAGGATGCACACCAGGAAATGGCGTCGAAGCTGTGGTCAACTATTGGTTACTGTTGGAACGGGTCAGCTTGAAGAGGACCCCTAAGACTACTACTGCCTGAAGGGCGCTCTGTTTCCTTCCCGCCAATTTCCTGCCATGGTAGGCTCGCTAAGGGGAAAAAAGGTGGGGGATTGGATATACACGTAATTTTATAAAGTAATCATTTTTTTTATTAATTTTTTTATTTTTAAAATATCTAATCAAAAATTTGATGATACAATCAGTCAATCCGGTTGATCTCAAATTGGTTATATATATTTTTTAAAAAACTTAAAAGTGATCTCAATTTACGTGTAAAAAAATAAAAAATATATATAATCAACTCAAATTCACTAACTGTACCGTACATTTTGACAAAAAATTAAAAAAATAAATGAAGAGTAGGCCAGCTGTCCGATCCATCTGGAGTAGTGCAAGACACACATGCATGTATTTGTAAAATTACCCAGGAGTGGATTAATGATGAGAACTTCACCCGTGCACCCACGTCAGCCGGCTAAAAAAAACGCGGTAACATTTTCCGTTCGTGTGGCATTTTTCAAAACAATCGACATGCATATGTATGCACCTGTTACGGTCCCCTATGGTCAAAAAAGCTGAAAAAGAAACTTTGCATACAAAGTACCCGAAAGTCGAGACCTTTTCTGTCTCATGCATTGACGGGGAATCACCAGTCTCAGGAAGCGCCTCGTTTTTTATTTTTAGATTTTACTCTTATAAATTTTTGATATTATAAAGAAGTCTTCTTAATTAAACTAATTATAAATTAACTATTATAATTATGACTTCCTTACAAATAAACTCTTTTTAAGGACTTAAGAAAACTTATTTTTAAAACTCAGAAATTTATTTGTAATTTTTTGGGGCCCTTCACCAATTCATAAGAGATCGTGAGGACTTATAAATAAATATCAAGATTAGAAAGATTAAAACATAAATACACTACATTTTCAAAGGTAAAAATGTCAAAGCTTCTTTCTTTCTTCTAAACCAAATTTATCGAGGCAATATGTGCTAATGTTCAAGAAAGAGCTAAACTGCCTCCTTCAAAGGCACAATTAGACGGCATTCTTTTTCAGCTCCATGACAAACGTTGGCTGAAAAAGCCAATCATGGAGCTCAATTAAAATGGATTATGCACCACATGTATAGGCACGCTTTATGTATTTTGCGCCGAGGGAAATTGGAGCACAGTAAAAGACCTGCAAGTTTATACAAGCTATTTACTCTAAGCCTTGTGGATGCAGTTCACTGTCTCGTTTCATGTATGTCACATGACCACTTGGGGTATGGCCAAGGCAATCTCACCCTTTACTCTGCATTGATCAATGTATGACCTAAATCAACTTATACGTACAATGTGGGCAAAAGAAAGAATCATGTCCCATTAACATGAACTTTGTTTCAGTCAACTCTATAGAGGCTTTTCAAGCTGCAACTGACAGAGTAGATGAGTGAGAAATCACCTGCCAGTTGGTCTTGGAAGATGGGATGGAAAATCAAATATCGCTTGTGGAAAGTGAAAGAGTTGCTTGGAAGAGCCAAATAACCATGAAAGGTCAAGACAGTAAATTGATACTGTGAATCAACTCTAGATTTTTGCGTAATGTTCTCGAGTTCCTTGTTTTGATCCCATTTCTAAACAGCAAACTTGCAGGATATCTTGCAACAGTCGAATGTGAATCTTGCTGCGCCTTCTCATGTTGGATCGCCTTTTCTTTCAGGTATTCAGCTGTCTGTGTCTGGACTGATGGGTCCATAAATAAATAAAAAACATAAAAAATAGGTATAAAACCATAGGCCAATACAGACCATAAATGGTCAGACAAACACAAACCACAAATGGTCACCAAATGGATCCTTAATGATTCAAAGGACAAGGAATCTGAAGACATGAGGATTGAGATTGAGATCAATGTTTACATATAACATTTTGAGACTCGTAGACTTTTTTAATTCCTCTAATCTAATTCATAGGAACAAGAAAATTCGGGAAGTATTAAGATGTTCAAAACAGACTAGCCAAGAAAGTATAATTTACTATATATAATTTGCAGTATTTTTCATTGGTGTTAACATGGAATATCCATTTCAAATATGAAAAGTTCGGCTTCGGCAAGAGAACAGCCAAGAAAGGTCCCATTGGATTGGTTTATGCCCTAATCTCGGCAGCACATTTTACATGCTATTATTTTTGTATATACACTATTCTTTGCCATGGATAGCTTGGATCGCCTTTTCTTTCAGGTATTCAGCTGTCTGTGTCTGGACTAGTGGGTCCATAAATAATTTTTTTAAAAAAATATAAAAAATAGGTATAAAACCATAGACAAATACAGATCATAAATGATCAGACAACAGACCACAAATGGTCACCAAACGGATCCTTAATGATTCAAAGGACAAGGAATCTGAAGACATGAGGATTGAGATTGAGATCAATGTTTACATATAACATTTTGAGACTCGTAGACTTTTTTAATTCCTCTAATCTAATTCATAGGAACAAGAAAATTCGGGAAGTATTAAGATGTTCAAAACAGACTAACGAAAAAGTATAATTTACTATATATAATTTGCAGTATTTTTCACTGGTTTTAACATGGAATATCCATTTCAAATATGAAAAGTTCGGCTTTGGCAAGAGAACAGCAAAGAAAGGTCCCATTGGATTGGTTTATGCCCTAATCTCAGCAGCACATTTTACATGCTATTATTTTTGTATATACACTATTCTATGCCATGGATAGCTTAAATGGCTTTCTCTAAGCACTATTCTGTGTACTGGCCATGATTCATAATTCCTAGAAACCTACATTTCAATACCTTGGATGTTTTATTTGTTTTCCTCCTACTACCATTATGAACTTCTTGGGGGAAAAAAAGTGACAATGGAACCCTCCTTAAAAATCGTGAATTTTATGTTTTATTATCAGCTATAGGTCCTTCAAAATCCTCCAGAATCCAGATACATCTGTCTTCATTCAAGAATCACACTCTCTGTGCATTTAACATGACGGCATGATAAGAACATTAATTCAAAGACAAGTGAATATGAATCCTTAGATTCCACAAATGAAACATACCAGAATGTGGAGCAATTAATTCAAGAGCTCTATTTCTGAGTTGCTTAATCTTTCTGACCATTCGTGCCTCTGTATAGAAGTCAAGATGCTCAATGTCTGTAACTTTCGTCGACTGAATTGAGGATAGTGCATTGTCAAATCCCTGTAAACCAAAAAGATAATAGAAAAGTTCAACCTGAGCTGGGCATGGAGGGTATGTTCCATTTCACGCGCAGAAACAAACATTCAACACGACATGAACCCAATGCAGTTGAAAGTGTCCAGACAATATATAAACAATACAAGATAAAATCGCTCAACTTCAGGGAACTCGAGAAAAAAAAAACTCTAATAGAGTTCGGGAAAAATTACGTGGACATTGTTAAATGTTACTACTGATAGCTAATCACTTACTTTTACTGCAATGGAATAATAACCATTATACAGCGAATCTTCTGCAAAAGTTAACCACTCTTCATAAGCCACACGCAGGGAGTTATCGGCCATACATTTTAGCTCTCGTAGAATCATGGCTTCATATCTCAGTGCCAAACAACTCTGGGACGAAGAACATGCAAAGCGAACCAAAAAAAAGTGTAAAAATCAATATAAATTAGCATAAATCTTTTTTTGGGTACTTGAATCAAATAATCAAGCTTGAGAGGAAGAAATCAGATGAAATGCCTTCTATAAGCTATAGAGAAGCCAAGACTGGATCCATCATCTATTGAAGGCAAGGCAAGGCAACTATGTGTAAAACTACCCAAAACCCTAGAAGAAAGGATATCGAAGAATTCGACACACACCATCTCCATAGATCGAAAAGAAACCTCCCACAGTAGAACTAAAGCACATCAAAGGACCATCACCGGAGGAACAGAGGGCCACTAGCCGCTCACCTCCACATCGCCCGCAAGAGCAAACGCCCGAACGAAGAACCCCACGACGGAGAGCTTCTGATCTGTAGATTTCCCGGTGATTTCTCTCAGGACAGATGCCGCTTCAGATCTCAGGATCTCCCGCAGCGCCGATCGGGCGCTCATCAGAGAATCCACATCCTTGGAGGACAGAGCGGACTCCAAGATCCGGAGAGTCCCATCGCCAAATCTGGCACAAACGAAGAAATGGATCGGGAGAGAGCGGGAAATTGGGGAAGAATTGGGAGGGATCTGGAGAGAGAGAAGGGGAGGAGGGATTGATTAGGGTTTCGTTGGTACCTTCGGTTCTCGATCTGGTCGCGGAAGAGGGAGAGCCTCCCTGAGATCGGCGTCGACATTCGAACGTTTGGATGGGCGGTTGGTTTCCCGCCTTCCCGGCACTTCGGCGGGATTTATATGGGCCTCTGGTGGGGATGCAAACGGGCCGGATTGAGTACGGATTCAGTATTGATGGATCCGTTACTTTGTCGGCTATGTTATTGGTTTTCGAAAGACCGACTGTTAACTAATCTATAAATTGATAATCAGTTATCACGTGCATAAGTACATTTGATCATTAGAGATTTAATATCATTATCTTAGTACAGAAAGATTATCCTTCCACTTACCAATAGACTAATAATCGGTCACTTAATTATATGATTTGATGGACACATTTATTTATATACTTTCCATACCTCAATGTCTCATTTTAAAAAGTTATCTTGTGTGACATATATCTACGTTGATACTTGACACTCAATTTTTGTGTCTCATAGATCATAGCCATAATTGCATTCTTGCTCTCCGGTTGTAAGTGGGCCGGTCTGCTTAGATGTAAACCCAGACCCGATAATGTTACTGAGTAACGGGTAATTGCATCTGATTTTGGATCTACTTCTTTTTTGGTTGATATCATACCTTAAATAGTCTTTGATATAGCCGAAGCTATCACGACCGGATTCCGAAGCTGGAATCCGAAGTTATAGATCCGGAGCTGGGTCGGATCGGTGCAAGAGGCCCGACGGGGATCCGGAAGGCGATGGAGGCAGAGACGAAGCCGAAGGTCCGAGGCCGAGGGTAACTCGGTCAGATGTTGGCTTGTCTTCGGAAGGCGGGGCCAAGGCTCCTTCGGTCGGGGATGTAGCCGGCGCACGGCGTCGAGACCGGTGGGAGAAGTCCGAGGTCGGCGGCCGATACCGACTCGGGGAGGTCGGCGATGATTCGAACCGAGCCCCTGTAGGAGGGAAAGAAGAAGAAGGAACCGGTCAGCAGGAGTCCCGGGCTTCGGCCCTTAGGAACCCCCTCCGACGGTCAAGTTAGCTTCTGAAGAAGATTCGATTCAGAAGGCAAAGAGTAGCTTTAATGCTTTTCGGACTATAGTCCTTTAGGGTCTCGAAGGCATAGAATTGCCTACCTTTGGCAATAAATAGCGGTGTATTTATAGCAGAGGATAGAGAATGGTTAACGGTGACAGCCGATATAGGACTATGTCCGGGCTTACTGGTAAACCGCCATAGTGCCTAGTCCTCCACCGGAGTGGGCCGGACTCGGCTATCGGGCCGAAGGGGGTTGGGCCGCTGATGGGCCGAAGCCTGCTGGGCCTGGGGCTGCCGGGCTGCTCCCGGGCCGTAGGCTGATGGGCCGCTGACGGGCTGAAGCCTGTTGGGCCGGGAGCAACGGTGCCGCTTACGGGCCGAGGGCTGTTGGGCCGCTAATGGGCCGAAGGCTTCCTGAGGGCCTTGTACTGCTGCTGCTTGGCTGAACTGGGTTTGGGCTTGTTTTAATGGGCCGAAGCGGATTCTGCCTCATCACATAGCCCCCCACTCTTGTCTTCCTCAGTTCTGAAATGGCGAGAGTATAGCCCGAAGCTAGTTGGGGAATAGCGTAACAGGTGCTTTACCCGAAGCTTTATGTTCCTTTTCTTGAAAAGAGGGTGCCCTCGGTCGGCCAAGGGTTAAGTATCTACTTCGTCTTCATTCAGGATGGCAACGAAGGCCTTTGCCTCTGAGAGCAAACTTCATTAAATGGACGGGACGGACGTCGCTTCGCGAAGAAGCACGGGACACGCGTCACGCATCCGGCCGCTCCATAGAAAACACAAAAAGATCCTGACCGCTCGTGGGTCGCGGATCACCTCGGCCCTCTGCCCGAGGTCCTGCTCGGATTGCCGCCGCTCCCTTCTCCGGCACGCGGATCGGGACACGTGGCGATCATCCGAGTAGCCAGCCGAAGGGTCGGAGCGCTTTCGGCCGTTGATCGTTCTGGTTCAAGTCCCGGAGTCCGTCCGTTATCATTGCCGAAGGACGGTACACGTGGCAGGCATCGGAGAAAAGCGACGAGATGACGGGGACGATCTCGACCGTTGGCCTCGGCGGGCGGGGTTTCGAACGGAGCCTATAAATAGGAGCCCTCCGCAGAGCACTGTTCGTCTTCTTGCTCCTGTGCCTGCGTTGCTCTGCGATCCCCCGAGTTCTTCCTCCTCTCCGGCGAAAGGCTAGCTCTCTGAAGGCGTCGTCCGAGCCTGCTGGCTATTGCGGGAAGATCTCCATCTCTCGGAGCGCTTGTTGGTGGAGTTGGGTGGCTCGAGAGGCTGTACTTGATCCAGGAGAGATCTTTTCCGTTTTGAGAGTAAGCCTCGATCTCCTTTCTCCGTCTTCGCGACCCTATGGTCCGCAACTCTTCTTCGAGCGAGATTACCCTTTCGGACGAGGAGTATACCCCGTCTCATTCCCCCAAGTCTTCTCTGTCATCTCCCCTTACTCTAGACTCCCTCGCCTCTGCGATGTCCGGAGAGCCCGAGGTCTCCGGGGCCGAGGCCTCCGAGGCCGAGGGGTCCGAGGAGGTTCAAACCCCGGGCCAGGCTTCCACCTCGGGACGTCGTCGTCCCGAGACTGCTTCGGAGGTAGCCTGCGCCCTCTCGGATGAAGCGGTTAGCTACATCGCTTCTTACTTTCAGCTTCCTTCATGGATGATCCCCTATCGGCCTGGTTCCAACACTAGGGCCAATACTCCCCGCCCGGGTACCTTTTCTATCTATGAAGAGAGCTTCCATGCGGGCTTTCGTCTTCCTCTCCTCACCTTCGTCATTAACCTCCTTTGCTTCTACGGGCTGGCCCCGTCCCAATTCTTTCCCAATTCTTGGCGCACAGTTTATGGCTTTTTAGCTGTACTTGCCCGTATACGGACTGTTCCTTCCATCAACATCTTCCGCTACCTTTTCAAAATCCAAAGGCAGGGGAGATCCGAATGGTACTGCTTCGTCCCTCGTATCGGCCGAAGCATCTTTTCCGGGAAGCCCTCGTCCATCTATGGCTGGAAGAGGAAATTTATCCTCATTTCTTTGCCGGAGAACGAGAAGAGCGTGTGGCCCTTTCCTATCGAATGGGCGCCGCTGGCCGCGGGCCTTTCCGATCCTCCCGCTCTGACTTCCACCCAGAGCACCCTAGTGGGCCACATCGAGGCCATGGCTCCGTACAACATCTGGGGGCTCCTTAGCAAGGCGGAGTTATTTGTGGATGCCGGGATATGGCCGG
The DNA here is from genome assembly GCA_030544215.1 of Zantedeschia hybrid cultivar. Classification (NCBI taxonomy): domain Eukaryota; kingdom Viridiplantae; phylum Streptophyta; class Magnoliopsida; order Alismatales; family Araceae; genus Zantedeschia; species Zantedeschia hybrid cultivar. The sequence goes on from JARZZO010000016.1 coordinate 10,206,279, forward strand.
ACCCTCGGTTCGATCCGGAGTGGGCTTTCCCCTACCTTCCTCCCGGGGAGACTCCGCAGGGCAGCGAAGGAAGTGCTGGGGCCGCTCCTCCGGCCGAAGCTCCTCCGGCCGACGAGGTTGCTGAAGCTTCGGCCGAGGGTAAGTCGGTTTTGAGTTTGCAGCTGTTGTGTTATTCGTTTCTAACACTTCTTCTCTGGCTTGCAGCAATGTCTGGGATCGAGGGTCTCCTGAGCCGGATTGCCCAACAACGCGGCTGAGGTCAGCCTTCATCCCCGCAGGCGGCAGGCGGGTCTGGTCGAGGCGCAGGGGCCCCGAGGGCTCGCGCTGGGGTTCCGATAACCGCGGCCTCCTCCGAGGGCCGTGCTGCCGCCGCCGCTCTCGAGAGGGAGCGAAAGACCAAGTCTACCGCTCGAAGGGGCGGCCGATTGTCGAAGCGGCCCCGGACGGAGGAGCCTGAAGAGGCAGAGCCCGCCCCGTTGGTTAGGAGAACCGCCGGGGCCCGAAGGGCCGCAAGGCTGGCGTCCCCCGAGGCGCCGAGGGGCGATTCTCCTCCGGCCGCGATGGCGGGGGCAGAGCATGAAGGCGCCGAGTCGCAGGCGCCTCGCGCGCAGGAGCACGAATTGTGGGTCCCCGAGCCGGGGATCTACAAAGATGAGAGCATGAAGGATTCGCAGACGTGCCTCCGTCTGCTCCGCAGCCTCACTCTCCCTTCGGCCTTCGTGGAGCTGAAGGATCATTCGGTCACCGATCTGGCGGCAATCAGCGCCCGATTGGCGGTCCAGGTAAGAAGCTTCTGAGCGTGCTTCAATCTAGCTTTCCTTAGCTTACTTCAATTTATGCTAATCTTCGTCTGCTTTCGGTTCGTAGGCCGCGGTTACGGGCAGCGTCCTGATTCACCATCAGGAGCTGCTCCGGAACAAGCTTCTGGAGGCCGAGAGGGCGTCAACCTCGGCAGGTTCGGGCGAGGGCCCTTCGGCAGGGCCTAATATCGAGCCCATGGTTGACGGGCTTGTAGCTACGAACGCCCGGATGCGGGCACAGCTGGGGGAGAGGGCCGCAGAGGCCCGCGCTTCTGCCGAGGCCAAGACGAAGGCCGAGCGGGAGCTTGCTGCGGCCCAGACTGAGAACCGGGCCCTTAAGGCCCAGATCCAGGACAAGGACGCCCGGCGGGCTTCGGAAAACCGTCGCCATGCCGAGGAGATGTCGGCCCTAAAGCAGGAACTGGAGGAGGCGGTGGACTCGGCCGTGGCCGACTACAAGGCCGGCCCGGACTATGCCGAGGAGATAATCCAGGCCCAGCTTCTAGCGGCCTCCTCGGTTTTCGACATCGGGCTAGCTGCCGCCCAGAAGGTCTGTCCGAACGTGGACTTAACCGGGATTGCCCTGCCAACGGACGAGGAAGGCGCGGAGCTTTTGTCCTGGTGGAAGGGGCTTATGGCCGAGAGGGCCCCGGCCTCGGTGGAAGGCGACGAGGTTGCTCCGGTCGAGGAGGCCCCTGTCGAAGCCGCCCCGCCTGAGGTCGTGCAGATCGTCGATTCCCCCTCTCCATCTCCTGGTCGAAACCCAGTTGATGTGGAAGAGGGGGTAGCCGAGAGCTGACGCGAGGGTAGCCGAGAGCTGACCCAGTTGATTCCCCCTCTCCCTCTCCTGGCCGAAACCCAGTTGAAGTGGAGGGGGTTGCCGAGGACTGATACGGGGGCTTGCCCCGGTTTTTGTTTTCCTTCTACTGTAAGCCCGCGGCCAGGCGGATGGCCGGTTTTGTACTTCCTCTTTTTGTGAATACAGGAAGCATTTTTGGCTTTACCTTGATGTCTTGTGTATGATCGTCCGAATCTGGTTTTTCAGAAATCCGAGATCCTGTCGTCTGTTCGCTACAGCTCGTAAGGCCGACACCCATCGTAGGTTCGGATAGAAAGTTGACAAAATATCGCCACATATAGTATATACGGCCGGGGCCTTTACTAACGTGGTTCATATGACCCGTAGGGATATCCTGCCGCTCTTGAGGCGGTTTGCGTGGCCGAAGCCACTCCCACTTTTGCTTACGCGGACTGATATACCTTGCCGTTCCCGATACCGTTTGCATGGCCGAAGCCACTCCCGATATGGTTTACACGGACTTAGAATACCTTGCCGCTTCCCGATCCGGATTATATGGCCGAAGCCATTCGCCGGATCGAGGTACCTGCGGACTTAGAAAAACCATGCCGCTCCCGATACGGTTTGCATGGCTGAAGCCACTCCCGGTACGGTTTACACGGACTTAGAATACCATGCTGCTCCCGATACGGTTTGCATGGCCGAAGCCACTCCCGGTACGGTTTACACGGACTTAGAATACCATGCCGCTCCCGATACGGTTTGCATGGCCGAAGCCACTCCCGGTACGGTTTACACGGACTTAGAATACCATGCCGCTCCCGATACGGTTTGCATGGCCGAAGCCACTCCCGGTACGGTTTACACGGACTTAGAATACCATGCCGCTCCCGATACGGTTTGCATGGCCGAAGCCACTTCCGGTACGGTTTACACGGACTTAAGAATACCATGCCGCTCCCGATACGGTTTGCATGGCCGAAGCCACTCCCGGTATGGTTTACACGGACTTAGAATACCATGCCGCTCCCGATACGGTTTGCATGGCCGAAGCCACTCCCGGTACGGTTTACATGGACTTAGAATACCATGCCGCTCCCGATACGGTTTGTATGGCCGAAGCCACTCCCGGTACGGTTTACACGGACTTAGAATACCATGCCGCTCTCGATACGGTTTGTGTAGACACGCTAATTTTGACGTCATTTCGAGTAAATTTTATATCATATAATAATGTCTCATAATGGTCTGATAATTAATCATTAATTAATTTTTATTAATCTTTTTAAGTGTCGGGTTTAACAGACATGTTTAAGTTAATCAATTAAATTGATTTTAGCTCAAATTTGAGTTAAAATATGAAGAATTCTAAAAGACGTCAACCCACGTGGACGCTATTTAGAGTTTATTCCTGTTTTAACGTTTAAAATTTGAATTTTAATTAATTTATTAACTAAAAGGCGTCTGGGCATGTCGACGCGATTTAAGTTTCCTAAGTGATTTTAACTTCTCCTCCGGATATTTATCCTTATCTTAATTAATCTGAAAGGCGTCATACAAGGTGGACGCGTTTTAGATAATTACAGATAAAGATGAATTAATCAGTAATTATCTGTCGGTTAAGATGGATAAATTCGGAGTTTTCAAATGTTAATCGCGAACGCAAGGAATGCCTATAAATACCTTGCATGTTGAAGAGTTAAAAAGAAAGAGAACAGAATTGAATTGAGTTGAGCCATAGCGTTATAGCGATTTGAAGATCGAAGCAACGTCGTAACGCCGGAGCGCTGCCATTTCCAGAAGTCAGCGTCCCTTTCAAGATCTTCATCCTTTCAAGAGCTTCAACCGATTGGGCATAAGTTTTTCATTACTGCATTCATTTTATTAGTTTCATTCTTCATTCACTTCATGCAAACACACACCACAGCATAATCTTTCAAAAAACCTACTTGATCTAAGGGGTTTCAAAGCCATTCAAAAAAAGATCAAAAGGGGGAAATCAAGCATAACTTCTGGACGATCCTCAACTTCAAATTCAATAGCAAGAACAAAGAGGCAAAGAAAAGGGCTCTCTTTCTTCAGCCGGCTGAGGAAGGGGAACCAAGGACTCAATCTTCCGCGTTTTGAAAGGTAGGCGATCATACTCTCTTTTGAAACTTTTTAAGTTAAAAGTTTCTGGCGATCACTGCACTTTAGTTGCTGTTTTTAATAGGTTAGTTTACACTAAACAACATAGATATTTCATGTTAATCACACGGTCATTCTAAGCACCTACAGCTTTTTTGGCGATCACGGTGGGACTTGGTCTCGCCATCTTTTAGTTTCTTTTTGTTCTTGCTATCATCATATCGGGCACCCACGGTGCACCACTTGTGTCTCTGGACACGTCCTCACCAATTGGTGAGTGTTTAGTTTAATTAATTTCCCTCGTGCACCACGTGCACACCCCAGTGGCAAGATCTTGCCCCCCCCCCCCCCCCTTGATTAACTCAAAAAGCTGTTTTTGTGATAAAAATGATGTGTGATTGATTGTTTTTCTAGTTGTTAGTTAGTAAATCATCCTGTTTAAAATCTGGAACTAAAAATTTTGCATGAGTCGATTGTTTACTGCTTTTTACCTTGTTTGAGGAGGATTCAACCCAGAAAATCCTCCTGGAAAACTGTTTCTGCGAACTGAAAAGCGTCCAGGATAGCTGACGCGTTTCAAAACCGCGTCAACCTACCTAGACGCCTTTCAGGCTTCACAGTTTCTCTGCTGTCTGCATCTGCTTCTGCGAAAAATTAAGTTCTGTTTTGAATAGCGTCGACTAACATCGACGCGATTCAGACAGTTTCTTAATCTTTTTCAGTTTCCAGATTTCTGTGTTTTGAGTGCTAGCTACCCATTACTTACTAAGCATTAGAGGCCGTCCAGGCCACAGGACATACGCATTGAGGCTAATCCCTCCTCTTCTTAGGAACACATTACTCGACGTCAGCAACTCTCTCTGATTGGGTTGGTCCCTTGATCAGACTAGAGAAGTTGACGTTGAGACCTCCATAAGTCCCCAAAATCAAGGTATTCCTCCTTGATCATCGGGCTGGTTGTACCAATTGAAGTCCCGGTTAGATTCTGAAAGCGTTGTGAGAGAAAGCCCTAGAGAATAACGGTGGAAATCGAACTGAAACTAGGATCCTTTCCCTGAGCGAAATTGTGGTTTAATCCAATTCAAATAACTCAACAAGGAATCCTAAAATCACGTTAAGCATCCACTTGTTTGATTAATCTCTGTACAACTTGTTTGATTAAATCTTTGAAAAGAGAATCTAACATCATGTTGCTACGATCAGGTAGGGACTTGAGTGTGGCTCCAGACGCCATGGTTAATTACGAGGGAGATGCTAATGCCCCTCGGGATCCTGAGTACAACTATGAGAGTGGGAGAGATGCTGATGCCTCCCGTAGTTCTATCCCCATTCCGTATCGTCTAGATGGGAATGTTCGGACACCTCTTTTGCCTCCACGTGATCAATATCCTAATCCTCTTCCGCATGAATATGCGATCCCTAATCCTGATCTTGAGGGGGACATGAATCAGAATGATCCCTCATCCTCTGATCCTACGGATCTCATCAATGCTCTGGGAGTTCTTGCCTCCCGACTGGACCCTCAGCAGTTCGAGGCGATCCAATCTATTTTGAAGGGGAAGGCACCTATGCAGCCTGCCGAGCCGAACCCTGTGGCTCCCCCTGCTGTTCCTCAGCAACCTTCTTTTCCTCCTCCTTATATCCATCAGGCCTTGGAGGGCCTTCATATTACTTCTCGGCCAGCTGGGCCGCAGCTTTCATCATCTAGGCAACCGGCTAGACCGCAAACGCCTACTTATCAAAATGCCCTCGGGCATGGCGGAAGCGCTGCCGGACCTCCCCTCTATTGTCCACCCTGTCCAACGTACTCTAGGCAGCAGGCCTACCAAGTACCTCCTCCTCCTCCTCCTCAAGCAGATCTGACCACACAAACGCTGCTGGCCAAAATGGAGCGTATGGATGAGCAATTTAATAACCTCCAGAAAATGATGGGGGTCAAAGCTGTGCCAGAGATTAGTCTACCGAGTCTGCCAGTATTCCATCTGCCACCCTCTGAGATGCCAGTGTACCGAAAGTACAACGGTACTGGTAACCCCTTCACACATCTGAAGGAGTTCATGTATGAATCCTCTTTCTGGCAGAATGATAAGAGGTCGTTGGCCTTCTTGTTCAGGAGATCTCTAGAGGGACCAGCCCTCGAGTGGTTCTTTTCCCTGGAACCCTCAGAAGTAGAGGATTACGGTATCGTTTCACGCAAATTTATTCAACGATACCAGGACAGAGTTGCACCCTCCTTGTCTATCACGGACCTCATTGCAGAAAAGATGAAACCTGATGAGGAGTTTGTCAGTTTTGCTGACAGGTGGCGGGGTCTGGCTGAAAAGGTGAAGGATCACTTGTCCGAATCTGAACAAGTGAAAATGTTAATTTCCAATGCCACCCCCCAGTTCAAGCTCGTCCTCTCCTTGAACAATTTGACTAACATGGCAGAGCTCTATGAAAGAGCACGGTACTGCCAGAATGCTTTCAAGGACGCTACATTCTCTAGCGTCTTTGATCCTCATAGACCTAGCAGGCCTCCGCCTCGGAAGCCTGCAGTGCCGAACTCTCCCAGCACAGGTCCGACTACTGAGGGCACGCTCTCTCATGAGCAAGTGAGCACCATGAACAATAACTCGCCCCAGTTCGTGAGGAGTCAGCAGCAGTACCAGAGGCCACAACAGCAAGGGTACAGACAGCAGCAGAACCCCCAGTACCAACAGCAGTATCAGCGGCCCCAGCAGCCGAATCAGAATCAAAACCAGCAACAGCTACAGCAACAGCCGCAACGGCAACAACAGTACCAGCAACCCCAGCAACAGCAGTATCAGCAACAACAGCCCCAGTACCAGCCGCGCGCACCGCCGGCGTACCACAATGTCCCTCCTCCTGGTGACTACAACCAGCAGAGGAGACCTCCAGGCCCGAAAAGGGCAGAATATCCGGCACTCCCAGAATCCTTGGCCGATATCTTTAGTGCTTTAATGGCAGCCAATGCCTTAGTTTTGCCAAGGGAAAAGACCGTCTGGCCTCAAAAGGCCGATACGTCTAGGTATTGCTACTTCCATAGGCAACCTGGGCATACCATTGACACCTGCTTCCAATTCAGAGATTACATTCATGATCTCAACGAGCAGGGCGGCATAGACTGGGAGGAAATGAAGAAATACATAACAGCCCTGAAGGCGAGGAGACCGCAACAGCAGCAGCAAGCAAGACCACCAGCACAAGCAGCAGCACCACCCAACATGGGCATAGTGCAGAATCAGCTCCCGGAGCACCAGAATCAGAACCAGGTTGCTCCCATTCTAACGAACAGCCAGTCTGAGGCTGGTCGTGGGCAATAATGGAGGATAGAGGACTCTTCCTCTTTCTACTCAACGGGTCACGTTCAAAGTACCGCAGAGCGACTACCACGCCGCACCATCCACATACCCAGACCACAACCCGTCACCATCACCCCTCTACCCACACCCACATATCATTCGCCCGCATCCAATAACCCACTACCACTACCCACCTTCCTTAGACCCATTGCGCCCCGCACTCCTACGCCTCCATCATATACCCCACCGCAAACCAATAACGCGCCCCTTTTACCATCTAGGCCACTATTACGCGTACCATTTCCTACTTCACCCATTACCGCTACCACCTACCCAGATATGCCCCAACCATCCAAACCGTTACTACGCGTACCATTCCCCACTTCGCCAACCACTTACCCATCTACCATCCAACCATCTAGGCCTTTAATCCGCACCGCGCCATCACCACCTAACCCAACGCCACCACCTACGCATCAACCCTCCGCACCGCTTACGCCACCCAACTCTGCAGTACTCAAGGTGTCACCCGGATCCTCCACGGTCGAGGAACATGCGCTCCGGAGTGGAAGGATTTTCAACAAGGTCTTTCCTCAGTCCACAGTCAGAGACGGTCCATCACAGCCGACTGAGGAAGCCCATAATGAAGAGAGTGCACCAGGCACTCAATATGACTTGTTGAAACATCTGGACAGAACACCGGCACGGATCACTGTACTGGAATTGATTAAAAGGTCCAAGATTCACCAAGAAGCTTTAATGGAATACCTACAGAAGGTGATGGTCAATGAAGACGTGCCGGTAGAGAAAATTGCAGCACTACTAGTTCCTCAGGGGGATCAGCCCTCAATTACATTCCACACATCGGAACTAGCACCGCCAGCCGCCAGAAGCATGGCTCTGAGCATCACGGTCAATATCTGCAAAAAGGCCGTGGATGCATGCCTGGTTGATACATGGGCTTCAATTAATGTTTTACCGCCGAAGACCCTGGAGCTATGCGGTGTGCCCAAGGAGAAATGGCTGCCTAGCCCCATCTCAGTTACGGCATATGACAATTCTACCCGTTCCCCTCTGGGAATGGTTTATTTAAAGGTAGAGGTAGGTCCAGTAAGTCATGCAGAGGTCGAATTTCATATTCTAGAAATCGACCATTCCATAAATGCCATTCTGGGACGTCCTTATATTAAAACCCTTGAGGCGATTCCTTCTACGAATCACCAATGCCTCAAATTCCCTTATAAAGGACGAATTATTAAAGTGACGAGCATGCCGATCCTTGCTGCTGCTCATACATTGAATATTAAACCTGCTGTTTTACCTGGCCGACAACCTTTTCTGTCGGTATTACAGGTCTACCGTCCAGTGGCTGATCCTTTGAAAGCCGCTACCATTTCTCCATACCCATTAAATGCTATCAAAAGGGGGAAGTGCATGAGTACCCCGGGATGGAGAATCATGATGAAGAACGGCTACAAGCCTGGGAAAGGTCTGGGCACACAATTGCAAGGCAGGACCACTCCTGTTAAAAATCATCGGGCAGCACCTGGAAGCGGTCTGGGCTATAGGCCAATGAAACTAAAGCAAGACAGGGTTCAGTAAGAAGATGGTCAAGAAATCTTGGAAACAATGTCCACACCACTGAAAGAAGGCCGAGATCCCTTAACATGGACTCTATATATACACTTTGTGAAAGGGTCCATACTTAGTCACGACAACATGGTGGTCATTACCTCCTGTTTTGACTTCCATGACATATATGGGAGGGATTTAGCCAGACATTGTTCCGAACTACTTACGTACCAATCTTTGGAGGCTCTGCGGCCTATGAAGAGGAGGAAATTCCATGACCCTGAATGCGAATGGTACAGGTGGTTCGACCTGAGGGACCTATACATAGCACTGAACAGACTATTTCTGGATCCTGCAGAACCCAAGTGGCCACCGCAGATCGACGAGCTAATTGAGAGCCCTGGCGCAATCTTTGACAAGCGGATACTGCTGTCCGAACAAACTGATGAAGGGGAGCCAGATGACCCCTATGAAGCTAGTTATACAACATATCTGCTCTGGAGGGGGACATATCCTTCACATGTCCTAATGCTCCACACTCTTTTTCGTACACTACTCTTGACCCCGACTTGGTCGCGGGTCATAATTGAAGATATTCCACGGGCTCCGCCCGTTATGATAACTCTGTCCCCTCGGGACTTTATTCCACAACCTCCTCTCGACCTAGAGAGGATGTATGATCTGATCTGGGACATATTGCTATATGATCCCCCTAATCCTCTGGCCTTGGTGCCGCTTCCTCCGTCTGATTCCCCTTCCATTTGTATTCACTCCTGCTTCATGTATAATTCCTCGATGGTCCAAAAAAAAACGCCAATTTTACAACGAATTCTTCCCAAATCATTATCGAGGAAACATCTTACTTGTCCGATTACACCCCATCGTGCGGGTCCGTCGGTCAAGATTCTCTCCTAGATCTACTCTGTCCCTCCCCACGGGAGGATTCCCCTGTATTTCCACCTGTATCCCAGGATTTTCATCCTGCTTCGTCTTCATTAGGTTATGATAGGCAGTTTAGTGAAGTTAGGGAGTCCAGTTTTAGGCAGGTTAGTCAGTTTAGGAAGTCTAGGAAGCCTAAGGGTAGGCAAATTCCAGCAAGATACCTCCAGGATTTGGCTGATAAATGTTCCTTTTGCTCTTTAATCCCTCAGCTTTTAGAAGATCCAATTCAGATGCCAGAAGATTGTACAGATGATGAGTCAGTCAATGATGGGTACGGGGTATATGAGTTAGTACATGAAAAGGACCCCATTGTTGAAGATGAGGAAGATGATGAGGACGCAGCTGAGGCATATGCCAGTGGAGTGAAGAGATTTGATGAACCTTCAGCTGTCGTCGAAGAGCCCACAAAAGAAATAAACTTAGGGACTGAAGACGAACCTAAGGTTGTCCTCGTCAGTAAAAATCTTTCTGCAGAGGATGAAAAGGCAATGGTACAAGTACTTAAGGATTATAAGGACACTTTCGCCTGGAGTTATGAGGATATGCCAGAGTTAGACTCATCTTTAGTTGAACACAGGTTAACATTAAAGGAAGGAGCTAATCCGGTCAAGCAGAAATTAAGGCGATTCCACCCACAAATGGCTCTAAAGATGAAGGAAGAGGTCGACAAATTACACAAAGCCAAATTCATTAGAGTTGTCCTTTATCCACAATGGGTGGCCAATATAGTCCCGGTTATGAAAAGGGACGGGAAAGTCAGAATTTGCATTGACTTCCGCGACCTAAACCGGGCGTGTCCTAAAGACGATTTTCCATTGCCTCATATTGATGTACTCATCGATAACACTGCTGGCTATGAGACGTTATCATTTATGGATGGATTTTCAGGATACAACCAGATTAAGCTGGCAGAAGAGGATCAAGAAAAGACTTCATTCACAACACCTTGGGGAACATATTGTTATGTCGTCATGCCATTTGGATTGAAGAACGCTGGAGCCACTTATCAAAGGGCCATGATGGCAATATTTCATGACATGATGCATATAGATTTGGAAGTGTATGTGGATGACTTATTGGTTAAGTCTAAAACGAAGGCTGAGCATGCCAAAGTTTTGGCAAGGGTATTAGAGAGATCGAGAGAATATCAGTTGAAGATGAACCCCAAGAAATGTGTATTCGGGGTATCTTCAGGGAAATTGCTTGGATTCATTGTCAGCAAATGGGGAATTGAGATCGATCCCAATAAGGCGAAGGCTATCAGAGAAATGCCACCTCCCAAAAACTTGAAAGAGTTAAGAGGATTAATCGGGAGGTTACAATTTATTCGCCGCTTTGTCTCCCAGCACTCACAAAGGTGTAAGCCGTTTTACGAGCTTACCAAGCCAGGAGTCAAATTCAATTGGGACGATAAGTGTCAGGAGGCATTTGATGGATTAAAAGACTATTTGGCAAGTCCTCCTGTTTTGAGACCACCATCTCCAGGCAGACCATTGATACTTTATATTTCAGTCCTGGATGATGCAGTGGGGGCTGTCCTAGCACAAGAAGATGAAGAAGGAAAGGAGAGGGCAGCCTACTATCTCTCTAAACTTCTCAACCCCGCTGAACAGAGATACACGGCGATGGAGAAAACATGTGCAGCATTGGTTTGGGTTGTTCAGAAATTAAAGCATTATTTTCTGGCCCATGAAGTCCACCTCATCGCTAGGATGAATCCGGTCAAGTTCCTTCTGGAGAAATCTGTTCTTACTGATAGGTTAGCGCGATGGCAAAGCTTTCTATCTCAATTCGATATCATTTATATTCAACAGAAAGCAATCAAGGGCTATGCCATAGCAGAACATCTCGCTCATCATCCCCTTCCTCGATTTGATCCAGTACGATCAGAGTTTCCGGATGAGGAACTGATGTCCGTAAATCAAATCAGAGATGATATGTGGACTCTGCATTTTGACGGAGCTCTGAATTCTCATGGAAAGGGTATCGGAATCGTTCTGTTATCACCTGAAGGTGTCACCATTCCACAAGCCTTTCAGCTTGATTTTCCAGTCACCAATAACATAGCTGAATACGAGGCACTTCTTGCTGGTCTCGAGGCTGCTCATTTTCATGGTGCCACTAAACTCAGGATTGTAGGTGATAGCCAATTAATTCTTCGCCAAGTGCTGACCAAGTATCGAACTCTTGATCCCAAGGTCAAGCCATATCAAGAACTTACTTCTGCTTACTCAAAGCTTTTCACAAAATTGATCTTTGTCCATGTCCCTAGAAATCAAAACATCTTAGCTGACGCTCTAGCTTCACTTGCATCTTCCCTTGATTTTCCTATCAGCAAGCAATCTGAATCGATCATAATTCATAGGCGTCTTTCACCCGCCGTGAAAGATCCTTCATTTCTTAGAACTAAGGAGAAGTTGCTGAAGAAATTCAAAGATGGAAGTATCGTGGAGAAAAGAGAAATCATGTTGATGGAGCTGTTAGAAGAGATGGATGATGAACAGAAGCCATGGTATTATGAAATTGCAAAATATTGTGAAGATCAATCGTATCCTGAAGAAGCTACAACTGAGGAAAAAAGAGCTATCAGGAGAGTTGCTCAACGATACACCCTAGTTGGGGGAGCATTATACAAAAGAGGTTTTGATGGAGTTCTTCTGAGATGTTTAGACGAAGATGAGCTTTGGAAGGTTATGGAAGGAGCTCATAGTGGAGTTTGTGGTGGCCATGTCAATGGACAAATGCTAGCAAAGAAGATCCTTAGACAAGGATTTTATTGGCCAACCATGGAAGAAGACTGCGTAGGATATGTCCGTAGGTGTGCCAAGTGTCAACTTCACGCCGACAAAATTCATTCTCCTGCATCTTCACTCCATCCTGTTTCTTCCCCATGGCCTTTCTCCATGTGGGCTTTCGACATTATTGGACCTCTTGGTAACTCAGATTCCGGCATCAAGCAAAAATCTTTCATTCTCACGGCAACGGAATACTTCACCAAGTGGGCAGAAGCTGAAGCATACGTGGAGATCAAAGCATCAACCGTCTGCAAATTCATCATGAAGAACATCATCATAAGATTCGGAATTCCAAGTACCATCGTCACCGACAACGGACCGCAGTTCGTGTCACAGGAATTGAAGGACCTCTGCAACAGGTATAAAATTGCATTGCATCATTCATCTCCTTATTATCCGCAAGGCAATGGCCAAGCAGAGGCAACTAATAAGACTTTGATAAAAATTATCAAAAAGACGTGTAAATCTAACAAATTCGCAGATTGGCCAGAAAAATTGGTTGAGGCTCTATGGGCCTACCGAACTTCAATCCGCACGCCTACTGGGCAAACTCCTTATTCCTTAACATTTGGAATGGAGGCGGTAGTTCCATATGAGATCCTTATACCGTCATTAAGAGTACAATTGAACAATGAATTTTCCATTGATGAACATCGTTCAGCACTTCTTACTCAATTGGAACTTTTAGACGAGAAAAGATGGTCAGCTGCTAATCATGCAAAAGTTTATCAAAACAGATTAGCACGTTTTTATCAAAAGAAAGTCATTGAACGAAAGTTCAAAGTCGGTGAAATGGTTGTTAAAAGAATTTTTGTAAAACCTGGTGGTCCGCGTTCTATGCTCCAACTCAACTGGGAAGGACCTTATGTTGTATCGCACGCTTATCCTGGTAATGCTTATCGTTTGGTTAATGCAGAAGGAGAAGAGCTAAATCATCCATGGAATGGTTTACATCTTAAGAAATACTACCCTTAGGTTAAAGAGTCGATCAGTATGGTACAAAGACCAGTGGAATCAGAAAATTTATAAACTCAAATTTCTTTGTTAGTCTTAATAATTTAACTTCAAACCCATTACTGCACACACTGACATGTTTGATTCGTGAGTAACAAGAGATGCCAAGTCCTAAAGAATATCAAAAGCTTGACTAAAAGTATAAAGTACAAATCATTCCTTTTAAAGTAAAATTCTGTTTTACACTCGGCCCATGATGTCGGAACGAGGCTTAGAATAGACTACCAAGAATACCCGCCATCTTAGTAGGAGGCCGTCATAAAAAAAATGGGGGAGATCCGTTCCAAAGCAAAGCAAAGAAAGAAAAAGATAGAAAAGCAAAAGCAAGGCAAAAAGCCAATGTCAAATCAAAAGGCCATTACACTACAAACGTTACATCAAGGCCATGAAATGAAACAAAGGGAACGCAAGGTCGATAAATACCCCAGAAAGAAAATGACCGAACCCCAACAGATATTAGGGTTGGAAAGGGACACCTTTTTAGGTCTCCGGAACCTTCTCATGGGCTTTCTAAATCTATTCTTCTTTTCTTTCTAAAGAGGTGTACTTCAAGCTTAAAGAATGGCTTAGATTGACTAAGGGTCAAATCATCAAATGGGATCACGAATGGAAACACAAGTTCAAACACGATGGGTTTTAAGTTAAGTTGTTAAAGAACAATTTGGAAATTAAGTTAATAAATGAATATGATCTTTTGATCTAAGTACCATACTGGTCTTTTAGTCAAAAAAAATGTATATGTAAAAATTTAAAAAAAATGTAAATTCAAAAAAATTGCATATGTCAAAATTCAAAAAAAATTGTATATGTCAAAATTCAAAAAAATTGCATAGTCAAAAATTCAAAAAAAATATATATACATTTTTTTTTCAAAATCTAAAGAATACATATTTCAAAACCCAAACAAAAAAATGAATATTTCAAAACCACAAAAATATTTCAATTAGCATTTGCTTGTGGCATTTAGTGTGTTTCATTCATTTTATTTTCGGTGAGCATATGTTTGCTTGCATGTTGCATTTTGCTTAAGTCTGATTACTCTTATTACCTTTGTTAATAAAGGCTATGCCCCTTGACTATTTATTCAAGGAAAAGATTAATTGACCATTTATTTGGTCAGGCACGGGGCTAAGCCTAAACAGATACTTAACCTGTTTGTTAAGTGTTGTACAGGATGCAAGATAAGCACAGGAACACGAAATTGGAGCCCAAAAGTTTCATGTATATATCAAAAGTATTTTGTACATGATACATGAAAAGGAAAAGAAGTACAAAAGCCCTCAAGGCTGGCTCTCCCCTCCGCCCTCATCCAACTGGCTCTGGGCCTCGTCCTGGGCATCTGGCGGTGGAGCTCTAGGAGGTGGAGGCGGTCCCATCGCACTTGGCCCTGCCTGGCCAGATGATATGGCTATGCTGGCGGTAAAGGCACTCGCCTGACCTCGATCGATAGCCCGCTGGCGGGCTCGCTGGTATCTCTCCTCCACCATCTTGCGCTCATGCTCTGCGACTGACAGACGTCCCTGAAGGCTCTCCATCCGAAGACGGTCGCGGTCCCTCTCCTCCGTCAGGATCTCCAAGCGAACCTGGAGTCGTGCCAGATCTCCAGTGGAGAGGCGCGCCACCTGAGCCTCCAACTCGGCAATGCGAGCAGCCGAAGTACGCGCTTCTGCTAGCTCCGCATCCCTCTGTCGAAGGGCCTCCTGAAGCTCAGCAACCTGCAGAAGAAGATTTTATTAGTCCAAGGCAATCAAGTAATTAAAATCAAATTCAGAAATGAAAAGTTGAAGAACTTACCCGAGCAGCACGATCCTCCTCCGCGAGAGAGGCCCGGTGGATGGCGGAGGTAAGCTGACTCTGGAGGTCAGCCAAGGCAGCATCGTGGGCGGAAGAAGTGGATGATGAAGCCCCGAAGGAAGGAGGAGCCGCCTGGGTGTAGACG
Source organism: Zantedeschia hybrid cultivar (assembly GCA_030544215.1). NCBI lineage: Eukaryota > Viridiplantae > Streptophyta > Magnoliopsida > Alismatales > Araceae > Zantedeschia > Zantedeschia hybrid cultivar. The sequence goes on from JARZZO010000016.1 coordinate 10,221,572, forward strand.
GCTCGCTGCACCAAAAGAACACTGTCAGTGGTTAATCGCCAAAACAAATAATTAATTAAAAACATGCATTCATATTCATTTATACATACCAGATCGAACAATTCTTTTTGGACTTGTTCTAGCTGGGCCTCCGCATCATGTAGGCGGGCCCGGAGGTCGATGATGACCGCATCACGTGCATCCTGCAAATCACGCATTCATACATTCATTCACCAACATAAATCAAGATAATAATAAAATTAAAGACGCATGAATGCATACTTACATCGAGTGGTCGGAGGAGCCGCAGTTGATCGGCGTAATGGGCCCGGTAATGCTGGAGGTAGCCCTCGCTACTCTCCGCACGGGACTCCACCCGTACGCCGCGGCGGTGCCAATCCTCGTACTGCTCGGGGAATTTCGCACGCCAATCTGTGAGGGCTTGCTTGCCCCTCATGCTCCTCCCGACGTCCTCCGGGACCTCCTCGTCGATCCATTCCTGGTGGAGGCCCAGGGTCCTCATCACAAGCCGGAGGCGGAGGGGCTCAATTTCGTTGAGGCAATGTAGCCACATTTGCCTCCCGAACCTCCTCCTGCCAGCCGTCACCCACGGCTGACCCTCCTCGCCCATACCAAGGTACGGGCGCCAGATCACCTGCATATAGATTAGATGCATTCATATAAATAATTTAAACAATAAAAGAATTGCATTTAATAAAATTTTTGAATAAGTTAAAAACTCACCAAAAGCTCTGGATAGTCCAAAAACTGACGGCGGAGGGCCGTCAGCTGATGGTGCTGTGGAGCTGTGTCCACAATTGGCTGCCAACGGCAGGCCAAGGGGACAGCATCTGGACGAACAATCCTCGCTCTGCCGAGCGGGAAATAATAGTAGCTCCACACCTGCATTTATAAACATATAAGTTAGAAAAAGCATCATATCATATTGCATATCATGAATAAATAATAACACATTTAATACCTGGAGGAACGGCGAGAAGCCGCTGACAGTAGTCTCGCGGTCCGGAATGACCGCGGATAAATCTGCAAACAGGTGGGCCAGGAGGGCCGCACCCCAGGCATACTCACCTAAGCTAACTAGATCATCTAACAGATACAGAAATCTACAGTGGATATGGTCGCCCTTCGTACCAAAGAGCAACCGACCGAAGAAAAAGACAAGAAAGACCCTAAGCTGTCGGTCTACCTCCTCTACCTGGCTAGGGTCCCTACAGTAGATGGCAGAGGACGACTCTGCTAGTCTATCCCTAAACTCCTCCCGGGTCTCGTCAGACCGACGCCGGGGCTCATCTAATCCAAGGGCAGCCTCTACTTCTACCCTGGGGACCATCCTGGACTCCCTGCCTATGCTAGATACCTCTATCCCTAATAAGGCCTCTGCTAATCCCTGATAGTTGGGGTAAGTCACCCCACTAACTGGTCGGCCCTCTACCCGGAGGCCAGTGATCCTGGCCACATCCTCTAGGGTGGGGACCATATGTCCCCACGGCATTAGGAAAGCCCGGCTTTCCGCATGCCAACGCTCCCTGAGCGCCTGTAACAAGACTAGATCGAGCCAAAATGGCTCGATGTCTAGTATCTCACCGAACCCCATCCGGCGCAGGCGCACCTTCTGGAAGTCCGGGAGCCCTCTGTAAGCCCCTATGACTAGGTCCCAAGAGATCCTAGCCCTCATCACTCCCTGCAAATAAAAAAAACAAAAAATAGGGTCAGTATTAATAAAAACAGGAAAATTCACTCTGTTTTGAAAGGCGTCAGCATACACAGACGTGTTTCAAAACACGTCCACATATCTTGACGCAATTCAAAAATATTTTCTACCTATTTTAAAAAATTCGAAATTTGACTTAAAAGACGTCGACCAAGGGCGACGCCTTTTGAAAGGCGTCACCTGGTCTGGACGCCTTTCAAGTCCAGATTTCGGGTTCTTGGAAGAACCCCTTTCTTCCCCTCTTTTCCTTGCCCATTCAAACCACAAGGGACTTACCGTGTGGAGGTCGCCCTCCTCTTCCTCTTCCACCGCCATGGGCGCCGGTGGAGGGAGCTCTTCCTCCAAGAAGGCCGCCGCCTCGGCTAACGCCGCCGGCACCTCCTCGGGAACCTCTTCTTCTTACCTTCGCCTCCTCTTGGCCAAGGTCTTCTTCTTCCTTGAACCTTCGCCGTGTTCCATGGCTCTAGAGAAGGAGTTTTGAGAGAGAGATCACCGGAATCGCCGGAGCTCGGGTGGAGAGAAGGAATTTTTGAGAAAGTGAGGAAGAAAGGAGGGCCTTCGCGGGTCTGTAATGAGAAGAGTGAAAGGCGTCGACTCAGGCAGACGCGTTTTAGCGCGCATAAGTTGAGGCGGTAAAGGACAGCTATTTGAATTGGTTGAAACACGTCCACATGGGTAGACGTTTTTCAGGTTCTGTTCAGAACCGTACACAGGAAAATCATGAAAGGCGTCTTTGTTACTAGACGCGTTTTAGGGAATTAATTATGGAATTAATGGCAGAATCCTGGGAAAAGTAGGAGAGAGAGTTGAAAGGCGTCTATACAGATAGACGCGTTTTAAGCTTAAATCGGGTTTTTAAGGATTAAATTGAATTTCTGGAAAAGAATATAGTTTTAAAGGCGTCTTTCTGAGTGGACGCATTTTACATTTCACAGAACCCGAACTGTTGAATTTTCAGGAAAAATCAGGTTTTTACTTAAGGAAAAATCATGTGCACATCACAGAAGGTTGAGGAAAGATTCTAAGGCATGAAAAATCGTTCTTTATTCAATAGAATCAATTTTTATTACATCAAAATCAAAGGGAGACAAAGGACATTCAAGGGAGAATATCATGAAGACCTTTAAGATAAGGAAATTTCAATCATTTATCTCTGTCTTTAGAGGATCTTACACGATAGCTAAAGCCAAGATTCCATAGAGTAATGATGATTTGTATGGCTTCATAATCTTCATCGAACTCCAGGTCACGCTTCTTGATTGGAAGTGTAGGAGAGAATTCAGGGAACTCGCGACGAGCCAAGCTGAGTTGAGTAAGGCACCGGTGTGGATTATATAACACAAACTCAGTAGCTCCAATTAACTTGAGGTCTGCTCCTGCTGTGCGGCGCACCCAAACTGGTTTTCCAATGAGAGCAAGCGGAGACGAGTCGAATATGTCGGATGTCATGAGTTTCAAATACTCTCTCCAATCGGCTCGGGTCTTGAGTTTTGGAACCTTGTTGACCATGTACTCGTTGAACTTTACAATATTAGCAATACAATGAATTGGACTATTCAAGAAGATCTGAGATGGATTCAGAGGCCTTTTCTTGCTATGCTCGAATTTGAAGTGAAGTTCTACCCATAAGGCAAAGAGTAGCATGCATCCATATGGAGGACGACCCACAGAAGCTGCAGAAAGTCCGCTGTAGAGATATGCTAAGAGAGCAGTGCTAATGGATTTACCTTCGAAAATTGCGCAAATAACACTAATTTGATCGTCTTCCAAGATGTTATCATGTGCAGGAAAGAATAAGGCACCGGCAAGGCATGTAACGAGAGCTTTCGTTACATCTTCCGCCTCATCCTCCCTTAAATCTTCAATTTCATAAAGAGTCCACTCGGCTAGTTTTGCGAGATTGATCCCCTTCTTCGTGAGGCATCTTTTAGCTTCTGAAGGATCCTTCATGATAGATGTCAATAGCTGTTGACCGGTGATTCTCTCTTTTGTCAAGGCTATCTTGTCTCTGTTATCTCTGGTCTTCGGGAGACCTAATAGAAGTTCCGCCTCTTCTAGAAGGATTGTGCACTCGAAGTCTTGGAAGAAGAATGTATGAGTTTGGGGATGCCACCACTCGATCAAGGCGCCCATAGCCGCCCAGTCTACGTTCGCACTTTTGTAATTCTTAGCGAGCACTACAAGTCCTTGAAGATCCCACTTGGATATGAACACTTGCATAGAAAGCTTGACACTTTTTGCAAGTTTACGAATCCAAGGAAGAGACGTGAACTTTCTTGGGCCAGGAAACATGGGGTAATTCTGAAAGAAAGATAAAAAGGAAGCTTGATGAGGAGCATGATGAAGTTTGATGGAAGACATGAAGAACATGAAAGAAAGTTGATTGAACTTACTTGAAGATTGGGATTTCTTCCATTAAGATGATTCTCTATATCTGCAAACATCTCTAGAGACATCTTCATCTTCTTGTTTGAGGAATCCATCTCTCTTTTTCGGAGTTTCTCCTTCTTGAAGCTTGGGAAGCTTGAAAACCTTGAAGAAACCTTGAAAATTTGGAAGAAAACTCTCCTTTGGATCTTTGGACTATGATAGGATTACTTAGGAATAACCTAAGGGTGTTTATATAAGAGGAATCGCGATCCTAAGTAGACCTTTTCCGGATTGGAAAAGGGATGTGCATTGATAGAGTTGGAGTTCGGATAGAGAACAACAAGAAATTTGTTTCTGTGATTGAAAAGGCGTCATTGAACAGCGACGCATTTGAAATGTCAAGAAGATCCCATTGTGGAATTCAAGTCCCGACCGTGGCTAAAAAGACGGTTATTTCTACCCGTATTCCATGTAATTATTTTGCATTTGCATTACTATATGTTAAATATTTATTAGATTATATCAAGGACCTTGTGGTTTTGATGAAACTGGAATTTGAGTTCCCCTTCAACAAAAACAGTGATAATTCCAGAGGATTCTTAATCGCACGGATAGGCCGTTGGATTGTTAATTAGTGGGGACGATGGTTCCACTTTTGTGAAACGGTGCGTGGATAAACAAGCTTCGGCTTAGCACTGAATTACAAGAATTGGTATCTTGACTCGTTAGTAACAATTTAACAATATTATCCTTGATTAATTTATATTTTATTTAACTTTATATTTTTCTTTTAGCCCAGCATGCATCATATAGGACTTTGAAATCATTGAAATAAGAATTAATTACTGATTAAGTTTCAGACCATAAATCAAAATAATCTCAACATGATATGAAATATTCCATTCTGAATTGAGTATCTTGATTATCTTTGAGGTTCGCTTAAAGATATCTTTGGAATTTTATCCTTGATTGGATTCTTTATCCAATATTTCTTGTTTTCTTTTAAGATCCATCATGGCTGCAGCACGTCCACATTGGCTGGCAAACGCTCCCCATGATGAAACCTACAGTGTCTACGACCTGGGGTACTTCCCACTCCGAGGAGGTTGATCGACCTTATTTTATTTCCTTGTCTACCTCATCCAGACAGGATTAATTCCATTGATTTCTTTGAGCTATCTTCATTGATAATTTTGAGAAAAATTCCAATCATGTGATGTTAAGAGCGTGTCTCATCACACCTTGGCATCACCTTTTTAGTACATTCCATTCCATTTCACTCCCTTGCAAAGACGATGCCAAGGTGAGGCAGCTGTAGACACGCTAATTTTGACGTCATTTCGAGTAAATTTTATATCATATAATAATGCCTCATAATGGTCTGATAATTAATCATTAATTAATTTTTATTAATCTTTTTAAGTGTCGGGTTTAACAGACATGTTTAAGTTAATCAATTAAATTGATTTTAGCTCAAATTTGAGTTAAAATATGAAGAATTCTAAAAGACGTCAACCCACGTGGACGCTATTTAGAGTTTATTCCTGTTTTAACGTTTAAAATTTGAATTTTAATTAATTTATTAACTAAAAGGCGTCTGGGCATGTCGACGCGATTTAAGTTTCCTAAGTGATTTTAACTTCTCCTCTGGATATTTATCCTTATCTTAATTAATCTGAAAGGCGTCATACAAGGTGGACGCGTTTTAGATAATTACAGATAAAGATGAATTAATCAGTAATTATCTGTCGGTTAAGATGGATAAATTCGGAGTTTTCAAATGTTAATCGCGAACGCAAGGAATGCCTATAAATACCTTGCATGTTGAAGAGTTAAAAAGAAAGAGAACAGAATTGAATTGAGTTGAGCCATAGCGTTATAGCGATTTGAAGATCGAAGCAACGTCGTAACGCCGGAGCGCTGCCATTTCCAGAAGTCAGCGTCCCTTTCAAGATCTTCATCCTTTCAAGAGCTTCAACCGATTGGGCATAAGTTTTTCATTACTGCATTCATTTTATTAGTTTCATTCTTCATTCACTTCATGCAAACACACACCACAGCATAATCTTTCAAAAAACCTACTTGATCTAAGGGGTTTCAAAGCCATTCAAAAAAAGATCAAAAGGGGGAAATCAAGCATAACTTCTGGACGATCCTCAACTTCAAATTCAATAGCAAGAACAAAGAGGCAAAGAAAAGGGCTCTCTTTCTTCAGCCGGCTGAGGAAGGGGAACCAAGGACTCAATCTTCCGCGTTTTGAAAGGTAGGCGATCATACTCTCTTTTGAAACTTTTTAAGTTAAAAGTTTCTGGCGATCACTGCACTTTAGTTGCTGTTTTTAATAGGTTAGTTTACACTAAACAACATAGATATTTCATGTTAATCACACGGTCATTCTAAGCACCTACAGTTTGCATGGCCGAAGCCACTCTCGGTACGGTTTACACGGACTTAAGAATACCATGCCGCTCCCGATACGGTTTGCATGGCCGAAGCCACTCCCGGTACGGTTTACACGGACTTAGAATACCATGCCGCTCCCGATACGGTTTGCATGGCCGAAGCCACTCCCGGTACGGTTTACACGGACTTAAGAATACCATGCCGCTCCCGATACGGTTTGCATGGCCGAAGCCACTCCCGGTACGGTTTATACGGACTTAGAATACCATGCCGCTCCCGATACGGTTTGCATGGCCGAAGCCACTCCCGGTACGGTTTACACGGACTTAGAATACCATGCCGCTCCCGATACGGTTTGCATGGCCGAAGCCACTTCCGGTACGGTTTACACGGACTTAGAAAGAATACCATGCCGCTCCCGATATGGTTTGCATGGCCGAAGCCACTCCCGGTACGGTTTACACGGACTTAGAAAGAATACCATGCCGCTCCCGATATGGTTTGCATGGCCGAAGCCACTCCCGGTACGGTTTACACGGACTTAGAATAACATGCTTCCTGAAGAAGGGACCTTTATTCATACCTTCCGGCTGAAAGTCCGGAAAAAAGTGATTTACATAAAATAACGCCGAAGGCGCTCTACATTCCAGGTGCGAGGGAGAGGCTGGCCCGAAAGGGTTTCCAACCGATAAGCCCCTCGTCTGATTACTTCTTTGACCCGATAAGGCCCCTCCCAGTTGGGGGCAAGCTTTCCTGAGGCTTCGGCCGGTTTGGAAGCATGAGCATTCCTCAACACGAGGCTCCCGATTTCAAAGCTTCGGGGCTTCACTCGAGTGTTGTGGTACTTAGCCATGCGCTGCTGATAAGCTGCCAGCCGGATACGAGCCCTGTCTCGGGTCTCTTCAATGAGGTCCAGATGATCTTTCAAGCCTTCTTCGTTGGCCTCCGGATTGTAAGCAATGACTCTGGGAGAGGGAAGGCCGATTTCCACTGGAATAATGGCCTCTATCCCATAAGCCATGCGAAATGGAGTTTCGCCGGTAGGAGTTCGGCTCGTCGTCCGATAGGCCCACAACACTCGGCAGCTCCTCTACCCATCGGCCTTTGGCTTCGCCGAGGCGGGTTTTCAGTCCCTGCAGCAGGCTTCGGTTGGTGACTTCGACCTGGCCGTTTGCTCGAGGATGGGCTACCGAAGTGAATTTGTGGAGTATGCCGAAGCTGGCGCAGTTGTCGCTGAACCGACGGCTATCGAACTGCTTGCCGTTGTCCGTAATGATGGCCCGGGGGTGGCCGAACCGGCAGATGATGGACTTCCATACGAAGTTCCAAGCATTGCTATCGGTTATTGATGCGAGGGGTTCGGCTTCTACCCACTTAGTAAAATAATCTACCGCCACGATGAGGAATTTTCTTTGGCCGGTGGTGATGGGAAAAGGCCCCAGGAGGTCGATTCCCCATTGAGCGAAAGGCCAGGGATCGGATAAGGGGGTCAGAAGGGTGGCTGCCTGGTGGATGAGGGAGCTGAACCTCTGGCACTGATCACAGCGCCGTACGAGGGCTAAAGCGTCCTCTCGGAGTGTCGGCCACCAGTAGCCTTGCCTTAGAAGCTTGTGAGCCAGGGCCCTTCCTCCCGCATGCGCTCCGCATACCCCTTCATGTACTTCTCTCGTGGCGTAGTTGGCTTCAGCCGGGCCGAGGCATCGTAGCAGCGGTCGACCGAAGGACTTCTTGTATAACACCCCGTCCAGGAGGAGGAAATGGGATGAGCGTTGCCGAATGTGCTTCGCCTCCCTTGAGTCTGGCGGGACTTCTCCTCGGAGGAGAAAAGCGACGAGGGGAGTCATCCACGTCTCGGCTTCGGCCTCAGTGACCTGCATGGCTTCAGGCTCGCCGAGGCTTGGTTCGGCGAGTTCCTCCACTAGGATCATTCGGCCTCCTCCCCCGTCTTGAGTTGACGCCAGCCGGGAAAGTGCATCGGCTCGGGCATTCTCGGCTCTTGGGATCCTCACGATTTCATAAGAATCGAATTGAGCGAGGATCTTGCGAGTTACCTGAAGATAAGATGCCATTATGGTGTCCCGAGCCTCGTATTCTCCAGAAATATGGCTGGCGATCAGCTGAGAGTCGCTGAAGGCTTTCAGGTTCCGGGCGCCGAGCTTCCTCGCGGCCCGGAGGCCAGAAATGAGGGCTTCGTACTCGGCGGCGTTGTTAGTTGCTGGAAAGGAGAAACGCAAGGCGTACTCCGTGACGACTCCTTTGGGCGATGCCAGGATCCACCCTGCGCCGCTGCCCGTGGAGCACGCGGAGCCGTCTACAAAGAGTCGCCATTCGTCTGCTAATGGACGAGCCGAAGTGTCCTCGGCTTCGGGTACGTCGGCTTTCGGCTGAGGTGCCGAAGAAGCGCCGGGAGTGAGTTCGGCGATAAAGTCCGCCAACGCCTGGGCTTTTATTGCTACCCGAGGTGCGTAGGAGATGTCGAACTCTCCTAATTCAATTGCCCATTTTGCCAGCCTGCCGGACACCTCCGGTCGGGAGAGAATCTGCCTCAGGGGCTGGTCGGTAAGTGTAGACACGCTAATTTTGACGTCATTTCGAGTAAATTTCATATCATATAATAATGCCTCAGAATGGTTTGATATTTAATCATTGATTAATTTTTATTAATATTTTTGAGTGTCGGGTTTAACAGACATGTTTAAGTTAATCAATTAAATTGATTTTAGCTCAAATATCGGTTAAAATATGAAGAAGTCTAAAAGACGTCGACTCATGTGGACGCCATTTAGAGTTTATTCTTATTTTAGCATTTTACATTTGAATTTTAATCAATTGATTAATTAGCTAAAAGGCATATGTGAGACGTGACGCGTTTTAGGTTTCCTAGGCTATTTTAACTTCTCTTCCGGATGTTTATCCTTATCTTAATTAGTGTAAAAGACGTCTACACATGTGGACGCGTTTTACCTGATAAAGATAAAGATAAGTTTTCCCGGATGTTTATCCTTATCTTAATTAATCTGAAAGGCGTCAGCCATCATGGACGCTTTTTAGATAATTACAGATAAAGATGAATTAATCAGTAATTATCTGTCTGTTAAGATAGATAAATCCGAAGTTTTTCTATGTTAATCACGAACGCAGAAAAGGTCTATAAATACCTTGCATGTTGAAAAGTAAAAAAGTTAAGCGTAATTGGAAGTTAAGCGTAACCTTGAGCGATAGAAGATCGAAGCAACGACGTCGGAACGCTGAAGCACTGCCGTTTCCAGAAGTCGGCGTCCATTCTTCATCCTTTCGAAGCTTCATCCAATTGGGCATAAGTGTTTCATTTTTGCATTATTATTCTACATCTTCATTAATTTCATTCTTCATATTCACTTCATGCAACACACACCACGGCATCATCTTTCAAAAACCTATTTGATTTAAGGGGTTTCAAAACCATTTAAACAAGTAAGTTTGTTGTTCAATTATATGCTTAAAATCATGATCAGTTTAGATATTGATTCCATTTGAATTCTCATCATCATTGTTTCTTTATTTTTCTGTTCCTGTTTCTGCTGCACTCAACAACAACAAGAGAACAAAAGGGGAAATCAAGCACAAATCTAGAAGGACTTCTGGACGATCCTCAACCTCAAATTCAACAGCAAGAACAAAAGAACAAAGAAAGGGCTCTCTTTCTTCAGCCGGCTGAAGAAGGGGAATCAAGGACTCGACATCTTCCGCGTTCAAACAGGTAGGCGATCAAAACTCTCTTTTGAAACTTTTAAGTCAAAAGTTTCTGGCGATCACTGCACTTAGTTGCTGTTTTTAATAGGTTAGTTTACACTAAACAACATAACTTTTTCATGTTAATCTCACGAGCATTTCTAAGCACTCACAGTAAGAACCTTTACCGAATGAGCAAGAAAATAAGGCCGGAGCCTCCTCGCGGATGAGACAAGGGCTAAAGCCAGTTTCTCCAGCGCGAGATACCGGAGTTCCGCTCCTTGAAGGGCTCGGCTGGTATAGTAGACTGGCTTCTGAACGCCATCTTGATCTCGGACGAGGACGGCGCTGAGAGCCGTCTCGGAGACTGCGAGGTACAGGCTCAGAGGCTCCCCGGGGACCGGCTTGGACAGAATGGGGACTTTGGATAGGTAGGCCTTCAGCTGGTCGAAGGCTGCTTGGCACTCATCCGTCCACTCAAAGCTATTAGCCTTCTTCAACAGCTTGAAGAAGGGGAAACAGTAATCTGCCGCCCTCGACATGAAGTGGCTTAGAGCTGCGATCCTCTCGTTCAGCTTCTGTACCTCTCGGAGGTTTACCGGGGGGCGCATTTGGATGATGGCCGAAACCTTCTCGGGGTTAGCTTCTACCCCTCGGTGAGTGACCATGTAGTCGAGGAACTTCCCGGAGGCTACCCCGAAGGCGCACTTGGCCGGATTCAGCTTCATCTTGTACCGCCGTAGGGCGGAGAATGTCTCGGCCAAGTCGGCCAAGTGTTCTGCGGCGACGCGGCTTTTGACCAACATGTCGTCTATGTAGACCTCCATGTTTCGGCCGAGCTGCGGGGCGAACACCTTATTGACAAGGCGCTGATATGTCGCGCCGGCGTTCTTCAGACCGAAGGGCATCCGGGTATAGCAGTATAGACCCAGATCGGTCGTGAAGCTGGTTTTGCTCTCATCATCCGGATACATCCGGATCTGGTGATAGCCTGAATAGGCGTCAAGGAAGCTTAAGAGCTCGTGGCCGGAAGTTGCGTACACCACCTGGTCTATTCGAGGCAGCGGGAAGCTATCCATCGGACAGGCCTTGTTGAGGTTGGTGAAGTCCACGCACATTCGCCACTTGCCATCTTTTTTTGGCACCATCACCACATTGGCGATCCAGTCTGGATGATGCACCTCTCGGAGGTGTCCGGCGTCCAGCCCCTTCTGCACTTCGGCTTAGATGGCGGCTCTCCTTTCCTGATTGAAGGTGCGCCGCTTCTGCTTTACCGGGGGCTGGTCGGGATCAATATGCAGTCGGTGCTCTGCTACCTCCGGGTCAACCCCGGGCATGTCCGCCGGAGACCAAGCGAAAACGTCGAGATTCTTTTTCAAGAACTTGGTGAGCTTCTCTGCTTCGGTCTCCTCTAGGCCGGAGCCTATCATCAGGGTTCGTCCTTCGCCTCCCGGAATCGAAATGGCGAGGAGTGCTTCCCCCGGAGATGATTCGATTGCTAGGGTTTCGGCCGCGGCCTTCCCTTTGACCGAAATCATATAGCATTGCCGGGCTGCTTCTTGATTCCCTCTGGCCTCGCCTATTCCGTGGCTGGTATGAAACTTCAGCTTCTGATGGAAAGACGAAGGCACGGTTCCGACCCCGCCGATTAGCCTTCGGCCGAGGATGGCATTGTAGGCCGAATCGATCTTTACAACGGCAAAGTCCGTTTCAACGGTTATTTGCCGGGGGGCGGAGCCTAAGGTTACAGGGAGTCGGATAATGCCCTCTACTCGGCAGGGCGAGCCGTTAAAACCGAAGAGGGGCCCCCGGTGAGGCTTCATATTAGTCTCACCCAATCCCATCTTTTCAAAACAATCATAAAATAAGATGTTTGGGGCACTTCCATTATCAACAAATACTCTATGTACATCGTAGTTATTTATTACAGCGTTTATGACGAGGGCGTCGTCGTGAGGGACCTGAATATCAGTCAGGTCCTCTGAGCCGAAGGTGATATCTTCTTGGCGAGGTCGCTTCGGCTCGACGTCGATCGTCGCTATAGTGGCAGAGCTGCGCTGCCGTGGCCTCGATCCTTCCCCTGGCCCTCCGGATATCATCATAATAGACCCAGAGCTAGGTCTTTGATGGGGTGCTTCTGCCGAGGCCGAGGTGACCTTCGGCGGAAGAGCGGCTTCTATCGCCGGGTGCTGCTGCTGCCTGGGCGTTGCAGGGACGTCCCGGTTCCGCTGCGGCGGGGGTTGCTCTCGTCGGTACTGCGGCAGTCTTCCCTCCCGGATGAGGCGGTCGATTTCCTCTCGAAGCTGCCGGCACTCATCCGTCGTGTGGCCGATCTCCCGGTGATACTCACAGTATTTGCCGGGATCCCTTCGGCGAGGATCCGTCTTAATGTGCTCCGACCGCCGGATCATGCCCTTCACCTCCATGAGCATTCGGGAAGGGGGAGCAGGTAAGGGTAGGTACCGCGGTTGCGGGTCCCGTCGCCTTTCCCTGTCCCAATCCTCCCGGCGGTATCGCTTTCGGGAGGGCTCTTGATCTTCTGGTCGAGGTCGGGCCACCTGGGGGGCAGGTGACGAGGCTGTTTCGGCCACGCCTTTACCTCTGGACATCATCAGGGCCTCCCGGTTGATGTATTTATGGGCCCGGGCCACGAGGTCCTGGAAGGTAGGGGGATGGCGTTTCCCGATGGAGCCGAGGAGCCCTTCGTCCTGACACCCGCTGATCACGGCCGAGACCGCGATCGAGCTGTCGAGGTTCGGGATTTGGGCAGCCTCGGTCCGGAACTTGGTGAAGTATTCCTGGAGAGTTTCGGTGGGGCCCTGCCGGATGGCCAACAGGTTGGCGGAGGTTTTGCACTGCCGGGTGGCATCATAAAACTGGTCGATAAACAACTGGCCCAACTGGCCTAGGGAGTGGATGGAGTTGGGGGCCAGCGTCTCGAACCAGGTGAGGGCGGTTTTCTCAAGGGTGAGGGGGAAAAGTCGGCAGCGAACTGCCTCGGCGACCCCTCGGACCAAGAGGTATGCGTTGAATCTCTGGAAATGACAGACCGGATCTGTCATTCCGTCGTAGAGAGGGCCCTTCGGCAGCTTGAAATTGGGAGGCACCTCGGTAGCCAGGAGCTCCGCTGTGAACGGGGTCTGCTCCAAGATGTTGCTGGCAAGAGGTGCCCCGTATGGCCGGGACACCATCTGTTGCATTTCCTTGCGCATTGCCATCAGCCGCCGGTCCAGGTCCGAGGCGGTCGAAGTAGTGACTGATTGTCCTCCGGTCCGTGCCGGGCGGAATTCCGACGAAGCATAGTCCCGCTCCATCAGTCGATCTGAGCGAGCTCGGGCAGGTAATGCCGAGGGCTCGCTGCGCGTCGCAGCGGTTTCGTTGGGAGAAACCGGTGTAGTCGTCGGCCGGGACCGGGCATCTTGTACTGGGTAGAGTGGGGGGAGTGGCGCCTGCTGAGGAAGCTGTCCCATCAGTCCTACGCTCTGGGCGATGGCGGATACCATCTCTTGAAGCGGTACTAGGGAGGTGACGGCAGCTGCTAGCGTCGCCATTTGCTGTTGGAGCACCCCCACTCGGTCTTCCGCAGCGGACTCCGGTATGACCGGCAGAGACATGCTCGGCGGGGCAGAAGGGGCGCCTTCGGAAGGCAGCATCTGCGCCGAGGCCTCCCGTGCTTCTGCTTCGCTCTGTCCGGATCGTCGGGTAACAGGTCTTTGAGACATGACTTGTTTGTTGGTTTCTCACAGACGGCGCCACGTGATGTAGCCGAAGCTATCACGACCGGATTCCGAAGCTGGAATCCGAAGTTATAGATCCGGAGCTGGGTCGGATCGGTGCAAGAGGCCCGACGGGGATCCGGAAGGCGATGGAGGCAGAGACGAAGCCGAAGGTCCGAGGCCGAGGGTAACTCGGTCAGATGTTGGCTTGTCTTCGGAAGGCGGGGCCAAGGCTCCTTCGGTCGGGGATGCAGCCGGCGCACGGCGTCGAGACCGGTGGGAGAAGTCCGAGGTTGGCGGCCGATACCGACTCGGGGAGGTCGGCGATGATTCGAACCGAGCCCCTGTAGGAGGGAAAGAAGAAGAAGGAACCGGTCAGCAGGAGTCCCGGGCTTCGGCCCTTAGGAACCCCCTCCGACGGTCAAGTTAGCTTCTGAAGAAGATTCGATTCAGAAGGCAAAGAGTAGCTTTAATGCTTTTCGGACTATAGTCCTTTAGGGTCTCGAAGGCATAGAATTGCCTACCTTTGGCAATAAATAGCGGTGTATTTATAGCAGAGGATAGAGGATGGTTAACGGTGACAGCCGATATAGGACTATGTCCGGGCTTACTGGTAAACCGCCATAGTGCCTAGTCCTCCACCGGAGTGGGCCGGACTCGGCTATCGGGCCGAAGGGGTTGGGCCGCTGATGGGCCGAAGCCTGCTGGGCCTGAGGCTGCCGGGCTGCTCCCGGGCCGTAGGCTGATGGGCCGCTGACGGGCTGAAGCCTGTTGGGCCGGGAGCAACGGTGCCGCTTACGGGCCGAGGGCTGTTGGGCCGCTAATGGGCCGAAGGCTTCCTGAGGGCCTTGTACTGCTGCTGCTGGGCTGAACTGGGTTTGGGCTTGTTTTAATGGGCCGAAGCGGATTCTACCTCATCAGTCTTTAAACAAGATTAGTTATTTTTTAAAATACTCGATGCAATGGGGGGCATTGCAGTCCAGCTAGTTGCTGTCCAATATGATTTGATCGATGACAAATGTAGGGGGTGTGTAATTTTGCTTTTTCCAAAAAAAAAATGTTGAGCTTGTGGCCCATCTCACTTGGTGTCCGTACCGTTTGATCTTTAATTAGATGGTCAAAAAAAAAATAGAAAAAAAAGGATCGCACTCCTAGTGATCTTATGGCTCAGAGTGCGTGGAGTGTGATGTCATATGCAGCCACACACCCCAACTCCAACTACCGTATGATCAAATAGATTGGATAGTAGCTTGAAATTAACCCCCTTCTTAACAAAGCAAAGACCTAAAAATTAACAAGAAATACTGCCATTGCAATCTACACACTAACCATTGAGTAACATGCCCAATATTGGGTTCTTGGGTATGTCTGAGCCCAAATTTATTGGGTGTAGACGGGTCGGGGCCTGGTTCTCAGACCCATTTTGATAGCCCACCTACTCCACATGTTGCTCTTTAAAAAAAATAAAAAATATCATTTTATTAACATTAAAAACTCTTTTGTAGGGTTTCCACATAAGTAAAAAGTAAATAATGGTGATAGATGATCCTCTAGAAATATTTAGACGAATGGCATCTGCGAGCCATGTTCACGTATGATTTTATGCCCTCTTTGGTTAGAATATTAATATTTATATTTTAATATTTCTGTAACTAATATTAATATTGAAATAGAATAGAGAAATGCAAAAGAGGCGGCTGAAAAGGAAAGAGAGAGTGAGGGGTAGGAAAGAAAGAGAAGAGAGAGTCTTGAGGCTCTCAAATACTAAATTCTAACATTTTTAATGTAGGTTCAGACCTGTCATGAGTCATGACTCATAATAAATATATTTTAACAATAAATACATTTCAAAATTGATGGAGTATAATTAAACACCTAATATTAGCAGCAATAATAATGTTGATACTCATGGAGCTATCTAATAAAGTAAATAAACACCCTGTTAAGTACTCTTCTGTCAAGGCCACGAATATTAAATTTTGACAGAATATAACAAACAAAATTGAAACGAAGAAACAAAAAGTAAGATGAAATCATACTCAAAAGATTCTTGAATGTTTTTTAAGGTACACATGGCATTTCATAAGTTTAAAATTAAAACTATTTTTATTGACATTTAAAGAAGTTAGAAGCCATGCTCCAATGGGCAATGGCATCCAATATGCCACAGAGGGATGCCATGAGAACTAATTAAAAATATTTGTTTATTCATTTTTCATTATTGTATCAAATCCCTTCATTTTTTCTTGAAACTACTAAATGGTTGAAATAAATATATAGGATTGACCTTGAGCATTGATGTCGCATATGCTATTTAATTATTGTACTGTATCAGTATCAATGAATTACTTAATTTAGTAATTAATCTATCATTATAACAAATTTAATCTAGATCTAAATCTGTATTATGTAACAATTCGGGCTTTAAAGTCAAGTATTAAGACCCTCTCGTATCCCAAACTCCCTACTTTCCTGTCACCTTCCTTCTATATCGATTATAGTTTACATTCTAGACTGAAAAAACAAAGTTAGTACACCAACCAAATGGATAGAATAGCATTCCCTCTTATTATGTGAGGACCAAGATTCCACAATAATCCTGTTCACCCTGTCATAATTGAAGTTTATATTGAGCTGGGGTTTAGTCGTGTATTAACCTCTCTGTGGATGCTTTCACTTGTTTCTGATTTTCTACACGTGTTTCCGTTTGCCTTAACATATGTTTATGTTTTGCTTAATATCTGGCTGCTACATATGTTTATGTTTTGCTTAATATCTGGCTACCAAGATTCGGGAGATTAGGCTACCTTTGACTTCCATTCTTACAAATTGCTTCCCGTTCCTCATTATAGAAGTAAAAAGGCATTCTCCATTTCTTATTTTTTGAATGAGGATACCATTTAACTATCATGTTTAACTTGTGCAAGAATGTCCCTTTTAGGAAAATGTTAGCTTTAAAGGACCTTAAGTTTTTTTGAGAGAAGGCCTTCTAATTATGAGAAGAAGACTTCAAAACAATTCTCATTCTTTCTTAAATGACCCCTTTTTTTTTGGAAGGCTTCCTAGAGGGTTTTATCAAAGACATCTAAGTAGATTCATTGCCCATCTTAAGTGAAAACTAGTTTCTAGGAATGGATGACAACATTGGGTTGGATTGATCAGCCAAGTGAACCCTATCTTTTCAATTGAAGTATCCTCCCGTTCTTTCCTTCAGATAAGATGCAATTCCGCTTAACTTCTGATTCCTTAAGTTCCTACTACGCTCCTTATCAAATGGATTTACACAGCATTCTAGACGCAACCCATCAAACAGGTACAGTGCTTAAATTTCAAACTCTCAGAATCATCATCCAATGCATTCGAATTTCAATGTTCCTGCACTCTCCATGAACACTGAAATAGAAGAGATAGTAACAACTAAGTTGATGGAACACAGTGAGCCATATCAATGACCAAAAAAAGGGCAGACTTGGCATTTAGATCAACAAAAAATTGATCCCTAGGTCAATAAAAAGGAAACACTCAGAACAAGATGACAAGGCAGGCCCACAGCACAGTCCAAGCTCCTGATGATTTTTGCTGCCAACTGCAGACAGACGAATGATGCAAACTACCCAAACGGGTCAATGATGCAAGCTCGATCCATGCTCATCCAACCAGGACAAAAGCTCTTGAATAAAAACTTCTGCTTCAGGTAGAGATGTCAATATACAAATCTGAGTTTAAGCAAATAGTTTGACCAGGTAAGGCCAAGTAGTTACACTGACGACAGCTGCTAAAATAGCAGTCCACCATGGAAGAAATGTCTCCTGCAAGGAAGAAGAAGAGGAAGTCCGGATCTCTATGGGAAACCTGCATTCATCATCTGATGGGTCCACAGTGGTAATCAATCCCATACCACCAAAATCACAACTATCTGGGTTTTGATCATGCTGCTGATAGTAGCTATTAAAAGCATAGGATATGTTTCCTGGCCAAGTGATGTTTGAGCACGAGCCACCAGTAGACAAGGCACTACAGTCTGCTACAGAACACGCCTCCAAAGCACTCAAGGACACATTTGACAAGTTCTTGTTGTTGTTCACCACACACCACTTGGCAGCAAGGTAGTCCACATTCTGAGCATTCGCAAGATTCCTTGAACCCTGGCCTAAATCCACATTGTACTTAGCTTGACCATCAAAGGTGAAGATACCCCAATGTCTCTCAAAGTTTCCAAATGTTAAGCTTCTTAGATCCTCATCTAAGAGGCTAAAGATGTATATTTCCATTGGAAACCTTTTAGGTCTTAATGGGGTTCCAGATTTGCTCCGCAGATGATCCAATAGGCCTTTCACAAACCTCTGAGCATTCAATGCTGAAGCATTTGCAGCTCCATCTGTGGGCCATCCTATCTTTCCAACAATTAAATCCATATTGCCAAAGCCAATGCTTGACAGAGATGTAATTAAAGCATCAATGCTTGCGTCAAAGATGTTTTCATATTTGTTATGGCCATCAGTCAGCGGATGTGCAGTTGGCTGAAAAAGAGCCATCTCCACAGATAAGTTTTTGTTTTGTTGAACACTGATGAAAGGGTAGATATCAACCACAAATGGTGACCCATGCTTTGAGAGAAATGTGAGGAGCTGGATCATGGTCCTGTTGAGATCAGGTCTGAAATGGGCTTTTGAAGGGAGACTGGAATCAACACGATAAGCATCAGCATTGCAAGGAACAACGACTTTCACCCTGCCTGCTAATTTTGCCCCAGCCAGAGCCAGCTGGATGTTGGTTGCAGCACCAATTACATAAGGGCTATATCTTTGTCCATAGCTTAGGAGGAATGGTTCATCCCCAACAGCAACATACCTGCAGAAGATCTATTAGTTGATATGAAAAAGTTCTTTAACATTACAGTTTACAGCTACAGTTTACTTTTCACAGGCAGATACATGATGTTGCCTTTTTCACCGACGTGTACATTGTTTGTCCTCGAGCCAAGAGCTTTTCCGTAAAGATTACAAGCACAAAGTAAAGTGCTAAGCTAACAACAAAGCCATTAGAAACAACATTATTTCTGATACCCAAGAAGGCAGAAAGAACTAGTCAACTAAGTCCAGAGGTTAACATCTTTTATTAGTAAGAGCAAGGTATGAAAATAAATGAATGACTAAAAGTCAGCCCTTAATATACAAATCAATTTTATACATAGTTAATATTAATTCCCTTTGCAGTTCTACATTTTAGAGTTGTGTCAATAAAGTGTAGGCAATCTATGGCAGGATGCACAGCTGATGACTGGAATTCCAGGTCCGTTCAAAATCATCAATAATTTTTTTTGGCTTAGACAGTCTTATGTTGTCAAAACAGACGACTTGAGTATGTAAGGGCACAAGGAACTTGAACAAGCTTGCCTTAGACAGAATGACACAATTGACACAAGCGCAAACAAATCTTTGGCTACCTACCTAAGCAAACAAGCACATCTCCGATTGATGATGGATAAGCAAACAAAGTCCTTGCATACTCAATGTATCTACCTTCGCTCACTGTGTCTTCTCCAGCCTACCTTTTTTTTTTGGAAGGTGGCATCAGCCGCTATTCATTCCCATAGAACAATAGTACAAAGGATAACACTGAGTACACAGAAGGATGCGAGGACATCAACCACCCCTCAACATCTCTCAGGATGACAACAAAAACAAAAATCACCCTTGATTTATCAAGAGAATAAAAAGAGAGGACCCATACAAGTAGAATCTTCCCGGATATGCTACATATTGAAAGACCTGTGACTGATTAAAAAGAAGAAAGGATCATCCTCACCTGAATAGATTCACTGGTCTACCCCATTCGTCCATCCAGTGTACAGCTCTTCTTAAAATATGAACAATACTATTAAACTGATCAGAAAACCTTCTTCTATTTCTCTCTTGCCATATAGCCCAAAGCAGCGCAGGAAGGAACAGGGACCAGATTATTTATGTGGAGAACAAGAACCTGCCTGTTTCCATCCTTTCATCAGGTCTTGGACAGAGGAAGGCACCTCCCATAGGATAAGGAAGTGTCTGCAGACAATGTTCCCTAGCACATTGATTATTCCACAATTGCCAAAAATGTGATCAATACTTTCCGCAAAACTATCATAGAAAATACACGGACTTCTGAATTGGAAAGTTTTTTAAGTCTGTCTGTAGTTGGAAGCCTCTTCCAAGCCACTTTCCACATGAAAACCTTGATTTTGTTTGGTAAAAATCCCACCACACCCTATAACCTCCATCATTCAGAATTCTCACAAGAGCATTTACAGAAAATCTCTCTCCTATCCCAGACCCATAATCTTCTATCAACCATATTGCTGTTCAGCTGAACTGATTGAATACTGTTCATCAGAGTCAATAATTCCTCCTTTCAGAGTCACTTGGATTTCTCTGGAAATTCTAAATCCAATGAAAATGATCTTATAATGAATGTCTTCTCCAATCTTCACCTTAACTTTCTCAATGATGGACCAAAGTATCAATTTTTCTCATCACCAGCCATGATACAAGTTGGTGGTCTACAATATACTGGCATGCAAGCACTATATTGTGTATTTCTTTCTCCAGACCCATGACAGATGAAGAACGCATTGATCGCATTTTCATTATAAATTACTGCAAAGGTAGTGTTCATGAGACTTAAGCAACATTACAGCATATGGTCAAATTTTATGGAAGAGAATCTTTTCTCTGCTTGTATATCTAGAACGTAGTTCAGAACATACATTATATTATGCTTAATAATGTCAAAAGAAAAATATTATTTCTTTCTGTTATTGTGCAAGCACATAACCTTGAAAACATCCCTGTTTTACCCACCAACCCAACCCCAAAGTCAAGTGGATTGAAGTAGGTACAAACAACTAGCTGAACCAAAATCCCAGTAACAGAAAATACTATTGAATGAAAACACAGAGTTTGAGAACACATCCTGTTTGATAACAAGAATAAACTATGACAACAAGATCCTGTATGACAGCCAAACACCATAACCCTTACAAAAAAATATTTTCGCATGAAGTGATTAGACTACAATAAGCTGTAGACAGATTCCATAACTCATTTCTGATATGTTTCTGATCCCAAAAATTGGGTTTGAAAGCCAAAGCTATTCTAATGACTTATTCATTGCAACTAATTACCACAACTTAATTTTATGAACACCATTTTGTGAAGAAATCCTAATCACAAGCATGATTATGAAAGGTCTCCATAACAAAAATCAACTCTGGGTTGGTTTACAGTAACCTCATTTATGAGGCCTCGTGTTTTCACAACTGCAAGTGTAGTTCCAGTAGCCACATGTTAGGTAAACAAGTAAAGTTATTAACCATGTAACCATTACCATAATTGAGGTTATACATCGTAACCAAATAAGATCAAAATATATTTCCAGTAGTTCATCAGGCGCAGAAAATGGAGTTTATGATAATTCACTAGACTCAACAAACAGCACACATTCCGATATCCAAGTTCCCAATGTAATCCAAAAAGCACTGAGAAACAGCACTTACCTAGGATTATCTCACATTTTTTGCATAACACTCTTCAGTAGGAAACAAACAGTAAGATATAAAGTGTCCACCACCCTTAAAGGTAAATGTCTTAATCAGATTAAGGGCATTTGGGAAAACTTTTAATTGCAAGCTGCTTTTGGCTTCTATTTTCAGCATGAAAAATATTGAGCAGGAGTTGTTATTGATTTTGTGCAGCAGCGATACTAGTCAAACATTCCCCAACATCCTGAATTCTATCCAATCTAGAAGAACTCATTTGGAGCTTTTGGTTGAAAGCCAAAGAACATGTAAAGGCCTAGTTCCTCTTCAACACTGAACATGTGTGTGAGACTTGATTTTTTATCTTACTTTGAAAAGGATTTAAAATTTTAGATTTTGAAAAGAATCTCTTTTTGTTTTAAGTGTAGAGTTTGAGAACTCAGAATTAGCCCTCGGGGAGTCTAGGACTTTGGATCAGACAAGTGGGTCCGTGAATTTGACTGCTCCCCACTGACCTCGATTAGTGTTAATTACGCCAGTCACCAACTGGCAACCCATGATTAACCGTCCGTCAATGCCCCTTAAAATAAAGCAACCAAAAAGGGAACAAAAACGCCATTTGAGTGAGTTTGTTTTAAACATTTGTATGAAATCTGTAGATTTGATGTCTATTTTCGGAAACCCTTTAGGAACCCTAAAGGATGCTTAAAGGATTTGAGATCCACATGAGGGACATGTGAGTCTAGAGGCCTTAAAAGATGTCAAGGGGATGTACTTCGAACAAAACCCCTCTTAAAACCCGTAAGGATACTAGGGGATTTGACAGTATCCTTTAAGCATCCTTTAGACATCTTAAGGATTCATGAGGATTGGATGAATTTGGCCAACTCTATTTCCTTTATTTCTGGTCCTTTTTTGAGAATTCATAAGGAAAAGGCTTAATTAATGGGGCATGATGGTCACCACCTAACTAAGACTATCCTTTAAGATTAATGGTCCTCCAACCAATATGGAGGAACCAAACAAACTTAATGGCCATTCAACCAATATGAATGGACCAAAATGATCAATTTTGAGTTTAATTTAAGGGCAATCATCCAATTGAACGCGTTGAATTAAACACACTTGCATCATGCGCATGATTTTACTTATTCAACTTTTGTGAATACATCATGTTACATCATATTTTGATCATTCCATCAACAAGAATGAACCACATAATCACAAATTTTGGCCATTCCCCCGATAGGAACATACCATAAACTTTTGGTCATTCTATCAATAAGAATAAACCATGAAATCAACTTTTGGTCACTCTACCAATAAGAGTGAACTACAAAATTATGGTTGTCCCCACCATAGGAATGGACCACACAACTTATTAATAAACTTTGGTCATTCCAACCATAGGAATGAACCACTTTAAGTTAAATTTCAGTCATTCTAAGCATAAGAATGAACCGTTTTCATTATTTTAAATATTGTTACATTGTTACAAATCAACCAAAGATCAGGTCCAGCATATGCCACGCATGGCGAATCTTCACAAATCCCAGGGCTTCGGAGTCTTGGATGGAGTCCTCACACGAACTTTCTCTCCGCCGGCAGAGCCTCCACATCCTCAAAAAAATCTCCCCTGCAGCAGCCCCCATGGAGGGGTATTTACAGGGTGAGAAGAGAGAGAGAGAAATGTGAGAAAGAGAGATAGGGAGGGGGGTTTGGTGGCACCCCCCAATGGTGGGGGTTTGGGGGGGGGGGGGGGGGGGGGGGGAGACTGGTGGCTCCTCCTCATCCCCTTTTTTTTCTTCATTCCCCCCTTTTTTCCCTTTTATATGCATCCCCCCCCCCTTTTTTTTTTTCTCAAAGAAAACATGTTCAACAATGTGCAAGCCCAAAGTTGCTTTTAATTGGAAGCTGTGCAAGTATCCCTAATTCATGACACTACAAGGTCTAAAATAGTTCAACACCTCATTTGGAACACCAAATGCTTAGCCTCCGTAATTCTCCCATAGCCTATCCGACAATTACAGTCCACTTAGTATCCCAACTTGACCATTTAAGCCTTTAAACTAAAGAGATCCTCTCCAGTTGCAAGGCCTTGACTATACTCCTCAAAATCCAGCCAAAATTGCCTTCTAATATTTTCATCTAATCAGAGCTCTGGGGCATAGATTTTAAAGCCAGTGTCAAAAAAAAAAGAGTAATAGACCTCTTCATATTCCTTAGCTATATCTCTTTTCCTTTTTATCTCTTCCAAAAGTAAAATGTTTATCTTCCGATTCTTCATAAGCCTAACCATCTCCCCTGCTTTCCCTCCAATGAGATCTACATGAAAAGATAAAAGATGGAGACCTGTAGCCTGAGACACTATGCCTATGCTTGCCTTTTGTTATTAGGCCTGTCATAGTTCCAACTTCCAGTAATTTGTTTCTGGGCAATTTGAATTGGGTCACCTAGGGGAAATCTGATTATCACCTTATAAGTGAATTTTGAAAAGCTAAACCTAGCCAAAATGAGAATCATCCATATGGCCTGTCCAATCAGTGAAGAACTTTTAGCCTCTTTTCACTTTCTAATTTTTACAATTTTTCCTTCATGTTTGTACTTTCGTGGTCTATCATCAGTTGACTAGCTCTGATCTAGTTCCTAATTCTTTTATGATGATGATATTGGTCTTATTAGATAGCATAAGAAGAGGACAACATCAAAAGAGCAAGAGGAAGAAAGCAGCATTGACCAAAAGTACGAGAAGCACTTGTTGAATGCCAAAAGTTAAAAGAAAATTATAGACAGAGTGCAATCAAGTAAACAATAACTGCAATTAACAAGATATCAACAATAAGAAAATGCACAATAATAATGCACTGAACTAAGATTATTTCAAGACTGCCATCATAATCAGACATACCCACCCAGTTCCATTATATATTGGATAGATCTAATAAAGGGATTTGGCTTTGTAACCGGTGGCCCTACATTATGTCAACACTGAAAAGGAAAAAAAAAAGCTACAATATCAACCCCAAGGAGTGGGAAGACGACAATTAGATAAAGAAGCAGGCAAACAACCACAATGTTACATTTCCTTACCTATGTAATAAGGTTACTCCAAAAAAAGAGAAGGCCAGAAATTATTACAACATCTAACCATTTTTTCAAGTGCTTTAGGGATACATCTTTGTTAGTTCCTCCAAACATCCGCTCACTTTGGCGGATACCGAATATTTACAAAGACAACCTCAAAAAGGTTCACATGTGTTAACTAATTAAAAAGAATGGAAATCCAATGGGATTGAAAAAAATGTAGTGAAGTATGGAAACTAGCTCAAGCATTACTACACAACCAAAACATGTAAAAGAATAACTCTCCATAGCTGCTTAGAATCATTTGTAGTTCTGCAGAATGAATTACCAATCACTGAAGCAGTTTTACCATCTTATGTAATAACAAATCTGAAAATAACAAAAATATTTATGAAGTGGAGATGTACATCTAACTTGATGAACATTCTGCAAAAGATTCCCTTTATTTTGTTTCACCACTTTAATGTAAGGCAGAGATGGATTTTAAAAAAAGAAGATAAAGCGGATACACAAGAAAAGAGTAAATAGCACCAATTGCCAGATATTGGCTAGCATGAGGACGGATAGGCTAAAGAGAGGTTATCCTAGTTTATTCCAGAATCGTTATCCTACTTGGTCAGCTCACTTAGTCCCTTCACTCGTCTAGAAATTCACAAAAAAAACCCTAAGCTTAAATAATAAAGTAATATTAATAAATAGATTAATTAAATGGAGATAACCAAGGGAGGAGCCAAAGAACATAGAGAGGCTTTCCATTTTTCCCTCGAATTCCCCAATTGTACTAGATCATGTATACATCCATCAAACCAACATTTTTCGAGTTTATATTTATTTACGCACAGTGGGATAAAAGATGGAGACCCCAGGTTGCTCCCACTTGGAGGAACTAACAGAATCAAAAAAGTTGTTGATGCATCTTCCAGCAAGGAACAGTGTGAGGTATATGTAGTTGTCCTTCCTTCCTCCGCGAAATTCCCACTACCTGATAAACTAAATACCTGACTTTAAAGAAAAGGTATAGTTCTAGTTGTTACTTTCCAAGCCGCTCCCAACTCCAACTAAAGCCAGACCACCATTTCTAAGGAAGTCAGACTCAAGCAAACTAAGGGTGCATTTGGCAGAACCTTTTAGTTAGAAGCCACCCTTGGCTTCCACTTTCACATGAAAAATGTTGAGCAGAAAGGATTAAAACTAATTTTGGGAAGTTACATAAGTCAAACCTTCTGCAACTACCCCATTTTTATCCAATCTAGGAAGCATCATTGTAGCTTTTGGTTAGAACACAAAAACTAATAATAAAAAAAAACTATATAAATGGCCTCCAAATTCTAGCATCCATCTCTTAAAATGAGTGGGTGGAAGCGAAAAAGGCTTCCAAACGGAAGGTATGCCAAGCACTGCCTCAAGTCCAACTACGAAGATCCAATGGCTGCCTTCATGAACAGAACTTTCTAGCATCCTTCTCTTAAAATAAGTGGGTGGAAGTGAAAAATACTTCCAAATTGAAGGTGCGCCAAGCACCGCCTAGAGTCCAACTATGAAGATCCAACGGCTGTCTTCATGCGCAGAACTTTCTATCTTAAGTTCCATCTGTAGCAAAAGCCAGACAACCATTAATAAGGAAATAAAATTAAAGCAAGCTAGAAGTCCAACTATGAAGATCCAAACCAAGGCATATTATCTTCTTCTCCAGTTTTAAGGAGAAACTAAGCGCAGCCACGGCTACATTAAAAAAAAAAAAACAGGAAAAAAAATGCCTCTATGCAACTATGAACAAATTATGAACAAAAGGTAGGAAAAAACCATATACAATGCTTTGTTCCCATTTGGAAGAAGTGTCAATCCTGTCCTTCCTAGACAAAATACTAGCTTCATG
Organism: Zantedeschia hybrid cultivar; assembly: GCA_030544215.1. NCBI lineage: Eukaryota > Viridiplantae > Streptophyta > Magnoliopsida > Alismatales > Araceae > Zantedeschia > Zantedeschia hybrid cultivar. Next base: position 10,247,962 of record JARZZO010000016.1, read on the forward strand.
TCACCCAAAACCACTAACAACAGAACTAAAACCTTCTTATTCACAACTTCTGCAGCCCAACAATGACTGCCCAAAAGAAGACAAATAAGGTCCCAAAAACAATTCTTTTCACCGCCTGAATGCTATCAAAAAAAAAATTTAAATAAATTAACACTAGTAAACATCAAAATGAAAGGAACAGAGCCAGCCTACGACAACAAACAATAATAAAGAGGACTAACTCTCAGTAAAAAGACAAGAATTGGCAAACGATAGTGGTTTAAAGATAAATATCATTCACAAAAGAAGCACAACAGCATGACATCTGTTTACAAGGGCACAGCAATCTGTCACAATCTCATGTAAAACCCTAAAACCCAAAATCCCCATACGCCTACGAAACCACAAACTACAAAAAACCCGCAAACAAAACAAAACCCACATCGGAAGGAGGAATCAGGGAAAGGAAAAGGGTTACTTTAATGAATAAAAACCCTCACTCTATTCGAACTCCGTCACCGCCCGCATTCCCCGAAATGTAGCGGGTGACATTGTCGTGGACCCAGCTCTCGGCGGCCTTCCTGGAGGCGTTGAGGCCGCCGAGCATTTCGTTGGGGATGCCCACCACTACGCCGATGCGGGAGCCGGAGAGGCTCTCCAGCACGAGTGGATCGGCGTCGGAGAGCTTGACCCGGGTGACGTTGTTGCCCTCCAGCAGCCCCGCCACCACCTTCGGAGGGGGAAGCGGGTGGGAGGAGGCGGTGCCCCAGTTCACCCCCACCGCCCCGGCTTGTGATGGCAGGCAGCACACTAGGGCGAGGAGTAGGAAGGCCGCCATGGCCATGGGGGCCGACCACTGCAGCGAGCACCTCCCTCACTCTCTCTCTCTCTCTCTCTCTCTCTCAGCATTCAAACTGACGGGGAAAGCCTGGTACGGCGAACACTCGTATCCGCGGCCGTGGGAGTGGTGATGTCGGGTCGGACAGTTGCGTCAGCGTTTATACTTATATCCTTTTAAGGGAAGGATATCCTTTTTTTTGTTGTCATGTGTTCTTGTTATCCTTTAAAATTAGGATTTTTTTTACTTGTCAGATTTAGTAAGTCGCTCCACTCGTCGTGCTTATTTCAAAGAGATTTTTGTACATACACCCCTCTAAATTGCTGTATTTGTATGTGTACTTCTAACTCCCACATTTAAAAAAATTACGCATGTGCCTCTCTGTCAAAATACCATGAATTGCAACCAAATATGTCCAAGGATGTGGTAAATTCTGATAAAGTCCAAGATCCATATGTAAATTCTAATAAATTTAAGAATATATATATAAAATAATAATTAATTTAGGAGTATATATATAAAATCTTTTAGTTTTATTTTATAGTATTTTGATGGAAGGGTATAAGTGAAATCTCAATATGTGGGAGTCATGAGTATACATACAAATATGGTAATTTGTAGGGGTATATATACAAAAATATCTTATTTTAGACCCTCCATAATCTTTGGACCTAGATAGGTGCGAAGATGGCATAGATTAATATGAAATATTAAAAAAATATAAGGATTAAAAATAAAAAAATCCCTAAAATTATCAAAAAAAGATATGTCAAAATTAGCTCGAGAATACCATACACCCCCCTGTGACTCCAACATTTGATTAAAAGTCAAACGACAGAAAATGTCGAACTTACGTTTGATCAGAAAAACTGAAATAAAAGTGATGAAAAAAGGTAGCAAAAAAAAAAGTAACATTGTAATATTACTGCAGTTAAACTATTCATTATACTACATGTGGAGGTAAGTTTCTTATTATGTTATTTCTAAAGAAAAAAATTTACTTGCACAATATAACTATATATAAGTCTTTTCAGACTAGATAGTTCGTATGAATTTCCACTTATCATGTGATGTGAAATTGAGCTTTCATGAAACAGCTAAGGAGAAGCAAAATTAGGGGAGTAGTACGGGTAATGGAATAGTCCGAATGGACAATAATGTGGGTACATGATTAAAAATATATTTTTAGATAAATGAGAGACAAGAGTCATAAAAATAAGATAAGATCAATAGTTTAAATAAACAAGAAAAAAGGAAACAAATTGCAAGTTTTGTAAATGAAAAAATAAACGGATATTTAAGCACCCTTTTACGTACCTTATCAGCTGATGAGATTTTACTCGGTTGGTGCTTGCTGTCCATGGGCTGTCAAACTCAAACCGGGCCTGGCCGACGGTGAGAATAAAGGCCCCGGCCCGGTTCCTAACAACCTCATGGCATGTCCAATTTCCCTTTTTCTCCTCAGAGCATCTACAAGGCCTTTTCCTCGGACACAATTCAATTTCAGATACCACCAATTTTTATCTTAGTAGGAGATTTTTTAATTCCGCTTTCTTCGGGAGATTATTTTAAATTTAAAAGACCGCTATAAGAAGTAATAATTTTTTCACAAGTCCCACCTTCGGTAGAGAGTCCCAGATATGGGTGTCAATCGGGCGGGTCAGCCCGTGACCCAACCCAACACAACCCATATTAAAAAAAATTAGATTGGCCCAAGTTATATAAATTGGGTTGAGCTAAATTTGAGTTGAGCTGAGCTGAAAACGGATTGGACCAATTTAAACTATTGACTTTTACAATAATTCATACAAAAAGTAAAATATTTCTAACAAATTATTTATAAATAGGGTCAGTCCAACTCAACCCAACCCAATCCACTCACTATTGAATTGGGGTTGAATTTGAGTTGAATTTAAACTGAATTTAAGTTGGACTAAAATTAGGCTAAAGTATTTTGAATTTGAATTTGTTCCAAATTATCACAAAATCCAATCTAGACCGCCCAATTTACATCCCTAGTCTTAGGAGATAAGTCCTCATGAACTCATGAAATATATCTCCATGTAGTAGTATATGAAAGAAAAAAATTGGTCCCAAAATCTCTGTTGTGGAAGAAAAGTCTTTTTACCATTAAGTCATAATAATCAAATTTGTACTCTTTAACCCTCCTTACGTAGCCATAAAAAACCATCTAGAACTAGGAGAAGGCATCTTTCACTTTTTCATTTCAGTCGAAGCGCCCCCCCCCCCCGGAAGAGTAGGCCAGTTGGTCACCGATATATAATGGCCTCCAGCAGGGAGAGTTCAAATCTAACCAGACTCAATCTACACGGGTAACATGTATACAGCTATCCAAACAACTCTATCAACTCTATGCGGTGATTCTTTGTGGACTGGATATGGAGGATTTTGTAGGCTTCATTTTGATAGGATATCCCTCCCTTTCCTCTTTCTGTCATTGTTCCATCAAAAGATGTGGGCAGAATAATAACTTAAAAGGTAGTCCAACGCACAAAGCGTTCATGATTTGGGGAGGATGCTAGAGAGATCATGCGCAAAGCTCAATTTGGTTCCCATTCCATCCACACTTTTTTTTTCTTTGGGAGAAGAATCACTCCACAAGTTCCAAGGGACTCTAATAGCTAACTCTGAAGCATAATTTGCTGACTCGAAGAATCGAATCGATTCAGATCTCCCATGATCTGGTGCGAGTTGTGTCGACTCGTATCAACTCGCTCGAGTCTCCTATTTTTTTTTTTTTTAAATTACATAAACTCAATCGAGTCACACTAATTCGAATTTGTCTTGATACGGTACAAGTCGCCTGAGTCGATACGAATCAGTCTAATATGATAAACCATGCTCTGAAAACAAGAAGCCAAGTTAAGCATCCAACACTCTTGGTGAATATCACCAAAAGGAACTTCACCTGTAACAAGTTTGGAGGATTAGAGATGTAAGGAGAGAATGAAGATTGAATTCCAGCATAAGAGACCACTGTAGAGAAGCTTGAGAGGTGGAGTAGTGCTGAAAGAATAAACTAATAAATAAAATGAAATCCTCAGAGGAGCCTCCCCCTACCCGAGGGATCACCACCGGGGCGACGACCAGACCGCCGCTGGCGCGACGAGGGTTCCGCCGAGCAGCCCGGCGAAGCTTCCGCAAGATCCAAGACCCTGCGGGAGATCCTGTGCTAGCAGGAAGAGCATGCATGGGGTTTGGAATTTTGTGTTAGTACATTTGTCCTATTTAAGCTTTACGAGGGCGAACACAGAAATTCTATTTTGGTGGGGGCTGACGTAAATACATATTATTTTTAGATTTATGTAATCAGAATATATAACGTAGACGGTAAACCATAAAAATGAAAGTTTACTTTCAACTACAGGCACTTTCTCCCATTTTACAATGTTAAAAGCATCAATCATTTAACCCCACCAATGAATCACTACAATAATCTAAATTTGATGTAAATGTATTTAAAAAATGATGATATGAAAGATAATTTATAGGAAAAATTACTAAAAAAGGCACAAAAACTTCAAAATATCCAATAAGGATACTATTCAAATATCTAAAAAAGGTACTCCTCAAGTTATATATGTATGAGGCAAGAGTCTTTTTTTTTAACATATGATCCAAAATACACGCAATCATTTCAAAAAAGATTTTCTAAGTTTTAGTAATCACAAAAATTTTACTACCTCAAACTAATGACCAAAAATCAATTTGTGAATAATTGTCCTTATGTAGTGTTATGAATAAAATTTTAAAAGGAATGTTTTTGCTTGTTATATACCTCTTCATATTTTCCATTTTATTATAAAAATTTAGGGGCCGCTTTTAAACTTTAAATTTTAGAGGAATGACTTTTCTTGATACTTTCTAGTATTAGTGTCCTTTCTTATAATTCAAGAATAATAATGGTCTCATTTAGATATTTTGTGATCAAGAGTATATAAAAGTAGTATTATATAGACTTATATTGAGACAATCTATGTGTGAAACAATGAGGGATATTCTGGATAGTACGTTGAAAAAAATTAGGGATTTGTGTATATATACCATGTAAACTATCATAGTTGTATATATACTCTTGAAATCTTCATATATCCCCTAACTCCTATATACTCTTGAAATCTTCATATAAATTGCAATTATATCACTCCGTCAAAATACCACGAAACAAATCAAAAGATTTTACATCATACTCTTAAATTCACTAACATTTTGTATATATGTCCTAAATTTCTTAAATTTTTGCATATAAATCCTTGACTTTATCAACATTTATAGAATCCTTTTAGCATATTTGGTTGGAGTTCACAGTAATAGGAGGTACAACTATAATTTTTTTTGAAGATTTCAAGAGTATTTATAATAATATATAGGAGTCATAAATATACATACAAATACGGTACTTTTCTAGAGCATATATACAAAAATCCAAAACTATGATATATTTAGAAGGGATATTCTTTTTAGATATTTTGAACATATAGTGCCTCTATTAAATATTGTAAAAGTTTCTATCCCTTTTAGTAATTTTCTAATATATGTATATATTCAAATGATGTAGAGTTCAAACTTAAAATTTTTAATTGTACGATATTAAGAAAACTTAACAAATGTTAGCGATAAAATGAAGAAACACAAAAGAAATAGAAAAGTGAAGCGAGAAAACGAGAGGTGCTGAGGGGATCCTGGAAAACGAAGAGATTTTACGACAGGGAAGGGGGGGTCGATGAAGCTTTTCTTCAAAGAAACATGAATATTTTTGAAAGTTGCAGGATTTTCCTTTTTATCGTTCCATTACGGGTGTGTTTGGATGCAAAATATAAGTGTATTTACATTCATGATAAGAGTTAAACTTACTGACAGTGTTGTTTTTTTACAGTTCTGAATTTTTTTTGGTCGGCCTCAATTTGACCTATATGTCTATAGAATTCGATTTTTAATCAAACAACTAAAAAAATTTAAAATTAAAAATAAAACCTCAATGAATAGTAAAGAATTTACTATTTAAATTTTTTTTTATTATTCATCAGATCAGAGATTGAATTATATGAATATATACGTAATAGGACCCAGTAAAAAATTATTTCTTTTTAAGATCACTATCAGCCAATAGCCAACTGTCGGTATAGTACATTTAACTCTTATGATAAACTTGCTTTTCATCATAACTTCAGTTTAGATGCTAAAAAATAAGTTTTTTCTAATGAAATTTGCTCAAATTTATATTAAACTGAAAACTTATGTATTTTCTCTAAATTCTACTTGGAATTGGTTTATTCTATCAGATTTATGATAAAGTCATATAAGTTTACACGGAACAACTAAAGGTGAGTTTAGAGAAAATATATTTATGATAAACAAATATTATTATGATAAATACATTTGTGATAATCTCATCCAAAATTTCTGAACTTGCATCCAAATAAGACTTATTTGTGGGGGGGGCGGGGGGGGGCGCGGGGGTGATGACGGAAAGAAAAGACGGGGTTTTTCCGGGTGTTCCCAAATCCACTGCAGACGAACACCACGAGCCTGCCACGCTCATCCGTGCGAATCCATCTCTACCCTCCACGTGTCCTTCACTCCCCCTATATAGCCGGCCACCCCTGCCACCCCTCCCTGCACCAACAACAGCACACCGCTCTCCTCCCTGGAGTACGTGGAGCAGAGCACCATGCTTCTGAGGGCTCCTCCCGCCGTCTCCTACCCCTCGGCTGCCGCCGCCTCCGCTTCCTCCCGGAGCTTCCCCGTCGCCCTGTCCACGAGGAAGCCGAGGCCCCGGATCCCGTCGCCGGCCGCAAGGTCCGGCGAGGCTCCTGCCAACCGGACCCTCATGGCGGGCGTGGTGTTCGAGCCCTTCGAAGAGGTGAAGAAGGAGCTCGCCCTCGTGCCCTCCGCCCCCGACCAGTCCCTCGCCCGCCATAAGTACGCCGACCGCTGCGAGGCCGCCATCAACGAACAGATCAAGTGGGTGTTCGCGTGTTTTGTCGACGCCTTTTTACTCGTTTGCGAAGTCTCTCGGTTCCTTGTAGGTGTTGTTTGGTGTGCCGTTAAACTCTGTAAAATATCGTTTTTTACCGTTTGTTCTGGTGTTTGGAGCGCCGTAAAATGATGCAAACCACTGTAAAAAAAATACTTTCTGTTGTTTTTTTTGATGTTTGGTGTGCCCATGAACGTCTAAATTTTAAAATCATTTTTCTCCGGTTTCCATTTTTCACTACTGTAAATTGCTGTAGCTTTCGATTTTACAATCATCGGTTATAAAATCCTTAGATTAAGTAATGGGTTTGGATTAAAAAGTTGAGAGAGGAGACAATTGTGTCACATGGGTTGGCCATATGTATTTGAAAATCCAAGTATTTATAACATGCCAAAGCTTAAGGAAACACGAAAAAGTGGTTATTTTAAAGTGTTTTACATCATTTTACGGCATGTCAAGCAACATTACAAAGCTCAAGAATTTTAAAAGCAAAGGATTACCGCATTTTACAGCACACCTAACAACATCAGATTAGGCTTTTGTTCTGCTGCTACGGCTCTGTTTCTTCTGGCGATTTTTGGGTCTTGTAATCGATTGTTATCTTTGGCAATCCACATGGATTATTTTGTCTGCTATACGGATTTTTGACTGCACCAGTAGCTGTTGTTTCTGGATAAAAATTGCGTTATTGATGGTTCTGATCATGGCTGATGTCTTGTTCTGGCTGTGGAATGTGCAGCGTTGAGTACAATGTGTCCTATGCCTACCATGCGATGTTTGCCTACTTCGACAGGGACAATGTCGCCCTCAGAGGCCTGGCCAAGTAAAGCCTGAAAGAACCCAATACTTACGGAGAAATACTTGCATTTGGTGCACACGGTCTGATCCACCGGATTGGATGGCAGTTGCAGTTATATATATATATATATATATATATATATATATATATATATATATATATATATATATATATATATATATATATATATATATATATATATATATATATATATATATATATATATATATATATATATATATATATATATATATATATATAGACACACACACACACACACACACACTCGCTTTATAATATCATGTCTTCATGGTAGATCTCTCTTTCATGTGCAGATTTTTCAAGGAATCGAGCGAGGAGGAACGTGAACATGCTGAGAAACTGATGCAATATCAGGTCAATATGAATGAGTTCTCTTAAGGTGTTGTTCAGTTGTTTGGCATCGTGTAAAATGACAATAAGACACCATAAAATAACCATGTTTTAGTGTTTTTATGACATCTGTTATGCCCTAGACATTTGGGGTTTAAAACATGGCTTAATTCAGGTTACATTCATTTCTCTCCAGTTTTGATTTTCTATCCAAAACCACCACCAAAACTTAAGGATTTTAAAACCAACGATTCTAAAATTGAAAAATTACAGCATCCTACAGAGTATGGAACAGTATCAAATTTCTTTTTCCTTGTGCCTTCTTTGGCTCTATTGAACAAAATGGCCATTTGGTTTGTTGATTGACTTGATTCTCTGTGTCGGCCTTGAGACCACTTGTGTTTGGTGTTGTTCAGAATAAGCGCGGTGGTAAAGTAAAACTCCAATCCATGTTGATGCCCCTCAATGAGTATGATGATGCTGAGAAAGGTGATGCCTTGTATGGTGAGTGCCGTGTGCTAACTTTGATTTTTTTTGTTTTTCAGTTTTCTTGTTGTACTTTCATGGATGAGTGCAAAAACTTGTGCAAAATGTAGTGTGGATGCACAATGTTGACATCTTTAGAAGGAAGATGTAACCATAGAAGCCATTGTTTGAACAAGATACTTCACTGTATTGGTTTGCATCTTTTACCAGTCTTGTGGGAGATGTAGATACTTCTGTTCCAGCTGGTATGTCCATATGTAGAATTCAGCAGAGATTTCTACTAGAGCATGAATATACCACATGTAGGTTGTTGTCTGGCCTCTATCAGGACTGCAGGAGGGAGAAAAGGCAAGAGTGATTCCCCTTCTAGCGGCCAAAAGAGGGTCTTTTCTGAGTTGATCCTCTTCCATTCTGACTAACTGCTTGCAAAAGGCAACCTCTTTTAGTTCTTCTTCAAGTCATTTGGGTTTATCTTGATCGATTATTTAATAATACACCCATACAAATTCATGCTATTTACGTGAGGGTCTAAAAATACTACTTGAAATAGGGGCTTCTTCTAGTTGTTCTTGTTTTATAATTTCTTTTGCATGACTATGTTAGAATATTGATTACAAATGTCACCTTATATATGTGTCCTTATCTAACGATGCATGATCTTGTGGTTTAGCAATGGAGCTTGCTCTGTCTCTTGAGAAGTTAGTGAATGAGAAACTGTTAAATTTACATGGGGTAAGGAGGCTCAACCCACAATTTATTGGTTTATTTTGCTTTTGAGAGAGAATTATGACTCTTTTTCATCCATTACTTCTTCTAATGAACAGGTGGCGATAAGATCCAACGATGCTGAAATGGCAAGTTACATCGAGACTGAGTTCTTGTGGGAACAGGTGAATTGCACTCTTCTCAGTTGCTGCAGATTTCATTTCATTTCTTAGATATTCTAGCCACAAGTTGATACTTGATCTGCGCTAAAAACATAAAGAATCCATATGTAGAGCGACAACGTCTGCCTGACTGAAAACATTGGGTGAAATATCATTTGTGGTGGTTTGCTTCACAATCTTATGATTGTAGATTTATTGGGTTTAGATGCAAGGGGTATGAGGATAAATCCTGTCAGTGTAGTAAGATCTTGGTATGGAACACAGCATGTTACTCGCACCTGATCATTGAAATGTTTTCCCTTATTTCTTTGTGAGGTTCTAACATGCAAGGAACTGAAGTTTTTTTGTTGCCATTTGCCCCTTCTTTTCCTGGGGAAAATACTCAGGTGGAAGCAATAAAGAAGATGGCCGAGTATGTGGCTCAGTTGAGGAGGGTGGGAAAAGGGCATGGTAAGATGCCTCTCCTCTTTCCATTTTTTGATCCCAATACAGATTTTGGCTGATGGTTTCCATTCTCTTTGCCCTGTGATTTTGCATTTTTTTTTTTTTTTCAGGAGTCTGGCATTTCGATCAGATGCTTCTTCATGAGGGGGATTCTGCCTGATATTGATCGGCAGTGTGTTGTTTTTTTGTCGTGTAAAAAGAACTGTTACGGCTTTTACCTTCTATTTCCGTTTCCCCTTCTTTGGTGTAGCGACGTTCTTCTCATGTGGCTATTGTAATGATGATAAATGTAAATTTCTAGAGCTTAGTATCTCGATGTTTTCTTTCAAATGGGGACGTCCTCTGGACCTCTTTTGTCTGTCTGGATCTTTGTAAGCTTCCTCTCGTACAGAGACGAGAGTATATAAGTCATTTGCTATAAAAAGGAGGAAAAATACTTATAAAATTCTATAGGGACACTGATGGAACAGGTACATCTGACGCACGGGTAGCTGTTTTTTATGATCTTTAGAAGTGAGCTGCATTTGGTATTTGTGCAGCATCTAGCCATGATATCTAATCTTTATGAGTAATACTTAAAGTGGGTCAATTTTTTTTTATTATTATTTTTTTCTAGGTCATCCCTAAGGTTTATAGTGCAACGTCCGATCGGACAATCTAAAAAAATCTAAAACGTCAAAAACCGAGTTAGATTGGGCAAAAAAAAAGTATGGACAATTAAGACACTTTGGGGGCGACTTAGAAAAAAAGTAATTTTTTTTTTTAACCCACTGCAGTGAGTACTCAATTTTTATAGAAACGTCTCCAACAGGAATCAGGTCGGAGGGAGGTGGGTTTGCAAAATTCTCCAGCACTCCTCATATGGTTGGGTTAGGGTTTGGCTTCTGAATAAATATAGACTAGGTCTAAACCCGTGCGATGCACGGCATTTTGTTTTTTAAAATTAAAATTAATTTTTAGTTAACAAAATGAAATTAATTTAAATAATTTTATGTAATAAAAAATAAATATTTATATTAACTTATGCATAAGAATTATCTTAAAATTTAAAATATATTTCTCAAGACCACATCTATAAAATTTTAAACAAAATTAGACAACTCTATCTATTTTGAAAACTTGTTCAAAGACTATTATCTTTCTCTATTTTAATAATCTTATTATTCTTGGTGCACGATCTTTAAAGATGATAACATCTTTCGAATGAGTTCTCTTGCTGACATCGTTTAAGTTATGTTGAAATGGTGCTATGTTGTTTGATACAGTGGAATTAAGAATATTATCACCAGTTATCGATATAGAGTCTTACAATAAAAATAAAAATTACATTAGAATTAATTATAAATAAAATAAATTCAACATCATGAATGATAAATTATTATATTGATTAATATAATAAATATATGTATATTTTCATAATCAGTGTGTGGTTGATAAGATTCTGCATATTTTTTCTCCTATTATGAAAGAGATAAATGAATGTAAATTATGAATATAATGACGATTTATTTATAAACTATTTTATTATTTTTCATAATATTATCTGAGAGATGTTAGAATTTACAATAAAATAAATAATAATATCTTCATCATATGTCATTCTCAAAATAATAAATAAGCCAATTTTGTTTCTAAGTTAAACTCTGACACTTCAATTTTGAACATGAATTTTTTTTTTTTCTGGTAAGACATTTAACTCTTTAGGAAAAGAGTATTCGTCTCCATCCTGTTTATATAAAAAATTATATTAAATATATATTAATGAGTACTTAAAATATTATTTTTGATCAAATAGTTATTAATTTTTATAATTTTATAAATTTTAAGGCAAATATTGTACTATGTAAAGATTTTATTTAAATATCTAAAAATTATCTGCATTTGCTCCCAATCCGGAGAATATCTGCTTAAGGATATTTGCTCCGTATCTTATTCGTAAACCGAGCGGATACGAATTATCCGTTTATTATAAATTGACGGACACGAAAATGACGTATCCACTCCATATCTACTCCGTTTACGTCTCTAGCCGGATTAGAAATCTTACTCTATTAAGAGTCTAAATAACTTCCTTAATAGGTTACTGCTAAAAACGCAAGCCTTTGCTTTATTATTTCTGCTTCATAATGTACGTTGCCTAATCTTAATAGTGGTTAATAGCCAATATGTAATCTTCTAAATCTTCGTTAACATGATTTATAAAAAAAATGCTTGGCAATATTAGTAACATGAAGTATTCATTAAAAGACTTTTATAGAAAAATGCAAGACAGTACAAACAACGTTTGACATTCTTGGCCTACATTTAAGTATCCTTTTAGTCTTAAACCTTTCATTAAATTTGGTTCAAAGACTATTATCTTCCTCTAATTTAATAATCTTATTATTCTTGGTGCATGATTCTTGAAGATGATAACATCTTTCTAATGAGTTCTCTCGCTGACATCGTTTAAGTTCTGTTGAAATGGTGTTATGTTGTTTGATGCAGTGGAATCAAAAATATTATCACCAGTTATCGATATAAAGTCTTACAATAAAAATAAAAATAATATTAGAATTAGTTATAAATAAAATAAATTCAACATCATGAATGATAAATTATTATTTTGATTAATGTAATAAATATATGTATATTCTCATAATCAGTGTGTGGTTGATAAGATTCTGCATATTTTTTCTCCTATTATGAAAGAGATAAATGAATGTAAATTATGAATATAATGACGATTTATTTATAAACTATTTTATTATTTTTCATAATATTATCTGAGAGATGTTAGAATTTACAATAAAAGAAATAATAATATCTTCATCATATGTCATTCTCAAAATAATAAATAAGCCAATTTTGTTTCTAAGTTAAACTCTGACACTTCAATTTTGAACATGAAATTTTTTTTTTCTGGTAAGACATTTAACTCTTTAGGAAAAGAGTATTCGTCTCCATCCTGTTTATATAAAAAATTATATTAAATAAATATTAATGAATACTTAAAATATTATTTTTGATCAAATAGTTATTAATTTTTATAATTTTATAAATTTTAAGGCAAATATTGTACTATGTAAAGATTTTATTTAAATATCTAAAAATTATTCGCATTTGCTCCCAATCCGGAGAATATCTGCCTAAGGATATTTGCTCCGTATCTTATTCGTAAACCGAGCGGATACGAATTATCCGTTTATTATAAATGGACGGACACGAAAATGACGTATCCACTCCGTATCTGCTCGATTTACATCTCTAGCCGGATTAGAAATCCTACTCTATTAAGAGTCTAAATAACTTCCTTAATAGGTTACTGCTAAAAACGCAAGCCTTTGCTTTATTATTTCTGCTTCATAATGTACGTTGCCTAATCTTAATAGTGGTTAATAGTCATTATATAATCTTCTAAATCTTCGTTAACATGATTCATGAAAAAAATGCCTGTCAATATTAGTAACATGAAGTATTCATTAAAAGATTTTTATAAAAAAATGTAGGACAATACAAACACATTACAACGTTTGACATTCTTGGCCTACATTTAAGTATCCTTTTAGTCTTAAACTTTTCATTAAATCTGGTTCAAAGACTATTATCTTCCTCTATTTTAATAATCTTATTATTCTTGGTGCACGATTCCTGAAGATGATAACATCTTTCGAATGAGTTCTCTCGCTGACATCGTTTAAGTTCTGTTGAAATAGTGTTATGTTGTTTGATCCAGTGGAATCAAAAATGTTATTACCAGTTATCGATATAGAGTCTTACAATAAAAATAAAAATTATATTAGAATTAGTTATAAATAAAATAAATTCAACATCATGAATGATAAATTATTATATTGATTAATGTAATAAATATATGTATATTCTCATAATCAGTGTGTGGTTGATAAGATTCTGTATAATTTTTCTCCTATTATGAAAGAGATAAATGAATGTAAATTATGAATATAATGACGATTTATTTATAAACTATTTTATTATTTTTCATAATATTATCTGAGAGATGTTAGAATTTACAATAAAAGAAATAATAATATCTTCATCATATGTCATTCTCAAAATAATAAATAAGCCAATTTTGTTTCTAAGTTAAACTCTGACACTTCAATTTTGAACATGAATTTTTTTTTTTTCTGGTAAGACATTTAACTCTTTAGGAAAAGAGTATTCGTCTCCATCCTGTTTATATAAAAAATTATATTAAATAAATATTAATGAGTACTTAAAATATTATTTTTTTGATCAAATAGTTATTAATTTTTATAATTTTTGTAGTTTTATAAATTTTAAGGCAAATATTGTACTATGTAAAGATTTTATTTAAATATCTAAAAATTATCCGCATTTGCTCTCAATCTAGAGAATATCTGTCTAAAGATATTTGCTCCATATCCTATTCGTAAACCGAGCAGATACAAATTATCCGTTTATTATAAATGGACGGACACGAAAATGACTATCCACTCCGTATCTCCTTCGTTTACGTCTCTAGCCGGGTTAGAAATCCTATTCTATTAAGAGTCTAAATAACTTCCTTAATAGGTTACTGTTAAAAACGCAAGCCTTTGCTTTATTATTTCTGCTTCATAATGTACGTTGCCTAATCTTAATAGTGGTTAATAGCTAATACGTAATCTTCTAAATCTTCGTTAACATGATTTATGAAAAAAAATGCCTGGCAATATTCGTAACATGAAGTATTCATTAAAAGACTTTTATAAAAAAATGTAGGACAGTACAAATACATTACAACGTTTGACATTCTTGGCCTACATTAAGTATACTTTTAGTCTTAAACCTTTCATTAAATCTGGTTTAATGGATAGAGTTTTCAATTAGAGAGCCAAAACGTCAGCCTTTGGAACCATGTGCAGCATTTATTAAGGAAGATTTAATTATGGTGCCATTAGCTGGAGGAAGAAACGAACTGTATCTTGCATGTACGGAGTATTTTTTTAATATTTTTTAAAGAAAAAACATTACAAACTGCCACGTGAATGGAAGTTAAAAACTCTGTTTTATTATATAATATAGATCGATAGATTGATGGAGTCCAATACACTTATCACATGGTTTCTGGCCTCTGGGTGGCCCCATTACGGATGGACTCCTGCTAGTTGGTACCAGGTAGTAAATGGTGTGGGACGGACCCCAGCTTCGAACCTGAGATTCTGGAGACTTTTTCTGATTTCAAGTACACTCTCTGTCATTGTGACAGAGGCCCTCAAAAAAAAAGAAAAAAAAAAAAGTGTGGTGGCCACATTTGTGGCAAGCCGGTTTCCGTGGAGCGGTTCAGTCTGCAATCATATGCCCAGTCGACAAATTTAAAAGTTCAGGCTTTTATCAGCTGGTTGAAGCTGGGATGCAAGGGGTAACCAGATAATTCGATAATAAATCCGACTATTAATGTTTTGGACGGTGTTATTGGACCTACAAGGCGACCAGCAATTTAGGATGCAGTCATGGATGGCGTATTCGAGCCGGTAGAAGATAAATTTAGGGCAATCCTTCCAATGGACCCTTGAAGTAGACGTGGGAGTGATGCCGAGCACAGACGGATAATTGATGTTGATCTTTGAGTAAATGAATCAATATGATATTAAATATGAATATAAATGTTATGCTATATATGCCATTATTATATTAATTACACTGACTCATTCGTTATATTGATTTGTAATTAACATTAAAATAATAGATTAAATATATGTACCATCCATATAGATTTTGATATTTCTATTAATGGTGGATGGTTGGTCATGTTCCATCAAACTTGTTGTTCACATATATTCGTAAAACACATAGTTATAACAAATTTAATATAGGTTTGAATTTGAAATAAAATCGTTAGATTAGTCTTTGAAAGATCTCTGCTCTTTTTTTCTCACCTCCAATTCTTTGTTTTCCATTTAGCCATCTTCCTCTATATTCTTGTAACATTGACTTCAGCATAGATATCTTAAATCTAAAAAATATCAATATCAAAACTAACATTCCATCAAGACTAATACCCAAATCAAACAATCAGAATAAACTGAAGGGGGAAAGGCCAGCTCACCCAATAAGGATCCAATTATACCATGGGTGGCCCACTAAGAAGTTCTAGATCGGAGTCCCCCAAGTTTCACTACTAAAAGCTTCTTCTCAAAGTCCAATAAGTTTCACAAAGCCCAAACTTCCTCAAGATATAGAAGGTTTACATCAACCATCTCCCTTGAGAGCCTCTACATGACCTCTCCAATGAGTAGTGAGCCTCTTCAAGGCCTTCCTCGACCTTGGTGATCTTCAAGGCCAAAGGTTAACGTCGATCACGAGCCTATATGGTGAAGCAAGGATCAACGCCCTTGAGAGCATCTACAAGACCTCCTGCGGGCTACGCCAACTACCAAAGTCAAGAATACATTTCCCTCCACCTCCATCACCCCAACAGCTATGGCCCCTTAGAGCCACACAGAGAACCCTCTAAATGTGACAGTGGCAAAGGCAAAACTCCTTCCTACACCCCCAAGAACCTTCTTTTAATACTATACAGTTAACAATGTAGGAAACCTTTTTGATCTCCACTAACTTGGTCATGCATCTTGTCTCATTCATTTCATAGGAAAGCTCAAATCATTATCTCACATTTAATCCCATGACTACATTACAGTATGACGTGGGTATAGGAGCAGGACACGGAACCCTCTCCATTGCCACCATATGGCCACCCACTCTGGAATCTAGTCAACGTAAGGGCCATAACCACAGACATGTATCTCTATCGTCTTCCTCTATTGGGAACACATGATAAATCTCCCAACTGAGCCTTTAGGAAAAAAAAGTACGAACCTACACATTTCGTCCACTTTAGAAACCCAATAGAGATCCCTTACCTCTTGCCGCTTACTTCCTCTTTCGATTCAGCTCAGGGCCCATCTCTGACTTAAGCATCGGAGGGTTCTCCCCCGCTGAGAGTCGGGAGATCCTGTGATGCAATTCTCTTTTTGCAGGCTTAGGGATCATCACCATCTATTGATACTCAACAAGGCATGTGGTAGCCGTCGGACTCCTGATCAATTCCCGACCACTGCATAAATAATATCGTGTAATCATGTTATCAATTTGGATATACGCACGACTTACCGATTTTCAGGTAGGTTATTACCCGTCTCTTCTCTGTTCGGATACTAGATATATATGATCTATAATCTGTCCATGCATATGCGTAATTCAAGTTCATACTAAAGTCATATGTGGTTCAATAAAGATCTGCTCCATGGACAGTCAGCCTTTGAGTTGTATGGTTGGGCTTTTAAGAACAAAGAAGCAGTAATTTTGTCCAATTTGAAAAGTTTTTTTTTCTGCAATCTATCGATTGTATTATATAAGTGTGTTGGGGGGCTTTCAAAATCTTTAGAGGTCTTTTTCAAAATTATTAGATTGTGTTTGTCTCATTGTATGCAGAAACAAAGGAGTGTGTGATTTTGAGTAGACATGGACAAGTTTGTACGATCGCCTGATGTCTACGTAAAAGTAGTATCTAATCCTGCCATAGTGACCGTTTTGGCTCTTCTCTTTTTAAAAGTGGCAGACATCAGTGATTTCTTCATTCTTTTATGTGCCGCTGGGTTACGTTTATGATAGGTTGGGCTATTGGAGTCTTGGCCATAGGAAGCTTCTAGGCTTTTTTTTTTTTTTTTCGAAATCAAATTAATAGCTTGGAAATTATCTAAAACCAGATAGGTAACATAGTCCATCTGCTGACAAAGTAGAGTTAATACAAGCAGGAATTGAAGGGAAGTGCCAGGCTTCCTCTAAGCTGTAGGAGAGGGTAGTCTTAGCTGAAGTATGAGCCACACTATTATAGTTCATAGGAATAAATTTCAGAGGAAATGGCTTCTGGTCCAAGATCCATTGACAATTTCTGAAGATACTCTTTACTTTCCAAGGAGTATCTGACTTCTTCAGAGCAGCATTAATCATAACCAAAGCATCACCTTCCACAGAAACACTGAGATGGGAATGTGATGCCATCTTTAAAGCTTTGAAGAGGGCAAAAGCTTCCACAACAGCAGGATCTGAAGAGTGCACAATTCTGGAAATACATTGAATTGGGATGCCTTGAGAAACAACTGACAGAGGGTTGGGAAGTTTACCCTCAGAAACCTTTTTACACCTGGTTTTCCAGAGGTGCCACATTAATGAAACAAAGGAGACATCCTTCAAGATGTCTGAGGAAGCTGGTTTAAACCAACTCAGAATCTTATCATTTAGAGACAAATCCTCCATGGAGGAATGATAATTCATAGGAAAGGCTTTTCCATGTAGTCCAAGCAAAATCACCGGTAAATAGCATATCATCCACACTTTCAGGTTCCTTTGAACAAATTGGACACCCTCTATCAACCTCAGGGATGCGATGAATCACATTAAATTTAATGTTTGCAAAGATCTCTCTGACATATAACGTAGCATACCAAGGTTGTGAGTGTGATCCAGATTTCGGGGCTTCCCAAAAGGTGAGCTTCTTTAAATACTTCGCATGTACAATGGAAGACCAGAGGGAATTATGCTCTTGGGTAAATTTCCGGACTAGCTTCATAATAGAAGCAAGGTTGTATGTATAAAGGTCTCTAACTCCAAGGCCTCCCAAGCCTTGATGCTTCTTTATAGAGTTCCAATTACACGTATGTAATTTCTTATGATCATTAGAATCCCCCCATAAAAAGGAGCATTGAATTTGGTTCAATCTCTGAATGGTAGTCTAGGGTATTAATTTGGCACCAAAAATTAATCACCCTTAATCTCATGTGCAATAAAAAACATTAGTACCTATAGTTTGATCATCAGAATATGGAGGACTTTTTGGATGTTTAGAGTGTGCTGAATAGTGTGTTTTTTTTTCAAAGATTCCCATATTGAAATAAAAAATTAGCATTACCTTATTTGACATATATTAATGTAAAAAAGACAAGATCTTTTAACAACTGGACACATGGATTCTTAAACATAGGTATTTTCCTCCCTTACAATAATATGCATTCTATTGAAACCTAAAGTTGTATTTAGTAACACCTTCGGATATCAAGTATGCATCTTCGACTTGGCGGAAAAGTATTAAAAACTTTGGTTCCATGCAAAATATTTTCAAATTGGAAAAAAGTTTTTTGAGGAAACAAATTTGCAAGAAAAATAAAAATAGAATTCATTATTTAGTATTTATAAAAACATTTTCAACTGTTTTGAAAAAGGACATTTGGTTGCATTCCCTAAAATCAGAAAAAAGGCAACCAATGAAATAGGTTTTTCCTTGACTAGAATTTTTCAGATTATTAAATAAGTTGTATGCTCCGCTTTTCGAGAAAAACTTTTCATATAGCTTATTTTACATAAAATCAAAGAGATCTTAAATGTTATCAAATGCAGAACTCTCACAACCAATTTTGTGATCTTTTAAAAGCCAAAGGTTCGTAAAAGACCTCTCTATGCCCCAGCGTAAACAACAAGGAAGGCAACTGATTTTCTTGATATCTAAAAAAAAATAAAAAAAGATGCTATGAAACTGACATAGCTAAGATAACGGATCATCACCTTCATATCGATAGCTAGATCATAATATACACGTCTGAAAAAGTATATAATAAACTATGTCAAATAACAAGATTATCAGAATAAGTAGTGTAGATAAATAACAAAGGAAAACAAATAGTACAGTTCGAGTATAGTCTAGTAATAAATACATAGTCCAAAAACATTAATAAAGTATAGGCCCACTAGAAAGAAATACAGCTACATTGGGACATACCCTAGAGTACTAGTTGCTGGGGAGCTTACACACAAGAAGCTTCTCGCCCCTACTCCTACTTCAACTCTTCACCTGAAAGGATAGAGAGTGAGCCTCAACTAAAAGTGTTCAATAGGGATCATGCGATCCCCACCTCCCACACACCTACACAACTAACAGGAATACAAATAAAGCAGTAAACCTATAACTGTAGTAGAAATAAACAAAGCTTAAAAATGTGCAGTACAAATAAACCATAGACCTTGCTAAGACAATTGAACCCCTTATATAGTAAAATGTTCCAGCCATCACATGGTCACATGTGGTCCTACTTCTTAGCCTTAAAATGACAAGAGTACACTATCACCAGCACTAAACTCTCCTCACCAACTCTCTCGTTGAGTGCACACACTGCATCTTAAAACTTAGCTAACTTTCATGCCACCCCTACAAGACTTTGGATGCCCATAAGGTAAGGATGTGAGTCAAAAGCAGGACTAATTGGGGGCCATGGGTCCATATGGGGTCCATACCCCACCAACTGTGTATGCACGCAAGAAGACACAACTACTGTCCAAACAACTGAATTTCCCTCAATGTATGTGTTGGGATCCGGGCGGGACGCGAAGAATACAGCGGAAACGACGAACAAAATATTCCGCTCGATCTCCGCTGATCCGAATCGTAACGAAAAATTAAAACTGAAAATTCGGGTGTAATCAGATTACCGTGTGCGAATTCGAATCCGCTTCCGTCTCGATTCCGTCGAGGCGATGCCGCGAGCCACATAAGCGTCCGGCCTCCAGCGGTATCCATGCGATCCTCCGCGATGGTTCCTCCTCGCTCCCTCGTCCGTATCAGCTCGCTCGGTGAAGATCCGTCGCCGCAACAATTGCCGAAAACCAGCGGACGAGAATTCCCGACTTTCGGGAATTCCGCGCGGCGGAGATGGAGATTATCTCGGCACCTCGAACGGGATGCCCAGAGAAAGAGGAGAGAGAAAGGGGGACGACCAGCATGGGAAAACCCTGGAGCTAGGCCTAGGGTTTCTCAACAGCGCGTATATATATTAAGTCGGCGTGACTTTTCACAAAAGTCCCCGAGTTAATATAAATCCCACTTAAGTACCACCGACTGAGAATCTTATTGCGTGTGACCCTCTAGGCCTATTTACCAGTCCGATTTTCAGCCCGTTAAGTCCAATAACTAGTTATTGACTTATTGTAATTAATTAATATCTAGATATTAACTAATTACTTAACCGAATTAACATCGCATGTAAATTCGGTCGGACTTCCAATCAAGTTGGGTGCCAAGCAACACCGCATGATTCTGGAAGGTAATGGGGTTCAACAACCCACTCATGGAACCTGTCCGTCCACAATTACCGCATGACTATAATCCTTCGTTCGCACAATGCTCTCGAGTTAACCTAGGGTATGGCAACTGTCAAACCCTAGATGGTCAACTTACTTGAATCAGACTCCACTGTATAATATCCAAAAACCTCTTTTCTGATATTGTTTCTGCTCTGGCCAGAAACTCCTGCGGATCTATTCTAGAGCATTCTCTCTCCAGTTACCTGAGAGCGAACGATCCTTTATTGAACACATAATTACCTTCAAAGGTCTTCTGCTGGATCCGATCCTTGACTATTAGAGATCCCGTGGATAGGGATTCGTAGGTCAAGGTCAAAGTCCAGAAGTCCATCGACAAGGTATCTTTGGTGTCTCAAGTCCAAAGATCAACCACGCCACTGTGACGATAAATCAAGCCGATTGACAGTCAGGTAAATTACCATTCGGCGATTCATGTCGGATTAGTTTAGTGAACTCATTCCCCAATGAGCACCTACAGGTTTACCATTGTGTCTCCACATGAGTAAAGAACGAGATCAGTCACCCTCATCATATGAGCTAGAATAACCTATACTAGTCTTACCGGATGTTTGATGTCCTTCTCAAACATCCTACGACTAGGAACAATTAAGAATATGTGTTTATAAGTCATCAGTCTCATTATTATGATCTCATCATAATCTGATGACTATTGCACAAATTCATGGACTTCATTATACGCAATTATAAATATGTCAATCTACATAATGAATTTAATGCCATTGATTAGTAAACCAGATTGAAATATGTGCCTTATGATTGGCTTAGAGGACACCTATATCCATCAGTATGGACGAGGTTACACAAGTGAGGGCCTTAGGACCAGCTTATACCCAATCACGTCGAAGTGCAGGGAGATAACTCATGACCCATGTCCTCATGGGTCACCATATGCTTAAAGGCATATGATGTACTACTAGTGAAGAAGTCACTCTTGGATCCAAACCGAAACATAACAAAATTAACTCCCATGAATGAGCCAAGCATGCAAGGTGTATAAGAACGTATTTAACAATTACACAGGAGTCTGTATAAGAACGTATTTAATAATTATATAGGAGTCTAAGTACATAATATATATCAAATGTCACTAATATCTTATTAATTCACGTGTGAGATGCAATTAGGTAGGAAGTTTAGCTATTTGCTCTTAAACGCATCGACCGCTATTGACGCCTCTCGAGATGCGTCTTAACAGTTTGCGCCAATCAACAATTAACTATGGGTAATGGATTTAAGACATGTAATTAATTACTATGAATCGCATTGGCCACTTGTGACGTGTATCAACTTAATCGATTATATTTTAAATCGGTTATCAAAATAGGCTTAGGTAATTAATCATTCTGAAATGCGTCTTCTGAATCTGATACCTTCCAAAAAGACATTAGTAGACGTGTTTCAGAACCCAAATTGAGGCTTCTTCATAGCTCTTCTCGGTTTCCCAAGCACAACCAAAATACAACAAAATCCCTCTCCCTTGAGTGAAACGTGCTAAAACAATGATCTCTCATGAAAAATACCCCCTAAATGCATGCAAGAGAGGGGAAAGACTCTTGAATCGAGATAGAAAACTACATGCATGAATTCCTAGTGTGGATTCTAGGAGGGACCTAATACTAAAAGGGAACTATCACCCTACCTAAGGTTTTGCACTCCTCCGGACTCAAACAAGCCCTTTATGTGCTAGAACCACCTCCAAGCCAGTTGGTGACTGTCCAGTGAGCTCACGGTTGCCCACGCACTACCTCTTCCTCTGACTCGCCACCACTTTGCCACCTTACGCCACCGAGCCATCGGTGCCACCATCGTCATCACCGCCCCTCGATGTTGCGTTGACTACTGCAAGGGAGGAGAGGGAAGATGTGGTGGTGTTAGTTATATATGTCTATCAAGTCAATCATATAATTATTGTACATTCTTATTCTTTTAATAATAAAGACTTTATATTCATTATATGTAATTCAATATAACGTTTCATAATGAAGTCAATGAATATGCACAATAGATGTTAAATTATGATGAGATCATAAATGACATTAACATCCTATAAATGCATATTCTTAATTATTTTTAGTCAGAGGATATTTGAAAATGACATTAAATATCTGGTCAGACTAGTACATGTTACTCTTGCTAATAAGATGATGGTAACTGGTCTCATAGTCACTTGTATAGAGACACTAAGACAAACTCGTAGGTACTCATTGGTGAATGAGTTCACTAAACTGATCTAATATGAATCACTGGATGGTAATATTACCTAACTATCAATCAGTTTAATTCATCGTCATAATGATGTGGTTAATCTTTTGATCTGAGACATCAAAGACAGCTTGTTAGTGGACTTCTGGATTTTGACCTTAACTTATAGATCTCTAACTATGGGATCTTAATTAGTTAAGTGATCAAATTCAGCGGAATGCCTTTGCAGGTGATTGTGTGGTCAATACAAAATTATTCACTCTCGATAATTAGAGAGAGAATGTTCTAAGGAATGATGCCTAGGAGTCCCTAGATAGGGTAAGACAACATATCAGAAAAGATATTTTTTGATATAGCTTTGCAACATCTGATTTAAGTGAGTGAACTAATTAAGATTTAACAATTAACAATACCCTAAGTTTACTTGAGAGCATTGATACGAGCGAAGGGTTATAGCTACATGGTAACTGATGAAGAAAAGATTTCTTGAGTAGGTTGTTAAATCTCATTGTCTTCTGGGATCGTGCGATGTTGCTTGATACCCAACTTGATCGGAAGTTTAATCGATTATCATAAGATGATAAATCAATTAACTACTTATTTAATATGAGATATTAAATAAATTATTTTAAGTCAGCAAATAGTTACTGGATTTATTAGGCTAAAAATTAGACTAGCACGTGGGCCTAGAGGGTCATATGCACAAAGATTCTTGGTCGATAATATTTAAGTGAGATTTATATTAATATTTGTAAAAAAATGTCTTTAATTAATATAAATATTAGTCATAAGGGAACCTAGGCCAAGCTCTAGGGTTCCCATTGTGCTCTAGCCACCCCCCTCCTCTCTCCCTCTTCTAGTCGCCCCCTCTGAGAGGGATGCCCCTTTCTCTCTCTCCTCTACTGCCTCGATTTTTGCTTGTCGGAGCTGCTGTCCGCATGCTACGAGCACCAATACAAAGAAGAACGTCGGTGAATGCACCGAACCTGTTGAGGGATTAAGGATGAACAATCAACTAGAGATTCACATGGATACCGCTGAAGGCCGGACATCTACGTAGCTAACAACATTACTCCTTTGGAATTGAACGAACATAGATCCAAATCCACACAAGGTGATATTTGGATCATCCGTTTAACTTGTTCTAGTCAAAATGGATCATGAACGGCATGGATTAATTTTATTTTTCACTATGCTATTGTTTATTAATTAGTCTTTGATCTCTCCGTCGGATCCTTACAGGTGGAAGGTGGTGAGAGGGAGAGAGAGCTTTGAGGGAAGAAGAGGTAGTAGAATGAGAAGAGAGATGGAAGAGGAAGAAGATGGAGGAAGGAAGGAGATGATAGTGAGAAATGAGGGAGAGAGAGGAAAGGAGGGGGAGAAATGTGGGAAAAGGCCTCCCTTCGGCACCTCCGCCACGCAGTGGCGTGCCACACATACACGAAGGAGTGCCATGGGAGGAAAAACGTAATGCAAAGATAGTTAATCGCGTCACGTCGAGCTAACGTCTTTCACAAGATGCGTCCATATTAGGTGACGTGAATCAGAAGGTCTACTGAGGTTTAACTATGTGACGCCCATGCATGCGCTCTGAATAATGTCCACCCATATAGACGCCTATCGGCGATCCACATGATGTCGAGTTGACACCTATCAAACCTGAAATCCAATAACTAGATCCGAAAACCCGCTTTATTACATCGGCACCTTCCTTCCCCCTCACCCCTCCGCCTCTTCCTCTTCGTTTCCTCAGTTTTGTAAGGTGGGCTTCGTTAGATGGTTTTGCTACCTTTGACCTTTTACTTTTGAGCCGCCTCCTCCCCGGCATACCCCTGAGCTGTGCCAGTTCATGCATCCTGTTGAGCTGCCTTCATATTTTTCCTGTGCTTCTTGGAGTCTCCTCCCTGTGTTCCCTCTATTTTTATCATCCTTACCCATTTGCTAAATCTGGCTATTGTGGTTTTGATTTTGCTGACTCCGAGCCCTTGGAAGACTCCCTCGTGGCCTTCAACTCCCCTTTAGAAGCTCACACTCCGGTGCTTATCATACACCTTAATGAGCACGTTCATCTGAGCCTCTTACGTCGGCTTTGGTTGCTTGCTTTGTGCAACCCATATGTGCATTCGGTTGATGGCACTCTTCCTCAGCCCATCCAGTCAGCGTACTACTTTCGGTGGCAGTTTTTGGCGATTTTTGTTCCTCCTCCACGTTCCTTTGTTATGTGTTCTCTGTGATGTGCTCATCACTCTTTTTGTACTCTGTTTTCTCCTCTCAAATGTACTATTTTCACTCTTGAATGAAATGGCAGCTTATTTATTGAGGAAAAAAAAAGATCTCCACGAACTGTGAGAGCCCATCGTAGAACTGTGAAAGCCCCCGTTTTTGTTACATGAGTCGGGCTAAAGGCTCTCTCTCGCAACCCTTCGAAGTTTAAAACTTTTAATTCCCCTAATTGGGCTGCCACAAATGGACAACACAAGGCCCAAGACAACGCGTAGCTTTGGACCCCCGTGGAGTGATAGGAGCGCCTAATATAATGAAGTGCCCCGCTCGTCTACTTCCCATCTACGACCATGTTCCCACACCGGACAACGCCCCACAGCGTGCATTTCCACTTTGAATTTTGTTTCAAACATTTTTATTAAATTAATAAAATTATAATTAAATAAGCTAAAATACTTATTGAACTGTTCCCGAGCTTAAATGAGCCGAGCACATTAGCTCTCAAACTCAACTCATTTAAGAATAAAGCTCAATATCTTGTTCAAACTCTTTATTAATTTTGTTAAATTAAAAAAATATACAGTTTAAAGTCGAGTTCGAGTAGCAACCTGGTCAGCTCGAACAACTTATTGAGAATATTGGTGCGAGTACATCCCTAGGTGGATTGGATCTGGACCTGCAGGTTTTGCATCCCCATTAGAGAACAACCCCTTTGCCACGTGAAAGTACATTTACTAGAATGCATTCCCGACTCTTGAGACGTGTTTGGCAAAACTTCTATTTGAAAGTTACTTTTGACGTCCACTTATTACATAGAATGAGTTGAGGGAGAAAGGTTATAACTAATTTTGATTTGTTACAAAAGTCAAACTCTTTCATAACCTCCTCACTTTTTCTCCAATTTTGGAAACTCCCCCCTTGTAACTTTTGGTTGGGAAGCCAAAACACAAATAAAATACCACATAAATGACTTCTAAGATCTAATGACTTCCATAAAAAATAACTAAATAGAAATACAAAAGTACTTCCAAATGAAAGCTGCGCCAAACACGGCCTTAAAATTCTCAAGGAACGCATAAAGCTCTAACCCACGGTAAATGGTGGATCCCTCCCCAATGATGACTCGTGAGCACAAGCTATTCAGATTACCGTGCATTTACAACATACATGTGTGCACAAGCACGTGCCTGTGGACAAGCGTGCACACACGTACAAACAGGCATGGGCGCACACATGGAGACAGCA
Source organism: Zantedeschia hybrid cultivar (assembly GCA_030544215.1). NCBI lineage: Eukaryota > Viridiplantae > Streptophyta > Magnoliopsida > Alismatales > Araceae > Zantedeschia > Zantedeschia hybrid cultivar. The sequence continues at coordinate 10,274,595 of JARZZO010000016.1, forward strand.
ATTCGAAAACAATGTGAATCACAATATGACTAGCATCACCTAGAATACCCACTTGAAGAGTTTCAGAAGACAGCAAATCCTTGCGTCAACTTGTTTAAAAACAAACTACAAGGCTACAATATCAAAATTTCAATAGATAATGGACAAAATGTGAAGATGTAGATTTCCTATGGTTTAGACGATACCCTGCGGCCATAGATGTTTTCCTCCGCCTCCGCCTTTTTCTGTGCATTCCTCTTTTCTTCACGCCGTTTACGCCTTTCATCTGCATCTGCCCAAACTCTTTCCGCGACAACATCAAAGCCGGGAATAAACCACTCAAGCATGGCACGCATGTCCCTGTGAAAACCATCGAATGCTTCTGCCACATCCTGTACGAGGGAAAAAAAGAAAAAAAAAACAGAGGAGACATGGGTAACAAATTGACAAAATAAACTGTCCGCAAGTGCAAGGCATGACATTGAAACAAAGGAATCAGTAAAAAGGCAGATGCCAGCAGCCCAAAACTATCGCTAAGTTATTTAAACGGTGTTTTCAGCACTGGCGTATCACTATTAAAAACGGATTGCAAACTGAAATACTATCAGCTGAGAGTGATTCAGTGCGTGTTGGGCAAGTAAAAGAATCCGATTATCATATTCTGCAATGAGTGGGTTCTTTTTTATCATAATATAGGACTAGCAGCACATCTCTCGCACTAACCTAGTATGCTTGAGCTTGCTGAAGCTTTGTTTCCACATTTTCTCGTACCCTCCTCCAGTAGGGCTTGATTACACCACCTAACTGGCACCAAGCATGGCTGCCGGTGCACATGACCAAAACATCTTAAGTTATTCTTCCTAAGCTTAGTGTCAATAGGAGATACTCAGATGCCTCCATGTATGTGTTTACTCTAAATCTTATCCTTTCTAGTCTTTCCGCCCATGGCACATCCATCTCAACATCATCATCTTCGCTACACAATTCTTGTGTATGCTCTCTCTTCTTAGTCAAACACTCGGTCTCATACCCTCATGCACATTGCAGGCCTATCAACAGTTTTATAGAACTTTCCTTTGAACTTCGTAGAGACATTCATCACAAAGGACTCTAGAAGCACCTATCCATTTCAACCAACCTTAACCTTGTCTACGACATCATAGATCTCTCCATTCTTTGGGCCCTCTTTAATAATTGAATAAGACTAGACTAGGATGGCTTATCTGAGTTATCCAAACTTGTTTGCTTTGGTTTCTCAGATTCATTATTATGGGTGAGAATGACATATTTCTGAATAAATTGGAATGAGCAATTCAACCAAAAATCTTGATTTGCTATTCTTGCTATTCTGAATAAACTAACCAATTCAAGAACAGTTTTATCTTGAGTACAGTGAGGAGCAATGCCTTCGTTTCACATTAAAATGTTAATGGTACACACAATGCAAGAAAAATAAAAAATCTAGGGAGGCATAAAGTTTACCGTCACATGATCGTTCCAGTGACTTATATATGGGGGACCTGTGGTGTAGGAACTAAGTGGTTCACGATACCACTTGCCACCGTATGTAATTTGGTCCATGGCTTGTTCTACGCTCAGAACTTCCCAAGGCCTTAGACCAGGGATAATCTTTGCAAGACGGTACCTGCCAAGCAGAAGCCAAGAAAATAATGTATTGCATGCATATATAATATTAGAAACTCACATTCTCAAAACCAAGGAATTGTACAAGCAGCACAATCATTAACAAAATAAATGACTTCGTTTTGGGGGTATGCCCCATTCAGGGTCCTGTGTTGGACCAAAGGGAGCAAATGTCAAGAAGTTTCATAAAACAGCTCTCGACATCACTGAAACAGATACATAAGCATGTAAAGTTTAATTGCATGATGCATATTGCATTACTGGAGAACCAATTTTTCAGATCTTCTATTGTTGTTTGCTTAACAATGGTGCATTATAGCCAATCGGACATACTGATAACCACAGAGCTATTATCAATGATCTGCAGTTAGCTGTAGGGCTAGGGTAAGAGGGATCTACACATGGGATCACTATCTGAAAGAATAACCATCATAATCATGTAAGTGGAGACAGTCAAAAAACAACAGAAGTTGAGGATCATAGAACAACAGCAACAGCAGTTTTTTTTGGGGGGGAAGATGTGAACTGCACCACCAGTTTTATTAAGAATGACTGAGGTAGTACAATCAGGTAGGAAGAGGAGAGGTTGCTCTTCCTCAAAAACAACAATGAACCACTAGAAAAGAAAAAACCAATGTAACTCCTCTCATATAAAACAAACAACATCCCATTAGTAGAGATTTTGGAACCTGCAAACATAATGAGAGATCTTGAGAGAAGATGAGAGAAGCGAGAGGAGTGAGCGAGAGAGGAGAGAAGAGAGTTCATGGAGGGATTAGTAGGGAGAGAGGGAGCTCTCTTCCCTTGTCCCAGGCTCATTGGCAAAGAACCTCGGATGGTTTACCTGTAGACAGAGACGTCTGCATTCGATGCCTGGACAAAGGACACCATGCGAGGAGCTGCAGGAACGCAGTTCGGTGTCTTTTCTGTAGAGGTTTTGGGCACAGGAGGAGCAACTGCCCTGTTTCTTACCCATCTACCAAGAAACCAGGGTTAGTGGCTAGTCGGGAGGAAGCAAGTAGGGTGGAAGCAGGTAGAGGCACCGAGACTAGGATACTTCCTGGCATCCTGGAGTTACCATGGTCTCCAGAGGTTGGACCTGCAAGAGCTTTTCTGGAGCAAAGTGTTATAGTTTCTATCCAAGAGGACTCTCACCAGAAGGACATTGATTGCATGGAGCTGCAGGTCTGCGTGCAGAAGCTTTGGCCGGAGGTGACCAACTGGAACATTCGTAGATTGAGGTTAAACTCTTTTCTAGTTTATGCTGATTTAGGCTTATGGAAGAGCTTGGCATGTTCTATGGGTCGAGTGGAAATTGCAGAGGGTTCTTCTTTGTTTTTTACTCCTTGGAAAACGGATACTGGTACTATCCCGGTGACTGATACAATTGAAGTGTGGTGTCAATTGAGAGGCATTCCACTTCATCACTGGAACATCTCTACCTTCCAAGCTATCTGTTCCAAGTTTGGTAGATTCAGGGAAGTAGATGGGAAAGGCCAGAAGGGTGTTGATGCTGCTGCTGTTCGGGTTAGAGTGGCTGTTGACAAACTAACAGATATTCCGGAGAAACTGAAGATCCTATCGGGAGATGGGGTTTCCTGGGTTTGTATCAATGTGGAGGAGACATGGAAGGAACCTTCTTCAGGACAAGATTGGTCGTGGGCTGAAGTTGCAATGGAATATAGGAAGTTTTCGAAGAGCAGAGCTCAAAGGAGGAAAACAGGGGAGCCGGAAACCTCAACTATTTCTACTCAGGACGAGTCAACCAGGGGATTCAGACTTCCTAACTCGGTCAATATGAGTTGGAGGGAGGTGAAGAGGCGGGATTTGTGTATTCGAGACAGAAAATCTAATGGGGAAGGGGCTTCTAGGTTGATTGGATGGGTTGGGCTTATGGGGGCGCTCCCAGAATCATCGAAGGACTTGAACATTTCGTCTTTGGGTACAGGGATGGCTCGCTGTTCTAGTAAAGGTATGATGATGCTGATTCCGGCGAGTCCCGAGGAGGCTGGCATGGTGGTTGACGTCAATGAGAAGGCGGAGTACTTGATATCGGGTGGAGAAGATGAACAGTGGGGTGAGATGGGTAATCAGATTTCAAACCCACTTGAGGGCCCGATGCTTTGGGATCTGAATGTTACGGATCTCAACTTATCCCTGAACCGGGTTGTTTCTAAGCCGGTCCACCTGACTGTTGTCAATTTCAGCCCGACTCTCTCCCTTGAAGCCGGTTCACCTGTGAACCGTCGTCTTCCCCAACGGACGTCTGGTTCTGCTTCTGGAAACCAGAGCTCTGACAGGGTTATGCCGGTTGTCAGCGATGATCTCTCTACATCTAAGAGACTTCAGCCCCCTAACTATGGGACTGGTCAGAAGGCTGAAGGTTTCCGAGATGTGAATGGGCTGACTCGAGTGGACTGTGATAGTAGGGAAGAGTTACCACAGGATAAGGATGCAGGTATTACTTGGCTTGAGGCTCAACAGTATCACCTAGGGTCTGATTGGCAATAAAGTGTGGAGGAGGAAAGTGAACAGAGTCATAATCAGTGCTTGCAGATCATTCCGTATGACGGGGGTGTAGAACCTTTGGCCGTTTAACAGCTCCATGATGCTGAGGCGTGGACAAAGGAAAGTATCCTTTTTGGCCAGCTTATAAGGATATGTTTTTTGGGTAGAGAGGACATGATGCTGAGTTTCCTTAAGAAAAGAAATGAAAATCTGCAACACTCTGTCAAGAAAAGGGGTATGGGTGGAGGCTTCAAGATAGGTAAGAGGGAGGCAGAATTTGTGAAGAGTAATGTTCTTGTGGACAGTCTTCGAAGGAAGAAGTCTAAGGAGGGGAGGTTACATATCATACCCTCATGAACCTGATATCATGGAATATTAGGGGTCTTAATGGGGCACCCAAAGCCAGAGCTGTGAAGGATCTTGTTATTTCCCTTTACTTGGACTGCATTTGCTTGCAAGAGACTAACATGTCCAGTTTTGACAATTTTTCTGTATCTAGACTGGGTGGCCCACTATTAGATAAAATTGCATTTCTGCCAGCTGAAGGTTTGAGAGGGGGACAGGTTATAATGTGGAATGGGAATAAATTTGAGGGTAATGTCTGTGATGTGGGCAGTTTTAGTATATCGGTGGCCTTCACCTGGAAGTGTAGAAGAGCACACAATAGAAGGTGGATTATCTCTTCTGTGTATGGGCCACATTCCGATCAGCAAAGAGAGTTGTTTTTCCAAGAGCTTTATAGACTACATTCTCTCTTTCCTGAGGCTTGGTGCATTGTAGGGGATTTTAATTGTGTAAGATACCCTTGGGAAAGGTCTGGTGTGCAGAAATGGAGCAAGGAGATGGTCATGCTAAATCAATGGATTAGAGATTTTAATCTTATGGATCTAGATATCCCCAACATAAAGTTCACATGGTCTAATCTCCAGCAGGTGTGTACACAATCGAGGATTGATAGAATTTTGATATCTCCAGATTGGTTCAAATTTTTTCCATTGTCACACATTAAAGGATTGTGCAGGGCTGTTTTGGATCATATACCCCTACATCTTATGATGGAAGACAAGCAAAGAAAGATAATAATATTCAGATATGAACTGAAATGGCAGAGGGAACAAGGTTTCAAAGACATGATCAACAATTGGTGGCTGGAATTTACAGAGTCTGGTTCAGCAATTTACATATTTCAGAGAAAATTGAAAAGGATAAGGGCAGGTTTGAAACAATGGGCCAAATTGAAATATGGGAAGGCCTTGGAGGAGAGACAATTGTTGAAGAATAAAATTGATGATCTGGAGCTGAAAAGTGAGGTTATGGACCTCTCTTCTGTTGAAATGCAGGAACTCAAAGACTTGAAGAAAATGTTTAATGAAGAATTATTTAAGGAGGAAATCAAGTGGAGACAGAGAGCGAAGGAACATTGGCTAAAAGAAGGTGATCAAAATACATCTTTCTTCCATGCTATGGCCAGTGCTAAAAAGAGGTTCTTGTCCATTGATCATGTGAGAGAAAATGAGAAAGTGATTGAAGAACCAAATGAGATCAAGAGCAGGTTTATTGATTTTTTTCAGAACCTGTTTTTGGAGGACTTTCCTTTGAGGCCTCATTTGGAAGATGGTATACTTCCAAAGCTAGATGCTTCTGATGCTGAAGATATGTTCAAGCCCTTTACTGAAAAGGAAGTCAAAGATGCAATTTTTAGCATGGACCCTAATAAGGCCCTGGGTCATGATGGGATGTCCATTGGATTTTATCAATTTTGTTGGGAAATAATTAAAGAAGATATGCTCAATGTTGTTCAAGAGTTCTTTGATAGTCCGGATAAGATCAAAGCTTTCAATTCCACTTTTATTGTCCTTATTCCAAAAATTGAAGGTGTTGAAAGAATGGGAGATTTTTGTCCAATTAGTTTGCTTAATGGGTGCTATAAAATCATTACCAAGATCTTGGCTACCCGGCTCAAAAAAGTTATTCACAAGATTGTGGGGATTAACCAATCAGCTTTCATGCAAGGAAGATTCATATTGGATAATTATATGGCAGCTTATGAAGCAATTCACCATTACAAGTGTAGGAACAAGAGTGGTGTCATCCTCAAGTTGGATTTTGAAAAAGCCTATGACAGAATAAGCTGGGATTGTCTTCAGAAAACTATAAACCTTATGGGTTTTAATGACAAATGGATTAAATGGGTGATGAGTTGTATCTCTTCAGCTTCATTTTCTATTTTGGTCAATGGAGAACCGTGCAGCTACTTTAAGAGCTCCAGAGGCCTAAGACAGGGAGATCCTATGTCTCCATTGCTTTTCCTGTTAATTGGGCAGATCTTGAGTACTATGTGGGAGAAGGCTGTTGATCAAGAATTGATTGCAGGGTTCAGCATTGGTAGAAGCAATATCCTGTTATCTCATCTTCAGTTTGCGGACGATACCTTGTTGTTTTCATCTGGAAGTAATGAGGAAATTCAGAATATCAAAAATCTGCTGATTTTGGTGGAAGCTATAACAGGCTTGAGAATTAACTATGAAAAATCTAAAATGGTGGGGATACATATGACACAAAACAGATTGCAAGAAATTGCTGAAACTCTACAATGCAGAATTTGTTCTTTCCCAATCAAATATCTCCGATTGCCCTTGTCAGATGGGGCAATTAGAGTTAGGGATTGGGATGTGTTGATTAAAAGATTTGAAGATCGGTTGGAAGGGTGGAAAGGTAGATACCTCTCTGATGGAGGGAGATTGATCTTGTCTTAAGTTGTCCTTTCTTCTTTGGCCATTTACTTTGCTTCCATTTTTAAAATTCCAAAGTCAGTGGAGAAGACTATTGAATCAATCAGAAGCTCTTTTTTTTTGTCAGGAGGTAATAGGGGAAAGAAAGGTTTTCATTTAATCAAGTGGAGTAATGTATGCAAAAGTAAGGATCAAGGAGGTATTGGTCTATGTAGAGTTGCCACCTTCAATCAAGCTTTGTTAATGAAATGGTTGTGGAAAAGGGGAGAGTGTTCAGAGGCATTGTGGACTACTATTATAAAAGAGCTCTATTATTGTGATGACAATAAATGGACTTTTCAACCTTCAAGAACTTATAATTTGTCTCCGATTTGGAAGAATATTGTGAAGAATGCATATTTCATGGAGAGATCTTGTGATATACATGTTGGTAATGGATGTGATACCTTGTTCTGGAAAGATAAATAGTGCTCCAGTATTGTTCTCTCTTCTCAATTTAGTAATTTATTCAACATTGCTCAGCATAAGGAGGCCTCGGTGGCAGAGGTTATGTGCCATCATGGCTCAAGTAACTTGAATTTGAATATGAGAAGGCATCTAACTGATGTAGAGGTTAATGAGATCTCTCACTTAATACATTGTTCGCGCGAAGGTTTTGCCAACCCTCGTCGTTCGGGACCTGACCTAGGCATATCTATCCTCCCCTATATCGGATTATTCGGAAATCTATTTTCTTTGTTTATCTAGAGGATTATAGGTCAGTTTTATATTTTTATCGGATTATGAGAGCTTAGGATTAGCCCTCAGGAAATCCGGGACTTCGAATCAGGCGAAGATTCGAGTATATGACCTCTCTCCGCTGACCTCGGTCAGTGTTAATTACGCTGAACGACTGCTCGGCAACCCTTGATTAACCGTCCGTATGATGCCCTTAATCATGCAAAACTACTACTATAGGCAGCGCATGCATATGCATATGAAGGCATATTTTAGGTTGAATCCCTAGCCTCACCCCGGCTCGGGGACAACTTTTATGTGATTTGGGATTGACTCCTGATTATTAAGATCGGTTCCCAGTTTGGAGGATTAATTCCAAATTGTGCGGACTGATTCCCAATTTCTAGCTCTGCAGGGACTTTTTTGCAATTTTACACCTTGAGGGTTTTTATGTAATTATGGGTGCCTTATGAGAGCATGGCATTTTGTAAGTAGATATGGGGTGGATTTTAAGGGGTTTCACACTTTATGAGGGTTGTAAGATCAATTTTAAAGGTATAAGGGATTTTTTGTAATTTTCCCTTAAACTGGGTTATCGAGTTTTAAGATTTGATCTTGAGGCTATTGGTGAGAAATTTTACTCATGATATGATTTTTAGGGCTTTCGGGGTTATATATGCAAATATTATACCTAGGGGTATTTTGGTAATTTTGTATTTATATATTGTGTTCTTCGTGAACGGTTTATGTTCTTTCAGATTTTTACTTTCTGATTTCTTACTGTTTTTACTGATTTATATTCATTTTTTATGATTTATTTAATTAATTTAATTAATTAATTAATTAATTAATTATTCATGTGAGGTTATCTAGATTTATTATATTTTTCCACAGATTTTTACTGTTTTCTTATGGGTTTTCCTGATTTTTAATGGTTTTTCCTGATTTTTTTAATTAATTTTCCGAATTTTTTTAATTAATTAATTATAAATTATCTTTTGGGTTTAGTTATAGTTTTTATGCAGTTTTCTGAATTCATATCCTATTTGTTTAGGGGGTGAGGCTAAGAGTTAGGTTGGAGATGTACTCAAATTTCATTTAACTTTAGAAAACTATATACATATACATGTTATTATTATTGAAATGTGATAATTATAAAATTAAATGATACACGCATGGGCACAACATTTTGCCTTATAATAGGACTGTTTTACAAAGAAAATTCGGCAGAACTTCCCCTTAGGATAGAACCTTAGGAGAGAGAGCTCTCCGGAACGAAAAGAACTCCCCAAATTCGCAGCAAATCCGGGTTAAGAAACCCGAATTTGGTCTTCAATTGGCAGCACTCTCCCTCCCAATTTCACCACAACCTCCCTATATGTGGGCAGCTTGTGTCCTTATAGGGTACACTTGTGGTATGCCCTTATATATGTTTGAATTGGAGCCTTGAGGTCCTATTTATAGGCCCCAAATTGGGCCCGGTGGGGGGGTGCCACCGGATGGGCATACGGTGGAGGGGGTGCCACCGGATTCACTCTCTCTACTTCTCTTTTTTCACTTTTTTATTCAAATGGGTGAGAGAAAGGAGTGAGAGAGAGCATTGAGGGGAGAGAGGGGGGGGCCCGGTGGTCACCCCCACCGGTTCCAACCGGTGGGGAGATGGCCACCGGTTGGGCCCCCCACCGGTTGGGAACCGGTGGGGGGTCTCCCCCACCGGTTTGGGAAACCGGTGGGGGGTCTTCTCCTCCCCACTTCTCTTTTTCTTTCCCACTTTTGGCTCTTAATGAGCCTTGTTCCTTTTTGGGTTTCAGATTTCTCAAGTGTGAAAGGGGTCTTTGCCCATTAAATTTAGACCTGGGTTAGGTGTGAAAGGGATTTTTAGGATGGGGTTTAAGAGGGTTTCCACATGGGATTCTTAACCCATGTGAATGGGGTTAAGATCCCTCATTTAAACCTCATATTAAACACACCCCCTCCCCCCCATTTTTGAATTTTTAAAGGAGAAAGAGAGGGAGGGAACCCCTCTCCCCCCCCCACCGGTTTCCCTCTTGGAACCGGTGGGGGGTTCCCAACCGGTGGGGGCTCCCCCCACCGGTTCCCCCTCTCTCTCCTCCCCCTTCTTGGCCTATTTAAATAAAGGGGATGGGAGAGAGGGGTCCACTTTCTTCTTTAGGAAATTCTCCCCTTTGAGTTTTCAGATTTTCCCTTCTCTGGCCTGCAGATTTAGTGTCCCTTGTGGACTGATTTCGGGCCCATTTGAACTCCCTATTGGGCCTTCTTATTGGGCCATCCATTGGGCCTACCTCCTTTGTTATTGGGCCACCATTTGAGGCCATTTTGGACGAGCTTGGAGGCTGTCTTGGGCCCATTCCGGGACTGGTTCGGGCCTACTCCGGGACAGATTTTTGGTCTGTTAGGGGTGCCTATTGGGCCTCTTCTTGGGCCTCTCCCTTGGGCCATTTATTGGGCCTAACTTTCCCGACATTGGGCCTCCGTTCCGGGACTGATTTGGGTAAGTTCCGAAACTGATTTTTCCTTATTCCGGGACAGATTCCAGCCCACTTTTGGGACTGGCCTTGGACCCATTTGGGGGCTTATTGGGCCTCATCTTGACCCCGCCCATAGGGTTGCTTATTGGGCCCATCTCCCCCACTATTGGGCCTTCATTTCGGGGCCATTTTGGGGGAGTTCTAGGACTGATTTTGTCCCATTTCGGGACAGATTTTAGTCCATTTAGGGACTGATTTTGACCCTTGTTTTGCAGCGTTCGGGGTCCCATTTATCGCCGCATTTGGGGTCTCCCATCGGGTCTCATTATCGGGCATTGCGAAGGCGGTTCGGGAGTTGATTTCGGGAGCCGAAGCAAGCATCTTGGGGCTGTCTTAGGCTCCTAAAAAAAAATCTGATTAGGGCCTTCGTGGCCTAGGTATGTTTCCCACTCCGCTGTCCTCGTAATGTGAGCCCATGGTTTCTTATGGATTTCTAGTATTCGCCCATATCATAGGCATGCACTTTATTTTGCATGACATGGTCCTTCATGAACATGTTGTCATGCCTTTGTATGTGTATTCTCCCATGGGGAATTTCACATCGACGCGAGCATGCGTGATATATGCATACTCACACAATGCAAATCTGCATATAGGTATATGAGATTATTTTTTGGGTTCAACATACATCTTACTGCCAACACTAGATTATGTCATGAGAGGAAAGATAGGAGAGTTTGGAGATGGAATTCCAATTCCAAGGGTCAATTTTCAGTTAAATCTGCGGTTCAAATCTTAAATGATGGAGGATGCAGAATTTGGTGGAAGGAGTTAGTGTGGTCTAATTACCTTCCCAACAAGATTAAAGTTTTTCTATGGAAGGTGGCCTGGTATAGACTCTTGACAGGAAAGAGGGCCAAAATGTTACACATTCTAGGAAATCATCTATGTGGTTATTGTGCTACTTTTGAGGAGGACCAAGATCATTTGCTACTGAACTGTGGTATTGTTATGATTCTATGGAAGACTTTATGCAGATTATTTGGTATTCCCTGGGTGGATCATTCTTCAATTTTGGACCAAATATTGTGGTGGTCTGGGGCCTGTCCTGTTCCAAGGCCGAAGCAATTATGGTTTATCTTTTCACCGGCTTTGCTTTGGACTATTTGGTGCGAAAGAAACATGAGGAAATTCAGTGATCAATATAGAAGCGCCATTGAATTGTTAAAGATTACCATTAACTGGGTGGATGAGTGGGGTAAAGCAGCAAATATTTTCAATGAGGAAAGTTCAGGTATTTTGCAAAAGGCTCGGCAGTGGAGGAGTTTGTTGTGTTGAGATCTTTGTTCTTGATGTCTGCTTTATTCTCTTGATAAATCAGACCCTTTGTATCTGAGTTTTTGCTTTTATTTTCTGTTGTGTTTATGACTTGGTTAGGGGATTGTCCTACCAAGTTGTTCTGGGTTCCCTTTGTACTACCATTTTCTGGTTATCAATAGAATTGTGACTTTCAGTCACCTTCTAAAAAACAACATCCCATTGGACTAAAATTGACAAAGAAAGACCAATGATCTCTATTGAGAAGAAGTTGCCACATTATATTCCGACTTCAAAGCCAGCCAAATTGTGTTATTTTTGCAAACACATTTCCAACTCTATTATTTTAACAAATTAATTTTTAAACTATTAGCTTTTAAAAAAAAACCATCTGCTTGTGTCTCCAGATGAAGACCCCTCAAATGTGCCAGCTATGGAGAAGAACTGAAACCACACTCTCCCCCTCCCAATTCAACAATACACTCGGATGAGAACTTCCTCCTTTCCCCTCCTAATTCCCTTCTAATCCATTGAATAACATTGGATTGAGCGTAAAAATAACTTACAAGACCCTTCCTAATTCCCCTCACAAACAGTGATGGTTTTGCCCTCAGCTTGTTCTTTAGGTTGGTGTCATACCTTCCTCCTTACTAGGGGTAAGAGTGTCTCTTCTTGTGAGGATGTTGAACTCCTTCCATAGTCTCTGGACTTGCTGATCCGGCATACACCAGTTGGCTGAGAGTGTTTGTGCACCACTGTTGCGCCGTCATTTTTGTCAGCTAAGTCAATTTCCATGCTGATTCATCTTCCTTTGTGGTCTTCTACCTTCCTCCTATCCCCTGTTCTGCTTGCCTTGCCCCGTACATTTTGTAGGCCAGAATCCATTTTGCTTCTTCGGAGGCAGACAGGGGAGGCGATTCCGCAATCAGTCCCACCAAGCACCCTTGTCAACCACGTCTCAATTTCAAGAACTCTGGAATTGGAGATTCTGCTTCAACGTCAACAAGAAGCCTTGCGAACTCCAGGGTATTCCACTGAATGATCTCTCCATAATCCTCCTTTAATACTCCAAAGGAAGCCACTAATGCTCGAAAAATATCCACATTCCATAGGCGAAATGGTACTAACTCCGCACTCTACTGTTTTCGACCTGGCTACTAATGTTGATAGACCATGGTGCCCATTGCACATCAATTGACTGCCTGTTTTCAGCAAACTGGCTTTGATGTCTGTGGACAGACAAGGCAATCACATCAATTTTGATCAAGTCTCCATCCTCTGGAATCTGGCCATCCATGATGCAGATCAGCTCCCCTTTTTTGAAAGTGGGTAGTACCAAATTTCACAGCTGGCCCACCAACCAGCTAAGCAACTACTAACGGGCAAGCCACTGTGGTGCCAAATACTTCCATCGGTAGTAACAATCTGGGCTTTGGAAAGTGCCAAGACAAAGAGGAAAAGAGCAAAGTTTAATATAGGAATAGGTGAGCTCTTGGACAACCATGCCAAAAGAGTGAATGAGGCATAATCCCTAGGAGGTGATGTATTTCATATGGTGAAGGTTTTCGGATGAAAAGTGACATTGTATGTGTAAACTTAACATTTTTTCCCGAAATTATGGTGGATCACACCACCAATCTTATTAAAAAATTAAGGCCATACAACAATGTAGGGATAAGACAGGTCACTCTCCCCCACCAACTCACCACAATCGATTGGAAGGCACACAAAACCACTTCCAACTCAGCTGAGATTACAAGCATATTCCAAGTTCCAACTCTGGTTACTAGGAAAAAATGAAGGTTTAACATCCATGCTTTCGGAATAATTCTACTTTCCCAGAAGATTTTGAGGTTGCTTTCCTTCCATGAATCATCTCCAGCAGATAACATGTGGGATGGGGAGTTCTCTTGTGACATGTTGAACCCAAAAAGTTTGATACTTGGGAAACAAATCTTGGTGTGTATGAATACGTACATCCAATAAAAATTGGGGTTTTGAAACCCACATGTAAGCACATGCTTGCACACAAGAATAGGGTTTGTAAACCTAGAAATCTGCAACATACACAAAAGAGGGAAAAGATGCATGCAGATTTCTCTTTTTAGATGCAAATCAACAAAAAAAAAGGGAGAAAGGATGCATACAGATTTTTTTTTTTTAGATCAGCAAGAAAGAGAATGCACACAGAATTTCTTGATGCATGCAAGAACAAAAAATCAACAAAGAAACAAAGAAAAGGGGAGTACACGTACCTCAAGATCTGCAGCCAAACAAACTCCAAAATGTCAGCAGCAGCCGAACACTGCCTCCAACAGCAGCACCAATGCTGCCCCCAACTGCAGCACCAAAGACAGCCAGCAGCAACAAGAAGTCCTGCAAGCCTCCAATGCAACCAATCCACAGCAGCCAAGGAAGTTTCAAGCAGCAGCAAGAGCACTAAAACATGCTCCAATGCAACCGCAGGTCTCCAACAACAGCAGCAATCAACCTTGGCCAGCAGAGGGAACCACAGGGAGAGAGAGAGAGAGAGAGAGAGAGAGAGAGAACCGCAGGAAAGAGAGAGAGAGAGAGAGCCGCAGGGATTGAGGGGGATAACTACAAAAAGAAAAGAAAAGAAGGGAGAGACCGACCGGCCTCTCTTTGAGGACCAGCCGGTTCCTCCTTGCCCTCCCCAACCCGGCTCCACCTCCCTCTCATCTCTATCTCCTTCTCATCCCTATCTCCCTCCATCTCTATCTCCTCTCATCTCTATCCACTCTCCCTCTCATCTCTATCTCTTCCACTCTCACCTGCGCCAAGAAGACCCCCCTACCGGCGCCTAGTTGGCACTGGTAGGGGGTGCCACCGGTGCCCAATGTGGCCTCCCTCCATGCCTATAAAAGGCAGCCGGCCTCCTGCGGCAGAAAGAGAAGCCCCCCTCCCGGGCAGCGGCCTCCTCTCTCCAGCGCACGAGAGAAGCCCCAAGGCTCCCTCTCCAAACTCCAACCTGCACAAGAAAGAAAGGAAGAAAAATAAGAGAAGGCCTATGTTTTAGGCTTGTAATTTTTATTTTTATTTTTTTTTGGAGGGGGGGGGAGAGAAGAAGTTCATTTTTTTTACGTAGATCAATCTCCACATGAATTGTTTGTTTTTTTTTTAAGATGGTTCTTCCATATTGGTTGGTTGACCATCAAATTATAAATCAATTTGAATAAAAAAACAAAAAAAATAAAATAATAGTTCTTCCAAATTGATTGGTTGACCATTCAAATATAAATTAATTTAAAAAAAAACAGAAAATAAAATAATGGTTCGTCCATATTGGTTGGTTGGCCATTCAAATATGTATTAATTTAAAAAATAATATAAAATAATGGTTCTTCCATATTGGTTGGTTGGCCATACAAATATAAATTAATTTAAAAAAATAAAAAATAAAATAATGGTTCTTCCATATTGGTTGGTTGGCCATTCAAATATAGATTAATTTAAAAACAGAAAATAAAATAATGGTTTTTCCATATTAGTTGGTTGGCCATTCAAATATGAATTAATTTAAAAATAGAAAATAAAATAATGATTCTTCTATATTGATTGGTTGGCCATCTAAAATTAATTTAAATAAAAAAATAAAAAATAATTAATAAATTAAATGATTCTTCCATATTGGTTGGTTGGCCATTCAATAAATTAACTTATAATAATAATAAAAAAATAATAAATAAATTTAGATGGTTCTTCCATAATTGGTTGGTTGACCATTCAATAAATTAACTTATAATAAAAAAATAGAAAATAATAAGTTAACGAACATGGTTCTTCCATATTGGTTGGTTGGCCATATTAATCTAAAAAAGAGAATTTAAGTAAAAAAATTAAAGAATATAGTTCTTCCATATTGGTTGGTTGGCTATATTAATAAAAAAAGGGAAGTTAAATAAAAAAATTATAAAATCAATTTGTTTGTCCAAAAATCTGTTAATCAATTAAATTAACAAAATATGTTAATCAATCAATTAACTTAACTAATTAAATTAAGTTGTTAATCAATCAATTGAATTAACAAATCTGTTAATCAATCACTTAACAAATTAAATTAAGTTGTTAATCAATCAATTGAATTAACAAATCTGTTAATCAATCACTTAACAAATTAAATTAAGTTGTTAATCAATCAATTGAATTAACAAATTTGTTAATCAATCACTCAACTAATCAAATTAACAAATTTGTTAATCAATTAAATTAACAAACTTGTTAATCTACCAATTAATTCAACTAATTAAATTAACAAGTTTATTAATTAATCAATTAATTTAACTAATTAAGTTAATTTGTTAATCAATTAAATTAACAAACTTGTTAACTTACCAATTAATTCAACCAATTGAGTTAACAAAATATGTTAATTAATCAATTAATTTAATCAATTAAGTTAAAATTGTTAATCAATCAACTAATTAAATTAACAAACTTGTTAATTAACCAATCAATTCAACCAATTAATTAATTTGATTCTTCCATATTGTTTGGTTGACCAAAATTTTGTTAATTAATCAATTAATTTAACCAATTGAATTAATTTGTTAATCAATCGACCAATTAAACTAACAAATTTGTTAATTAATTTAACCAATTAAATCAACAAATCTGTTAATTAACCAATTAACCCAAAAGAAAATTAATTGACCCTTCCATATCATTTGGTTGACCATTTGTTGATTAATCAATTAAAAAAAATTATATATAATTTGGTTCATCTATATTGGTTGGATGACCAAGGTTTTCTAAAAAATAAAAAAATATACAAATAAAAAAAAATCAAATTCATTCATACTGGTTGAATGGCCTAAACTTAATAGTTCTATCCTATTGTTGGACTGACCACTTGATTAGTGGTTCACTCTTATTGGTAGAGTGACCAAAAATTATGATTATTGATTCATCCCTATCAATAGAGATAGTTAGTGACTTTTATGGTTTTATCCTAATTTGGGGCCAGACTACGAAGTCGTGATTATCCTATTAATAGATGGACCAATAAGAATATTTCTTTATTCATTTATATTGATAGGGTAACCATTAATTAGAGTGATTTTTTCCTACTGATGGATTGACTATTAAATTCTTGTTCATTTATATCGGTTAAATGACCTAAAATAATGTTGTGGTTCCTTCATATTGGTTAAAGGACCATTAAAAAATATTTTTAATTATGTGGCGGCCTTCATGTCTCATCAATTAAGCATACCTTTTAAAGCAATCTATGTCTCCTCAAAAAATCTCAAATGAGAGGATATACTGCCCAAATAATCCTCCATTCTTTTAAAGGATACTTAAAGGATAATTTCAAGGAACCTTTCTCAAAATCCACTCCTTTAGGAGAAATCAAATATCCTTTAAGTATCCTTTAAAAGATATCCATAGAATCCCCCTCACTAAAAAGAAAAAAAAAATGACTTGTATGCTGTATTCAACTTTTGTTTATTTCCTGTGTTATTTCAAGCCTTATTAGATGGTTAATCAAGGGTTACTAATCATTGATTGGTGTAATTAATACTGACTGAGGTCAGTGGGGAGAGGTCAAGAACACAGATCTACAGTCGATCCAGAAGTCATTTAAACTTTAAGAACTAATCCTAAAAATCTACCTAAAAGAAAAGAGAACATATTTTCAAAACTCAAATTTCTCTTTTCAAATCAAGATTTCCGCAAAGATTTTCAAATCCTCAAAAAGATTTTTCAAAATAAGAGGATTTAATCAAAATGGGAGTCTCACATGACACTTTCCCAAGCTTGAGTTACAAAGGGCTGCAATAAATCCAAATCTACAAACTGACTGGAAATTAATCTGACTCTATACTAAGTAACAACCTCCTCACATCTTGAATGGTGATGCAAATTAATCAGTTAATGATATCCGAGCTAAATAGAAAGTCAGCTAATAAAACTGTCCTTGCACCAAATCTCTCATAACTTTTGATGATAAACCCCCTTTAAAAAGTCACCCAACTAGAGGCTCTGAACTTGATATGAGGCTTAGGTCTCCAGGCTTTACCAAAATTCTGATTAGATGGATGATGACCCCCTAGGTAATGGTGAAGTGCTGTAGCTGAAAATCTCAAATTGACCCCGTACATACCCCAAATAATCAACAAATCCCCAAGATTCCCATGACCTTGTAAATGTACAAAACACCTATGTAGGTTTTTGGGCAACCTGGAGAATACAACCTTTCCAAAGAGATACCTTCTCTTGTGCCCTTCGGCATTTTCTACAAGACATGCAGTCTCTTCATCCTGTAACTGCATGACATCCAACATCGTCTGCAGGGGATCAAGCCACTTTATCCAGCAAGGATTGTTGAACGGTCTCTTAAGTGTGCACCTTTTTCTTGTTATTTTCATTATATTAAGATTGTGGATAGTCTTTGAAGCTGTGGCTTGACGAACATGGTTTTTACAATATAACTCAGGCACAGACTGGGCACAGTTACACACACCTAGAATGCTAGTTTCAATTTTTCATTGATTAGTAAAATTTTCAATCATAAACTTGTTAAAAAATGTGAAGACGATATCTATTCTTGTTAATGCTATTGATTTTCATGCATGACAAAACTGTATTAGAGTGTTCTAATCTTTTCTTCAAGTTGTGACATGGCAAAACATGGCTCAAAAGAAGGCAATTTTGACATTTCAGGTTGAGGTGTCGACACCCCCACTGAGTGGTGTTCACACCACTGGATTGGCTCTCTGGAAAAACCTAGGGTGTCGACACCACCCCTGTGCAGTGTCAATACCATAAGGCTTCACAGAAGATCAGTTCCTCTGGCACCCTTTGAGGTGTTGACACTACTCTGTGCAGTGTCAATGCCATACAGAACCACAGAAGCCCAGTCCCACTGGCACCCCTTTGAGGTGTCGACACCACCGCTATGTAGTGTCAACACCATAAGGCCTCGGTCTAGACATATTCTAGGTTTTTCTGTTGACAATTGGAAAAAAGGCATTTAAGTAGTTAATGCCATTGTAATTTTTTTTTTTCTTGATGGGATAGGAATCTCTCCTGTCCGGTTTTGCATTGTACTTCCTCTCTTTATGAATAAAATTGGTGGTACAATCCATGATTTTCTCAAAAACACCATAAGGCCTCACAGAGACCTTGTATCGAGACACCCCTTTGAGGTGTCGACACCACCCCCTTTTAGGTGTCGACACCACCCCGTCTGGGCGAGGTTTTTTTGACCGTTGGGCCTTCTATTTGTTGGAGTTGCACCTTCTACTCATCCCTAATGGCTCTTTTGTGATTATGGGTTCACATAAGGGATCCTATGGGCCTTGTGAAAGCATCCAAGCAAAGAGAAAACTTCTACACTTGCATCTTGCTCTCCGGTGTTCTTTGGCGCTTGCAATTGTTCGTTAGAGAGCTCCAAAGTGCTTCAAGCTGAAAAGGAAAGATCAAGACATTGTCATAGGCTCTTCAAGTGTTTGATCTTCCGCTCTCCTATCATATTCTACCTGTGTGTGTTTGTGTTCTTGATTATGTGTGTGTGTGTGTGTGTGTGTGTTGTTTGGTGAGCTAGCACCTTTAACTAGTGTGTGTGGTTTCTAGAATCTTCTAGTGAATACCCAAGTGTTCTTGGGGAGTGGACGTAGGTCACCAAGTGACTGAACCACTATAAATCACTGTCTTCATTTGTATGATTGATTCCTTATCTTCTAACTCCCTTCTCTTTGTTCATTAAATTTGTGTATTGCCTTTGATTTTTGAAAACCTTATTCACCCCTCCCCTCAAGGGTTTATCATAGCTTTGGGCCAACAATTTTAAGCATAAAATACAGATCGATGGATACTACCAAATAAACAGTTGCACTATTGAGAACAAACAACGCAAACATGTTAAAAAGAGACAAGTATGAGGAAGACCCTAAGACTGCTTAATCAGTTACACTAGGATCTAAGAAAAGGAAAAAGTTGTTTATGATTACTTGTGCACATTGTTCTGCATACTTATCGACAAGATTTTGCCATCCTTTTATGACATCATGCTCATGTAAGTGGTAGGCCATTAAGAATATAATAATACGACAAATCAACATGAAAAGGAGTTGAAATCCTATGACAGAAACTTACCTCAGCTCTTTTGGTATAAATTTATTTGGCATGTGCTCTGCTTCCAAGATTGTGGTGAGCTCAGAACCACTGGCCCAAAGAAACAAGGCATGACTAGGTGTTCTAACTCCAGGCCAAATACCATCATTTGCTTTAAGCACGGCCATGTCACGTCTCTTGCTCTCAATGGCTTCTTCCTGTAACTGCTTGTATGACTTCTTCTCAAATCCCTTTAGAGGAGTCCATGGAGCTATGCCTTTCTGCAGTTTGTGGATGAAAGCTGTAGCAGCAGCACCCAGTCTAACTGTAAAGGCCATCAAATATTATGGTGGGTTAAAGTTTGTTTAAGAAAAATATATCTCCTAAGCCACAACTCCTGCACAAGATTATCTATTTTGGTTGTACCATAGTATAAATAAAGATACCAAGTTGTGTTGAGCTCATAGGGTAGCAGTTAAGAAACTAGAGTCTTCTTTCAAAAACTAACCTCTATATTTCAAAAGATAACTCTATCTCAACTGGAATGCCTAAAACACTCCAACCATTCTTCTTTACAGGTTCCCAGGAGGAAAATGGAAAGAAAAGGAGACTAGCATCTATCCTTCCTGCAACATAAGGATGGAGACCATCTTTTTTCCTGTTCCTTTTATCTTCCACCTCCCTTCCATTTCCATTTCCCTCTATTTGTCTTTCTTCCACTGACCTACACATTTTTCTTCTCTTATCCTTCTGTTTTCTTCCGTTCCCTCCCTTTTTCTCTAGAAGATGAACCTCAGCTCCAATCAGTCTGATCCCTGATTGTTCCAGGGTGATAATGATAAGACATCTTATCTTTTGAACCTTGAGCTTAGTTGTTTGCTGCAACTAATAAATTGCAAAACACCTAATGCTGATGAATGCTTACTCAGTAGCAGTAAAATAGTATAACAATAAATTATTGAAAAATGCAACAAGTCTTGGCCATATAGAGAACTAAGCACATGTAAGCAATAAACATCTAATTATCTTACTATTGTCAGTGTAAGTACTAGATAAGAAAGTGCAGATCAATTGAAATATTTCACGAACCTTCCCATGTAGCAATTGCCTTCTCCAAGCCATAAACCATGCCAATAGGTGCCCACTCATCCATGTCTTCCCCCCATATGAATGTGTGTTTATCAATTATTCCACCAGCCCAAGCAGTTTTGAGTGTTATAAGCTCCAACGGTCCCCTTGTCCGACCTAACCGATCCTTGTAGTACCATCCACCACTCCTCATGATAACTACAAAAGAATTATCAGATCTCAAAGTTTTGAAATAGACACATAAAAAGGAAAATGAATATAAAATTCAGAAAAGAAACATACATCCGAGCTGTAATGCTACCAACATATAAGTAGTTGAAATCTGAATAGCAACTCGTTGGTTATGCCGATGCATAGGAGTGAAGAACAGGCACAAAGAAAAGATAAGATATGGGATTGTTAACTTTAAAATTGATTTGATTCTTCAAACAAAATACTTCGACGTGGAAGAAAACATAACAAGCTGAGTTCCAATGTGAGAAAATTGCTTGGAATTGTTGTAAAAGTGAAGATTAAAAGAATAAATGAACATGTGAATGTCCTTGATGGCACTATTGGTCTCAGTCGCAAAAGGACAGTTTTGAACCCGAGCTTGCATGCTGACCTGGGCCCGCGTGAAGTGGATGAACTATGCCCAACCCCTGTTGACATGTGAAATGGGTGTTCATTGGCTGCTTTCACACACTGGCAAAGGGAGAGAAAACCTAGAGACCTCAGGATCTCGCTTAATGAACTTGCCTTGAGAACAGAGGATAAGTACCCTGCAACATACCCAGATTAGAAAAGGATTCCATTGTTTTCTATCTTTGGCTGCTTGGATAAGCAGAAAACAAGATCCATCCACGTACAGGGCACATTGTCCAATTTAAAGAACATGTGCAACGCTACTCCAACTCAATCAGCGTCAGCCCTCTTCCCCCAATAGAAAAATAGAAAAGAAAACTAAACGACCAAAGGAAAGAAAAGAAACAAACCCATCTTTCCCACCAACAAACATTCAAGAGGCTGCCACTTCCCCTCATTAGTACATGGAGAGGAAGAAAGAAATGCCAGATCTTGTAAGGAGGTTGCCTAGCAGTATGACCATAGTTTTGATTTCCATAAAATTCTGTGAAAGTAAAAAGCTCCACAAACCCCTTTTTAAACATTGTGCAAGAACAACTAGGGCTGTAAATGGAAACCCGATTATCTGATTTTCCAACCCAATTCCAACAGTCTAAAAATAATGATTCGGAAGAGAAAATCCACCCAATAACTATCGGAAGCAGAATGGAATATTTTCGGATATGTTATCGGAATAAAAACAAGAAACACCTATTTCCATCTCCTAATTCTGATTTCTGTTTCTGATGCATTATCATTATTAAGGATACATATGAATTAACTGTTGGATAAAATCTTCTCATATAACGGCTGTAGATGACGACATATATGCCTGCCCTGTGGAACCCTAAACAACATGTCGGCCAAACTCTTGGAGCAGCCCCTAAGGTCCCCATCTCCCCTCCGTCTGTAGCTGCAGCACCACTTCTCCTCTCCACCAGTAGCAGCTCTAAGCCAGCCTTCAACAGTCGTGCCTCGTGCAGTGCCTGTTGTCTGTCAATCACGGTGCTTGTTGTCCAGCATTGCAGCACCCCAGCAGAAGCTTCTCTGCCTGTAGCAGCCTCTGCCTGCAGTAGAGCTCGACTGCTGTGCAGCGCCCATCATCTGTTAATCATATGCCTATTGTCTGTTGATCACAGTGCCTCAGCAGCAGCTTCTCCACCTGTGGCAGCTCTTGAGCCACTTAGCCCATGCTTCCATCGGATTGTAGCAGCCTCCGCCCCCACTTGCATCAGCCTCCACCCTCCACAGGTCCCCTGTAGCAACCTCGACGTCTGGCACATCCATCTTTCTACCAGCTGCAATCCCTGCCCCTGAGCCCCCTCCTTCCCCCCAGCACCCGGCACTATCCTTCTCCCATCTACAGTGAGGAAATCCTAAGGGGAAGCAAGTAGCCAGTGTGAAATTGCTAAAAGATAGATTCTCTTGGCATTCTTAAGGCTATTTCTACTCCCTCTCCACCCTGCAATTTCAACAACAATATGGGGAGGACTATTTGATTGTTCGGGAAAAATTGAATAAAGAGAGGTTATAACATAGATTGTTTAAAAAGGCAGCATCTCAAGGCATTGAGGCATACACCTCAAGGCAAGGCACTAGGAAAATGCGTTGAGCTTGTGCCTCACACAATTTACTTGAGGCTTATGCATTTTGTTAATTGAGGGATTGTGGGAATGATAAATATTAAAAATATTATGTGTTATGGTGCTTGGTGTTTTTTATATGAATACGTTTGATTCCGTGACTCATAAATGATGAGTCAGGTGTTGAATCAAACGTGTGGACTTATATTTGGGCTACTCTCCACTGACCTTGGCTGATGTTAATTATACCAATGAAGTCACTGGACACCTTTGATTAACCCCTTATACATTAAACTGAAACTAACTGTAACGTCTCCACTACTAGGGAGGATCCGGAAACCAAAATGCCCATGTAGTAGATCCGTTACCCGTATTAAATCCGCCTTCCCAAGATCTTTTTGTTACATGCACAAGGTAAATAATAAAAATACAAACTCTAATATTCATTAGTCATACATGTCCATAATTACACACTAAGCCAACATAATACAGTAGTACAAACTAACAAGTATCTTATACTACTGGACCCAAACTACAATGTGATCATTACATCACATAACTTAAATACAACTGAACCCAAAAGCAGAGGGTGAGTTCTTCTAGCGTCGCCTTCTTCAACTCAAGTTGTCCATTTTTCGCTATCCTTCCTTTTTACCTAAAAAATAATAATAATAAACTTTTATGAGAACCTTGTAACTGAGTCCTCAGTAGGGATCATTTGCATCCCAATTGATATCCCACAAACACACCACTAGCCCATTCGTTCATTCTTACATATGCATGCTCGTACCAACTTTTGTAGCATGACACACATGCAATTCATATATGTTTAACACAAGAAACAAATGTAAAATGAATAACATCCAGAATGTAACATAGACAACTTTCATATTTTATTTTAATTATTTTATTATTATATTGTGGTACTTATATTCTAATGGTAAGTAAAGAGTATAAAAAGTGTACCCATTCATCCTTAAATCATCAATATCCTCAGCGTCGTCTGTATCGTAGTCGTGGGACTCATCCTTCAACTTGAAGTGATAGGGATAATCATCCACTAACGGTCGTAACAGTGAGTAGGCCGTTCCTCCGATGCACCTACCACCCTACAACCTACCCAACCCAGTAAGTCTTTGAAAACCTTATGAGGATGCTGGAAAGAGCTAAGTTGAGTCTACAGTGTACCCACTCTTCCTCACTGCAGTGTCCACGCCCTAGCCTATGAGTGCACTCAAGTAAGAACTCCGTCCCATGCCCAACCGAGGTCTTGAACCTGGATTCTAGAACCGTCACCAAATAAGGGATGCTCCGTGCCTTGGCACACATCATTGTGGAGCTTTCCGTACGTCCCCTTATCCCTATAAGACGTATCGTCATCCTGCTAGCGATGATGTCGCCTCTTCTTTTATAAAAAGAACAATCAGGGTAGAAACCATTGATCATTCATGTCATAAGAACTTGCCATTATCATAAAGGACACCATTTGTTTCTCTGAATTCTATAATCTTTATCCCCCTCAATGGGATCATCATAGCCATGAAGGCTTTGTTATTCTCTTTACTAGTATAAGTATAGCTTCAACCCTCTTATTGAGTTTAAGGTTCCAAATTCATGCCTTTTTTATAATTCATGTGAATTTCCATAAACATTTCATAACTCAAGTTTTAATCATCTTTTTGTTATGGGAAACCCTAGTTTGGAGTTATAACCTTCTAGCTGGTTCATATGATTTCCTCATGGGATTAAGATCTTTAAATTTATCAAAATATAACATATTTTTAATAATGAAAACATTGTCAAACAAACCAAAAAACCATAATAAAACCATGCCTCCTTTTGACAATTCAAACCAAAACTTTTAATAGAACCATATCTCTATTTGTGCTAATGGCATGCTTAGCATGTAATTATAAAATTATCCTACAATGAATCACAAAATTTTATCTTAAAATCATAATTCCTACTTCTTAAAACTAAAAATCACAAGGATAGTTATAGGGAGATTCACCCTACCTCTTATCGCCGTCGACTGCCGCCGCTAGCCTGCTGCCAACTGCGCCCACTAGGGCCTTTTTATTTAAGCCCAATTAGGCCTACAAATTGGGCTTATTAAGGCCTGTTTTTAGGGTCCATTTAGGCCCATTAGTGGAACCATCAACAGTCCATTAGGCATGTTAGTTTAGCCCAATAAGCCCATTAAGTTTAAATGAAAATTTTTACATTTAAGCCCCTTATCTTTTATTAATTGTGTACATGCCCCTTGTGTTTATGTGGGTCTTACACTAACCATAAAGTTCGTACAGAATTGAAAATAACCCAACACACAAGAATGACAATAATGAAGAAAAATGAACTGAATTTTCATTAATCTGAAAAATTACAAATTACAAAGATGTCCAGATGATAAGTGCATTACAATATGACAAAACTCCTATTGTAAAAATCGGATTATTACATCATGAATTACAGACTTCTGACCGGAACATTGATCAATTGTAACTAAATCAGTAAAATGGATATTCGAGTCTTGACCGATGTAATCGGAATATCAGGCTAATATTAACAAATATAGTTAAAGTGATTGATTTGGTATAACAATATTAACAGTCAGAACTGATATGATCGTACCATTAAAAATGTGTTGACAGACACTATCGATATAATCGGACTGTTAGATTTTTAATAATGGACTTAATCGAACGTGATCGGACCATTGGATTATGGTAATGGACCTGATCGGACCGTTGAGTTTTGATGATGGACCTGATCAAATTGTTGGATTTTGATGACGAACCTGATGTTGAGGGTGATTTTGTGCGAGATATTTACCTTACGATTTAGATTTATTTAGATGATGAAAATCATGATTTCCCAATGAGAAACATGGTTTAGATCCACGATGTAATTATCGAAATGCGAACACAATCTAAAGTAAGTTGACTACCCATGGAAAGGATCATAAAGGTTCAATTGGATCTTTTTCGTCAGTCAGTAGACTGATGTTGATTACATCATGTTGCAACAAGAAAATCCTTTGATTTCTTTCATAAAGCAGTTCGCTTTCAAAATGGCTCTTTGCAGTGTTAAAATCTCGCTCGTTCTGCTCAATTTGCTCACATATTGTTCATACAAATTTGATTTCTAATTTTTTTGTAATTTTTATCTAGAAACACTATTCATCAATACGGCTCATGGGCACTGTTCACGGTTATTGTTCACATAATACTATTCATGGGTGGGCCCTGCCGAGCATTGGGTCAGTCTTCAAAGAGATTTGAGTGTAGGAGACTGATTAGTTTGCTTATGAGGCAAAGAAGAGCGTGGCACGTTTATCGAAGTGCATGGCCGGGAAATATTCTTACGATTCAGGAGATAAATTTTAACGATTGAGAACATGATTAAGTTGAAAAAAAACATGTCAAGTTAGTCATTTTAATGAGAATGGGCGTAGTGCGCTCTCTTGGGCACTATTTACCCCTAATGGCAACTGTCCCGGGCAAGTCCTATGGGCGGATAGAGATGAAAGGCGATGTCAATGTAACATGATGACATCGCAACAACATGACACTATTCACGCAATAGTACGCTATTCACATGGCGCAACACTATTCAGACGATAGCGCACTATTCATGTTGACATCGCCAACAGTCGACGGCGATGATTGAAATGACTTCGCCAACGTTTGGCGGCGGTGATTTTGTTGACGTTGCCAAAGCTTGGCGGTAGAGATCCTGTTAACGTTGCCAAGCTCAGCGGCAAAGATTTTGTTGTCGCCGCCAAGGCTCAACGGCAAAGATTTTGTTGTCGTCGCCAAGGCTCGACGGTGGAGATTCTGTTGTCGTTACCAAGACTTGACGGCGAAGATTCTGTTGATGTCGCCAAGGCTCGGTAGCGGAGATTCTGTTGACCTCACCAAGGCTCGGCAACGAAGATTCTGTTGACGTTGCCAAGGCTCGGCGACAGAGATTTTGTTGTTGTCGCCAAGGCTCGACAGCGAAGATTATGTTGTCATCGCCAAGGCTCGACGGCAAAGATTATGTTGTCGTTGCCAAGACTCGACGGCGGACATTTTGTTGTTGTTGCCAAGGCTTGGCGACAGTGATTCTGTTGTCGCCGCCAAGGCTCGACGGCAGAGATTGAAATGACTATGCCAACGCTTGGCGGTGGTGATTTTGTTAACATCACCTAGGCTCAGTGGCGGAGATTGAAATGACTACGCCAACGCTTGGCGGCAGTGATTTTGTTGACGTCCCTCTAAGCTCGGCGGCGGTGATTGAAATGACTTTGCCAATGCTTGGCAGTGGTGATTAGCGTAAGAATGAGAGAAGGCGAATCGCCACTTTCATGGGACGATGTTCGTATTTTCCGTCGGATCATCACCTACAACTCACCGATTGTCACTCATTTGCGACATCGGGCCAAGGGGGCTTCGACTCGACAGCCCGCCGCCACCACGTTGGAACGACAGTGGGCCAATAAGGGCTTCAACTTCTCGATGGCTCGCCACCATTGCCTTGAAACGGCAATGGGCCGATGAGGCCTTAAACCTCCAAAACTTAGAGAAATTTTAGGTTGGTGAAGCTCCAACACTTACAAACTTTTAGATGGCCAAGTGGCTTGGCGAAGCTCCAACACTTATAAATTTTTAGGGTGGCTTTGGCTTCCAAGCTCCAACACTTAGAAAAATTTAGGATGACCATAGGTACTTGGCGAAGTAGATGTTGATCACTTCGCCAAGAGGTGGTTATGTTGCCAAGGGTTGGCAAAGTGGTTTTTACCTTAGGAAGGGGGAGGCGAGTGGAAAAAGTAGTGGTTTTTCTTTTCACCAATTTCTCTCCTCTTTTCCTACTCCCTTTTTCCAAGGAGGGGGATAGGGGGTATTTATAGAATCATACACCCAATAGGATGCTACCAAGTGGTAGTGCATGCTTGGCCCATGGAGGTGGGCCTCGCTTACATGGCGCTCTTCCATTGGTCCAAGTCGTCGTTCCCATTGATTGGTCCATTTTTCGTTGACGAAGCACGAGGTGGCGATGAAGGAGCGATGATGACGAGGCAGTGAAGATCCCCATGGCAGCTTGCTATTGGACCATAAAAGCATGTATAGGGCGCACTTGTATTTTATTTTTTCACAAATAAATTTTATTTTTGCAAGGCCAAAGGTGAGAACACCATCGCCAATGGGTGGCGGAGTGAAGGGGGGGCTTGCAGCACCCAAGGGTGCTGCCGCCCATAGGGGGCGGCACACTATGGGCGGCAGCCCCAAAGGGGCTGCTGCCTTGGGCAGCAGGTGAGGGATTTTGGGGGTGTTTATGGGTTTTCCCCTCCCCTATTTCCTAATTTTTTTGGGGTGGATTTTGGTTTTTTTCTTTATTTTTATTTTTATTTTCAGGGGATTTGGGTACTATTCCTGCGATAGTGCAATGTTAACGGCATTGTTCATACCTCTTTTATTGTAGCACTATTGTGGCTCTTTTTTTCTTTTGACAATTTTCTCTCCAAGAAAGTGCCCCCGCGAGCCAGTTGCCAAGAGAAGGATCAGAGGAAAGTGGCTCGGGTATTTGGTGTCTTTGCCCCCGGAGTTGCTTGAAATTGCAACTCTGCCATCGATGAGTTTTATAAATATGGCATGAGGGGCTGATCTTTCTCCATTTGCTTGAAGAGATTGCTGCCAAGACCTCTCTGTGACTGACATTGCCAAGGCTAGGCAGCGGCATTCAAAGTCACTTCACAATGGGTTGGCGACGGCGCTTGAATTCACTTCGCCATGGGTTGGCGACAGCGCTTGAATTCACTTTGCCATGAGTTGGCGATGGTGAGTTTGTTGACCTTACTTAGACTTGGAGGCGGGGATTTCGTTGTCGTCACCAAGGCTCGGCAACAGAGATTGTGTTGTCATTGCCAAGGCTTGATGACAGAGATTCTGTTGTCGTCGCCAAGGCTTGGCGGAGGAGATTTTGTTGTCATCGCCAAGGCTTAGCGGCAGTGATTTTGTTGACGTCGCCGAGGCTTGGCGGTGGTGATTTTGTTGACGTTGTCGAGGCTCGACGGCGGTGATTTTGT
Source organism: Zantedeschia hybrid cultivar (assembly GCA_030544215.1). NCBI lineage: Eukaryota > Viridiplantae > Streptophyta > Magnoliopsida > Alismatales > Araceae > Zantedeschia > Zantedeschia hybrid cultivar. The sequence continues at coordinate 10,303,399 of JARZZO010000016.1, forward strand.
TGTTGTCGCCGAGGCTCGACGGCGGTGATTCTATTGTCATCGCCAAGACTTGGTGGCGGAGATTTTGCCGATGTTGCCAAGGCTTGGCGGCGGAGATTTTGCTGATGTTGCCAAGGCTTGGTGACAATTCTCCATATATTTGGCACGTGGATCACGTCAATTTGTTTGTCTCCAATTTTTTATAACATATGAATTGATAATTTTATCCTTGGTGTATGTTTCTTTTGACGGTTTTCTCGCTTTCTAAAGTTATGGGTCATCCTCGGACTCGTGATCACCATAATGAAGCAGAGTCATCCTATCATCAAGGACAACATACCACTAGTTGTCATGATCACGACACCTATCAACTTGCTCAGGCAGCATATGATGAAGAGGATAGAGAGGCAGTTGACATAAATATTTCTCCTTCTAATACGAATCAGCGACGTAAAATACGTTGGTTGAGATCTTATATGCCAACCCCTATAGTTCAACCAATTCTACCAAAAGATGTAGATCATATGAATTTGGGTTATTTTTCAATAGCTCGGTGGGGATCAGAATCACCTCCCGAGGATGAAGGTCATCTCGACGAGGCACATATAAAATATTTGAATGAGCATTATACCTTTATTCCACCGAAGAAATATCCTAGTCATTATCCAGTTGACCAATTTTGGTTGCACGAAATTGCACAATTTGATGGTATTGGGCCCCGGTGGTGTCCGGTTTTTACTGCTCAGCACAGAGATCTAGAAAAATATGTCTTGAAGAATCGTGACAGTTCAAGAGGATTGTGCATATACCATCCCTGCTTTTGATATCTTTGATTCTCATCCGGACACCTTGCCTTTTGCTGATGCACATGAATCAGTTACTCGTAAGATCGAGAAATGGTATTCCTTCAATGCTATGAAGCCGAGCAAGTGGGATAGCCAAGGCAAATAGGAATTAGTGAATTATTCTCATGAGGGTCTTTTCTTAATGCCTTTTGGTGGCGGTCATGTCTTAGACCCATTTGAATCATACTGTTATCTGAGGGATATTATATTGAAACAAAGACCAACCTGGTATGGTCCACTGGCTATAAAGTCTGCTCAAACACCTTGTCCCGGAGCAACTGAATGGTTAGAAAGGACTTTGGTGAGGTATGGGGCATTATTGCATCGTGTGGATATTTTTGATGTTGTGAAGGCTGCTTGTATACTTATCCTTGCTATTCATGTTTAACTGAAGCTTTGGTTGAACAATATAATCCTCGCTGGAACACTTTCATGACAATTGATCGGGATACCACTATAGATCTCTAGTCCTACCATAATATTTCAGGGCTTCCTATCATCGGATATCCATACGAGGAAGTCACCTTAAATGACATAAGGAGGGATATGAGCGATGAGGAAGGCTCATATTTGCTTCCATTTTGTTGTCGTTACTTGGCGAAAGTTTGGAGAAGTCTAAGCTGCTTGAAGTCTACAGATCCCGAGGATTCTCATAAAGTTGCTTTGATATCTTGGGTCAGATATTTTTATAAAGGTCCTTATTGTTATGATCATCGGTTTCCTATTTACGCGGCACATGAATTAGACCGACGTTAAATAGATCCAACAAGCCTACCGAATTGTGAATCCTTTGTAGCTGCAGGGCAGATTATCTTAAAATGCCAGAAGAGGGTACCCATACCCAAAGATCGACTTTGTTACAGGTCAAAGCTACGGCCAATTCGGATCACTTTTATAATGTGCCCTAAAATACCAGAAGAGGATATGCATACCCAAAGATCGACTTGTTGCAGTCAAAGCTCCAGCCAATTAGGGTTACTTTTATCATGCACCCTAAAATGCCAGAAGAGAGTATCCATACCCAAAAATCGACTTGTTACAGTCAAAGCTCCAGTCAGTTAGGGTTACTTCCATTGTATACCCTAAAATGCCAGAAAATGGGTATTCATACTTAAGTATTTTGAAGAAGTTGGCAAATGCCGGAAGATGATAAAGGATTGATCTCCTAGCAACTACAAGCTACACTTGCTCAGAGATAATAAAATCTTGGAGATTAACACCACAAAGAACGGTTTACTCCCAAAATCTCAAGACAAGGTCCATGAGCCCTCAGCCGAATGCAAGATGAGCGCATAAGATGAAGCCAACCAGAGACTGGTGTGGACGCACGGGACACATGCCTCCACCCCTTCTTCTAGCACATGTTCCGTGGAGGGCATTTGTTGAAACATTTTTTTTAAGAAAAAAAGGGGAAGAAGAGGGATAAAAACAAAATATATATATATAAAAGGGGAGGAGGCGCAACACCGGTGGCTCCCCCCCCCCCCCCCCCCAACTGGTGGGCACCCCACCAGTGGGGGGGTGCCACCGCACCCCCCTCTCTCTCCTTTTCATCCCTATCCCCCCCTCTTCCCCACTTTATAAATACCCCATAGGAGGTTGCTGCAGAAATAAAGAAGAAAGAGGCTTTTCTGAAGGCGTAGAAGCTCTGTCAGTGAAGAAAAAGCTCATAGGAAGGCCCCGTCCAAGACTCCAAAGTCTTGGGATTTGTCGTGTGTGGCACATATTGGGCTTGACCCTTGGATTAATTTGTATTTATGTTAATGTATATGTGGTTCATTCATATTGGTTGAATGGCCAAAGTCAAAGATTGCCAACTCGGTCCGGGTCGGATCAGATCGCCTGGTCCGCTCGGAAACCGGGCGGTCCGATCCGACCCCGAGCCCCGACCCAACGGTCCCGCCCGGGGTCGCTTGGATCGGCTGGGGTCGGCTGGATCGGGCGACCCGGGCCCCGGTCGGACCGGTCCGGCCGACCCCAACCCCCAACGACTAGTTTTTTTTTTTTTACTATCATGTAATACTTAGGGGTAAAGTTTTATATCCCCCCCATGCATTGTATTCAAGTTTTTTTCAAAATTAATAAAATTTCAAGAGCTTACCCGAGGTCCTAGATAAGTTTCGTGTAAATATAAAATTTTCTGATTTTTTGAAAATTTTTTCTATTTTTTGGACCTATTTTTCTATTTTTCCCTATTTTTTTCTTTTTTAAAAATTGAATTGGCCAGACCGGTCCGGCTCGGTCCGGACCGGTCTAGGATCGGATCGGATCGGCCGATCCACTCGGTTAGGACCAGACCGATCCGAGTCCAATCCCCGAGTTAGCCTACCTTAGCCAAAGTTTTAATTAATTAATCATGTGGTTCATTCATATTAATTGAATGGCCAAAGTTTTAATTAATTAATCATGTGGTTCATTCATATCGATTGAACAACCAAAGTTTTTTAATTAATTAATCATGTGATTCATTCATATCGGTTGAACGGCCAAAGTTTTAATTAATTAATCATGTGGTTCATTCATATCGGTTGAATGGCCAAAGTTTTAATTAATTAATTTTGTGATTCATTCCTATTGGTCGAATGACCAATGTATTTGTGGTTCTTTCCTATTAGTGGATTGGCCATGAAGTTGTGGTTCACTCTTATTAGTAGAGTGACAAATAATCATTATGCTTGGTTCATTCCTATTGGTGGAATGGCCATTACTCTTTTGGTTCTTTCCTATTGGTGTATTGGCCATAAAGTTGTGGTTCACTCTTATTAGTAGAGTGACCAAATTTTTAAATGATTCATTCTTATCGATGGAATTGTCAAAAGTGATGTAATTTGATATGTAACAAAATGGTTTTAAATAAAGTTTTACAAACATGTTCAATTTTGCTTGTTTAATGTATGTTTACTTTCATTGAATGCATGCTCAATTTTATTTGCTTAAGTGGTAAACGTGTTGACCAAGTCAAATATGTCTCCAAAATAAGTGGATTGTGGTTCTTTCATATCGGTTGGAGGACTATTAAAGAATATCCTCAAATATGTGATGGCCTTCATGCCCCATTAGTTGAGGATATCCTTTACATTTAGTTATCCTCTTAAATAAACCTAAGAAAATGGGATATATTGTCCAAAAATTCCATCCTTTAAAAGGATACTTAAAGGATATCTTCAATCATTTCATATTCTTTAAAAGGTTCTAATGAAGATTTGGTCCGAAAACATATCTTCTTAGCACACTTGAAGAGCATAAGTTCTCATGTCCTGATGTGAACTTAACAATCCCTTAAGCATCCTTTAAAGACCCTTGTAGGATCCCCAAGTTTAAAAATAAAAAAAAAAAAAAAAAAAATCTATTTTCCATGCATGGCATCAAAACAAGTTACTTGTTTCATTCTTGTTGTCTTAACATACCTTAACGGACGGTTAATCAAGGATCGCCAATCAGTGATTGACACAATTAACACTGACTGAGGTTAGTAGGGAGAGGTCAAACACATGGATCCACACTTGATCCAAAACCTTAGACTTGAGGACTAACTCTAAGTTCTCTAAGTTCTCTAAGTCTACATTTAAAAAAAAAAGAGAAAAGATTGTTTTCAAAACCCCAAAGAATTCTGTTTTTAAATCCAATTCTTTCAAAAATAGAAAAATCAAGTCTCACACCAAGACAAGATAATGCCAATTCCTACTTTTAACATAGGTGTGCCACTTTAGCTTTTTATTGTTCTAGAAGCATCATCAAAATATAATGCCTATTGTTTGATTTCAATTTGGTTAACCTCATAAGTGGGTAATTCTTCTTCATTTGGAAGTTCTGTATTTAATGGAGAATCTTCCGAGATAGGATGTGCTGTAAGAAAATCAGCTATGCCTTGGCCCTTCACCACCTTTTAAGGTACATAAGTAATATCAAACTCCATCAATAAGAGTGCCCATTTCCCGAGCCTCCCTAACAGAACAGGCCGGCGTAGGAGAAATTTCAAAGGATCTGCTCGTGAAACGAGCTAAATTTGGTAAGATAATAGATAATGACGGAACTTCTTAGCAACAAAAACTAATGCCAAGCATATCTTTTCCATAGGAGTATATCGATGTTCAGGTCCAACTAGCATTCTGCTAAGATAATATAGAGGTTGCTCCTTTTTATCGTCAACCTAGGCGAGCATTGCCCCCAGAGATGCATCTTGAGTGGCAATATATAGAATCAGAGGTTTTCCCTTGACAGGTGCCCCTAGCACAGAAGGATTCAGAAGATATTCTTTGATTTTATCGAGGGCATTTTGACATTGCTCATCCCAATAAGAAGGGACACCTTTCTTCATTAGCCTTGTAAACGACTGACACCTCACAAAAAGATTAGAAATAAACCTTCTGATATATACAAGTTTTCCTTGTAAGGACTTCAATTCTGTCAAATTTCTTGGAGGAGGCATTTCCCTTATTGCTTTAATCTTATCTGGGTCAATTTCTATTCCTCTATATTTGACAACAAATCCCATGAATCTCCCGTTGGCGACTCCAAAGGCACATTTCAATGGATTCATTTTTAATTCATATTGACAGAGCCTGTCAAAGACCTTTCAAAAATTTGTCTAATGATCAGATCTTCTCTAAATGTTGACGACTAAGTCATCAATACAACATTCAACTTCATGATGAAGCATTTCATCAAATATCTTCATCATGGTGCGTTAATATGTTGTACCATTATTTTTCAAAGGCATTCTTTTATAATTGAAGATCCCTTTCGATGACCTGAATGTAGTATGAATTTTATCTTTGTCGGCCATGACAACATGTGGATTTGATTGTAGTCAGAAGATCCATCCATGAAAGATAATGCTTCATGTTCTTAAGTGATATCCATCATTGTTTCTATAATTGGGACTAGAAAGTTATCTTTGGGACATACTTTATTAAGGTCCTGATACTCAATGCATATGCGTATCTGCCCATTTTTCTTTTTTATGGGCACGATACTAGCCAACCAAGTTGGATAAGTGCATTCTTCAATGAAATCCACATCAAGGAGTTTATCAACCTCAACATTAACTTTCACTTGCAGTTCTGGGCGCATACGCCATTGCAATTGTTTGATAGGCTTTACATCAGGCAATATAGATAACTAGTGTTCAGCTACAGATGAATATAGACCCGACATTTCTTTGTATGTCCAGTCAAAGCAATCTTTATATTCAATCAACAATTCCTTGTATGCAGCCATTTCCTCTTTTGACATTAGGGTGCTGATGAAAACTAGCCTTGGGTCTGCTTCAAAACCCAAATTTATTTCTAGGAGATCATCTACAGTAGCTTGACCTCCATCTTCAAATTATTTTGGGGCTGGTTCAAGCTCCTCGAAGTCTTTTTCTTCGTCGGAAGTAATTTCACAGACTTCGACCCATTCTAGTTCTTGTTTAGCTCCTTGCTCAATCGAATGTGTCTTTTCAAATTGACACCTTTCTTGAGATTGGTATAGACCATCCACCAATGGTTGGATATGAGATGATTCGGTTTGGAGGATGTTTGGGACCTAACCTAGATGTCTCCTCCTATCGGATTATTTAAAAAATCCTGTCATTTTTAGGTCTTTTTGTTTTTATCTGGAGAAATATAGGTCGATTTTATTTATTTTATTTATTGGACTATGAGAGCTTAGGATTAGCCCTCAGGGAGTCTGCGACTTCGGATCAAGCGAAGATCCGAGTATATGACCTCTCTCCACTGACCTCAGTCAGTGTTAATTACGTCAAGCAACCGCTCGACAACCCTTGATTAACTGTCTGTTGATGCCCTTATAACATGCAACACTACTACTACAGGCAGCACATGCATATGAAGATATATTTTAGGTTAAGCTCTTGGCCTCACCCAAGTTTAGGATGGGTTTATAATTGATTGGGGGACTTTTTAAGAGATTTTGGATTGACTCCAAGTTATCTGGATTGATTCTAAATATTTTAGACCCATAAGAGTATTTTTGTAATTATGCCAAGTTGGAGGATATAGGAGTATTATGGTCACTTTAGTGTGTTAAATGAGTTTTAATGATTTAAGAATGTTTCAAAATCTTAGGAGGTATTTTAGAGTTATTTTAAGTGTGTTTGGATTGTTAGGGTATTTTGGTAATTTTACCCGAATTAGATTTCTAGACTTAAAGTCTATTTTTATATTTTTCTAAGATTTTTATTTATTTTTATCATATTGAGGGTATTTTGGTAATTTTACCCATCTTATTAAGGTTTGGAGGGTATTTTGGGCATAGGAGAAGTTTTGATATTTTTTAAGAATTTTCTGTGATTTTTACAGATTTTTATCATGGGTGAGGGTATTTTTGTAATTTTATTAAGTTCTAGGGGCATTTTAGTCATTTTGAAAATTTTATATGTTTTCAAATTTGATTATCTGTTTTTTACTGATTTTTTTATTAATTTTAATGATTTTTATAAATTAATTGGATATATGAAAGATATTTAAGTCATGTTTTTGGGTTATGTAATTTCCAGATTTGGTTTTCTGATTTTTACTGAGTTTTTACAGAATTTTTCTGATTTTTATATTCATTTTACTGATTTTAAATAGTTTTCACAGATTTTATTAATTAATTAAACATGAGAGGTATTTAAGTCATTTTTAACTTAAGTATATTATTTTATGTCTCAATGTTTCATTATTGAGTTTTGATTATGAGTTTAAGATTAATTATGTATAAGATGAGGCCAATGATATTTTAGAATATTTAATTATATATTTATGTATTTAATTAGTTATTAAACTAATTAATTATGTATATGAAAATATAATAATATAGTGTTACTTAAGTAATAGATTCATGAACACACACATGCACACACATATGCTCAAAGAACAATATTGACATTTCATTCATCATTTCGACATAATCCCGTCTTATAGAACAGTGATTTTACAATATAAATTCGGCAAAACTTCCCCTTAGAAATAAACTTTAGGAAGAGAGCCATCCGAGAAGAAAAATATCCTCCAAACGCAGCAAACCCGTGCAAGAGCACCGGGTTTGGTCTTCAAATGGACAGAGTTTCCCCTATGAAATTTTGGGCCAAAGAGGCATGGAGTTTTTCTTACCCCTTGGGGGGGGGGGGGGGGGGGGGGGGTTATTTATAGGCCATGGGGGCCTCAACCGGTGGGAGTACCCACCGTTGGATCTTAAGGTGGGGGGTGCCACCGAAATTGTTTGAGGTGGGGGGTACCCAACGGTTTGCTTCTCTCTCTTCTCCTTTTCTCTTTTTTCTATTTAATAAGGGTGAGAGGAGAGAGAGGTTAGAGAGGAGAGGGGGGGCCTGGTGGGCACCCCCACCAGTTCCCAACCGGTGGGGGGTGCCACCGGTTGGACCCCCACTGGTTTGGGAACTGGTGGGGGTCCCCCTACCGGTTTGAGAACCGGGGGGGGGTGCCTTTCCCCCTCACCCTTTTTTTATAAAAAGAGGGTCCAACAGAGGACCAATGATTTCTCAATAATGATAGATGAAGATTTAGGAAATAGATTGGTATAAGAGATTGGACATTCAGACTCTAGTCCACCTATCAATGGAGTGAAGATGATTTCCTCTGACTCATCTCAAAACTATCAAATTGAATCCTTCCATGACTCGTATCTTCTATATAATTGACCATATTGATAGCAAAATACACAGAAGGCTCATCACGCCGTCCATATCCTAATCCCCTTCTATCATTAGGCATGTAACGAGCATCTTTCGGATACCATAGGTTTTGAAAGAGCTTAGTTGTTTGAGGAGTTTGAGCATTGGGCATTTGTAGAGTTTGCAACATTTTTCTAACATTGCTGGATATACCTGGCAACTCCTCGACTATTTGCAAGAGCTGACTTTATTGTACCAAGTCAAGAAAGTTCTCTCAGGGTTTAGCCAATGCAGACACGCCTTTATAAAAAATAGTGTGAGTTCCATCTTTGCGTGGGACAATAAATGTTTCGAGTTCTTCTATAGTATTCACCTCTCCTCGGGGAGGGATATGCATATACCCAGATGGAATTGCTATGGTGAAAGAAGGACAAACCTATGCATTGCCTTTCTGCTTTTGGCTTTGTTTGTAATTCCCACTAGAATGAGAAGAAGGGGTTCTGCCATCCCCTCCCATTGGTTTATTGATAAATGATATCATCTTGCTTTTGAATAAACATTGTCACAGTCTTCTTTCCTTTTCCTTGCTTGTTTGTTGAAGAAGCGTCTTGGGATATATAGACTGCAGGATCTAAGTATAGTCTTACATCTGCAGGATCTAAGTATAGTCTTACATCTGCCAAATAACATTCTTGCAAAGTGAATGGTGTCTGCAAAGAGACGATATTCTTTGCCATTGGTGGATCCCCGCTCTTTTTTACTTACTGTCCTTTGGACACTTATTAATAATTGTCTGTGGACAATTTTTGAGAGGGAAGGGAGGCGCAACCCCCTCCACCCCCACCAGGTGGGCCCAAGAGGTGGAGGAAGGGTGCGCAAGGCCCACTCACCCTCACCGGTGGCTAGGAAGGCCCCCCACACTTATCGGGTGGGAGTTCCTAGGGGTGCAAATGAGTCGAGTCGAGCCGAGTTTCACCCTGCTCAGACTCAACTCAATCATCACCCACCTTGCTCAAACTCAGCTAAACTTCGACTGAGTTTCTAAACACGCCGTTCAAACTCAGCTCGTTTAGATACTCGACGAGCTCAAGCCGAGCTCGCAAGCTCTCGAGCCCAATTTCACCCAGTACGGCCCAGACAAGTTTCAATTTTAGGATTAAACGGAGAACTGATCAGGCCCATTAACTTGCTTGTGCCCATCGCCCAGTCAGCGAATAGCAACACCAAGCCATCAAGGGACAAAACCTTTTATAGGCCATCATGAGCCCACAACTTTTAAAATCTACCGATGTAGTAGCAATTTTACAACGCCAACCCATTCCCCCGACGGTAACCAATGTCCCCCTGCCCACCGATCCTACTATTCAAAAATTAATCCCTTTACTGTATCATTTAGCCTTTAGCCATTCTAAGTTTTCATTTACTTTTATTTATAACACCTACTTTAAATTATTTAATAAAAAATCTAAAAAATGTTAAAACCTTACTAACTGAGCTTATTTCAACCTAAAGCCACTGTGGGCAACCCCAATATCTCCACTGCTTTTCCCATGCTACTCTTTAAAGTTCAACCCTTACAATGTATCCCTTAATGATTGACATCTCATAACCTTAAATTATTACATAAAAATTATGTAAATGAGTCTTTAACAAGTATTTATACGAGTTCTTAACGAGTATTTAAACAAGCTCTTAACGAGTTCTTAAACGAGCCTGTTCACGAACATAATCGAGCCGAGTTCACATATGTTCAAACTCGTCTTCATTTATGAACCGAGCTTAAATTTTTGTTCAAGCTTGTTTATTTAGTATAAATGAGCTGAATCGAGCCCTTATCGAGCAGTCTCACGAGTTGTTCACCTAGCGTATTGGTTCGTCTGCAACCCTAGGAGTTCCCAACCCAGTGAGGGTTGGGAGTTAGTAGGAGTCTTGCACAATTTCTTCTTCTTCTTCTTTTGTCCAACTGTCCTTGGACAGTTGGGGAAGGGGGCGCAGGCCCCTCCACCCTCACCAGGAGCGCTGCTAGCGTGACAAGATTTTTTTTCCCCACTTTTCTTACCCCTAATAAGGGAAGGGTCTAATGCAAGGGTTTTTATTCACAAAATCACAGGTAGCAGTTAATGTAAAACTAAAAGAAGAGCCAATCCCATTCAGCCACATAGGATGGTTAAGAAAAGTGGGGAAGAAATCCCGTCATCCAAGCATTTCCCCTAACTGGGTGGGAATCTTCCACCCGGTGAGGGTGGAGAGTCCACCCAAGCCTTCCCTCTTTTTTCTTTATATTCTTTTCTTTTTTTGGGAAAATTACTAAAAAGGGCACACAAGTTTTCAAAATATTCAATAGGGGTACAATAAATTTAAAATATCTAAAAAGGATACACCTTCTAAAGTTCATATCTGAGGGGCGCAAAAGTTATATTTTTTTACCATACTACCCAAAACACGCTCAGTTGTTTTACAAATAGATTGTTCTAATCTAGATCCATATAATATGACTTCAATATCTTTAATAAAAAATATATCTAAAATGGGACCCTTGTTATTCTTTAATTACCTAAAAGGACACTAATACAAGAAACTATCAAGAAAACTCATTCCTTTAAAATTTAAAATTGAGAAGAGGATCTTAAATATTTATAATTAATAAAAAGAAAAATATGTAAAAATTATATGTAATAACATTATTTTTAAATTTTATTCAATGCATAAAATAAACATAATCATATAATAATTGTTTATAATTAATTTTTGGTCATTAGTTCGAGATAGCTAATTTTTATATATAATTAACAAAATTTAGGACAAATATTTGTAAAACTAATTGAGGGTATTTTAGGCAGTATATTAGAAAAATAATGCCTTTTACCCCATAGAGATACAAGATTTAGAAGGGATGCCCTTTTTAGATATTTTGAATTTATAGTGCCCCTAATGGATATTTTGAAAGTATTTTTTTCCCTTTTCTATATTTTTTCCTTTTTTTAAAGCTATCCTAGGACAATTAGAAGAGGAGGAGGGGGGGCGCAAGCCTCCCCTATCCCCACCGGGTGCACCCGGTGAGGGTGGAGAGTCCACCCGAGGGTGGCCTCCTCCCTCTCTTCTTATCTTTCTCTTCTTTTCCTTTTTTTATTTAAATGCGGGAAAAGAGGGCCAGCCCCTCCTCCTCTTGCTCCTGCTGCTGTCGCTATGCTCCTGCTGGGGCTTCTACTGCTGCAGCTGGTGCCTCTGCTTGTGCTGCTGCTGTCGCATGCCTCTGCTGCTGCACTGCCTCTGCTGCCTGTTTCTGCTGCTGCCGTTAGCCCCCAGAGGGGCATCTGCTGCTGCCGCCTGCCCCTGTTGGGGCATCTGCCGCTGCTGCTTGCCTCTTCTGCCTGCTTCTGCTGCTAGGCCTGCTCCTGCTGGGGCTTCTGCTGCATGCTTCTGGTATTGTTGCTGAAGCCACTTCATCCTGCAGGTAATGCTTCTTCTTGTTACTTTTCTTGTTATTCCTGTGCACGGGCACTTGGAATTCTTGTTTTGTATAGTTGATGATGCTGGTGCTACTTCTTGCTCTCTTTTTTTCTTTTCTTTTCTTTTTTTTCTTTTTCAAGTGTTGGGTGCTTGAAGCCTTTGACTTTGGCGCAGAGAATTGACACCCTGTTGCTCTCATCTCCTCTCTTGTTATTCTTCTCCACGAATTTACACCAGGTGAGGTGTACAGCTTTGTCTTTGTTTATGCATGACCACTAATTTATTGATTGTAGATATTGTATCATTTACCACTCTTTTATTTCAAAGCATGACGAGCACTTATTTCTGCATTGTATTCTCGGCGACAATGATGTAGTTGATTGTAATTTCTTTTCCTTTTACTCTTTAACGTCCTATGGATCATGACTGCATCCTTGCCTTTCTTTCTTTTATTGTTTGTTACAAGTCAATGATTATTAACTCCTTTCTTTGGCCTCCAATCTGAGATATAGCTTCACCATATAGGAATTTATTTCTCTAATCCACAGACTTCTGCTAGGATTTTAGCATGATTATGCATCTGTCATCATGTTGCTTTTATAGCTAATCTTAACTCTCAATCAGAAATCTAAGGAAGAATTTAAGGGTGCAAACATGCATGTGCCTCACGCCATTTACTTGAGGCTTACGTGTTGAGGTGGTAAGATAATGAGATGCTTTAAAGTAGATCTAAGGCTTATGCCACCTTGACTGTTTTTAAAATGTGATTCAATGATGACAATTCTAAAATAAACAAAATAAGAGGATTTGAACTGAATCTAACTCTTCTACTTCTAACACCAAAAGAGAGGGCAATAACTGTGGCAGTTCCTACTTCAATGCCAATCAATAGTTCATGGCTTTCACCCCATAGTTCATTTGTATAGAACCTATCATTAAGTTGAGATAGTATTACCAATGACAAATCTGCATTATTTAATTTTCTTTGATAGTTTTAACATCCTTTTCCTAAAATAGTGAAGATAGTTCTAACATCTGTTTCCTAAAATAGTGAAGCTTACGCCGCATTGTGCCTCAAGGCTTATGCCTTGTAAGGCTTTGAAAAATACCTCATGACCGCCTCAAGCCCTTTTAAAATATGTCATAGGAGGACTTCCACAGTTCAATTACAGCAATGACAACTTTTTAGAAGGAAAAAATTTTGTGGCATGTACCACCAATTTTATTGAATAAATAGAGGTAGTACATCCAAAGAAAAAAAGAAGAGAGTTCCTCTCCCGTTGAATAGACAGGGCAAAATGGTTAAAGGAGGGACACTGATGCCATTCTACAACTATTGAAACACCTTGGACCAGCTTTCCACAGAGACACGAAGAATGAATCTGCTCCAATTATGTATGAAGTACACTGCCTGAAAACAGATATTCTCGATATAAGGTCTGCTTCCTCTAAAAATGCAGGCATTTTGTTGTCTCCATATACTGCAATGTAGGCATGTGGAAGAATGAGAAGGATTTTAGTCTGAGGATTCGTTGAATCCTTCACCCTACAGGTTCTAAAGAACTCCACAGTTCCCGAATTGTTCCAAAGGTAACTGTAGAACTTGCAATACCAGCAATAATCTTCCAAAGTTCTCTGCTTAACTCATCCTGAATGAACAGATGATCCACGGTCTCTTCACTTTGGCCGCAAAAGGAGCACAAAACTACTGCATCTGGAGCCCATTTCATCCTGTATACTCTGGTGACTATCCTTGTTTGGAAAATCCACCACATAAAAGCTTGTACCTTAATGGGGGATTTAATTTTCTACACCTCTTTATATTGAATATAACTTGGAAACTCACCCTCAATCATGGAATAGAGAAAGATTTCAGAGAATTTCAATCATTCTTATCCCATATGGAGGTGTCCCTCTGGTGCTTATTTAGTGAAACCTTAAAAAGCAGCGCCAACAAAGTGTTGTATTCTTCAAACTCCTTATCCTTAACACCTTAATGGGTAAAGTTGCACTGTAGTACCTTATGATACACAAAGTTGGGAGATTACAATACAAAAATGACAAAACACCCAAGACCTGATGCTACAAGTTATAAGCCTATTTACATGTCGCGCTCCCAAGCAACCAAGATTGAATCTATGCATTCTCATTCTACCATTCAAAGTTAGCACTGGTACTATATATCAATTTCTGTTGCTGATGTGAAAGGTTTTTAATTTCTGATATATCAATCTGTTTTTTGCCATTCTATATGTTTCGAACTAACAAATAAAGAAATTTAATAATCTCAGATAATTATCAGAAACTATTTCTGTTTCCGATATCAGAGTCAGAAACCAAACAGACACGTAAATTGTATTTTCCGACTTTATTGGATTCATAGACAGCAACACCCTTTCGCTATTGGAATCAAAAAATGGAAACATGCATCTCTGTATCCTACCCATTTACAGCGGTAAGAACAACATATAGTAGATTCAACCATGTAATCCGAGGTTCCAAAGAAGAATTGCGACAGTCCAAGCAAACAAATGAAAGAGCCACATTATCCCAAAATTTCAAGTGGAGAAAAGATGCAAAGCCCACCATTTCCTTCAATCCAAAACCATCCCCATATGCAGACATAGTAAGTAACTCACTAGGGTAAAAATAAAAGTGGGTGCAAATAGCAGCAAGCCAATTATATGTGCTGGATAGGTAGAGGATTTCTTCTGTCCTCCCTTTTTCCCACACTCATTTTGTTGGTTTTTTCTTGATTATTAGATGGCCTACCAGTGTATCTTTTGTGCACTTAGTGTATTTATTTGCCTCCCATTCTCTGTCATGCAACTTTTTTTTCATTCATTCTAGGAGAGGATTCCTGAAATACAAAATACAATTCAGCTCACTGTAAGTATCTAAAAGACGATTTTCCAAGTGATATTCCCCTGACGTGCCAATTCACTGAACACTTCAGGTTGCCTCTTTCACGTACGCAACATGTCTCATGGGTTTCTGCACAATACTTTATGCCAATTTCATGTTTATGTATTTCAATCTAATTTCAAACATCCCCTGTGCATTACTTAATTTGTTTCAAGTTCCACAATGACCAATTGGAATGACCTTCCTAGAAACCTGCATTTTCAATAGAAAACCAAACTAAAGCAGTGCGAAACTCACAGTCATAATAGCGCCTTTCCAGCTTCTTGTACCCAATCGCCTGCGCCACATCGATGGGGCGGCCGGGAGGGTAAGGCCTCTGCCTAAAGCCCCACAGCCCGAAGAAGAACTGCCTCGCGTAATCCCAGAACTTGTCGCTCGCCTCCTCGTTCGTCCTGATCGCCTTCCTCGGCATCGGCCGCCCGTCCGGCCCCGGCACATGCGGCAGTTTCTTCCATAGCTTCCGGTCTTCCTTCCTGTACGGGTGCTGGTTCTTCTGGAGCTCCATCTCGTTGATCTGGTCCGCGATCTCCTCAGCGCGTCTCAGGAACTGCACCACGGGGCTCTGCCGGAACTCCTCCCACCATCTCTTGTTCTCCTCGATCTCCTCTGGCGTCGGATTCTCCTTCTTCTCGAACACCGGGTCCTCCGCGAGGATCCTGTCGACCTCCGGGGTGTGGCGGTAGTCCGGGCGGGTCTCGCACTCCCAGAAGAAGTGGTCCAGCATCTGAGAGTACGTGCTGGGGGTTTGCTCCTCGGCGGCGGAGGCGGAGAGGGCGGCGCCTTTAGGGTTCTTGGGCTTCTGGAAGAAGAGGTTTCTTCCGCCGATGAAGGCGAAGCTGGGGGGGCGGGAGGGGCCGGTGGGTTTGGGGAACCAGTTGTCCCCGAACCAGCCGGCGTTGATGGACGCCATTAATGGAGCTTCCGCACTGGAGCAGCGCAGGAAACCGTAGAAATGGCGCGAGGAGAGGAGGCTGGGCAGCCCGGAAGAGAGGGCATTGGAGTGTGGAGTCTGGGAGCTGCGAGGATATGATAGACCTGGCCGGCACGGAGGGGACGCAGGTGAGGGAAAGGGGGTTTAGAATTTTTTTCTTGGGTCCCCGCAGAGTTGGTTAATTGTTTTTTCCTGTACATTTGGCGCCGCTTCCAGGGGTATTGGAAGCTCAAATCCGGCCCAAGTCCATTTTTGTATGTCAAAGCTAAAGCCCAGACCAAATCCAAGATAAATCAGATTTCGGGTTTGAATTTTGGGCCTAAAATAAGGAATATTATTTTTTCCCTCTAAAATATAATTTGTCAACTTAATATGATAATTATGTACTTATTCATCTTTCTCATAAAATAATTATATATATAATAGCCGCACCTATATTTTAGGATAAAAAGAAGGGTATAAGAAGTAATTGCAATTTCAATTGGCAAAATTAATATAAACACCATACTTCCACACTTGGTAAGACACAGTTGTGGGTGCGGTAGTAGCTACTAGCGGGCAGCAAGCAATGGTGTCGCCAAGAGGAGTGGAAGTTGTCAAGAGGAGAAGGACTACGGGTTAGGGAGTGGAAGAAGAGAAGGGACTGCAGTGAGTGGTGGATGTCGGTCTTCTTTGCAGTGCTCAGGGTTGCAAGTTTTGACTTTTAATGTGTTCCATTAGATCAAAGATCTAACAAATATAAATAATCTATGAATAAGGCACCATTATAAAGGAGCCGGTTCATTGGTTTTTCGGGTTCAGACTTAGCCAAGTCCAAGTCTGATCCAAAAAATAAAATAGGCTTCAGATCTTTTTTAAGCATGACCCAAATTTTGTTATCTAAACTTAATTTTTAGACAATTGAGCCGGACCAGACTTTCGAGTTTTAGGACCATTGACAATCCTACCTGGTCAGCACTAAGGGGACACAAGAGAGGGAACAGAGGAATTCTAAGGACACGGTAAACTTTCCTCGTTTTCCTTACCCACTTAAAAGGAAAGCAGTGATAAAAAGTGTTTTCTACAAATTTACCGGTGGAGGTCATGGCATGATTAAAACAGGAAGTAATGAGATGCATCTAGGTGGGTCGGGTAAAAAAAAAAAAGGGGGGAAGGTTTCCCATCTCACTAGGATTATCTGAGGAAAAGTGGGTTTAGAATTTTTGTCTTGGATTCCTACATAGTTGGTTTATTATTAATTATTTTTTCTTGTCCATTTGGCTGCACATGGTATTTTGACTGTTCGATTCTAATCTGATTTTGACGTTTCAAAAATTGATGTAAAAATATAAAAAAAGAGACCTTTTCTTTCCAATTCTGAAGTGCTTTTGAATCCAAATTTTCTAGTAAGTAAATGAATGCGGAAGCGAAAACACTCATTTTTGTATCTGCTTTTCGATATATATATATATATATATATATATATATATATATATATATATATATATATATTCACAAGAGCTTCATCAACGATTTCAACCTTAATTTCAAGTTAAGTAGATGAACTATTAATACTTTAGTTTGATAAATTAATGATGGTACTTTCATAAAGAGAAATAAGATCTTTATTTTTATTCTTATCTAATATGATATTAAACAATAGAAATACTATCTTAACCTATTATAATATATGTCACATTATATACATGTGACATGATACTAATGAGTAGCAATATATGTAAGTTGTAAGAAGTGTCATGTGAGCCGAGCGTAAAAGAAGCATCACATTAAATGTGTTTTATAGGAAATGGATACTTTCGTTTCTGTTTTTATTTATGCTTCTGTTCTAATATTTCATATATGATGAAAGCAAAAACACTTATTTCTGTTTTCATCTCTAACCTGATTTGATGCCACTTCCAAGATATTGATAACTATTTCATTTTGGTGTAATGGAAAGTTTGGGCAAGGTCCTTTACTCTAAACAGAAAATTGGCTTGTATCAAGTTTAGGTGATATTTGGAAATCAAGAGATAAAAAGAATTGAAGAGGAAGAACTAATTCTCTTACAATCTAGATAAATAGATCGTGAGAAAATTTAGGTAAATGTAGTGTAGGTGAACAAGGAAGTGCCACCTTATTAGCATGCTAACCAAGAAATTATAAAGACTTCAAAATTTATAATGATGGACTAAAATCTCATTTGACAATGCGTACTGATACTAATTCTTTTGACTATCCGTTCCAAAGTTATCTCAAAATTTAAAAATAATAATATTACCAAATGCTATCTTCTGCCAAGAATATTTGTGCGTGTATCTTATCATGTGAAATCTTGCATATTTATCCTTCTTGCAATGTGTCGGCATCTTATCAGTCATCTTTTAAGTCTGTTAAAGATAACATGTAAAAAGAACATTACTCTTCACTTTTAGTCTTAGCTATCAAGAGATTATATATGCAAATACCCTTCTAAATGTCAAAAGAGTCACTTAGCCTCTCCTAATAATTATGTGGGGAGAAGTTAAGGTAGGTTTATCTTTTCTTTGTTATATAGAATATTTGGACCATGGCTATTTTGGTGCTTTGGGAGATTATCAGGGTCTACGCTAGTCGGCTGACGTATGCATGGAAATTTTTTTCCTTAGAAGGTTATACAAGTAGACTAATTGTTTTCAAAAAAGTTAAATGCATAATCTCTATAATAAATAATTGATATCTAAATGCAATATACACTCCTTCCTTTTCTTTGATCCTTGTATTTGGAGTTTGGTATACATATTTCTAGAAACTATCATATTTGCATGTATATCCATAATTCTTACATATTATTATAAGATCCTAACATCCTCTGAAAGTTCTCCATCAAAATGTCCTGACCTCCAATAGAATATGCCAATATATGTAGCAAATTTTTACGTATCTCTAATTTAACTGGGATTTACAAAACCTTTTTTAGCATGTTCGTTGGAGTTTGTGGCATTTTGACAGACGAGTGTAATTATAATTTTTCAAAAGATGCCATTTTTTTTAATAACAATGTGTAAGAGTTAAGAGCACACATACAAATACAATAATTTATAGCCTTATCACCAAGTTATATTGATGTGGGTTCCTCAACATCAAATCTGTCAAAGGGCCTGATGCGGCAGAATCCGATTCGGCCCATTGCAGCAGGCCCAAACCCCATTCGGCCCAACAGCAGCAGTACTAGGCCCTCCGGCGGCCTTCGGCCCGTTAGCGGCCCAGCAGCCCTCGGCCCATAAGCGGCCCCGTCGCTCCCGGCCCAGCAGGCTTCAGCCCGTCAGCGGCCTGATGCCTACGGCCCGGGAACAGCACGGCGGCCCAGGGCCCAGCAGGCTTCGGCCCGTCAGCGGCCCAACCCCCTTCGGCCCGGTAGCCGAATCCGGCCCACTCCGGTGGCGGATCAGACGCTATGGCGGTTTATCAGTAAGCCTCCTTTTAGTCCTATATCGGCTGCCACCGTTAACCATCCGCTACCCTCCGCTATAAGTATCCTGCTACTTGTGGCCAAGGAGGTGTGTGGAAAAACGGATGCCCCCTTAAGCTTCCGAAACCCCTTAAAGGACTACTGTCCGAATAGGGTTCTAGCTATTTCTTCTTGCTTCCTGAATCGACTCTTCTTCAGAAGCTAACTTGACCGTCGGAGGGGGTTCCCCAGGGCTGACGCCCGGGACTCCTGCTGACTGGTTCTTCTTCTTCTTTCCCTCCTGCAGGGGCTCGGTTCGAATCATCGCCGACCTCCCCGAGTCGGTCTCGGCCGCCGACCTCGGACTCCTCTCCCCGGTCTCGACGCCGAACGCCGGCTGCACCGCGCCAGGAGACTCGGTCTCACGCTGAAGTAGCCTTCGGACTCGCCGTCCGAGGGCGATCCCGTCGGTCGCCCCGCGCCAGGAGACTCGGCCTCGCGCTGAAGGTGCCGTCGGACCCCCTCGTCGGAGAGCGAGCCGTCCCCCCCGTCCGATCTCGGACTTTCCGGCTTCTGCTCCGACGCTCGTCTACAGCTCCGCCGACAGGAGCTCCTGCTCGCGCCGCGCCTTCGTCCAACCGAAGGAGCAGCGGCTCACTATCCAAGAGCAGCTCCGGCGGCAGATCGCGCCCCCCGCGGGCGGATCCTCTTCACTCCGAAATAGCTTCGGCTTCGCCCTGTTGTGGATCCCCGTCGGGTCCCCTCGTCACCGCTCGATCCGGACCGGCTCCGGATCCTCCTTGTTTCGGATCCCCGTTTGCGGGATCCGGTCGTGATAGATCCAGTCTACATCACGTGGCGCCGTCTGTGGGAAACCAACAAAACAAGTCATGTCTTAGCGACCTGTGACCCGACGATCCGGGCAGAGCGAAGCGGAAGCGCGGGAGGCTTCGGCACAGATGCCGCTTTCCGAAGGCGCGCCGTCTGCCCCGCCGAACCCGCCTCTGCCGACCATCCCGGAGTCCTTCGGCTCGGAAGACCGAGTGGGGGTACTCCAGCAGCAGGTGGCCACGCTGGCCGCTGCCGTCACGTCCCTAGCACCTCTTCAGGAGATGGTATCTGCCATCGCCCAGCGCATGGGACTGACGGGGCAGCCTCCCCAGCAGACACCGCTCCCCCCACTCTACTCAGTACAAGACGCCCGGTTCCGACCGGTGCCTGCGCCAGCCTCTCTCTACGAAGCTGCGGCGGCGCGCAGCGAGCCCTCGGCATTGCCTGCCCGAGCTCCCCGCGTCGATCGCCCGACGGAGCAGGATTATGCTTCGTCGGAGTACCATCCGGCCCGCACCGGAGGGCCATCCGTCGCCACCTCGGCCGCCCCGGACCTGGACCAGCGGCTGACGGCGATGCGCAAGGAGATGCAGCAGATGGTGTCCCGGCCTCACGGGGCGCCCCTCGCCAGCAGCATCCTGGAGCAGACCCCGTTCACGGCGGAGCTCCTGGCCACTGAGGTGCCCCCCGACTTCAAGCTGCCGAAGGGCCCTCCCTATGATGGGATGACAGATCCGGTCTGTCATTTCCGGAAGTTCAACTCCTACCTCCGGGTCTGGGGGATCTCCGAGGCAGTCCGCTGCCGTCTCTTCCCCCTCACCCTTGAAAAGATCGCCCTCACCTGGTTCGAGACGCTGGCCCCCAACTCCATCCACTCCTTAGCACAGTTGGGCCAGTTGTTCATCGACCAGTTCTATGATGCCACCCGGCAGAGCAAGACCTCCGCCAGTCTGCTGGCTATTCGGCAAGGTCCTGCCGAGACTCTCCAGGACTACTTCACCAGGTTCCGGACCGAGGCCGCCCAGATCCCGAACCTCGACAGCTCAATCGCGGTTTCGGCCGTGATCAGCGGGTGTCGGGACGAGGGGCTCCTCGGTTCCATTGGGAAGCGCCATCCCCCGACCTTCCAGGACCTCGTGGCACGGGCCCACAAATACATCAACCGGGAGGCCCTGATGCTGTCCAGAGGAAGAGGCGCCACCGAAGCCATCTCGGCACCTGCTCCCCAGGTGGTCCGACCTCTGCCGGAGGACCAGGAGTCCTCGCGAAAGCGCTATCGCAGGGAGGAATGGGACAGGGAGAGGCGACGGGACGCGCCGCCGCGGTACCTACCCTTACCTGCTCCCCCTTCCCGAATGCTCATGGAGGTGAAAGGCATGCTCCGACGGCCCGATCGCATCAAGACCGATCCCCGCCGAAGGGATCCCGGCAGGTATTGTGAATACCACCGGGAGATCGGCCACACGACGGATGAGTGTCGGCAGCTCCGGGAAGAGATTGACCGCATCATCCGGGAGGGGAAACTGCCGCAGTACCGCCGGGAGCAGCCACCGCAACAGAACCAGGACGCCCCTGCAGCGCCCAGACAACAGCAGCCCTCAGCAACAGAAGCCGCTCCTCCGCCCAAAGCCACCTCGGCCCCGGTTGAATCATCCCATCAAAGACCCAGTTCCGGGTCTATCATGATGATATCCGGAGGACCGGGGGAAGGGTCCAGGCCGCGGCAGCGTAGCACAATAGCAGCAGTTGAGGGCGAGCCGAAGAGGCCTCGTCTGGAAGACATCACCTTCGGCGCCGAGGACCTGACGGATGTTCAGGTCCCTCACGACGACGCTCTCGTCGTCAACGCTGTAATAAATAACTATGATGTACATAGGATCTTTGTGGATAATGGAAGCGCCCCAAACATCTTGTTTTACGATTGTTTCGTGAAAATGGGATTGAGTGAGGCTAGTATGAAGCCTCATCGGGGCCCTCTCTTCGGTTTTAACGGCTCGCCCTGCCGAGTAGAAGGTATTGTTCGGCTTCCTGTGACCTTGGGCTCCGCCCCCCGGCAATTGACCGTTGAAACGGACTTTGCCGTTGTGAAGATCGAGTCAGCCTACAACGCCATATTTGGCCGAAGGCTCATCGGCGGGGTCGGAGCCGTGCCCTCATCCTTCCATCAGAAGCTGAAATTTCATACCGACCACGGGATCGGCGAGGCCAAAGGAAACCAAGAAGCCGCTCGGCAATGCTACATGATTTCGGTCAAAGGGAAGAACGCAGCTGAAACCCTAGCGATCGAGTCATCAGCCGAAGCATCTCCGGGAGAAGCACTCCTCGCCGTCCCTGTTCCAGGAGGCGAAGGACGAGTCCTGATGATAGGCTCCGGCCTGGAGAAAGGTGAAGCAGAGAAGCTTACCGAGTTCTTGAAAAAGAACCTCGACATCTTCGCCTGGTCTCCGGCAGACATGCCCGGGGTGGACCCGGAGGTAGCAGAGCACCGACTCCATACCGATCCCGATCAGCCTCCGGTGAAGCAGAAGCGGCGCACCTTCAACCAGGAAAGGAGAGCCGCCATCCAGGCTGAAGTACAAAAGGGACTGGACGCCGGACATCTCCGAGAGGTGCATCATCCAGACTGGATAGCCAATGTGGTCATGGTGCCAAAGAAAGATGGCAAATGGCGCATGTGCGTGGACTTCACCAACCTCAACAAGGCCTGTCCAATGGACAGCTTTCCACTGCCTCGGATAGACCAGGTGGTGGACGCCACTTCTGGCCACGAGCTCTTAAGCTTCCTCGACGCCTATTCAGGCTACCACCAGATCCGGATGCATCCGGACGACGAGAGCAAGACCAGCTTCACCACCGATTTGGGTCTATACTGCTACACCCGAATGCCCTTCGGTCTGAAGAACGCCGGCGCGACATATCAGCGACTGGTCAACAAGGTATTCGCCGCGCAGCTCGGCCGAAACATGGAGGTCTATATAGACGACATGTTGGTGAAGAGCCGCGTTGCTGTGGAGCACCTGGCTGACCTGGCCGAGACTTTCTCCACCCTCAGGCGGTACAAGATGAAGCTGAACCCGGCCAAGTGCGCCTTCGGGGTAGCCTCCGGCAAGTTCCTCGGCTACATGGTCACGCACCGAGGGGTGGAGGCTAATCCCGAGAAGGTTTCGGCCATCATAAAGATGCGCCCCCCGGCTAACCTCCGAGAGGTACAGAAGCTGAACGGGAGGATCGCAGCTCTCAGCCGCTTCATGTCCAGGGCGGCCGACTACTGTTTTCCCTTCTTCAAGCTGCTGAAGAAGGCCAACAACTTCGACTGGACGGAAGAGTGTCAGACAGCCTTCAATCAGTTGAAGGCCTACCTCTCCAAAGTCCCCATCCTGTCAAAACCGATTTCCGGGGAGCCTCTGAGCCTATACCTCGCAGTCTCCGAGACGGCCCTTAGCACCGTCCTCGTCCGAGAACAAGAAGGCATTCAGAAGCCCGTTTATTACACCAGCCGAGCCCTTCAGGGAGCGGAACTCCGGTACCAAGCCCTGGAAAAGTTGGCTCTGGCCCTCGTCACCTCTGCAAGAAGGCTTCGGCCGTACTTCCTGGCCCATTCTGTGAAAGTCCTCACCGACCAGCCCTTGAGGCAGGTTCTCTCCCGACCGGAGGTGTCCGGCAGGCTGGCGAAGTGGGCAATTGAGCTAGGAGAGTTCGACATCTCCTACGCCCCTCGAGTAGCAATAAAAGCCCAAGCACTGGCAGACTTCATCGCCGAGCTTACCCCCGGCGCTTGCACGACGCCGCAGCCAGAACCCGAGGTGGCCGAAGCCGAGGCTCTTTCAGCACCGGCACCACCGGACGAATGGCGACTCTTCGTGGACGGCTCCGCGTGCTCCACGGGCAGTGGCGCCGGATGGATCCTGGCATCACCCGAAGGAGTCGTGACGGAGTACGCCCTGCGTTTCTCCTTTCCTGCAACTAACAACGCCGCCGAGTATGAAGCCCTCATTTCCGGCCTCCAAGCCGCGAAGAAACTCGGCGCCCGGAACTTAAAAGCCTTCAGCGATTCCCAGTTAATCGCCGGCCACGTCTCCGGGGAGTATGAAGCTCGGGACGCAGTGATGGCGTCTTATCTCCAGGTAACTCGCCAGATCCTCGCTCAATTCGATTCTTGTGAAATCGTGAGGATCCCGAGAGCCGAGAATACCCGGGCCGATGCCCTTTCCCGGCTGGCGTCAACCCAAGACGGGGGCGGAGGCCGGATAATCCTCGTCGAGGAGCTCGCCGAACCTAGCCTCGGCGAAACCGAAGCCATGCAGATTGCTGAAGCAGAAGCCGAGACATGGATGACTCCCCTCATCGCTTTCCTTCTCCAAGGAGAAGTCCCTCCAGATCCTAGGGAGGCGAAGCGCATCCGGCAGCGCTCATCCCACTTTCTCCTTTTGGACGGGATGTTGTACAAGAAATCATTTGGCCGACCTTTGCTGCGGTGCCTCGGCCCGGCCGAGGCCGACTACGCCATAAGGGAAGTCCACGAAGGGGTGTGCGGGGCGCATGCGGGAGGAAGGGCCCTGGCTCACAAGCTCCTAAGGCAAGGCTACTGGTGGCCCACGCTTCGAGAGGACGCTTTAGCCCTCGTACGGCGCTGCGACCAGTGCCAGAGGTTTAGCTCCCTCACTCATCAGGCAGCCACCCTTCTGACCCCGTTATCTAATCCCTGGCCTTTCGCCCAATGGGGAGTCGACATCCTGGGACCTTTTCCCGTCGCCACCGGCCAAAGGAAATTCCTCCTCGTGGCAGTCGACTACTTCACCAAATGGGTCGAGGCCGAACCCCTCGCCTCAATAACCGACAACAATGCTTGGAACTTCGTGTGGAAGTCCATCATTTGCCGGTTCGGCGTCCCTCGAGCCATCATCTCAGACAACGGAAAGCAGTTCGATAGCCGACGGTTCGGTGATAACTGCGCCAGCTTCGGCATACTCCACAAGTTTACTTCGGTAGCGCATCCTCAAGCGAACGGCCAAGCCGAAGTCACTAACCGAAGCCTTTTACAGGGATTGAAAACCCGACTCGGCGAAGCTAAGGGCCGATGGGTGGAAGAACTGCCGAGTGTCCTGTGGGCCTACCGGACGACGAGCCGAACCCCCACCGGCGAAACTCCCTTCCGCATGGCCTATGGGGTAGAGGCCGTCATTCCCATAGAGATCGGCCTCCCTTCTCCCAGAATCATTGCCTATAATACGGAAGCCAATGAGGAAGGTCTGAAAGACCACTTGGACCTCATTGAGGAGGTCCGAGATAAAGCTCGTATCCGACTGGCAGCTTATCAGCAACGAATGGCCAAGTACCACAACACTCGAGTAAAGCCCCGGAGCTTTGAAGTGGGGAATCTCGTGTTAAGGAATGCCCATGCTTCCAAGCCAGCCGAAGCCTCGGGGAAGCTTGCCCCCAACTGGGAGGGGCCCTACCGGGTCAGGGAGGTAATCAGACGAGGAGCTTACCGGTTGGAAACCCTTTCGGGCCAACCCCTTCCTCGCACATGGAATGTGGAGCGCCTTCGGCGTTATTACATGTAAGTCAACTCTCCCCAGGCTTTTAGCCGGAGGTTATAAATACAGAAACTCGCTTTCTTTCAGAAAAACTTGGCATGGTATTCTCTCTAAGTCCGTGTAAACCGTACCGGGAGTGGCTTCGGCCATGCAAACCGTATCGGGAGCGGCAAGGTTTTCTCTAAGTCCGTGTAAACCGTACCGGGAGTGGCTTCGGCCATGCAAACCGTATCGGGAGCGGCAAGGTTTTCTCTAAGTCCGTGTAAACCGTACCGGGAGTGGCTTCGGCCATGCAAACCGTATCGGGAGCGGCATGGTATTCTCTCTAAGTCCGTGTAAACCGTACCGGGAGTGGCTTCGGCCATGCAAACCGTATCGGGAGCGGCAAGGTTTTCTCTAAGTCCGTGTAAACCGTACCGGGAGTGGCTTCGGCCATGCAAACCGTATCGGGAGCGGCATGGTATTCTCTCTAAGTCCGTGTAAACCGTACCGGGAGTGGCTTCGGCCATGCAAACCGTATCGGGAGCGGCAAGGTTTTCTCTAAGTCCGTGTAAACCGTACCGGGAGTGGCTTCGGCCATGCAAACCGTATCGGGAGCGGCAAGGTTTTCTCTAAGTCCGTGTAAACCGTACCGGGAGTGGCTTCGGCCATGCAAACCGTATCGGGAGCGGCAAGGTTTTCTCTAAGTCCGTGTAAACCGTACCGGGAGTGGCTTCGGCCATGCAAACCGTATCGGGAGCGGCATGGTATTCTCTCTAAGTCCGTGTAAACCGTACCGGGAGTGGCTTCGGCCATGCAAACCGTATCGGGAGCGGCAAGGTTTTCTCTAAGTCCGTGTAAACCGTACCGGGAGTGGCTTCGGCCATGCAAACCGTATCGGGAGCGGCAAGGTTTTCTCTAAGTCCGTGTAAACCGTACCGGGAGTGGCTTCGGCCATGCAAACCGTATCGGGAGCGGCAAGGTTTTCTCTAAGTCCGTGTAAATCGTTCTGGGAATGGCTCCGGCCACGTATACCGATTCTGGAGGCGCCAAGGCATATCTAAGTTCGCGCGAGCGGAAGCGTGAAGAGCTTCGGCCATCCGACAAGCGTAAGAAGCGGCAAGATGCCCATAAGGGATCATATGAACCACCATAGTAAAGGCCCCGGCCGAATACTGTGACGACGTTCTATCCGAACCGGCATCGGGTTTCGGCCTTACAAACTATAGCGAACGACGACGGGATCTAAGGCTCCTGAAGGGCTACATTCGGTCGATCGTACGCAAGCAGCCAGGTAAAGCCAAAAACCTTCCTTCCATTTTTTAAAATAAAGGGAGATACAAAGCTCAGCCGTACGCCTGGCCAAGAGCTTACAAAAGTAAAGCAAAAAAGAAAACCGAGGGGAACCCTCGTATCAGTCCTCGACAACCCCCTCCCCCTCCACCTCGACGACGTTTCGGTCAGGAGAAGGAGAGGGAGAGTCGACGACCTGCACCGCTTCGGAAGCGGCGCCTTCAGCAAGGGCATCTTCAGCAGCGGCCTCTTCGGCATTTGCTTCTTCAGCATCGGCCTCTTCGGCATTGGCCTCTTCGGTCTCGGCCTCCTCGGCACCGGCCTCCTCGGCATCAGCTGGAGGCGGGGCCCTCTCCGCCACGAGCTCCTCCCACCAGGATAAAAGCTCCCGGGCTTCCTCGCCCTTTGGCATGGCTTCCCCGGTCAGATCGACGCCCGGGCAGGCCCTCTGGGCGACTGCTAGTTCGAGGTCAAAAACCGCGGAAGAAGCCTGCAGCTGGGCTCGGAGGATCTCCTGGGCATAGTCGTTCCCGGCCTTGTAGTTGGCCACGGCCGACTCCGCTGCCTTTCCCAGTTCCCGCTTCAAGGTCGACACCTCCTCGACGAGGCGGCGCTTCTCCGAAGCTCGCCGAGCCTCCCTGTCCTGGGTCTGAGCTTTGAAAGTCCGGAATTCGGACTCGACCGCCGCAAGATCGCTCTCGGCCTTCTCCTTGGCCTCGGCGGCGGCACGGGCCTCTGCTGCCCTCTTCTCCAGCTGCTTCCGCGCTCGGGCACTCGCAGTCACGAGCTCCTCAACTAGGGGCTCGATGCGAGGAGCCGCCGAAGTGCCTTCCCCCGAACCAACCGGATGCGCCTCGGCTTCCAGAAGCTTACGCTGAAGCAGCTCCTGACGATGCATCAGGACACGGGTCGTCATCGAAGCCTGCGGATCGAGGGCAGATGAGGGCCAGTAGAATCAAAAGAAGAAGCTGAAGATGAGCTGAAACACTTTCGGGGTGCTCACCTGAACCGACAGACGGGCACTCATCTCCGTCAGATCGGTGATGGAGTGGGCCTTCAGCTCCTCGAAGATCGAAGGGAGAGTGAGGCTGTTGAGCAGACGAAGGCACGTCTGCGGGTCCTCCATGCTCTCCCCCGATGCGGGGTGCCGCCGCTCAAGCTGCGCCCGCGGTTCGGCATCTCCCCCATCGGCTCCTGCCGATACGGCCGGAGGGGAGTCACCCCTCGGCATCTCAGGAGACGCCAACCTTGCAGCCCTTCGGGCCCCGGCGCTCCTCCTGATTAGCTGAACTTCCACCTCTCCCTCGGCCTCCTCTACCCGGGGGCGCTTCGACGCTCGGCCGCCTCCCCGAGAGGCAAACTTAGTCTTCTGCTCCCTCTCAAGAGCAGCAGCGACTGCACGACCCTCGGCGGAGGCCGCAGTCCCGAGGCCCCCGCCTCTTGTCCTCGGACCCCCGGTACCTCGGACAGGCCTGCTCACCGCCTGCGGGGCCGGCGCCCGGCGCGAAGCGCGCTGATCCGATAGCTGGTCGAGGAGGGCATCGAGCTGGGCCATTGCTGCAAAGCAAGAAAGGGATATCAGAAGCCAAAAACAACGACCGAGTAATAGACTCAGAGCCGACTTACCCTCGGCCGAAACTTCGTCAGCCTCCAAAGCCGGAAGAGCTTCGGCCGGAGGAGCGGCAGTCCTTCCCCCGCGGTCCCGCGGAGTCTCCCCGGGAGGTAGGTACGGAAAGACCCGCTCCGGATCACGCTTAGGGTCCGGCCAAACCCCGGCACCTATCAACCGCTCCGCGTCGGAAAGAAGCACCGAGACGTCGTAAGGGGCCTTCGCCTGAACGTGACCCACGATGGTACTCTGAACGGGAGACAGAACAGGAGGTCCCGAAAGTCCTTCGGCCAACGGCACCCATTCGGTGGGGAAGGGCCACACACCCTTCTCCTTCTCCGGCAGAGAGACGAAGATAAACTTCCTCTTCCAGCCATGGATAGACGAAGGCTTCCCAGAGAAAATCCTCCGGCCAACCCGGGGGACAAAGCAGTACCATTCCGACTTCCCCTGCGTCTGGATCTTGAAGAGATAGCGAAAGACATTGAGGGAGGGGCGGATTCTCACGTGAGCGAAGACACTCAGGAATCCGTACACAGTGCGCCAAGAGTTTGGGAAGAGCTGAGAAGGGGCCAGCCCGTAGAAGCTAAGAAGATTGACGACGAAGGTGGGGAGAGGGAGACGGAATCCCGCCTCAAAGCTATCGACGTAAATAGAAAAAGACCCCGGGCGAACGGTATTTGCCCTAGTGGCGGAATCGGGCCGATGGGGGGTCGTCCAAGAGGGAAGCTGAAAGTAAGAAACTAAGTTCCTCACCTCTACATCCGAAAGGGCACAGCTAGCCCCCGAAGCAACATCCGGGAGGCGGCGTTCCGAGGTGGAAGCCTGACCCGAGTCCCGAACTTCCTGAAAAGCCTCGGCCCCGGAAGCCTCGGCCTCAGGAGCCTCGGCCTCAGAAGCCTCGGTCCCAGAAGCCTCGGTCCCAGAAGCCTCGGCTCCAGAAACCTCAGTCCCGGAAGTTTCGGACCCGGAGCTTCCAGACTCCCCGGACATCGCGGAAGTAAGAGATCCCGAGGCAAGAGGGTCCGACAGGGAGGGGGGAGTGTACTCCTCGTCCGAAGGGGTAATCTCACTAGAAGAGCTCCGGACCATAAAGCCGCGGAGGGAGGGAAGAAGACTGAGGCTTACTCGCAGAAAGAAGGAGAGGATCTCTCCTGAACCAGGCGTCGCCTCAAGCCTCCAGACTCCACAGGCAATGCACTCTGAGGGACGAAGAGCCTCCCCCGGTAGCCGACGAAGCTCGGATGAAGCCTTCAGGAAACTGGCCTCTCGCAGGAGAAGGAAGAAGAGCTCGGGCAGTTGCGGGGGGGAACGTAAGCGCGGCAGCAAGAAGAGGAACAGTGCCCCGCAGAGGGCCTATATTTATAGAGCCCGGTCAATACGCCTCCCGCCGAAGCCTGCGGCCGAGATCATCCCGCTCGTCCCGTCGCTCCTTCCGGATGCCCGCCACGTGTGCCGTCCTTCGGCAATGATGGCGGACCGGCTCCGGGACTTGAGGCAAGAGCGATCAGCGGCTGACAGCACTCCGACCCTTCGGCTAACCACTCGGATGCCCGCCACGCGTCCCGATCCGCAGGCGACAAAGGGAGCGGCGGCAATCCGAGCGGAGCCTCGGGCAGAGAGCCGGGGCGATCCACGACCCACGGGCGGTTGGGATCCGTTTGTGTTTTCTCCAGAGCGGCTGGATGCGCGACGCGTGTCCCGTGCTTCCTTGCGAGGCGACGCGCCGTCCCGTCCGTTTAATGAGGCCTGACACGGGTCAGAGGTACCGACCCTTCGGCTTCTCAGCCCTCAGCCTTCGCCGACCCTCTGAGCAAAGGACAAAGCGACCGCACGACCCTCGGCCGACCGAGGGCCTCCTCTTCCAGAAGAAGGGGGAATACGACTCCCAGGAAGACGCCTGCTGTGATTTTCTTTCTTTTCTGGCAGTTTCAGGCTATACTCTTGCCATCTCAGAACTGAGGAAGACAAGAGTGGGGGGCTATGTGATGCGGCAGAATCCGATTCGGCCCATTGCAGCAGGCCCAAACCCCATTCGGCCCAACAGCAGCAGTACTAGGCCCTCCGGCGGCCTTCGGCCCGTTAGCGGCCCAGCAGCCCTCGGCCCATAAGCGGCCCCGTCGCTCCCGGCCCAGCAGGCTTCAGCCCGTCAGCGGCCCATCAGCCTACGGCCCGGGAACAGCACGGCGGCCCAGGGCCCAGCAGGCTTCGGCCCGTCAGCGGCCCAACCCCCTTCGGCCCGGTAGCCGAATCCGGCCCACTCCGGTGGCGGATCAGACGCTATGGCGGTTTATCAGTAAGCCTCCTTTTAGTCCTATATCGGCTGCCACCGTTAACCATCCGCTACCCTCCGCTATAAGTATCCTGCTACTTGTGGCCAAGGAGGTGTGTGGAAAAACGGATGCCCCCTTAAGCTTCCGAAACCCCTTAAAGGACTACTGTCCGAATAGGGTTCTAGCTATTTCTTCTTGCTTCCTGAATCGACTCTTCTTCAGAAGCTAACTTGACCGTCGGAGGGGGTTCCCCAGGGCTGACGCCCGGGACTCCTGCTGACTGGTTCTTCTTCTTCTTTCCCTCCTGCAGGGGCTCGGTTCGAATCATCGCCGACCTCCCCGAGTCGGTCTCGGCCGCCGACCTCGGACTCCTCTCCCCGGTCTCGACGCCGAACGCCGGCTGCACCGCGCCAGGAGACTCGGTCTCACGCTGAAGTAGCCTTCGGACTCGCCGTCCGAGGGCGATCCCGTCGGTCGCCCCGCGCCAGGAGACTCGGCCTCGCGCTGAAGGTGCCGTCGGACCCCCTCGTCGGAGAGCGAGCCGTCCCCCCCGTCCGATCTCGGACTTTCCGGCTTCTGCTCCGACGCTCGTCTACAGCTCCGCCGACAGGAGCTCCTGCTCGCGCCGCGCCTTCGTCCAACCGAAGGAGCAGCGGCTCACTATCCAAGAGCAGCTCCGGCGGCAGATCGCGCCCCCCGCGGGCGGATCCTCTTCACTCCGAAATAGCTTCGGCTTCGCCCTGTTGTGGATCCCCGTCGGGTCCCCTCGTCACCGCTCGATCCGGACCGGCTCCGGATCCTCCTTGTTTCGGATCCCCGTTTGCGGGATCCGGTCGTGATAGATCCAGTCTACATCAGGGCCCAATCCACTACAGAAGAAATGCTACTGTGGTACCTTTTTGTCACTTCTTTTATCATTCTTGTTTAATCATTTGTACTTTGAAGTCGCATAATTGAAATATAGAAAATCTAGCTTTATTAAAAAGCCAAAAAATTGCTGTTTATTAATTGACAAATGACAAGTAAAAGAAAAAAAGCAAGAGACTTGAAAACATAGGAGAACAAAAAAGTAAAATGAACATGTAAATTATGGGTGTCGATGGGCCAGGCCTGAACAAGTTTAGCCGCCACTCAGGCCTGATAAGAGGCCCAGTTTTCCTAGACTTGGCCTGACCCAATAGATGTTTACCTGGCCAAGTTAAGACCCGGCCCGGCTCAAGTTTGAAGTTTTAACTTAACTTTTTTCCTGCTGATGCAAACATCCATTTACGAATCTTATCTAGCCAAGTTAAGGCCCGACTCGGCCCAATTTTGAAGCTTTTAAGTTTTGATTTTTTTTTTACCCAATGCAAACATCCATTGTTATCTTTGAGCAGATTTTCAAACACACCTAGAGGAAGAGATGTTTAACTATAATGATGGCATTCTCCAGAATACATTTTGACTAAAAATTCACAAGTTTTTTTTTTTTTTTTTGAAACATAACTCAGTGGCCAAGGACCTTAGACAACTATCCTGAGGGCTTAGGATTGAGTCATAGGCCCTTCCCCCCAAGGCCAATTTAAATGTCTGAACAGGCAGAAATCTACGAGGAGCTGGGAGAGCAACGTGAGTCGAACTCGCGTCGCGACGCCCCTGCGCACACCGCAGGGGGTGCCACCGATACGCCATAAGCATACGGGTAAATTCGCAAGTTTGAAAGGATTATTTTTACGCTTAGATCCGGCCGGGCCAGGCTTAGCAAAGCCCAAGCCTGGCCCTTTTAATTCCTGAACTGGGCCACATTTTAGTATTGTGCCAATTACAACGGCCCAAGCCCTGTTCAAACCGAGTTGGGCCAATCGGGCCTTTCCCGGCACAGTCCAATTGACATTCCGAATATAAATGAACAATTTTGAGTTTTAAAAAACATAGATTCTTTAGAATATAATTGCAGAAAGAAAGAGACTGTCAATACAATCATACAATTAGAAGGGGAATAACTGCACTCTGTATCCCAGGTGAATATTGAATCGGTACCGAACGTAAATTCTGCACATCGTATGATTTCCTGCAGAGAGTATCTAATTTAGGTTCAAAATATTCTATTTAGGGACAGTTAGGACACTTTGGGGCTGACCTAGAAAAAAACTAAAAAAAAAAAAAATCATGTACCCTGCCCTGCAGCACATAGGAGTATTGCAGCAACTATTACTCTTATTTTTATCCCTTCCTGCTGCAGTGGATCCTAGGCTACCCACTCCGCAAACGAGCAGGGTTCGAAACCCACGAATCCTGCCGACTGCCCAACGCACGAGGCGTACCCCAAACCCACAGCGGAGCTTGAACCTTCGCCTAGACCCATTGGACCACGCCCAGAGACGTACATATGTCTTCTGCTGTCCCTCTTTTCAAAGTAGGCTTTGCTCCATCCCAAAACTCTACTCTCACTTTGTTTGTGGAATAAGCCCTAAATATGATGTTTTATTCTCCTAAAACTTTTTAACCCACTTTGATGGAGGGGAGTGCTTAACTCAGGGTGCTATGGGTTATACCAGGGGTTAAGCGAAATAACATGGGTATTTTGAACTCTTTATTCTACTCTTTATTCTCTTCTTTATTCTATTTATTCCTACCAAATCACTTGGAATAGCACAGTGCAATTCTACTTATTCTGGGTGGAATACTAACTACTTACCAAATTAAAATACCTCTTATTCTGATTTAAGAAATCCCTTCCTCCTTATTCTGGTTTAAACTATTCTGCAAACAAACTGAGTTATAGATTTGTTGAGGGTGTTCTCCCAGCTTAACCGCTGAGCAAAATTAAATGGTAATCTGGCAGCGTCAATACAGTCAAAAAATGAAAACGGTTTTGTAATTCGTGCATTTGACTCCACATTTGACACCACACACATGACACAAATTTTAAGGTGAATAAATAACAAATACATGAGTAAAATTTGTGACTCTCACTTGTGCTATGTGTGCTACGTATATAGTGTCAAATGTAGAGTCAAATATACGAGTTACAAAACTATTTTCCATCAAAATATAGGTGTTGTAATGTCTTGTCTTCTTTGCCTATCCTATATTTTATAAAGAAACTTATTTTTTACCTATTAATGATTACTTACTTTTTTCATAAATTTTAGTTTTAGCTCTCGCCTTTTTGTTGGTCTCATAAATGATAACACATTAATAACTTATCACGTTAACATCTCAAAGAATACGTACTAACATATTAATGCGTTACGTATTAAGGCGTTAAAGTGTTAAGATATTAAAACACTACTACCTTACATTAACATGTCAATATGTTAATACATGTTGACAGTCTGTGACCACTAGTTATCGGGAGAGAGGCAAGAAGTAAATTAATTTCTTCGTAAAATAGAAGACAAATGGTCAGCAAGTTTTTTTTAAGATTTTTTATGTATAAATTCTTATAATCTTTTGATATTATAAATAAATCTTCTTCTTAATCTGACTATTTATAAATAAACCTCCACAACCTATCATAAATTAGTGAAAGGCTCTTAAAACTTACAAATAAATTCTTAAGAGTGTTACAAATAAGTTCTTAAAAAAATTTATTTGTAAGAAAACTATGATTGTAGGAATTTATTTGTAAATAATCAGATTAGAGTGGTTTATTTATAATATATAAAGATTATAGATAATTATATGCAAAAAATCTTTTTTTGTTTAATTTTTGGAGTGCCGTAAATTACTGTATCTGTGGGGGTCTAGTAGCCTAATTATGGTTTGCTATTTTTTTTTCTCTCTCAATAATTTTTGAGGTGACACCCACAAGCTTACAAGTCATCGCTTCCCTCGGCAGACAGAAGCCGGCCTGGGACATGGACCCGCGAGGAAAAGGTTACGTCCAGTCCGCGGATTTTCATGTCGGCGAACTGAATCGTGGCTGGGTCGGATTCCGGGTCCCTCCACCGGACACCGTCCCGTTATTCTCGGCCGGGTTCTGCCTTCCCCTGGCCTTTTCCTTTCTAACCGGATTTGTCCTTTTCGGTGGGCCCAGTTTTATTGTCACTTTTCAGCCTTAGGCACGAGGTGGACAGACATTTTATCATTGTCAGGCAGGAATGGAAATGGGACTCCCATTAGTCCGAAAAATTGTTAGCTCCACTTTGTTCCCAAAATTAAGGAATAATATTTAATTGGAAAAATTAGTTATTTTATATCAGAATTATTTATTTCAAAATTAAGTGAATAAATAATCCTATCCGACAATCAAGAATTTAGTATTTTGTTTTAGGTTCCGCCCCATATAAAAGTGAAGCACTACTTATTTTAAAATAAGTAATTCAGAATAATTAATTGTGTCGTAATTTATTTTGCCGTGTACTTAATTTATAAGTCGATTAACAAAAGACTTTTTGGATTGATATACATCATGGATGAAATAATATATATAAATCTCTTTTAAATTAGATACATGTAGTACATAGAACATCTAATTATCTGATTAATTGATTATTAATTTATAGATTAGTTGTCAAATAGTCTTTATAAACTGATAACATAATGGTTAGAGCCATGGATCCTTTTTAAATCCACACGGCCGAACCTGATCCATGTGTATCCCTACTGTGGTGGCTTGCTTTAACTCTTTTAATATTTCTGCTTATATATTTCTGAATTCGATATTATTTGCAGTCATGTTTCTAAAATCATCGTATTCTCATATCTTTTAAAAAATAAATTTTAATTTATTATTTCGTTGGAGAATGATCACTGAATATTTGCGTAACAGTTTGATTAAAGCGGTATGGTTGTCAGTCCTGTTTCGATTTTAGGAGCTAGTATTAATATATTACAACTAAATAATGAGTTTAAAGATATAATTGACCCCAAAAAAAAGAGTTTAAAGGTATAATGTCAAATACGTAAGAAGATAGGAATATATAAGAAAAAATCTTATTTTGGTCTAAATTTAAATGCTCCCAGAAATGGGAATCCGTGAATCAACATCTTGGTGATTGGGATATAACCTACTGTACACAGATATTTTAGACTACCTATCTACCATTTAATTTAAGGATAATTTTATATTAATCACTACTATATGTTAAAGTTCAAAAATGTCATACTTATTTATACATATCTATCAAATAACATATCTATGAAATATGTCATTTCAGTCACATATATAAAACATTTATACATATGAAACATGCCGTTGAAGTGACAACTTTAATATATTATACGGATTATGATAATATGTAAAGAGTAATACTTGTTGCATTGCAAGTGGCGCAGCAAGTTATCCCACCGCATGGGGTACAACCTCATTTTTTCAAATTTTTATTTTTATTTTATTTTTAATATCGGGTCCATCATGTCCAATATTCCCATATAACCAGATCTTCGATCAGACTATTTTAAAAAATAAAAAATAAAAAATTGAACCTCTTTTTGTTGGCTTAGCCCCATTAAAGTTTTTTTTTTTTACTATTCATTGGAATTCAATTTTTGATTTTTTAGATTTTTGATCATCCGTTTAGAGATCGAGTTATATGCTTTTCAAATAAAGATCAAGTTATACGGACATGTCGGGCATTGATGGGTCCGACCTTAAAAAAATTAAAAAAAATAAAATAATATTTTTAAAATTTAACTATAAAAGTGGTTAATATGAAATTATTCGTTAATGAGATTTTCACTATCTAGTTCCTAAAATGTTATAATATTCCTTATAAGCTTCTACAAGTTTCATATTTACTTAAAGCCCCCCCCCCCCCCCCCCCCCCCCAATGTTTGAAGCATGCTTAAAAAGATCCCACCCTAGATATTTTCTAGGGAGGGTTGAGGGTCTTTTAGGAACTTTTTAAATGATTATAGGGACTAATAGCAAATATAAAGATTGCATAAATTTACAAGAAATATTATAAGATTATAAAAACTGAAAAATAAAAATTCTTTCTTTAATTTATTCTTATTCCCCGAACCAAACCGCCCACTCTGGGGTGGGGTGTGCATTGTAAAACGAGGGTCCGAATGGTTCCGATGGTTCGGACTATACGTCGCTCTCCTTGATTAGAGATGAAATAAATGCATTGCTTTAGAAACTTATCTGTCTTCAATTGCTGAGAAAAAATTCATAAGTTAAAGTTGATTTCTTTAATTGTCTTGTCGACCATGACTAATGTGGCTTGCTATCGTATGTGAGATTTTTTCATTATACGTTTTTCATGATTTCTCAACATCTAAAAAGAGAGAAATAAATGTATGTGATGCAATGTTACGTATCTCATTTTAAAAGAGTAATACTTGCTGCAACGTCTTTGCATTGTCGTTTAGATCGAACAGCCGCGCAGGGCATTTGGATGGGTGGGTGCCGGTTTTTTTTATTTTTTTTCTTTTCCAAAATCTAATCATATAGGGAGTCCTGCTGTATCGATTTGACTCAAGCTGACTAGGTTTCAATTTTGGTAAGCCTCTCACTATTCTCTTATATTTCCGAGTCATGTAAGAGGATATAATATCAAAAGATATATTTACCAGAATTGAGGTTTACATAATTTCATTCAAAAGAAGACTACTTACTAAAGACTCATTCTAAGTTGGACTCTTAAAATCTTCGTCTTTTACATTATGCTTAAAGTGGAGAACATTTTTATCTTATGTCTTACTGTTAGTTACAACGACTTAGATGCACCGATTATTTCGTTGATGAGAGGAAAAAAGAAACAGCTTCCTTTTAACATTTTGAAAGATAAAATCATAATTTACAACCTCCTTTAACAATGTCATGTATGCTTCAAATGTTTTCATACAAGTTTACGGGTTACAACTATAAGTTTTATTTGAGTTTTAAGAATGTAGCAGTTACTATAGCAATTCTAAAATTAAGTGAGTCCTACTTTTTTTTTGGGGGTTTGACTTATCTGTGATCTGAGAATTCATCATTCCCAGCACACACCACACTATGGCACTATCTACAATGAGTATGCTTGCTGCACCAGCAGACTGCACTAGCGTTTGACCGCGCATTCAATTGCGATCTCATCTTTTGTAATGTTTTTTATCATATGACTAAAGATGGGACAGTACAAGTGTCAAATTGAGATGACTTCCGGTTCAACAATTTTCTTCTATGGCTAAGCTGTCATCCAATCAATAAAAAAAAAAAAAAAAAAGGACAGCAGCATCCACCTGAATTGAATTGCATTGGGGAGGTAGGGCAACAATGCAAAAAAAGGTGACCTAGATTGAGTCCTCCAATCTCATTCCATCACATGAAGAGCCTTCATGCGGACTGTCTCCCCCAATCAGCATGTCTCGATGTCATCCGCATGCCAGCGGTCATGGGAGGGTTGGATTCAAAAAGATAAAAAAAGAAAGTATCTATGAAATTGCTTTCTGAGAGCATAGATTGTGCTATTGGACTGTTCAGAATAACTTTTTTTTTTAAACATTTACAGCTCCCATTTCATTTAACAAAAGAAAGAAAAGGTACAACAAAGACAATCGGCCAGCAGTTGGGCAGAGAAGATAGACATGTCCCTGCCAAATAGTACAACCATCCTTCCAAGGCACAAAACACACGCAAATTTAAAGTAGATACGAAACTCTAGTAGATTGGAGGAAACATAAAAAACATAAGAGGTAAACCCTAGTTGGAGAAGCCGTCGGACATTGTCGTCGGATGGAAGAGAATAGACGTCAGAGCATCCAAAAGAGGGGCTTACTAGGAGGGGAGGGGACTTCCACAGTAGCGCTGGCGAAGCAACACTGAACAAAGCTGCAACTTGATGCAGTTGAATCTGGGGGCTCGGTGACGTATGTCGTAAACGGACACACGGAAGATGCACAATATCTCGAGCACCACCAACGAGGGATCAAGATCTTAGGAGTCATCCCAAAGCGAGCAAGAACAACTTGAAATACTCTGACGAAATAGTTAGATTCAAGATCTCCGATCTACACAAAAATAAAAAACACACAACAAAAGGGAAGCAATACTAAGCCGAAGCCGAGAAAAACGCTGATCCCCAATCGCCTGCAAAAGTCACACTAGGATAAGGGCAAAACTAGGGAAACCCTAAGGGAAGGTTAGGGAGGATCGGCTGGGGGGAGGAGAAAGGGGGCGACCTAAAACAAGTAGAGGAAAAGGGTGAGGGGGGGAGAAAAGAAAGGCAGAAAGACTACGGGGCGGATGGCTGGGCGGATGTCGGTGGTTGAAGGAGGGAAGCGAGCTACCAGGGAGGCTGAAGGTCGAGGGTTGGGGGGATCGGTCGGTGACGGTGATGGGACGAATGGGAGTACTAGGGTTTACAGATCAAGGACAGAGGGAGAATGGTGGGGAGGAGGAGCAGGGTGGTCGGGGCGAGGGGGGCTGTCAAGATTCGGGGGGAAATTGGTCGGGTGAGGGAGAGGAGTAAGGGGGATGATGGAGGGGGCCGAAGACAAGATGGGTGTGGAGGAAAATAAGGAAGAAAATTAAGTCTGGCGACGGGAGGCGGAGGTTGAAGGAAGCAACATTTGGTGACAAGAACGGAGGATGAAAGAGGTCCAACAAGAGGAAAGGGAGGAGGAGATCTAAGAGTTAAGGTTGCAGAGGGGGGGAGGAGAAGGAAAGGGGAAACCTGACAGGTAAAAAGAAAAAACCTTGGGGGTGAGGGGGAGAAGAAGCTGGGCCTCGGATCCCCCTCCCCCCCAAGGGGATATCGGAGACGACCACCAAAGGAGCGCCTCCGAGAGCTCTACCTATCACGGCGAGGAAGACCTTCTACAAACCTTGGGGCAGCAGATTCCTGACTAATGTTAACCTCCAGGTAACAAATGTCTGTCCAGAGTAACATTATGCTCTCTAGAGCATGATGCTATAGAAATTTCTCACGATATCTAAATGTTGCCCATGCTCTCGAGGTCATAATGTTATGAAAATTTCTCCACAACATCCACATGCTATCCACGCTTTTGAGAGTATGATACTCTACACAATCATGCCCTGGAGAGTTTGATCATGCTCTCTAGAATATAGTCCATGCTCTCAAAAAGTACTTTGGCAAAATAATTTTTTTTTTTTTGTATTTACCCTCCTCATTTGAGACACAAATGATGTTGAGACGCATTTAATGAAAGAGATAGTATCCATTTAAGCTATCTAGATAGAGATGTAAATTGGACAGGTTGGGTTGGGTTATGTGATAATTTAGGTCTAACTAAAATTTAAAATAGTCCAACCCAATTTTAGCCCAGTCCAAATTCAGTCCAAGTTTAACCTAAATTCAGTCCAAATTCAATAATGAGTGAGTTAGATTAGGCTGACCCTGTTTATAAATGATTTGTTAGAAGTATTTTATTTTTTGTATGAATTATTGTAAAAGTCGACAAATTAAATTGAATTAGCCCGTTTTCAACCCAACCTAATCCAGATTTAACTAATGTCAACCTAAATTTAACTCAACCCAATTTATATAACTTGCGCCAGTCCAATGTCCTTTAATATGGGTTGGGTTGGGTTGAGTCACGGGCTGACCCCGCCCACTTGACACCCCTGTCTCCAGACAATAAAATATGATTGGGAGCACAATCCCAACCACCTTTTTTTACAAAAGGTGATGCAACAAGTATTACTCTAATCATCTACAATGCCTAACTAGTTATTACCCTTGAACTAAACTGCCCACCTTGAGACCTAAACCCTCAACGTGGGGTGTTGTACAATGGGGCCTTAGCCACTGAGATGATTCGGTTCACGTTGCTTTCCTGATTAAAGAGAAACAAACGCAGTCTTCAAGACTTGTAGGCCCAACGTTAGTGAAAGTTCCGAGTGCTGATTTTGTCGTACGTAGGGAGGTGTCCCATTCTCTAAAGACCTGTTAACCTAACTCTGTGTCAATTTAAGATTGTGATTTGTGATATATTTTGTCCATGGGATTCAATGGATACGATTGAGTTCCAAGAAAATTTTGGGTTAGATACGTTTTTCAACTGTGAACTCTTATGGAGAAAACCAAATTTATGGGTTAAGGTGGATTTCTTTGATTATTTCAGTGTGTTGATGGGAAGATTGATTTCTCAAGTTATTCGAACTAACATGTAGGGTTAGCCTTCTTTCAGGAGACTGCAGAATCAAGTCAGTTGAGAGTTCAAAAGCTTCTCCTGCGCCTTGGTGTGCTGCGTAAATATTTTCCTTGTCTCTGAAATTATTTATCTGAAAATCAATTTAGATCTAAAATAATCATCTTATTAGGTAGAATTAACGGAGCTGCACGGAATATTCTTTCTTTAGAGAAAATATAAGAATTTATTTAGAATCGTACCATGATCTCCTATGTATATGCATAGATCGAGCCACCTTCAAAAACGAAAAGAAAAAAAACTCAAGTTACTGAAAAAATTTGGGAGACTTCCGATAGAACTGTTAACAGCTTTTCAGTTTGTTTTGAGAAGTGAGGTTGATTGACTTAACTCCGCTGACAACTCAATACAGCCGAATTAAGTCGACAGCCATCGATTAATTTGAAAGGAGTGAGATCTACATGCATTTAACTCATGTTCATTATGTGACCTGAGGTTAGCCCCACCTACTTTAGCTATTCAACGTTGTTCCCACGATCCGTTTCCTAAAATCTTATAATTGCTCAACTCTGATGCTTATCTAGTATTGCGAACCCCAAAAACTCAAGTCAACTTGTATGAGGGGATGATGTTGGAATTAATATGTTGATAATTTTAAAAGTTCGTATGTAGTCATTTGAGATTTTGTAGAAGACTCCTCTAAATTCAAAATAATGAATTTAGATGGATCAGATTGATTAGGTTGGACTGGCCTAATTTTTTAAGGGACGAAAGTTAATAATTCTGTAATGTGATACTTGATTACGGGAAATATATATTTGCTGTAATACCTTGAGGTGACCACCCCTGTTTGGTGCCTATACTTAGTGACGGACGCAAAAATTTTGTCCAGTGGGATCATTGGAACATTGAGTCATAAACATGGCTGGGTCAGTAGGGTCTTGAACTAAGTTATATGGGATCCTGAGTTGGATTAATGAGGTCCTGGACTAGGTCAATGGGGTCCTAGACTAGACTGCTTTAGATTAAGTCAATAGATTTGATAAAATCTAGTGGGTCCTAGGATCCTACTGGATAAGACTGGATCTACCACTGCCTATATTGTCCAACCTTTAATTGGGTGGTTAAAAAATAAAAAAAAGGTTCTCCTGTGATCCGTACCGTTGGATTGTGCGAGCAGGTGGCCTGGCAGCTGCACACAGGTATTGTAATGTGTTGCTACAATATATACTTGCTTTGTAGTAAGTATTTCTCTTCTATCCATTTTAGACAATTTAGGCCCCGATTGAGTGGATATAATTTAGGTTAGGTCAGGTCATAAGTTGGCCTGCCTGTGTCCCAACCTATTTCTCTATGAGTAATACTTACTGCAATGCCTCCTAATTATTCTTAGATCGTCCGATCAAATGATTAAGACACCTCGAGGTCAACCTAAAAAAACTTTTTTTTTTTTTAATCCACTGCGATGCCCCCATTGCAGTTGGGGGGGGGGGGGGAGGGGGGGCATTGAAGTAAGTATTACTCTTTCTCTATAGTCTACATATTATGTTTTGTAACTTTCGCCCTCTGTGACTTTTTAGCCTCATTCAAAATTGAGAAAGAAAATCTCAACTGATATAGTGCGAGCTTGCGCACATGCATGCAGGGGTGTCAATGGGCCGGACTTGGGCTGGCCCGACTATAGTCCGGCCCGGCCCGTGGCTCAGTTGGCCCAACCCGAGCCCGGCCCAGGCCCTGCAGGCCTCCAACATCATAAAGCCCGTCCAGCATCATAAAGCCCATGCCAGGCTTGGGTAAACCCGTGTGACTACCTCTAAGGAAGCGGTGTTCTGATCTAATTTGTTGAGGCCCTTGATGTGCCCGCATCTTGCATTGCTCGGTCGGATTTAGGATTGTTCCGCCGGGCGGTTTATGACACATGGAAGAGGAATTCACCGTTCCGTCCACGGCCATGTACACCGAAGGGCTCGAGCCCAACACTCTCCGATGGGTCCAACGAGTACATTTATTTCGCTTGTTCCTCACTTCCTTCTTGCTCATCATCTCTTCCCGAGATGCTGTACTTACTTCGATTAAAGAGAAGAAGAAGAACAACAACAATAATAGGATCACGCGCGCTCGGCCTCCAGCGCCTATAGGCAGCTTGACCCCATCCATGGCTTCCAGAGTGACATCAAAGGCGGCGCCGCTTGGGGCTTCACACTGCCACGACCGGAGAAGCTCCGGAGTGGGCACTTGCCTCAGGCTTATGTCCTCGTCTCTCGTACTATCCCGGCCGACGAAGACAGCGTCTCAAGCATCTCCGAGACGGAGGTGGCGCAGAAGAAAAGGGACCAGAGGAAGCGGTGCCAAAGCGACGCAGGAGGGAGATGGCGGCATAGGTGAACGGGCCGACTTGCCCAGCCCCGTGCAGGCGGCGGTGGCCTCAACAATGGCGTTCGTGACGCTGGCGACAGGATTCATCAAGAGCTACCGAGTGACGGGGTGAGGATGGGGATGGTCTTGGCGGCCGTGACGCTGGCGATGTTGGTGTTCGTGGTGGTGGGGGGCGAGGCTCGGGGCGGTGCCTGTGGGCAAGTCAGTGGCGAGGGTGCTGGTGGGGGGGTGGATGGCCATGGGGGTCACCTTCGGGCCGGTGAGGGTGGTGGAGGGTGCTGGTGGTTTCTGAGATGTACATAAAACCCAATGGGCCGTGCGGCCCGAGCCCAGTCCAACCCGTCAATCAACGGGCTTCATTCACTGGCCCGAAAGAAGCCTGACGGGCCATAGGATCCAGCCCGAGTCCGGCCCATCATGGGCCAGCCCGCTGGACTCATGGGTTGGCCCGGCCCGTTGACAGCCCTACATGCATGAGCCACTCAATGTTGAGATCTGATCGAGTCTTAGATGTAGAAACTGGTTAACTGGACATAACACATGCAGG
The DNA here is from genome assembly GCA_030544215.1 of Zantedeschia hybrid cultivar. Taxonomy (NCBI): domain Eukaryota; kingdom Viridiplantae; phylum Streptophyta; class Magnoliopsida; order Alismatales; family Araceae; genus Zantedeschia; species Zantedeschia hybrid cultivar. The sequence goes on from JARZZO010000016.1 coordinate 10,347,033, forward strand.
TATTGTGCACAAGGGAGTTGTAAGTCCCCTTGTATGGAGCCTTGCACGCATAGCCTTATTTCTGCAATCTTTTATAATGTTTTATTTTATTCATTTGGAAAATTTTGACAGGGAATCTAATGGCTAGTGGACTTATGTTGGGGAATTGACTCCTCCATGTGGAATGGACTGGCCTATTAGTGGGAGATGAATAGTTACTTTAGCTGCTCACTAGATCCTACCTAACTTCACAAGCATCTTGCCTTCTTCATATATAAAACGCTACAATAACTCTCTCTCTCTCTCTCTCTCTCTCTCTCTCTCTCTCTCTCTCTCTCTCTCTCTCATGTTCTTTGCTATCCTTGTGTTCTATCTTTTCTGATGGTGTTCATCCCTTGGTGGTGTTATCTAGAGAGCATTTTAATGCCGTCAATATTGAAAGGGTCATTGTAGATTGCTGGCATCTTAATACTCCCTTGTAGGGGGTGGAATCTACTGTAAAAAGATAACCATGCATTTCAACCTGTTAGATCTCTCTAAATTTTTTCCTTGAAAATTTTTGGATTTCTAATAAAAGATTACCTCTATACTCTTCATACTATATTTTCTAAAATTGTACTCTTCAACGATCTGACTGTATAGATAGTAGATCGGATTCGGGCTAACTTAAAAAAATTCTCACACACATAAATGTTTCTAAAAAAAGTGCTCGGATGGTATCCGAATTATGCAATCTTCAAAATTGAACAACTCTCCGAACTTCAGCCTTCCGACTGCAAAATCTATTACTCACATTTTTGAAAGAGTGGCCAAGTTAATTGGCCAGATCTGTATACATATTAACAGAAGATTAGAGCTCAATGCCGAATGAAGTCCGATATTTTTCTACCAAACAAAGATAATTCCACATAGCTCCTATAATTCTGCCTATTTAGGCAGAATTCTAGGCCTAAGCTTATTTTTGAAGTCGTAAATCCATGGATAAAGAAAAATAATCCCAAGGCACACTAGACCGAATGACAGAGAGAATTCTTAGACTCTTAACTGACTTGAATCCGTGACGTCTCGACGAATAGTCTTATATTTGAAATCTCAAGAATACCTATTTATCCTTTCATAGAGAACGGCCAGACATGTCTAACCAAGATAGGCACAAAATTTCCTGTTATCGCACGTCCCTAAGCTAACTTGAACATCGGAACAACGAAGGAGCCTCTCTGAGACAACTACCAAAGCCTATCTAGCTCCAAACAAAGGCGACTCAAAGCATTTAGTCATAATGTCGATTACATCATAAGAATCGGAAGACTTCGTCGTTTGGACTTAGGGAGAGCAAGACGATATTAATGCGAAGACAGGGAGAATCGACAGTGATGGAAGCTATTCAGATTCCTGGATATTAAAACTATTTAGATGTTGCCATTACATCTAAGTAATATGTAACCAGCCACTTAAAGTCTAAATACCACAACACTGTTCAATTGCTCTCCGCACGATTCAAACCGTTAAATCGTGTGACTTTCTTTTTGAACTTATTTAATTGTCCGTTCAAAGATTAAACGGTTTGGATGGTCCCTTAGGTTGCCTCCATTTCTGAAGTTAAAAAAAAAAAGGATTTTTTAACTTTTAAGTTTTTACAATCTTTCAATATTCTTTATTCATATTTATCATCTTTATATTCCTTATTAATCTTTATAATTATTTAAAATGGCCCTTATCGATCCCTGTTGGGATATCTCACCTTCAGAGAGTGTCTCAAGTTTGGAACAGTAAGAAGAGGTTTTTCTATAACGCCGGAGCTCAGGATGTCCCCAAGAGAAGCGGGTGTCGATATTAAGATAGGGGGTGTCGACACCTTGGGAATCGCAATAGTAGTAACAAAAGCAACACTAGAGGGTGTCGACGCCACCTGATCAGGGTGTCGGCACCTTGGGCACTGGTTAGGGGTCAAGTTTTGGATGGTGTTGACACCACCCCAATGTGCACGAATGCACGGGTATTAAGGGCATTGTTTTTTGGGGTTATTTATATCGTAATTTTGGGAAACGTGTCATAGAGGTTGGAAACAAGAGGAGAGGCGATTGAAGATTCTTCTAAGGCTATATGCTTGTACTTGCATTTTTAGAGAATAATAATACAAAACAATAGTGAAGGAGTCGGGCTATGTGGATGTAGGCACGTTGACAAACCATGTAACTTTCTCTGTATTGTCTTTCTCTCTTCTTCTTCTCTCTGGTTTGTTTTCTCTTGCTTTGTGCATATGTCCGATCCAATTAGTGATGTCAGTGAGAGCGCTTCCGCAAAATAGTCCCTCAACACTCAGTAAAAAGCTAATTATTTGGCAAGACTTTTTTAAACAAGATTCAAAGATTTTGAGAAATTTTACGAAAATTTGAAGATCGTATGGACAAAAAAAAACATTGAATAATTACATGGACCGAGAAGTGAAAAGTCTGAAAAAAATTTGCATTCTTCGTGCAGCCGTCTAATTGAACTGATTGGATGATGCTGCAGAAGGCTGCAATATCCTCCACTTCATCAAGTATTACTCAAAATCTTATTTGGGTGTGAAAGTAGCATTCTGATTCTGGGTTTATCCGTGACTGATCTCGGAGATTTTGGGAATTGTATTCCCGAACATCACCGAAGTGAATGCTCATGTTTAAGAGATACTTTCATATATTGTTACCTGATACATAACCTTAGTTGGATTAATTTTGCTGATTAAATCAAGTTTGAAAGAGAGAGAGAGGTGGGGATGGAGGATCCATATATACCATATGTACGTACAGATTTGGAATATTTGTCACCCCAATTAGATGGAGATGATCTTGATGTTACATATAAAGTATATGTCATTTTATGTATCTTGAGACTTATGACACGGTAGTGGTTGAACGTATGTTTGGACCCCAAACGCCAATATGTATGCATTGCATTTACATGTTTAGTTGAATCCTGTGTGTGGTCACAATCATATTTGTCTTCATGGAAATTTTCTTTCTTATGCTTCTTTTGACAGGTTTTGTTTGCAATAGATGCATCATCAAGTGTCTTCAGCCAGTGCTACTTGGTGTGGCAACCCACTTTGGTTTGTCGTCAAGAAGCTCCTGTCTAATTAGGTTGGCCTAAGACGGAAGATACTTAATATGAATGCAAGCTTTTGACAGGTGGCTATTGCGACTGTTCTAGAAGAGTCATTATGATTTAATTCATTACCAGCCTCCAGAAACTTTCAATATTACGCATAACTCCCCTTAACTTTCAATATGCCGGCTCTCCATCTTTCAGACACCCTGCTTATTAAAACTTTCATTTATATTTAACGTATTCAACCCCGCTTTTCTTCCAATAACACTCAAACAAACGACTAACATGATATATTAAAACGTCATGTATAAATCAAAATATCTCTGCAAAATTTATAATTATATCCAACTAAAATTGTTATTCTTACCTTTTGCTTTTCTAAATCCAAACCGAGCCATCAAGTCCAAGAGAAACACTTTCGTAGTGTGAAACTCATTAATTCTAAAAGCATGAATAAAGAGGGTTCTTTTTTCAAATTTTATGCTTGGAATTTGAAAGCTTAGGTGGTACATAAGTAAGATTTGAATATAATTTTTATTTTATAAGGATTCCACACTAATAAAATCAAGTAGAAATCTTAATCATATATTCACTAATTCCATGCACAGCTTCCACGGAGATGCAACAGGCCTTAAAAGGTGTATACTATTCGATCTCTTGATTAGATGGCTCTTGCAACTACAACATTCAGGGAGAATTACAGCAAGGATTTCTGTAACCTTACTATGTTTTTAATAGAGAAGTCTTACACAGCCTTAGATTGAGAACCAAAAAAACATATAGTGACCTTTATGGTCTTAGGTACTCCTCCAAAATAAACAAGTTAAAGACATGAAAAATCTAAAAGCACATATGATTAAATGTAATGTTAAAGAGGCAAGTTAAAAAATATAATAGATTTATACCCTCATAAGTTACTACATGTAGATTGCATATGGTGTGATGTAGCCGAAGCTATCACGACCGGATTCCGAAGCTGGAATCCGAAGAGATGGATCCGGTGCTGGGTCGGATCGATGTTCGAGAGCCCGACGGGGATCCGGAAGACGTAGGACGCAGAGGCGAAGCCGGAGGTCCGAAGGCTGGCTCGCTCCGGGAAGTTGGGGCCGAGGCTCTTTCGGCGGACGAAGGGGCGTCGCGAGACCGAGTCTCCTCTGTCGCGGGGCAGCCGGCGCACGGCGTCGAGACCAGGGAGAGGAGTCCGAGGTCGGCGGTCGAGACCGACTCGGGAAGGTCGGCGATGATTCGAACCGAGCTCCTGCAGGAGGGGAAGAAGAAGAAAACCAGTCAGCAGGAGTCCCGGGCTTCAGCCCTTGGGAACCCCCTCCGACGGTCAAGTTAGCTCCTGAAGAAGATTCGATTCAGAAGGCGAAGAGAGTAGCTTTAATGCTTTTTGGACCGTAGTCCTTAAGGGTCTCGGAGGCTTGGGGAAGCCTCCTCTGGGCAATAAATATCGGTGTATTTATAGCAAAGGATAGCGGATGGTTAACGGTGGCAGCTGATATAGGACTAAATGAGGGCTTACTGATAAACCGCCATAGTGCTTGATCCGCCACCGGAGTGGGCCGGATTTGGCTACCGGGCCGAAGGGGGTTGGGCCGCTGATGGGCCGAAGCTTGTTGGGCCCTGAGCTGCCGCGCTGTTCCCTGGCCGTAGGCTGGTGGGCTACTGACGGGCTGAAGCCTGTTGGGCCGGGAGCGACGGTGCCGCTTACGGGCCGAGGGCTGTTGGGCCGCTGATGGGCCGAAGGCTCCCGGAGGGCCTGGTACTGCTGTTGTTGGGCTGAACAAGGTCTGGACTTGCTTTAATGGGCCGAATCGGATTCTGCCTCATCACATAGCCCCCCACTCTTGTCTTCCTCAGTTCTGAGATGGCGAGAGTATAGCCCGAAGTTAACAGGAGAATATCGTAACAGGTGTCTTACTCGAAGCTCTGTTCTTTTTCATTGGGAAGAGGGTGCCTTCGGTCGGCCGAGGGCTATGCGGTTGCTACGTCTTCGCTCGGAGTGGCGACGAAGGCTCAAAGCTCAGAAGCCGAAGGGCCGAGCCCTCTGACTCGCGTCAGGCTTCACTAAATGGACGGGATGGGCGTCGCCTCGCGAGGAAGCACGGGACACGCGTCGCGCATCCGGCCGCTCCGTCAAAAACACAAAAAGATCCTGACCGCTCGCGGGTCGCGGATCGCCTCGGCTCTCTGCCCGAGGCTCCACTCGGATTGCCGCCGCTCCCTTCTTCGGCACGCGGATCGGGACACGTGGCGGGCATCCGGGTGATTAGCCGAAGGGTCGGAGCGCTCTCGGCCGTTGATCGCTCTGCTGCGAGTCCCGGAGCCGGCCCGTCATCATTGCCGAAGGACGGTGCACGTGGCGGGCATCCGAGAGGAGCGAGGGGACGAGAGGGATGATCTCGGCCGTTGGCTTCGGCGGGAGGCGCTTCGGATGGGGCTTATAAATACAAGCCCTCAGCAGGGCACTGTTCTTCTTCCTGCTGCTGCGCTTGCGTTTCCCCTGCGATCACCCGAGCTCTCCCCCTTCTCCGGCGAAAGGCTAGCTCCCTGAAGGCTTCGTCCGAGCTCGCCGGCCACCGTGGGAGGATCTCCATTCCTCAGAGCGCATCGCTGGTGGAGCTGGGTGGCCTGAGAAGCTGTGCTCGGTTCAGAAGAGATTTCCTCCCCCTTCCTGCGAGTAAGCCTTCGGCCAGGCGGATGGCCGATTTTGTACTTCCCCTTCTGTGAATATAGGAAGTATTTCTGAGTTTTACCTCGTTGTCTTCTGTATGATTTGACCGAATCTGGCCTTTCGGAAGTTCGAGATCCCGCCGTCGTTCGCTATAGTTCGCGAAGCCGAGACCCGATGTAGGTTCGGATAGGGCGTCGGTAAAATAGTGCCAGTAGATACGGCCGGGGCCTTCGCTAATGTGGTTCACAACATTCGAAGGGGTATCCCGCCGCCCTAGATGCGGTTCGTGTGGCCGAAGCCGCTCCCGCTTCGTCTTATGCAGACTTAGAAATTAACATGCCGCGTCCTGATCCGGATTACATGGTCGAAGCCACTCCCGGTACGGTTTACATGGACTTAGAGAACCATGCCGCGTCCTGATCCGGATTACATGGCCGAAGCCATTCGTTGGATCGAAGGACTCGCGGACTTTGAGAGAATACCATGCCGCTCCCAATACGGTTTGCATGGCCGAAGCCACTCCCGATACGGTTTACACGGGCTTAGAGAAAATCATGCCGCGTCCTAATCCGGATTACATGGCCGAGCGCCATTCGTCGGATCAAAGGACCCGCGAACTTTGAGAGCATACCATGCCGCTTCCGATACGGTTTGCATGGCCGAAGCCACTCTCGGTACGGTTTACACGGACTTAGAGAACCATGCCGCGTCCTGATCCGGATTATATGGCCGAAGCCATTCGTTGGATCGAAGGACTCGCGGACTTTGAGAGAATACCATGCTGCTCCCGATACGGTTTGCATGGCCGAAGCCACTCCCGATACGGTTTACACGGGCTTAGAGAAAATCATGCCGCGTCCTGATCCGGATTATATGGCCGAGCGCCATTCGTCGGATCAAAGGACCCGCGGACTTTGAGAGAATACCATGCCGCTCCCGATACGGTTTGCATGGCCGAAGCCACTCCCGGTACGGTTTACACGGACTTAGAGAACCATGCCGCGTCCTGATCCGGATTACATGGCCGAAGCCATTCGTTGGATCGAAGGACTCGCGGACTTTGAGAGAATACCATGCCGCTCCCGATACGGTTTGCATGGCCGAAGCCACTCCCGATACGGTTTACACGGGCTTAGAGAAAATCATGCCGCGTCCTGATCCGGATTACATGGCTGAGCGCCATTCGTCGGATTAAAGGACCCGCGGACTTTGAGAGAATACCATGCCGCTCCCGATACGGTTTGCATGGCCGAAGCCACTAACGATATGGTTTACACGGGCTTAGAGAAAATCATGCCGCGTCCTGATCCGGATTACATGGCCGAGCGCCATTCGTCGGATCAAAGGACCCGCGGACTTTGAGAGAATACCATGCCGCTCCCGAAACGGTTTGCATGGCCGAAGCCACTCCCGATACGGTTTACACGGACTTAGAGAATAACAACAGGTTTCCTGAAAAAGAAATCTTTATTCATACCCCCCGGCTGAAAGCCTGGGGAGAGGCGACTTACATATAATAACGCCGAAGGCGCTCTACATTCCAGGTGCGAGGGAGAGGTTGGCCCGAAAGGGTCTCCAACCGATAAGCTCCACGCCTGACCACCTCCCTGACCCGATAGGGCCCCTCCCAGTTGGGGGCAAGCTTCCCTGAGGCTTCGGCTGGTTTGGAAGCATGAGCATTCCTCAACACGAGGCTCCCTACTTCAAAGCTTCGGGGCTTTATTCGAGTGTTGTGGTACTTGGCCATGCGCTGTTGATAAGCCGCCAGCCGGATACGAGCCTTGTCTCGGGTCTCTTCAATGAGGTCCAGGTGGTCTTTCAAACCTTCTTCGTTGGCCTCCGGATTGTAAGCCACGACCCTGGGAGAGGGAAGGCCGGTTTCCACCGGAATAACGGCCTCTATCCCATAGGCCATGCGAAAGGGAGTTTCGCCGGTGGGGGTTCGGCTTGTCGTCCGATAGGCCCACAGAACACTCGGCAGCTCTTCTACCCATCGGCCTTTAGCTTCGCCGAGGCGGGTTTTCAATCCCTACAGCAGGCTTCGGTTGGTGACTTCGACTTGGCCGTTTGCTCGAGGATGCGTCACCGAGGTGAATTTGTGAAGTATGCCGAAGCTAGCGCAGTTGTCGCTGAATCGTCGGCTGTCGAACTGCTTTCCATTGTCAGAAATGATGGCCCGAGGGATGCCGAATCGGCAAATGATGGACTTCCACACGAAGTTCCATGCATTGCTATCGGTTATTGATGCGAGGGGTTCGGCTTCGACCCACTTAGTGAAATAGTCTACCGCCACGATGAGGAATTTTCTTTGGCCGGTGGCGACGGGAAAAGGTCCCAGGAGGTCGATTCCCCATTGGGCGAAAGGCCAGGGATCGGACAAGGGGGTCAGAAGGGTGGCTGCCTGGTGAATGAGGGAGCTGAACCTCTAGCACTGGTCACAGCGCCGTACGAGGGCTAAAGCGTCCTCTCGGAGTGTCGGCCACCAGTAGCCTTGCCTCAGGAGTTTGTGAGCCAGGGCCCTTCCTCCCGCATGCGCCCCGCACACCCCTTCATGGACTTCTCTCGTGGCGTAGTCGGCTTCAGCCGGGCCGAGGCACTGCAGCAATGGTCGGCCGAAGGATTTCTTGTATAGCACCCCGTCCAGAAGGAGGAAGTGGGATGAGCGCTGCCGAATGTGCTTCGCCTCCCTTGGGTCTGGTGGGACTTCTTCTCGGAGGAGAAAGGCGACGAGGGGAGTCATCCACGTCTCGGCCTCGACCTCAGTGACTAGCATGGCTTCAGTTTCGCCGAGGCTTGGTTCGGCGAGCTCCTCGACGAGGATCATTCGGCCTCCTCCCCCGTCTTGCGTTGAGGCCAGCCGGGAAAGTGCGTCGGCTCGGGTATTCTCGGCTCTCGGGATCCTCACGATTTCATAAGAGTCGAATTGGGCGAGGATTTTGCGAGTCACCTGGAGATAAGACGCCATCATTGCGTCCTGAGCCTCGTACTCCTCGGAGATGTGGCTGGCGATCAGCTGGGAATTGCTGAAGGCCTTCAGGTTCCGGGCGCCGAGCTTCTTCGCGGCCCGGAGGCCGGAGATGAGAGCTTCGTACTCGGCGGCATTGTTAGTTGCTGGGAAGGAGAAGCGCAGGGCGTACTCCGTGACGACCCCTTCGGGCGATGCCAGGATCCATCCGGCGCCGCTGCCCGTGGAGCACGTGGAGCCGTCCACAAAGAGTCGCCACTCGTCTGCTGGCGCGGGAGCCGAAGTAGCCTCGGCTTCGACCACGTCGCGTGCCGGCTGAGGCGCCGCGGAGGCGCCGGGGGTAAGTTCGGCGATGAAGTCCGCCAGCGCCTGGGCTTTTATTGCTACCCGAGGGGCGTAGGAGATGTCGAACTCCCCTAGCTCGATCGCCCATTTCGCCAGCCTGCCGGACACCTTCGGCCGGGAGAGAATCTGCCTCAGGGGCTGATCGGTGAGAACTTTCACGGAATGAGCCAGAAAGTAAGGCCAGAGCCTCCTCGCGGATGAGACGAGGGCCAGAGCCAGCTTCTCCAGGGCAAGATACCGGAGTTCTGCTCCTTGAAGGGCTCGGCTGGTATAGTAAACTGGCTTCTGAACGCCATCTTGTTCTCGGACGAGGACGGCGCTGAGAGCCGTCTCGGAGACTGCAAGGTATAAGCTCAGGGGTTCCCCGTGAACCGGCTTGGACAAGATGGGGACTTTGGAGAGGTAGGCCTTCAGCTGATCGAAGGCTGCCTGGCACTCATCCGTCCAGTCGAAGTTGTTGGCCTTCTTCAGCAGCGTGAAGAAGGGGAAACAGTAGTCTGCCGCCCTTGACATGAAGCGGCTCAGGGCTGCGATCTTCCCGTTCAGCTTCTGTACCTCTCAGAGGTTTGCCGGGGGGCGCATCTGCATGATGGCTGAAACCTTCTCGGGATTGGCCTCCACCCCTCGGTGGGTGACCATGTAGCCGAGGAACTTCCCGGAGACTACCCCGAAGGCGCACTTGGCCGGGTTCAGCTTCATCTTGTACCGCCTAAGGGCGGAGAAGGTCTCGGCCAAGTCGGCCAGATGCTCCGTAGCAACGCGGCTCTTGACCAACATGTCGTCTATATAGACCTCCATATTTCGGCCGAGCTGCGGGGCGAACACTTTGTTGACCAGGCGCTGATATGTTGCGCCGGCATTCTTCAGACCGAAGGGCATTCGGGTATAGCAGTACAGGCCCAAATCGGTCGTGAAGCTGGTTTTGCTCTCGTCATCCGGATCTGGTGGTAGCCTGAATAGGCGTCGAGGAAGCTTAACAGCTCGTGGCCGGAAGTCGCGTCCACCACCTGGTCTATCCGAGGTAGCGGAAAGCTATCCATCGGACAGGCCTTGTTGAGGTTGGTGAAGTCCACGCACATACGCCATTTGCCATCTTTCTTTGGCACCATCACCACGTTGGCGATCCAGTCCGGATGGTGCACCTCTCGGAGGTGTCCGACGTCCAGCCCCTTTTGCACTTCGGCTTGGATGGCGGCCCTCCTTTCCTGATTGAAGGTGCGCCGCTTCTGTTTTACCGAGGGCTGGTTGGGATAGGTATGGAGTCGGTGCTCTGCTACCTCCGGGTCAACCCCGGACATGTCCGCTGGAGACCAAGCGAAGACGTCGAGATTCTTTTTCAAGAACTCGGTAAGCTCCTCTGCTTCAGTCTCTGCTAGGCCGGAGCCTATCATCAGGACTCGTCCTTCGCCTCCCGGAATAGGGACAGCGATGAGTGCTTCTTCCGGAGATGCCTCGGCCGATGATTCGATCGTTAGGGTTTCGGCTGCGGTCTTCCCCTTGACTGAAATCATGTAGCACTACCGGGCTGCTTCTTGGTTCCCTTTGGCCTTGCCTATTCCATGGCTGGTATGAAATTTCAGCTTCTGATGGAAGGACGAAGGCACGGCTCCGACCCCGCCGATGAGCCTTCGGCCGAATATGGCGTTGTAGGCTGAATCGATCTTTACAACGGCAAAGTCCGTTTCAACGGTTAATTGCCGGGGGGCGGAGCCTAAGGTTACAGGAAGTCGGACAATGCCCTCTACTCGGCAGGGCGAGCCGTTAAAACCGAAGAGGGGGCCCCGGTGAGGCTTCATATTAGCCTCACTCAATCCCATTTTTTCAAAACAGTCATAAAACAAGATGTTTGGGGCACTTCCATTATCCACAAATATCCTATGTACATCATAGCTATTTATTACAGCATTGACGACGAGGGCGTCATCGTGAGGGACCTGAACATCGGTCAGGTCCTCGGAGCCGAAGGTGATGTCTTCTAGACGAGGCCGCTTCGGTTCGCCGTCAACCGCCGCTACAGTGCTGTGCTGTCGCGGCCTTGATCCTTCCCCCGGCCCTCCGGATATCATCATGATAGACCCAGAACTGGGTCTTTGATGGGATGATTCTACCGGGGCCAAGGTGACCTTCGGCGGAGGAGCGGCTTCTATCGCCGGGGGCTGTTGTTGCCTGGGCGCTGCAGGGACGTCCCGGTTTTGCTGTGGCGGTTGCTCCCGTCGGTACTGCGGCAATCTCCCCTCCCGGATGATGCGGTCGATCTCCTCCCGGAGCTGCCGGCACTCATCCGTTGTGTGGCCGATCTCCCGGTGATACTCACAGTATTTGCCGGGGTCCCTTCGGCGAGGATCGGTCTTGATGCGATCAGGCCGCCGGAGCATGCCCTTCACCTCCATGAGCATCCGGGAAGGGGAAGCAGGTAAGGGTAGGTACCGCGGCTGCGGGTCCCGTCGCCTTTCCCTGTCCCAGTCCTCCCGGCGATATCGCTTTCGGGAGGGCTCTTGGTCTTCTGGCCGAGGTCGGACCACCTGGGGAGTAGGTGCTGAGGTGGCTTCGCCTGCGCCTTTACCCCTGGACAGCATCAGGGCCTCCCGATTGATGTATTTATGGGCCCGGGCCACGAGGTCCTGGAAGGTAGGGGGATGGCGCTTCCCAATGGAGCCGAGGAGCCCCTCGTCCCGGCACTCGCTGATCACGGCCGAGACCGCGATCGAGCTGTCGAGGTTCGGGATCTGGGCGGCCTCGGTCCGGAACTTGGTGAAGTACTCCTGGAGAGTTTCGGTGGGGCTTTGCCGGATGGCCAACAAGCTGGCGGAGGTTTTGCATTGCCGGGTGGCATCATAAAACTGGTCGATGAACAACTGGCCCAACTGGACTAGGGAGTGGATGGAGTTGGGGGCCAGCGTCTCGAACCAGGTGAGGGCGATTTTTTCAAGGGTGAGGGGGAAAAGACGGCAGCGGACTGCCTCGGAGATCCCTCGGACCTGAAGGTAGGCGTTGAATCTCTGGAAATGACAGACCGGATCTGTCATTCCATCGTAGAGAGGGCCCTTCGGCAGTTTGAAATTGGGGGGCACCTCGGTGGCCAGAAGCTCCGCCGTGAATGGGGTCTGCTCCAGGATGCTGCTGGCGAGAGGCACCCTGTGAGGCCGAGACACCATCTGCTGCATCTCTTTGCGCATTGCCGTCAGCCGCCGGTCCAGGTCCGGGGCAGTCGAGGTGGCGACAGATTGTCCTCCGGTCCGGGCCGGACGGTACTCCGACGAAGCATAATCCTGCTCCGTCAGGCGATCAGTGCGAGGAGCTCGGGCAGGTAGCGCCGAGGGCTCGCTGCGCGTCGCCGCGGTTTCGTTGGGGGAAACCGGTGTAGGCGCCGGCCGGAACCGGGCATCTTGCACTGGGTAGAGCGGGGGGAGTGGCGCCTGCTGAGGAAGCTGTCCCATCAGTCCCATGCGCTGGGCGATGGCGGACACCATCTCCTGAAGAGGCGCTAGGGACGTGACGGCAGCGGCCAGCGTTGCCACTTGTTGCTAGAGTACCCCCACTCGGTCTTCCGAGGCGAGAGACTCCGGTATGGTTGGCAGAGGCAGGCTCGGCGGGGCAGAAGGGGCACCTTCGGAAGGCAGCATCTGCGCCGAGGCCTCGCGCGCTTCTGCTTCGCTTTGTCCGGACCGTCGGGTCACAGGTCGCTGAGACATGACTTGTTTGTTGTTTTCCCACAGACGGCGCCACGTGATGTAGCCGAAGCTATCACGACCGGATTCCGAAGCCGGAATCCGAAGAGATGGATCCGGTGCTAGGTTAGATCGATGTTCGAGAGCCCGACGGGGATCCGGAAGACGTAGGACGTAGAGGCGAAGCCGGAGGTCCGAAGGCTGGCTCGCTCCGGGAAGTCGGGGCCGAGGCTCCTTCGGCGGACGAAGGGGCGTCGCGAGACTGAGTCTCCTCTATCGCGGGGCAGCCGGCGCACGGCGTCGAGACCAGGGAGAGGAGTCCGAGGTCGGCGGTCGAGACCGACTCGGGAAGGTCGGCGATGATTCGAACCGAGCTCTTGCAGGAGGAGAAGAAGAAGAAAACCAGTCAGCAGGAGTCCCGGGCTTCAGCCCTGGGGAACCCCCTCCGACGGTCAAGTTAGCTCCTGAAGAAGATTCGATTCAGAAGGCGAAGAGAGTAGCTTTAATGCTTTTTGGACCGTAGTCCTTAAGGGTCTCGGAGGCTTGGGGAAGCCTCCTCTGGGCAATAAATATCGGTGTATTTATAGCAAAGGATAGCGGATGGTTAACGGTGGCAGCCGATATAGGACTAAATGAGGGCTTACTGATAAACCGCCACAGTGCCTGATCCGCCACCGGAGTGGGCCGGATTCGGCTACCGGGCCGAAGGGGGTTGGGCCGCTGATGGGCCGAAGCCTGTTAGGCCCTGAGCTGCCGCGCTGTTCCCTGGCCGTAGGCTGGTGGGCCGCTGACGGGCTGAAGCCTTTTGGGTCGGGAGCGACGGTGCCGCTTACGGGCCGAGGGCTGTTGGGCCGCTGATGGGCCGAAGGCTCCCGGAGGGCCTGGTACTGCTGCTGTTGGCCTGAACAGGGTCTGAGCTTGATTTAATGGGCCGAATCAGATTCTGCCTCATCATGGTGCATATGGTATCGCAAAGATGGGCTAAGTGCAAGGGTGGATGAGACTCAAAAAATGCATAGAAGACATTTTTTTCAAAACAACTTCTTACATGAAACCTTTTTCATTTCCTGTGAGAAGTTTTCTTGAAAAACTTAATCGCCTTTTTTACACTTACCCAATCTGCTGTGCAGCCCCTCCGGGGTTTTAGGGGGGTCGGTTTTTTTTTTTTTTTTGTTCAGATTTTTTCCTTTTTTTAAAGCATCGGATCTAAAATCGGACAGTACAGTCGAGTTGCTCGGATCGATTCCGATTCATATAATTTTTTTTTTAAAAAAATATTTTTTACACGTAAATCGAAGTTTGTGTCGATTTTTTTCAAAAAAAATACAGTCAGGTGGGAGCCGCCCTAGACAACCCGACTGTAGCATCCGATTTTTGATCGGACGTTTTAAAAATTTTTAAAAAGCCGAACATAAAAATAAAAAATCAACCTTCAAATCCATATAGATTACACAACAGCATTGCAATTGCAATTCACAACAAATATTACTCTTAAAAATTACTTGGTGGCCTGAACCACCGTGAACGGTACAACCCTTTTTCTCTCATAACTTTTTTGATTGAGACACTTGTTCCATGGTTTTTAGAGTCTATGGAACCCACGCTGTATCTTGTTCAGAGACACCTCATCCAAGCCAAAGATGCTTAGAAACAAAGCTAGGTAAAACATTTCTCTTTGTCGGTGACAGCATCTTTTGTCCTGTTTGTTCACAAAACAGGTTAAGTTCGTACATTTGACATGTGAATTCACTGTGCGTAGATCCAACAGCCCACAGGTTTCCCAAACTATCAAAAGCTTGTTTATTGGCCTGTTTGGTTTATAGACTCTTAATTTTGATATAATATCACTCATGGTATTAATTGATATTTTCAAGATGTTAAGAGTATTAACATTGTAATTGATGCGGAGGAGCATGGAAGGTGGAAGTCAAAGGAAAAACAAGAGTTGGGAGCAGAGGAGAGAGAGTGTGTATCAGACTGAGGGGGTCATTAGGGCTGCCATCAAGAACTGCTTTTGCTCTTCTCCCTCTGTTCACCACCTGTTTGTAGAATTGTCCCTATTGTTCTTGTTGGAATGTTATTAGACGGTAGATGATGATATTTTGTACAGATAGTGGGTAGAGTTATGAAAGTTCTCCATCGTTGATGATGTTTTTTTTTTGGAAAGAATTGTTTTTATTTTTAGATTCTGATTTTGATGCACAAAGGTATGTCAAATCTTCTTCGCTGTTGTACCAAATTTCATTGTTAGATTGTATCCATCAAGGCCTTCAACATTGTTTTGCTTAATTTAAAAAGACTACTAAACAGGTCATTACAGTTTTTAAAAGTTATAGTGTTTTTGGCAAATATCATAATTGAATATCTTATAATTTAAAAATTATCATGAATTATACCTTGTTATATTTTTTTTATCATGAAACTAATAAAGAAATCATTTCACCACCCTATTATATTCAAATATGAAGGATTATAAGAGCTAAAAACTAGTAAAAAAGTATCGTAAAATCTAATAATTTATATTTTGGATGGTCTAGGGGCTCTCTCCCTCCTCTCTTTCCTGTACCCCTAATTTTCATTACCGTTTAGACCAACCCTTTCACACATATGAATTGAGAAAGGGAAGGAACGATATCGCTTATGGCACCTATTGGACCTCAAAGGCGAAGTGGGCGGTGAAGGGAGAAAGAGAGAGGGAGAGATGAACATCCATACAATCTGCAACAAATAACATAAATATCAACACACACTCATAAATTATCCTAGGGTTTTTTACATATATATTTCTGAAAAAATTTATATTTACATTTACATCTCCAACTCTTATATATTGTTATCAATATTTCTGAAATCTTCAAAATATTGCATTTGTACTCCTCTGTCAAAATAAAGTGAATTTTAACAAAATATGCCAAATGATTCCATAGATCATGATAGCATTGGGTATTCGGGGTACGTATGGAAACTTTAGTGATTTGTGGGGCATATAGGAAAAGTATTAGCGAATTTGGAGGTATCTATATATGCAAAATCTTTAGATGGAAAGGTATAAGTGCAACCTTTCTGAAACTTCCTAAGACGCTGATAACAATATGTAAGAGTTAGGGATATAGATGCAAATATAATACTCAGAGATTTATATGCAAAAAACCCATTATCCCATTATATGTATACTCTTGACTTCTATATGTATTATAAATATTTCGTTTATATTTAACAAAATTATACTTATACTTTTTAGTCAAAATTTCGTCAACTCTAAACAGAATTCAGGATATATATGTAAAACATTAGGGATATATATATGTATATAAGTAAGTAAACGACTCCTTCTGTAGTCCTATGCTCTGTTCAACATAGCATACGTGGAACGAATGGCTACAAACAAGGGGGAGAAAGAGAGAGGGAGGGATGAACTGTTGTTCTCTTTCCTCCTCCACCCTCACACTCTCACTTTCACACTTTTGGTTGGGATGCAAGTAGCAAGGGGCAGAATTGCCCACGGTAGAGTAGAAAGGGGAACACAGTAGGGTAGAACGGAGCTGACGATGGAAGCAAAAAAGAAGAAAGGAATAGGCAACCCGGCCGAGCCAGATGTTTCTGAAAGCTTTGGTGAACCGACGGGAAATGATGGAGAAGCACGAGATGACATATACGAGAGAGAGAGAGAGAGAGAGGAATTGCTAGGACAAAAGAAAAATATTCTGCAGATATCAGACTGGTGTGGTGGGTCGCTGTTGGTCGACGATCCGAAAAAATGGAAAGCAAAAGGTTTGCTTCATCCATGAGGAGAAGAGATCATATGAAGACGTATGTATAATTAATGTTACTGCTACAAAATTAGCTAAAAAAGTGAAGAAGCAAAGCTCTGCAAGCAATGCCGTCGTTTTCTTCTCACTAAGGTGGTGTCTTCTATCTGCTATATATGAAGTCCCCTTTGCATTATTTCCTTGAAAGAAGGAAGTTGAATAGGTTTTTTCCTTGGATGATGCTATTCTTACGTGCATATTCAGTTTCAGTGTTCTAAAATCATAAAAAATGATCACTATAATAACTACAATTAACGTAGTTGGGAGATAAAACATATTTTGAAGAAAGTTATTTAACAGACTATCAATAGCATTTCTCCTCATAACTGTACCGGAGATGGAGAAGAAGGCCGTTCTACCGGTAGGATCTAAGTGATCTGTTATATCCGTCGCCTCTACCAGATGAGAAGAGCACTGTTCCATGAAAGCTTGGCGAGCAGCAGCAAACCAGGCGACCAGCTTCTCTCTCTCTCCCTCTCTCTCTCTCTCTCTCACAAAATGGTATTTGATACCTCAGGTCCTGTTAACTTGTCGGAGAATCCTAGGGAGAAAGGTCACCGCTACCGTAGCCTGTAGGTGGGAGGTCCGCGTACGGCACCAGTACGTAGGAACTGGTTGGAATGAAGAGATTTGTGGGTTCGTGGGCATTTGGCCGAGCAATAAACGAGGTTGAGCACACAGGCCGTGTTGAACAGCAGCAAACGCGCGTCCTTAGTTTCAAAATAATTGGGAAGAGAAATATTTACTGCATTACTTAGACTTAATAACACTTACGTGAAATGAGTACTCTAATCACTAAACATCACCCGGCATCTTCACATGTCTTCTTACATTATCATAATAAATTTATATGTACTTTGAAAAACAACATGTATACATTCTGGGAAGTACGTACAAAGTTTGGAAAGCATGTTCACGATGAACATGCTCCCCAATTTTGTACATACTTTGTGGAACATATGTTTCTCAAATTTTATACATACTTCCGAAAACGTATATGCATGTTTTTCAAAGTTTATATATGTTTCTCAAAATCTAAGATAAAAGTAAAAAAAAATTCTTTTAAGAGACCCCCATGTGCGTTGACATCAATGCGTCGTCAGACGTCATTATAGTGTTGCAGGAAGGTAGAAGGCATCAAAGTAACGTTTTATGGTTAGAAGGCACATTCCATGTAGATGTTATTGCACCATAAGTGGTGCAGCAAGTATTTCTCAATAAAAAATATTAATTCATTTTCATTTAAAATGAAGAATGAGTCCATTTGAATGTCTTAGGTAATCTTTTAAGGAAATCGAGAAAGAAGAGGTTATTTCAGAGTAAATGAGAATGACTTTGAAGGCCGCTCATATTCGGAAGACCTTCTTTAAGAAAAAAATATTACTTCCTTTAGAACTAGCATTGCCCTAAATAGACAATCCTGCATAAGTTAAAAAAATGATATCCAAATGAGATTCTCGTTCTATGAAGAATGAAGAACTTACTCCTTTGAATGAGAATGAGAAAATTCAAGAATGGATGTGTGGAGGGAGGGAAGATTGTGCTACTATTGGATGTGGTTAATTGAGAAAAAGGAGAGTTGTGATAAAGCTTATTTACTTTTTTTATCAGACATATTTACAAATTTTTTATAATAGAGAGTACGAATGGACACGCGGCAATTCTCCTTAAATAGAATTTTTTAGAAAAGAAAATGAACAAGTTCCCTTGATTCGTCACTTGTTTGTTAACAATATTATATTTAGATTGTAGGCATAATCTTGGAATAATTCTTAAAACCATCGGAATAAGGATCGATGATTTAACAAATGAGATTTTTCTATCATCATTATAAATCTTGAGATTTTTATTATGCCTCAACTAGTTCACCGTTTGAAACCTCTCTTCGCTTTGAGGTATTATATATTTTAAGATTGTGAAAGAAACTATTAGGTCTTTCTCAAAATTCGTTAACAGGCACGCAATCCAAAATTATATAGTATATACTCACAGATGCTAAGTAGACCTGAAATGTTATCTACATTTTTTTTACCTAGCTTATGTGGGTGCATGGGGTAGGTTCCCATCATTAATCACTTTTCAATAATTTTACAAAAAAATCCCCTAACCTGTGTCCTTCTTTTAAAGAGGTAAAAAAACTGAATAAAATCTCCCGTCATTTTAACACTGCTCTAAGTTAAAACTGAGCAACTTTACGAATTTTGTGTTGGTCTTGTAGCTGGCAGAGGTGGGCTTCAGAAGCACCAACATCGCCGGCAGAACTAGCTGGCACGAGGGAGGATATATACGACTATATGAGGTCATCTTCAACTTTACGAATTTTGTGTTGGTCTTCTTAATAATTAGATTAATGTCATTTAAAAGGATAAAGATTGTCTCAATGTTGGAGAGGAGGAAGTCTCTATAGTCTCCAATATGTGGTGTTTCGCATGTTTGGTGGATCCGAATAACTATGCATGACACCTTTGCATGGCAACTGCAAAAACTTTCTCCTTATCTCCTACACTAAACGATTTTTATACATGGCAAGTAAAATCGACTAGAAACCTATTAGAAAAGCAACTACCTTTGAAATTTTAATTTTAAGTTCTTATCATTTACGATGACACATTTGTTATTCGACAAAACATATTTATAAATATATGTCACTTTTATAGTCTATTACGTGCAAACCTATCACTTAAAGAGAAGTAGAACATTTATGGTAGGACATAGGTTGGACTGAGGTTGCAAAATCTTTTCTATAATTTTTTTCGGTGGTGTGCCAACATGCCATTATGGTAGGAGATGGTGGATCAATTGAGTCATCTCCTACTATAAATGATGTGTCTCTTTTTTTTTGGTCATCACGATCTATTCCGTTATTTGAGTAAATTGCCATTAGTTGGTAACCCTAGCTAGGGTAATTTCTCAAACCGATAACAAAGCTTTATCCCCTCTCTCTTTCCTTCTCTTATCCCACAAAGCAAGGGGTATTTCTATAATTTTAATTTAGTTAAATGTTAGAATATAGAAAATGTCAGAAATTTGAAATTCCTACCTACTCTCATGTAATAAAGGTGTAAGAAACAGGTATACCTCTTGTAATAGAAAATAGGCTTAAGACACTCCTTGGGGCTCAATAACTCAGCTGTATTTATTGCAGTAAATTTTTCCAATGATGATAAGCGGTAAGAATGATGTCATCCCATAAAATATGTACTTGTTATAGGGGTAATATTTAGCTTTCGCTGCGCATCTTAATAGATGCAGCGATCGCTTGCCATCTGATTTCACAGTGATATGATCGTTGCAACTGTAACGTGAGCGTTGCAATAAATATTACTCAATTTATAGTCATGATAGGCAAACCCATAAGAAAGCCCTTTTCTTACTTGGGAAAGCATCTGAACATGTTTACATTGGTAATCTCTTTGAATTAGGTTGACAATGAGGCCGACATTGCCCCACCACTTATTTCTTTGATCTTTTTGTGGATATAAACAGAAGCAAACACTAGCGAACTTTAGCTCATTTGAAAATTCCTGTGGTGATACCTGATAGTGATTCTGATGGAGGAATAAAACATAGGCAATTACTGTTCTTCACTGCACATACATGGACCCAGTTAAGGAGGTCCTTTATGTTGCACTCGGTGTGTTAGTTTTAAGGATATAAATGCTACTTCGATTTTATGATTTTAATCTACTTTAAAACGTACGTAAAAATGAATATAAAAGTGTAAAAAATTTCTCTTCCAGATATATGCGTATGGCAAGTGACACTCTCTGTTAAAAACTTGGATGAGAAAGTGAAGACACTTATTTTTCTATCATCCTTCCCATATGTATTCTAATAGTATATTATTATAATAGAATTATTATTGTTAGAATAATTCCATGAGATAAAAAATAATACTTAAATATATAGTGCCTACTCCACTTAATGCCTTAAAGTTTTGAGTTAGATAATTCAATAACTCTAACAATTATAATAATAAATATCAATTATACTTTTCCCTCTATCGAAGTAGTAAGCGAGAAAAGCTATAGGGGCCTCCTACTTTTCTAATATGAGACTAAACATGAGGAACCTTGCCGCATTTTGACTCTCTCTCTCTCTCTCTCACACAGTAGGTGGGCTCTCTCTTTTTCTCTCTCTCTCTCTCTCTCTCTCTCTCTCTCTCTCTCTCGATAGGTAGGAGCCCCTCCCTCCCCTTCATCCACCGGGGAACCTCGTCGCCAGCGTGCTGATAGATCCCTCGCCTCCCTCTTTGTTTCATCACCTTAGGACAACCCTTTGGGTGGGAGGAGTGCCTGTCTCTGTGTTTTCTCCTCCTCTGACCAGCCCTCCCCCATGACCCCCTCCTCCTTCCTCCTCTCTAGTTTCTGCTGTGGCTTTGTCATTGCTAGCTGCTCCTCTCTATCCCCTCCCTTGTGGTGTGTTTTCCTCTCATGTACAGGTTCCAAGCATCCTTGTTGCTGTGGAAGTCCCGAACGACTGGTTAAAGGTGTAGCAACTCTTTATGGATCCTGATCTGAGATCTTGGAGAATGGTGTTGGAGCTCGAGAATTTGTCTTATTCTGTAGTCCCCTCGTCAGTGTACTACTTCAAATTCCCCCTATTTACAACCGCGCTATTGATGTAGTCCCTCCGACAACCTTGTTCGATTTCTCGGCGAAGACTTTTATCATTCTCGAGCTTGTGCTCTTGCATAGCTAATTTTCGGTTTCCTTCCATTTGGTGACCATTAGCATCTGTTGTGGATCTATTAGTTTCATGTTTGTCCTTTATTATGTGTTTCTGCTATCGAACATAGTCGTGGAAATTAAATAACAAGAAGTGGTGCAAATTAGAAGATAAAGTTGAATCAGGCTGCTCTGATATCATCTTACAAACCACAAAATCTAGATGTTGAGTTTGAAAGGGTTCAAGATTATAAACACTGGCCACAACTGAAATTAACTGATGTAAGATTATTATATAGCCGCTCCAACACTATTCCACCACGTCTCTCTATGTACTCTATCTTCTACTGTGAATGAACGTTGACAGCTTTATTGACACAAAAAAAAAGACATTATGGGACTCAAGATAAATTACAACACGTCTATTATTGCAAGTGCACAAGAAGGGAAAACTGAAACTAAACTAAGTACTTTTGTTACTATAAACAAAAAATGAAAGCAAAAATAAAATATGTACTTCTATTTTCGAGATTGTATTAGAATAAAGTATGTACTTCTATTTTCGAGATTGTGTATTAGAATAAAGTATGTACTTCTATTTTCGATATACTGTGTAAGAAAGGGAAGCATAAACAACTATTTCCGTTTCCATCCTTCTTCGACCTATTACAGACTTAGTCGTCTCCTTTTTGAGATGTAACTCAAATTGAGAGTTTTACCAGAGGTTAAAAAGAAATCTTACTACTCCAACACATTTCGACATATCATGGTACTAAGGATCAAGCAATATAATTTCTTAATTCATTGTAAGAGAGAGGGGGCCGGGGAGAGAGAGAGTGCACTTTGCCTTTTGGTTTGTTCAAACGCAGCTGTAATCCTATCGATGTTTTCTCTTCATCCTTAAATTTCTGTTTGTTACGTACTATATTTGGTGAATATTTGTATTTTAATTAGAGAACTGTGTCGGACACTCGGATACGACACGATACTCGGACGCTCGTGTCCAACCTTCTACTTTAAGATTTCAAAGTAAATAGTAGAAATTTCTTAAAATACTTAGTATATTTTCTCCGAATATTTATCTATATGATAAAATTTGATATATTTCAATTATATCTTTTATATTTTAGATAAATTTCAATAATTATATTTTATTATATACATATATAACTACATATTTATGTATGTATATTCATATATTCTCCGTATTCTCGTATCATATTTTTAAGATATTATCATATCCGATGTACGTATCCGTGTCGACATTTCACATTCGGGTCCATATCCCAGAGATCATAAGTTACATAAGGTTTTTGTACAACTTTTTCTTCTTTACATACATCTGCATATGTTGCCGGACCTTGCACAGTCGCAATCACTTTTTTTTTTTCTTTTGAGAATTTTCCTTCTGCAAGTTTTAAAACTGGAAAATTTTTCTCGCTTGATCAATAGCAGATGAATGGTCTGTGCCATTGCTGGCAGCGCACTATGATTTGTCGCCTGTAAACTCCTTTCTGGGCGGAGACACAACATACTTTGCATTCATGGAGGACCAACGTTGTTAGGCAGCTATTGCGTGTGTTCTAGAAAAGCCTCCCACCCACACACAAAATAACGTAATTATCCGCATGATGGGTTCTTCAAGTCTATCTATGTCAATTCCTGTCCAAACTGTTTGTCCCATCATATTGCATCCTCACATGAATTGTCCAACAACAGAAATTCTCCGTACAAGAGAATAGAGAGAATTAGGCATTCTAAGTAGAATTTGAAGAATTAAAAAAATTAAGCATCTTCGCAATCAAATCGAGTTTAGACCTTTATATCGGTTAATCTCGGTTCTATTCCACTAATGAAGTGAGGACTAAGAAAGTGATAAAACTCACTAGGTCCAACTATATGAGAACCTTCTTAAAAATAGATTTTTTTTATGGAGAATCAAACCTTGATATATGATATCAGAAAACATGCTAAATTTGGCTTGAAAAATCCAAGATGTTTCAAGTTAACCTGTCAGGCATTTTACAACCACAAAGGGCCACTCCTTTCGTTGGTTCCTCTACGATGGTAAAAATCTTATGTTGCGTACCTGATTTGCTCCTAGTAGTTGGTGTGTTTTGGTAAGTCTTACATCTGCTGTATACAAATGATTTATAAGTTTGCAACAAAATGATTTTTACCACTCATATCCAAACATTTTTGGGTTGGATGTTCTAGCATGGTATCCTTGCCACCTTGCTCGGTTATGTCATCGTCACACATTAGCGGCTTGGATGTAAGAAGCAGTATTAAGTCCTACAGCGATCGGATGTTCTAATAAGTTTAAAAAATGAGTTCTTGTTTTCATTGGAATCTGACTTATTTGTTGAAAGGACATCCCTTCCGATAGACACTACAAGGAAGATAGGTTTGTCAACGAGTATATGTCGACGACTAAAGGTATCTATTGACAAAAAGAGTATTAGTCGACGGCTACCAAATAACTGTTGACAATTGTCTTATATATCAACGGTTAAACGAACCGTAGACATATACCTAGCATATATCAGCGGCTGTAATTTAACCGTTGATATATGTGGGATATATGTTAACGGCTTTGAGCGAACCGTCGACATATATAATAAAAGAAAAAAAATTAAATGAAAAAAAAAATGTCCACGGCTAACACGATAGCCGTTGACATAACCGTTTTTTGTCAACGGCTAAAGTTATAGCCGTTGACAAAAAGTCTTACCCCAACTCCATCCCGAGCCCTCTTTTTCCTGCATCCCTCTTTCCCCCCTCCGACGCCCTAACCACCGCCGTGCTCTCTCCCCGCCGTCGCGCCCCCCTCTCACCTCACCGGCTTCCGTTGTGATCGCCGGCCTTCGCTCTCCTACCCATCCTCTCCCCGCCGGCATCCGCTGTGACCACGCGCCAACCTCCGCTCCCCTCCCCATCCTCTCCCCGCCGGCATCCACTGTGACTGCGTGCTGCCATCCTCCCCCGCTAAGGTCGCCGGCCCCCTCCCCCCACTCGGCCCGCTGCCTCCCCCGTTCCTGCCACTGGTAAGGGCCTCCCGGTCGCTCAACCTGCCACCGTCTGCAGCTCCCGTCCACACTGTCGGGTTCTGCTTCCTTGCTTTGACCGCCGTTGCCACCTTCAGGTAATTTTTCTCCGATGAGAAGGATTTTAATCCAGCCTAGGTACCCAAAGGATGAGCTGAAACCAGCTAATTCTTTTTTTTTTTTAACTGTTAATTCTTGGTCACTTGATCCCCACTACTATTGAGTAAAGGTTTCAATTATACACTTGGCTCAAATTGACCCTGACCTAAGTTCTCTAATTTACAACTTTAGGCCTCTTAACGAAGGGAGTTTTAGATTATCAAAATTCTCGGAGAAATAGACACGAGAGACTAATTTCTGTGGAAGATAAAAAATAAAAAAAATCAGAGAAACAACTTTTAATAAACGAAAAACACATGTTCGTAATTTTTTTTTCTTGGATTCTATTCTCCCATAGGGATTTTTCTCTCCTTGGATTCTACTATTCCATAGGGAGGGATTAGGGAACAAAATCCAGTGAACTAGGGAATAATTCAAGAATATGTGAATAATTTAAACTGTGTGGTGTTTCCTCTATGTTCTGTTTGTTGTGGTAAATGAGATGCTCCGTTGCCACTGTTATTGTTGGACCATTGTGGCAGGTGGTAGCCGTGATGGAATAATGCTGCTGTAAAAGACACGGAAAATTATGACATGTTTAATTGAGACCGGAACATATTCGAGACTATTCTAATTGCTTCAGACTCGGACAAATCAGAAGAGAACCCAAAAAATTCTTTGCATTGGATGTGCATATGTCTCACTGTACTTTGATTGGAGAATAGGAGAAGACTAAGACCTCTTATTTTTAAAATTAAGTTAATTCTAATTTGACGGATGGATTCCACAGTCATAAAACATATATGTATCTGATCTAAGGTCATGACATTTCTTGTGTTTTGGCTTCTAATAATATTTTTCATATTATGTTCTGTCACCTTAAATCACTCACTCATAGTCCTTACTAAAATGTCAAAGTATTTGCAATCCACCTTCTTTGGATGAGGTTGAATGCCTTGTGAAGTCTATGCAATCCACTTTCTTCCACAACATTAACTTTCCAGCTGGACCAAAAACTCATTCATTGCCCTGATCCCCAAAAAAATTCCAGCCAGCAGCCCATCAGACTTTAGGTCCCACCTCACACACACACACACACACACACACACACACACACACACACAATTTCAGCCAGCAGCCCATCAGATTTTAGGTCCCACCTTCAACATACGCACATAGGACATTGAAATGTAGATAAGCAGGGAAGTGCATATAGGAAGATTACATATATTATGTAAGGATCGAGACTTTCGGATCCGGTTTTCGGGTCGGACCCTGTAGTTCTAGCCCTTGTGAGGGGCGGGGGTTCTAAGTCGAATCGCGTCAGGACCCCGAGACGCGTTTTAAACGGCGTCCACCGTGGCAGACGCGTTTCAGGTTCTGCCACGTGGGTGCCACGTGGACTGACTTTGGGCCGCGAGAGTACGGCCCTGTCAGGTCGTCTGAACGGCGTCCGTGTGGGTCGACGCCTTTCAGACTGCGACTCTAGGTGTGTCAGAGTACGGCCCTGACAAGTTGTCTGAATGGCGTCTGTGTAGGACGACGCGTTTCAGAATCTTGTCAGAGCGGCCGTCATGTCACCTGATAGGCGTCCGTGCACGTCGACGCGTTTTAGCCAGTTTCTGGTTAACCCCGCGAGCCCTCCTTCTTTCCCTCATTTTCTCCTACTCTCCTTCTCTCCTTCTCCTCCGGCGACCGGCGACGGCCCCCTCCTCCTCCCTCTCTTCCTCACACCATTTCGCCTCTCCCTCCACTCCATCCTCTACCTGGCTCCTAACCCTACCACCCCCACTTCCACTGCGGCGTTCTGCTCTCCGGACGGCGGCCGACGTCACGGTGGGGCTAGGACGACCTCGGCGGTACCGGCGGCGGCGTGGGGAGAGACAGGCGGACGGCTTGAAGCTCGGAGGCGTTCGAGTGTCCGGTAGGGTGACGTTCCCCATAGCATCGTGATTAAAACCATGTTTTTCCTCGTTTATGCATGTGGTAGATCTTTGATTTGGGGGTTAGAATGAGCATGTTTAGGAGTTCATTTGATGATAAGGGGGATTTCCACGAATGTATTGCCTATGGATGGTATGGTTTCTCTTCTTCCCTCCGTTTTGGGTTTGTTCGGGGTTGGAAAGGGAGCCCTCGGGCTTAGGGCGATCCTGGTTCCTGGGCTTGAAAGACGTCGTGCATGGACGACGCCTTTTTGAAGGGCGTCGGGCCATCACGACGCCTTTTAGACAGGAATCGCCTGACAGGCAGTCTGCCAGGTCGGGAATTCAGAGCTTAAAAGACGTCATGGGTGAACGACGCATTTTTGAATGGCGTCAGACACCCACGACGCCTTTTAAGGCAGAAAATCCCCTGAGTAAAGGTCTTGGAATTCCGGGTTTCTGTGTTGAATGACGTCTGGGGATGTCGACGCCTTTTAAAAGGCGACCACGGGTGTCGACGCCTTTTAAGGTCAGATTCTGGAAACTGATTTATATGAACCTGTACATGGAGCTTGAATGGCGTCGACCTCGGTCGACGCGATTCAAGACAGAATCTCACTAATGCATGCCAGTAAAATGTGTTAATACTGCTAGATAGCTGGTTAGCACATGTTTTAGTGCACCCGATAGCAATGGATTCCTCATGATCGGATGGTTCTATGTGTGTTATGCGATCGCGGGCTTTTCACGTGACCGGATCGCACTGTGTTGGGTTTTCAGTTACTGTGGACCTGGAGTGACATTGTAGCACTTTATCACCCTGTGCTGGTGGGGGCGTGAGCACAGCGCCGGTGGGGGCGTGGGCGGGGTGACGCCTAGTGAGAGAGGGTCACCTGGTGAACCCCGGGGTCAGCTAGTACCGGTGTCGGAGTGGTACATTCGGAGAGTCACTCATGCTGAGGGAAGGGGTAGTCACCTGAGCCGGTTGGGCCGGAGTAGCGTGCGTGCTATCCGAGGGGCTACTCCTTGGTCTCAGCGGGTCGAGGTTTTTCCCACCGTTGTTTGTACGGTCGGTGAGTTCTATCGAGACGGCAGTTGTGGGTTTTCTAACGGTTGATTTAGAATGTGCATGATTATTATATTTCGACTGCATGTGTTCTCACGTAGAGAATTAGATATTGTACCTGCCACTACACTTGTTACTCTACTGTTAGCTGTACTTTACACTTGTGGGTGTGTGCGTGGACAGTGGGGATCGAAGGATCCCTACTAAGTCTTGTCCTGAGACTCACCCCTGCGGTTTTCAGGTGAGGACTCGCAGCAGACTTAGAGCGGCGTGTGCGGCCGGGTGTGGTGTGCCTTCAGCGGTTGTTCCGGGGTATGCCCCGATGTAGTTGTTATTTATCTTTGGCCTGTATGTTTAATTATTTCCTTCTGTTGGAGAATGTAATTATTTGCTGTATCGAGTCGTATTGTAATAATTTTAATTCCTGCACTTTTATTTCAAGTCAATGCGATGTGAATGTTTAGCTTAGTTTATTATTTATTTCTCAGACTTACTAGATCCTGGTTTGATCCCAAATTAATGATTCGGTACCCATTTAGTAATCGGATCCCCGATTATAGGGTGGCGGGTCGTTACAGTTGGTATCAGAGCATACGGTCTGGCAAATAGATAAATAACTAGGTTAAATGTTGTAATTCGGCAAATAAATACATTATCCCGTACAGGCACGGCGATAGCATAGGTTTTAGGACTCTAATTAGAACTTTTGATTTTGTAATTGTAGGCGAGTAGATGGCTCCCAGGAAGAGGATGCCAGTTATTCGAGAGCGGGGAGATGCCCCTAGTGGGTCTGAGGCAGGGAGGCCTGTAGACACGCTAATTTTGACGTCATTTCGAGTAAATTTCATATCATACAATAATGCCTCAAAATAGTCTGATAATTAATCATTAATTAATTTTTATTAATCTTTTTAAGTGTCGGGTTTAACAGATGTGTTTAAGTTAATCAATTGAATTGATTTTAGCTCAAATTTGAGTTAAAATATGAAGAAATCTAAAAGACGTCTACCCAATTGGACGCCATTTAGACTTTATTCTTATTTTAGCGATTAAATTTGAATTTGAATTAATTAATTAATTAACTAAAAGGCGTCTGGTAATGTTGACGCGTTTTAGATTTCCTAGGCTGTTTCTACTTCCCCTCCGGATGTTTATCCTTATCTTAATTAATCTAAAAGACGTCTACATAGATGGACGCGTTTTACCTAATAAAGTTAAAGATAAGTTTTCCCGGATATTTATCCTTATCTTAATTAATCTGAAAGGCGTCAGCCAAGGTGGACGCGTTTTAGATAATTACAGATAAAGATGAATTAACTGGTATTTATCTGTCGGTTAAGATGGATAAATTCGGGATTTTTCTATGTTAATCTCGAACGCAAGAAATGCCTATAAATACCCTGCATGTTGAAAAAAAAAAAAAAAAAAAGAGAATTGAATTGAGTTGAGCCATAGCGTTATAGCGATTTGAAGATCGAAGCAACAACGTCGTAACGCCGGAGCGCTGCCATTCCCAGAAGTCGGCGTCCCTTTCAAGATCTTCATCCTTTCAAAGCTTCAACCGATTGGGCATAAGTTTTCTATTACTGCATTCATTTCATTAGTTTCATTCTTCATATTCACTTCATGCAAACACACACCACAGCATAATCTTTCAAAAACCTACTTGATTTAAGGGGTTTCAAAGCCATTAAACAAGTGAGTTTGCTGTTTTAAATATGCTTAACATCATGATTAGTTCAGATACTGCTTCTACTTAAATTCTCATCATCATTCTTCTTTATTTTGTTTATGTCTCTTCTGCACTCAACAACAACAACGAGAGATTAAAAAGAGGAAATCAAGCACAAAGCCAGAAGAACTTCTGGACGATCCTCAACCTCAAATTCCACAGCAAGAACAAAAGAACAAAGAAAGGGCTCTCTTTCTTCAGCCGGCTGAGGAAGGGGAACCAAGGACTCAATCTTCCGCGTTTGAAAGGTAGGCGATCATATCTCTTTTGAAACTTTTTAGTTAAAAGTTTCTGGCGATCACTGCACTTTAGTTGCTGTTTTTAATAGGTTAGTTTACACTAAACAACATAGATATTTCATGTTAATCACACGGTCATTCTAAGCACCTACAGCTTTTTTTGGCGATCACGATGGGACATATTGTTTAGTGTAGGTGCTTAGAATGACCGTGTGATTAACATGAAATATCTATGTTGTTTAGTGTAAACTAACCTATTAAAAACAGCAACTAAAGTGCAGTGATCGCCAGAAACTTTTAACTAAAAAGTTTCAAAAGAGATATGATCGCCTACCTTTCAAACGCGGAAGATTGAGTCCTTGGTTCCCCTTCCTCAGCCGGCTGAAGAAAGAGAGCCCTTTCTTTGTTCTTTTGTTCTTGCTGTGGAATTTGAGGTTGAGGATCGTCCAGAAGTTCTTCTGGCTTTGTGCTTGATTTCCTCTTTTTAATCTCTCGTTGTTGTTGTTGAGTGCAGAAGAGACATAAACAAAATAAAGAAGAATGATGATGAGAATTTAAGTAGAAGCAGTATCTGAACTAATCATGATGTTAAGCATATTTAAAACAGCAAACTCACTTGTTTAATGGCTTTGAAACCCCTTAAATCAAGTAGGTTTTTGAAAGATTATGCTGTGGTGTGTGTTTGCATGAAGTGAATATGAAGAATGAAACTAATGAAATGAATGCAGTAATAGAAAACTTATGCCCAATCGGTTGAAGCTTTGAAAGGATGAAGATCTTGAAAGGGACGCCGACTTCTGGGAATGGCAGCGCTCCGGCGTTACGACGTTGTTGCTTCGATCTTCAAATCGCTATAACGCTATGGCTCAACTCAATTCAATTCTCTTTTTTTTTTTTTTTTTTTCAACATGCAGGGTATTTATAGGCATTTCTTGCGTTCGAGATTAACATAGAAAAATCCCGAATTTATCCATCTTAACCGACAGATAAATACCAGTTAATTCATCTTTATCTGTAATTATCTAAAACGCGTCCACCTTGGCTGACGCCTTTCAGATTAATTAAGATAAGGATAAATATCCGGGAAAACTTATCTTTAACTTTATTAGGTAAAACGCGTCCATCTATGTAGACGTCTTTTAGATTAATTAAGATAAGGATAAACATCCGGAGGGGAAGTAGAAACAGCCTAGGAAATCTAAAACGCGTCAACATTACCAGACGCCTTTTAGTTAATTAATTAATTAATTCAAATTCAAATTTAATCGCTAAAATAAGAATAAAGTCTAAATGGCGTCCAATTGGGTAGACGTCTTTTAGATTTCTTCATATTTTAACTCAAATTTGAGCTAAAATCAATTCAATTGATTAACTTAAACACATCTGTTAAACCCGACACTTAAAAAGATTAATAAAAATTAATTAATGATTAATTATCAGACTATTTTGAGGCATTATTGTATGATATGAAATTTACTCGAAATGACGTCAAAATTAGCGTGTCTACAGCTGCCTCACCTTGGCATCGTCTTTGCAAGGGAGTGAAATGGAATGGAATATACTGAAAAGGTGATGCCAAGGTGTGATGAGACACGCTCTTAACATCACATGACTGGAATTTTTCTCGAAATCATCAACGAAGATAGCTCAAGAAAATCAACGGAATTAATCCTGTCTGGATGAGGTAGACAAGGAAATAAAATAAAGTCGATCAACCTCCTCGGAGTGGGAAGTACCCCAGGTCGTAGACACTGCAGGTTTCATCATGGGGAGCGTTTGCCAGCCAATGTGGACGTGCTACAGCCATGATGGATCTTAAAAGAAAACAAGAATATCGGATAAAGAATCCAATCAAGGATAGAATTCCAATGATATCTTCAAGCGAACCTCAAAGATAATCAAGATACTCAATTCGGAATGGAATATTTCATATCATGTTGAAATTATTTGATTAATGGTCTGAAATTTAATCAGTAATTAATTCTTATTATAATGATTTCAAAGTCCTACATGATGCATGCTGGGCTAAAAGAAAAATATAAAGTCAAATAAAATATAAATTAATCAAGGATAATATTGTTAAATTGTCATTAATGAGTCAAGATACCAATTCTTGTAATTCAGTGTTAAGCCGAAGCTCGTTTATCTACGCACCGTTTCACAAAAGTGGAACCATCGTCCCCACTAATTAACAATCCAACGGCCTATCCGTGCGATTAAGAATCATCTAGAATTATCACTGTTTTTGTTGAAGGGGAACTCAAATTCCAGTTTCATCAAAACTACAAGGTCCTTGATATAGTCTAATAAATATTTAATATATATAATAATGCGAATGCTTTACATAGAAGAGTACAAGGATAGAAATAACCGTCCTTTTAGCCACGGTCGGGACTTGAATTCCACAGTGAGATCTTCTTGACATTTCCAGCTTTACTCAGAATTTTCTTGAAACGCGTCAGTGCTCCTCGACGCCTTTTACTCACAGAAACAGGTTTCTGGCTGTTCTCTACTCGAATTCCAACTCTCTTCATGCCTTGTGTCCTGTATATGACTTGAACAAACATGTTAAGTATCTGTTTAGGCTTAGCCCCTTGCCTAACCAAATAAATGGTCAATCAATCTTTTCCTTGAATAAATAGTCAAGGGGCATAGCCTTTATTAATAAAGGTAATAAAAATAATCAGACTTAAGCAAAATGCAACATGCAAGCAAACAGATGCTCACTGAAAAATAAAAGGAGTGAAACACATTAAATGCAATAAGCAAATGTTAATTGAAATATTTTTGTGGTTTTGAAATATTCATTTTGTTTGGGTTTTGAAATATGTATTTTTTTTTTTAGATTTTGAAAAATGTACATTTTTTTTGAATTTTTTTGACATATATACTTTTTTTGAATTTTTGACTATGCAATTTTTTTTGAATTTTGACATATGCAATTTTTTTGAATTTTTGACATATACATTTTTTTTATTTTGACATATGCAATTTTTTTTTTGAATTTTGACATATACATTTTTTTTTGAATTTTTGACTAAAAGACCAGTATGGTACTTAGATCAAAAGATCATATTCATTTATTAACTTAATTTCCAAATTGTTCTTTAACAACTTAACTTAAAACCCATCGTGTTTGAACTTATGTTTCCATTCGTGATCCCATTTGATGATTTGACCCTTAGTCAATCTAAGCCATTCCTTAAGCTTGAAGTACACCTCTTTAGAAAGAAAAGAAGAATAGATTTAGAAAGCCCATGAGAAGGTTTTGGAGACCTAAAAAGATGTTCCTTTCCAACCCTAATATCTGTTAGGGTTCGGTCATTTTCTTTCCGGGGTATTTATCGACCTTGCGTTCCCTTTTGTTTCATTTCATGGCCTTGATGTAACATTTGTAGTGTATTGGCCTTTTGATTTGACATTTGGCTTTTTGCCTTGCTTTTGCTTTTCTATCCTTTTCTTTTCTTTTCTTTGCTTTGGAACGGATCTCCCCCATTTTTTTTTATGACGGCCTCCAACTAAGATGGCGGGTATTCTTGGTAGTCTATTTTAAGCCTCGTTCCGACATCATGGGCCGAGTGTAAAACAGAATTTTACTTTAAAACGAATGATTTGTACTTTATACTTTTGGTCAAGCTTTTGATATTCTTCAGGACTTGGCATCTCTTGTTACTCACGAATCAAACGTGTCAGTGTGTGCAGTAATGGGTTTGAAGTTAAATTATTCAGACTAACAAAGAAATTTGAATTTATAAATTTTCTGATTCCACTGGTCTTTGTACCATACTGATCGACTCTTTAACCTAAGGGTAGTATTTCTTAAGGTGTAAACCATTCCAAGGATGATTTAGCTCTTCTCCTTCTGCATTAATAAGACGATAAGCATTACCAGGAAAAGCGTGCGATACAACATAAGGTCCTTCCCAATTGGGTTGGAGCTTAGAACGCGGACCACCAGGTTTTACAAAAATTTCTTTTAACGACCATCTCACCGACTTTGAACTTTCGTTCAATGACTTTCTTTTGATAAAAACGTGCTAATCTGTTTTGATAAGCTTTTGCATGATTAGCAGCTGACCACCTTTTCTCGTCTAAAAGTTCCAATTGGGCAAGGAGTGCTGAACGATGTTCATCAATGGAAAATTCCTTGTTCAATTGTACTCTTAATGACGGTATAAGGACCTCATATGGAACTACCGCCTCCATTCCAAATGTTAAGGAATAAGGAGTTTGCCCAGTGGGCGTGCGGATTGAAGTTCGGTAGGCCCATAGAGCCTCAACCAATTTTTCTGGCCAATCTGCGAATTTGTTAGATTTACACATCTTTTTGATAATTTTTATCAAAGTCTTATTAGTTGCCTCTGCTTGGCCATTGCCTTGCGGATAATAAGGAGATGAATGATGCAATGCAATTTTATACCTGTTGCAGAGGTCCTTCAATTCCTGTGACACGAACTGCGGTCCGTTGTCGGTGACGATGGTACTTGGAATTCCGAATCTTGTGATGATGTTCTTCATGATGAACTTGCAGACGGTTGATGCTTTGATCTCCACGTATGCTTCAGCTTCTGCCCACTTGGTGAAGTATTCCGTTGCCGTGAGAATGAAAGATTTTTGCTTGACGCCGGAATCTGGGTTACCAAGGGGTCCAATAATGTCGAAAGCCCACATGGAGAAAGGCCATGGGGAAGAAACAGGATGGAGTGAAGATGCAGGAGAATGAATTTTGTCGGCGTGAAGTTGACACTTAGCACACCTACGGACATATCCTATGCAGTCTTCTTCCATGGTTGGCCAATAAAATCCTTGTCTAAGGATTTTCTTTGCTAGCATCTGTCCATTGACATGGCCACCACAGATTCCACTATGAGCTCCTTCCATAACCTTCCAAAGCTCATCTTCGTCTAGACATCTCAGAAGAACTCCATCAAAACCTCTTTTGTACAGTGCTCCCCCAACTAGGGTGTATCGTCGAGCAACTCTCCTGATAGCTCTTTTTTCCTCAGTTGTAGCTTCTTCAGGATACGATTGATCTTCCCAATATTTTGCAATTTCATAATACCATGACTTTTGTTCATCATCCATCTCTTCTAACAGCTCTATCAACATGATTTCTCTTTTCTCCACAATACTTCCATCTTTGAATTTCTTCAGCAACTTCTCCTTAGTTCTAAGAAATGAAGGATCTTTCACGGCGGGTGAAAGACGCCTATGAACTATGATTGATTCGGATTGCTTGTTGATAGGAAAATCAAGAGAAGATGCAAGTGAAGCTAGAGCGTCAGCTAAGATGTTTTGATTTCTAGGGACATGGACAAAGATCAACTTTGTGAAAAGCTTTGAATAAGCAGAAGTAAGTTCTTGATATGGCTTGAGCTTGGGATCAAGAGTTCGATACTTGGTCAGCACTTGGTGAAGAATTAATTGGCTATCACCCACAATCCTGAGTTTGGTTGCACCATGGAAATGAGCAGCCTCGAGGCCAGCAAGAAGTGCCTCGTATTCAGCTATGTTATTGGTGACTGGAAAGTCAAGCTGAAAGGCTTGTGGAATGGTGTCACCTTCAGGTGATAACAGAACGATTCCGATCCCCTTTCCATGAGAATTCGGAGCTCCGTCAAAATGCAGAGTCCACATATCATCTCTGATTTGATTTACGGACATCAGTTCCTCATCCGGAAACTCTGATCGTACTGGATCAAATCGAGGAAGGGGATGATGAGCGAGATGTTCTGCTATGGCATAGCCCTTGATCGCTTTCTGTTGAATGTAAATGATATCGAATTGGGATAGAAAGCTTTGCCATCGCGCTAACCTATCAGTAAGAACAGATTTCTCCAGAAGGAATTTGATCGGATTCATCCTAGCGATGAGATGGACTTCATGGGCCAGAAAATAATGCTTCAATTTCTGCACAACCCAAACTAATGCTGCACATGTTTTCTCCATCGCCGTGTATCTCTGTTCAGCGGGGTTGAGAAGTTTGGAGAGATAGTAGGCTGCCCTCTCTTTTCCTTCTTCATCTTCTTGTGCTAGGACAGCCCCCACTGCATCATCCAGGACAGAAATATAAAGTATCAATGGTTTGCCTGGAGATGGTGGTCTCAAAACAGGAGGACTTGCCAAATAGTCCTTTAATCCATCAAATGCCTCCTGACACTTATCGTCCCAATTGAATTTGACTCCTGGCTTAGTAAGCTCGTAAAACGGCTTACACCTTTGTGAGTGCTGGGAGACAAAACGGCGAATAAATTGTAACCTCCCGATTAATTCTCTTAACTCTTTCAAGTTTTTGGGAGGTGGCATTTCTCTGATAGCTTTCGCCTTATTGAGATCGATCTCAATTCCCCGTTTGCTGACAATGAATCCAAGTAATTTCCCTGAAGATACCCCGAATACACATTTCTTGAGGTTCATCTTCAACTGATATTCTCTCGATCTCTCTAATACCCTTGCCAAAACTTTGGCGTGCTCAGCCTTCGTTTTAGACTTAACCAATAAGTCATCCACATACACTTCCAAATCTATATGTATCATGTCATGAAATATTGCCATCATAGCCCTTTGATAAGTGGCTCCAGCGTTCTTCAATCCAAATGGCATGACGACATAACAATATGTTCCCCAAGGTGTAGTGAATGAAGTCTTCTCTTGATCCTCTTCTGCCAGCTTAATCTGGTTGTATCCTGAGAATCCATCCATAAACGATAATGTTTCATAGCCAGCAGTGTTATCGATGAGTACATCAATATGAGGCAATGGAAAATCATCTTTAGGACACGCCCGGTTCAGATCGCGGAAGTCAATGCAAATTCTGACCTTCCCGTCCTTTTTCATAACCGGGACTATGTTGGCCACCCATTGTGGATAAAGGACAATGTAGGTGCTTAGAATGACCATGTGATTAACATGAAATATCTATGTTGTTTAGTGTAAACTAACCTATTAAAAACAGTAACTAAAGTGCAGTGATCGCCAGAAACTTTTAACTAAAAAGTTTGAAAAGAGATATGATCGCCTACCTTTCAAAAGCGGAAGATTGAGTCCTTGGTTCCCCTTCCTCAGCCGGCTGAAGAAAGAGAGCCCTTTCTTTGCTTTTTGTTCTTGCTGTGGAATTTGAGGTTGAGGATCGTCCAGAAGTTGTGCTTGATTTCCCCTTTTGATCTCTTGTTGTTGTTGAGTGCAGAAGAGACAGAAACAGAATAAAGAAGAATGATGATGAGAATTTAAGTAGAAGCAGTATCTGAACTAATCATGATGTTAAGCATATTTAAAACAGCAAACTCACTTGTTTAATGGCTTTGAAACCCCTTTAGTCAAGTAGGTTTTAAAAGATTATGCTGTGGTGTGTGTTTGCGTGAAGTGAATATAAAGAATGAAACTAATGAAATGAATGCAGTAATGAAAAAACTTATGCCCAATCGGTTGAAACTCTGAAATGATGAAGATCTTGAAAGGGACGCCGACTTCTGGGAATGGCAGCGCTCCGGCGTTACGACGTTGTTGCTTCGATCTTCGACTCGCTATAACGCTATGGCTCAACTCAACTCAACTCTTTTCTTTTCTTTTTTTTTTTTAACTCTTCAACATGCAGGGTATTTATAGGCATTTCTTGCGTTCGCGATTAACATTAGAAAACTCCGAATTTATCCATCTTAACCGACAGATAATTACTGATTAATTCATCTTTATCTGTAATTATCTAAAACGCGTCCACCTTGGCTGACGCCTTTCAGATTAATTAAGATAAGGATAAATATCCGGGAAAACTTATCTTTATTTTTATTAGGTAAAACGCGTCCACATGTGTAGACGTCTTTTACACTAATTAAGATAAGGATAAACATCCGGAGGGGAAGTTAAAATCACTTAGGAAACCTAAAACGCGTCGACATGTCCAGACGCCTTTTAGTTAATTAATAAATTAATTAAAATTCAAATTTAAACGTTAAAACATGAATAAACTATAAATCGCGTCCACACAGGTTGACGCGTTTTAGAATTCTGAATCGCGTCCACACAGGTTGACACGTTTTAGAAAGAATTATGAATCGCGTCCACACAGGTTGACACGTTTTAGAATTCTGAATCGTGTCCACACAGGTTGACACGTTTTAGAATTTCTGCATCTTTTAACTGAAATTTGAGCTAAAATCAATTTAATTGATTAACTTAAACATGTCTGTTAAACCCGACACTCAAAAATATTAATAAAAATTAATCAATGATTAATTATCAGACCATTCTGAGGCATTATTATATGATATGAAATTTACTCAAAATGATGTCAAAATTAGCGTGTCTACAGCTGCCTCACCTTGGCATCGTCTTTGCAAGGGAGTGAAATGAAATAGAATGTACTGAAAAGGTGATGCCAAGATGTGATGAGACACGCTCTTAACATCACATGATTAGAATTTTTCTCAAAATCATCAATGAAGATAGCTCAAGGAAATCAATGGAATCAATCCTGTCTGGATGAAGTAGACAAGAAAATAAAATAAAGTCGATCAACCTCCTCGGAGTGGGAAGTACCCCAGGTCGTAGACACTGTAGGTTTCATCATGGGGAGCGTTTGCCAGCCAATGTGGACGTGCTACAGCCATGATGGATCTTAAAAGAAAACAAGAATATCGGATAAATAATCCAATCAAGGATAGAATTCCAAGGATATCTTTAAGCGAACCTCAAAGATAATCAAGATACTCAATTCGGAATGGAATATTTCATATCATGTTGAAGTTATTTGATTTAATGGTCTGAAACTTAATCAGTAATTAATTCTTATTACAATGATTTCAAAGTCCTATATGATGCATGCTGGGCTAAAAGAAAAATATAAAGTCAAAAAAAATATAAATTAATCAAGGATAATATTGTTAAATTGTTATTAATGAGTCAAGATACCAATTCTTGTAATTCAGTGCTAAGCCGAAGCTCGTTTATCCACGCACCGTTTCACAAAAGTGGAACCATCGTCCCCACTAATTAACAATCCAACGGCCTATCCATGCGATTAAGAATCCTCTGGAATTATCACTGTTTTTGTTGTAGGGGAACTCAAATTCCAGTTTCATCAAAACCACAAGGTCCTTGATATAGTCTAATAAATATTTAACATATAGTAATGTGAATGCTTTACATAGAAGAGTACAAGGGTAGAAATAACCGTCTTTTTAGCCACGGTCGGGACTTGAATTCCACAATGGGATTTTCTTGATATTTCCAGCTTTGCTCAGGCTTTCTTGAATTTCCTGCAATCAAAATTATTAGTTCCAAACAAATATTCAATTAAAACATTAAAATCACAGGATTTCGGAAAAATAGCAGATTTGCTAAAACGCGTCGTGTCGCGCAGACGCCATTTAACTTTGAAGCGCGTCAGGTATCCTAGACGCCTTTTACTCATAGAAACAGGTTTCTGGTTGTTCTCTACCCGAACTCCAACTCTATCAATGCACATCCCTTTTCCAATCCGGAAAAGGTCTACTTAGGATCGCAATTCCTCCTATATAAACACCCTTAGGTTATTCCCAAGCAATCCCATCATAATCCAAAGATCCAAAGGAGAGTTTTCTTCCAAATTTTCAAGGTTTCTTCAAGGTTTTCAAGCTTCCCAAGCTTCAAGAAGGAGGAACTCCGAAAAAGAGAGATGAAGATGTCTCTAGAGAAGTTTGCAGATATAGAGAATCATCTCAATGGAAGAAATCCCAATCTTCAAGTAAGTTCAATCAACTTTCTTTCATGTTCTTCATGTCTTTCATCATGCTCTTCATCATGCTCTTCATCAAACTTCCTTTTTCTTTCAGAATTACCCCATGTTTCCTGGCCCAAGAAAGTTCACGTCTCTCCCTTGGATTCGTAAACTTGCAAAAAGTGTTAAGCTTTCTATGCAAGTGTTCATATCCAAGTAGGATCTTCAAGGACTTGTAGTACTCGCTAAGAATTACAAAAGTGCGAACGTAGACTGGGCGGCTATGGGCGCCTTGATCGAGTGGTGGCATCCCCAAACTCATACGTTCTTCTTCCAAGATTTCGAGTGCACAATCCTTCTAGAAGAGGCGGAACTTTTATTAGGTCTCCCAAAGACCAGAGACAACCGAGACAAGATAGCCCTGACAAAAGAGAGAATCACCGGTCAACAGTTATTGACATCGATCATGAAGGATCCTTCAGAAGCTAAAGGATGCCTCACGAAGAAGGAGATCAATCTTGCAAAACTAGCCGAGTGGACTCTTTATGAAATTGAAGATTTAAGGGAGGATGAGGCAGAAGATGTAACAAAAGCTCTCGTTACATGCCTTGCCGGTGCCTTATTCTTTCCTGCACAGGATAACATCTTGGAAGACGATCAAATTAATGCTATTTGCGCAATTTTCGAAGGTAAATCTATTAGCACTGCTCTCTTAGCATATCTCTACAGTGGACTTTCTGCAGCTTCTGTGGGTCGTCCTCCATATGGATGCATGCTACTCTTTGCCTTGTGGGTTGAACTTCACTTCAAATTCGAGCATAGCAAGAAAAGGCCTCTGAATCCATCTCAGATCTTCTTGAATAGTCCAATTCATTGCATTGCTAATATTGTAAAGTTCAATGAGTACATGGTCAACAAGGTTCCAAAACTCAAGACCCGAGCCGATTGGAGAGAGTATTTGAAACTCATGACATCCGACATATTCGACTCGTCTCCACTTGCTCTTGTTGGAAAACCAGTTTGGGTGCGCCGTACAGCAGGAGCAGACCTCAAGTTAATTGGAGCCACTGAGTTTGTGTTATACAATCCACACAGGTGCCTTACTCAACTTAGCTTGGCTCGTCGTGAGTTCCCTGAATTCTCTCCCACACTCCCAATCAAGAAGCGCGACTTGGAGTCCGATGAAGATTATGAAGCCATACAAACCATCATTACTCTATGGAATCTTGGCTTTAGCTATCGTGTAAGATCCTCTAAAGACAGAGATAAAGGATTGAAATTTCCTTATCTTAAAGATCTTCATGATATTCTCCCTTGAATGTCCTCTTTCTCTTTTTGATTTTGATGTAATAATAAAGATTGATTCAATTGAATAAAGAACGATTTTTCATGCCTTAGAATCTTTCTCCAACCTTCTGTGATGTGCACATGATTTTTCCTTAAGTAAAAACCTGATTTTTCCTGAAAATTCAACAATTCGGATTCTGTAAAATGTAAAACGCGTCCACTCAGAAAGACGCCTTTCAAACTATAATTATTTTCCCGAAATTCAATTTAATCCTTAAAAACCCGATTTAAGCTTAAAACGCGTCTACCCCTATAGACGCCTTTCAACTCTCTCTCCTACTTTTCCCAGGATTCTGCCATTAATTCCATGATTAATTCCCTAAAATGCGTCCAGTAGTCAAGACGCCTTTCATGATTTTCCTGTGTACGGCTCTGAACAGAACCTGAAACGCGTCTACCCATGTGGACGTGTTTCAACCAATTCAAACAGCTGTCCTTTACCGCTTCAACTTATGCGCCCTAAAAAGCGTCTTCCTGAGTCGACGCCTTTCACCCTTTTCGTTACAGACCCGCGAAGGCCCTCCTTTCTTCCTCACTTTCACAAAAATTTCCTCTCTCCACCGAGCTCCGGCGATTTCTCCGGTGATCTCTCCCTCAAAACTCCTTCTCTAGAGCTATGGAACACGGTGAAGGATCAAGGAAGAAGAAGGCCTTGGCCAAGAGGAGGCGGAGGCAAGAAGAAGAAGCTCCCGAGGAGGTGCCGGCGGCGTTAGCCGAGGCGGCGGCCTTCTTGGAGGAGGAGCTCCCTCCACCGGCGCCCATGGCGGTGGAAGAGGAAGAGGAGGGCGACCTCCACACGGTGAGTTTCCTGTGGAATGAATGGGCAAGGAAAAGAGGGGAGAAAGGGGTTCATGAAGGAACCCGGAATCTGGACTTGAAAGGCGTCCAGACCAGGTGACGCCTTTCAAAAGGCGTCGCCCTTGGTCGACGTCTTTCAAGATAAATTCTGAATTTTTTAATTATTAGAAAATATTTTTGAATTGCGTCAATTCATGTGGACGTGTTTTAAAACACGTCTGTGTATGCTGACGCCTTTCAAAACAGAAAGTGAATTTTCCTGTTTTTATTAATTATTGACCCTATTTTTTTGTTGTTTTTATTTGCAGGGAGTGATGAGGGCTAGGATCTCTTGGGACCTAGTTATAGGGGCTTATAGAGGGCTCCCGGATTTCCAGAAGGCGCGCCTGCGCCGGATGGGGTTCGGTGAGATACTAGACATCGAGCCATTTTGGCTCGATCTAGTCTTGTTGCAGGCGCTCAGGGAGCGTTGGCATGCGGAAAGCCGGGCTTTCCTAATGCCGTGGGGACATATGGTCCCCACCCTAGAGGATGTGGCCAGGATCACCGGCCTCCGGGTAGAGGGCCGACCGGTGAGTGGGGTGACTTACCCCGACTATCGAGGATTGGCAGAGGCCTTGTTAGGGATAGAGGTGTCTAGCATGGGCAGAGAATCCAGGATGGTCCCCAGGGTAGAAGTAGAGGCTGCCCTAGGTCTAGACGAGCCCCGGCATCGGTCTGACGAGACCCGGGAGGAGTTTAGGGACAGGCTAGCAGAGTCGTCCTCTGCCATCTACTGTAGGGACCCTAGCCAGGTAGAGGAGGTAGACCGACAGCTTAGGGTCTTTCTTGTCTTTTTCTTCGGTCGGTTGCTCTTCGGTACGAAGGGCGACCATATCCACTGTAGATTTTTGTATCTGTTAGATGATCTAGATAGCTTAGGGGAATACGCTTGGGGTGCGGCCCTCCTGGCCCACCTGTTTGCAGATCTATCCGCGGTCACTCCGGACCGCGAGACTACTGTCAGCGGCTTCTCGCCGTTCCTTCAGGTATTAAATTATTTATTCATGATATGCAATATGATATGATGCTTTTCTAACTTATATGTTCATGCATGCAGGTGTGGAGCTACCATTATTTCCCGCTCGGCAGAGCGCGGATTGTTCATCCAGATGCCGTCCCATTGGCCTGCCGTTGGCAGCCAATTGTGGACACAGCTCCGCAGTACCATCAGCTGACGGCCCTCCGCCGTCAGTTTCTAGATTATCCAGAGCTATTGGTAAGTTTTTAACTTGTTCAAAATTTTTTT
This sequence comes from Zantedeschia hybrid cultivar, assembly GCA_030544215.1. Taxonomy (NCBI): domain Eukaryota; kingdom Viridiplantae; phylum Streptophyta; class Magnoliopsida; order Alismatales; family Araceae; genus Zantedeschia; species Zantedeschia hybrid cultivar. Next base: position 10,389,465 of record JARZZO010000016.1, read on the forward strand.
TTATTAAATGCAATTCTTTATTCCTTAAGTACAATTTATTTATGAATGCATCTAACCTATATGCAGGTGATCTGGCGCCCGTATCTGGGCATGAACGAGGAAGGTCAGCCATGGGTGACGGCTGGCAGGAGGCGATTTGGGAGGCAGATGTGGGTGCACTGCCTCAACGAGATCGAGCCCCTCCGCCTCCGGCTCGTGATGAGGACGCTGGGTCTCCATCAGGAATGGATAGATGAAGAGGTCCCGGAGGGTGTGGGGAGGAGCATGAGGGGCAAGCAATCCCTCACCGACTGGCGTGCCAAGTTCCCGGAGCAGTACGAGGACTGGCACCGTCGGGGCATCAGAGTAGAGTCCCGTGCGAAGAGTAGCGAGGGCTACCTCCAGCAGTACCGGGTTCATTATGCCGACCAGCTGCGGCTCCTCCGACCACTCGATGTAAGTATGCATTCATGCGTCTTTAATTTTATTATTATCTTGATTTATGTTGGTGAATGAATGTATGTATATGTGATTTGCAGGATGCTCGTGATGCGGTCATCATCGACCTCCGGGCCCGACTACATGATGCTGAGGCCCAACTCGAACAGGTCCAGAAAGAGCTCTTCGATCTGGTATGTATGAATGAATATGAATGCATGTTTTAATTAATTGTTTGTTTTAGCGATTAACCACTGACAGTGTTCTTTTGGTGCAGCGAGCCGTCTACACCCAGGCGGCTCCCCCTACCTATGGAGCTTCTTCTTCATCATCCTTCGCCGTGCATGATGCTGCCTTGGCTGACCTCCAGAGTCAGCTTGCTTCTGCCATCCACCGGGCTTCTCTTGCGGAGGAGGACCGTGCTGCTCGGGTAAGTTTTGATTTTTGAATTTGACTTGACTTACTTGATTGTCTTGAACTAACAAAATCTTCTTCTGCAGGTAGCTGAGCTCCAAGAAGCCCTTCAGAGGGCTGAAGCGGATGCCTATGCTACAGCGACTCGTGCCGAGGCTGATGCAGAGCGGATCCGAGCTCTAGAGGAGTAGGTGGCCCGACTTTCGGTTGGAGATCTTGCGCGCCTCCAGACTCGCCTGGAGGTCATCAACGAGGAGCGAGAGCGGGAGAGGCAGGAGCAGCAGAGGATGGATGCTGAGATATCCGCTCTTCGGGTCCAGCTGGGCATTGCAGAGCACGAGCGCCGGAGTGTGGAGGAGAGGTACAGGCGTGCTCGACAGCGTGCGCAGGAGCGCGGTTTGACGAGCGCTTTTACCGCCAGCGCTGTCGTGTCTTCTGGCCAGGCGGGGCCGAGCACGATGGGGCCACCTCCACCTCCTAGCCGAGGACCAGCACCAGACGCACCTGACGAGGCCCAGAGCCAGTTAGATGAGGGCGGAGGGGAGAGCCAGCCTTGAGGGCTTATGTACTTCTTTTCTTTTCATGTATCATGTATAAAACACTTTTGATATATACATGAAACTTTTGGGCTCCAATCTCGTGTTCCTGTGCTTATCTGTACAACACTTAGCAAACAGGTTAAGTATCTATTTAGGCTTAGCCCCTTGCCTGACCAAACAAATGGTCAATCAACCTTTTCCTTGAATAAATAGTCAAGGGGCATAGCCTTTATTAATAAAGGTAATAAGAATAATCAGACTTAAGCAAAATGCAACATGCAAGCAAATAGATGCTCACTGAAAATAAAAGGAATGAAACACATTAAATGCAACAAGCAAATGCTAATCGAAATATTTTTGTGGTTTTGAAATATTCATTTTCGTTTGGGTTTTGAAATATGTATTCTTTTTTTTTTAGATTTTGATAAATGCACATTTTTTTTTTGAATTTTTGACTATGCAATTTTTTTTGAATTTTGACATATACATTTTTTTTTAATTTTTTTGACATATGTAATTTTTTTTTGATTTTTTTGACATATGCAATTTTTTTTGAATTTTGACATATGCAAATTTTTTTGAATTTTGACATATACATTTTTTTTGAATTTTTGAATTTTGACATATGTAATTTTTTTTGAATTTTGACATATGTAATTTTTTTTTGAATTTTTGACATATGTAATTTTTTTTTGATTTTTGACTATGTAAGTTTTTTGATTTTTGACTATGTAATTTTTTTGATTTTTGACTATGTAATTTTTTTTTGAATTTTTGACTAAAAGACCAGTATGGTACTTAGATCAAAAGATCATATTCATTTATTAACTTAATTTCCAAATTATTCTTTAACAACTTAACTTAAAACCCATCATGTTTGAACTTGTGTTTCCATTCGTGATCCCATTTGATGATTTGATCCTTAGTCAATCTAAGCCATTCCTTAAGCTTGAAGTACACCTCTTTAGAAAGAAAAGAAGAATAGATTTAGAAAGCCCATGAGAAGGTTCCGGAGACCTAAAAAGATGTTCCTTTCCAACCCTAATATCTGTTGGGGTTCGGTCATTTTCTTTCCGGGGTATTTATCGACCTTGCGTTCCCTTTTGTTTCATTTCATGGCCTTGATGTGACGTTTGTAGTGTATTGGCCTTTTGATTTGACATTTGCCGTTTGTTTTTGCTTTTCTATATATTTTTTTTTTCTTTCTTTGCTTTGGAACGGATCTCCCCCATTTTTTATGACGGCCTCCTACTAAGATGGCGGGTGTTCTTGGTAGTCTATTTTAAGCCTCGTTCCGACACCATAGGCCGAGTGTAAAACATAATTTTACTTTAAAAGAAATGATTTGTACTTTATACTCTTAGTCAAGCTTTTGATATTCTTAAGGACTTGGCATCTCTTATTATTCACGAATCAAACGTGTCAGTGGGCAGTAATGGGTTTGAAGTTAAATTATTCAGACTAACAAAGAAATTTGAGTTTATAAATTTTCTGATTCCACTGGTCTTTGTACCATACTGATCGACTCTTTATCCTAAGGGTAGTATTTCTTAAGATGTAAACCATTCCATAGATGATTTAGCTCTTCTCCTTCTGCATTAATAAGACGATAAGCATTACCAGGATAAGCGTGCGATACAACATAAGGTCCTTCCCAGTTGGGTTGGAGCTTAGAACGCGGGCCACCAGGTTTTACAAAAATTCTTTTAACGACCATTTCACCGACTTTGAACTTTCGTTCAATGACTTTCTTTTGATAAAAACGTGCTAATCTGTTTTGATAAGCTTTTGCATGATTAGCAGTTGACCATCTTTTCTCGTCTAAAAGTTCCAATTGAGCAAGGAGTGCTGAACGATGTTCATCAATGGAGAATTCTTTGTTCAATTGTACTCTTAATGACGGTATAAGGATCTCATATGGAACTACCGCCTCCATTCCAAATGTTAAGGAATAAGGAGTCTGCCCAGTGGGCGTGCGGATTGAAGTTCGGTAGGCCCATAGAGCCTCAACCAATTTTTCTGGCCAATCTGCGAATTTGTTAGATTTACACATCTTTTTGATAATTTTTATCAAAGTCTTATTAGTTGCCTCTGCTTGACCATTGCCTTGCGGATAATAAGGAGATGAATGATGCAATGCAATTTTGTACCTGTTGCAGAGGTCCTTCAATTCCTGTGACACGAACTGCGGTCCGTTGTCGGTGACGATGGTACTTGGAATTCCGAATCTTGTGATGATGTTCTTCATGATGAATTTGCAGACGGTTGATGCTTTGATCTCCACGTATGCTTCAGCTTCTGCCCACTTGGTGAAGTATTCCGTTGCCGTGAGAATGAAAGATTTTTGCTTGATGCCGGAATCTGGATTACCAAGGGGTTCAATAATGTCGAAAGCCCACATGGAGAAAGGCCATTGGGAAGAAACAGGATGGAGTGAAGATGCAGGAGAATGAATTTTGTTGGCGTGAAGTTGACACTTGGCACACCTACGGACATATCCTACGCAGTCTTCTTCCATGGTTGGCCAATAAAATCCTTGTCTAAGGATCTTCTTTGCTAGCATCTGTCCATTGACATGGCCACCACAAATTCCACTATGAGCTCCTTCCATAACCTTCCAAAGCTCATCTTCGTCTAAACATCTCAGAAGAACTCCATCAAAACCTCTCTTATACAGTGCTCCCCCAACTAGGGTGTATCGTTGAGCAACTCTCCTGATAGCTCTTTTTTCCTCAGTTGTAGCTTCTTCAGGATACGATTGATCTTCACAATATTTTGCAATTTCATAATACCATGGCTTCTGTTTATCATCCATCTCTTCTAACAGCTCCATCAACATGATTTCTTTTTTCTCCACAATATTTCCATCTTTGAATTTCTTCAGCAACTTCTCCTTAGTTCTAAGAAATGAAGGATCTTTCACGGCAGGTGAAAGACGCCTATGAACTATGATCGATTCAGATTGCTTGCTGATAGGAAAATCAAGGGAAGATGCAAGTGAAGCTAGAGCGTCAGCTAAGATGTTTTGATTTCTAGGGACATGGACAAAGATCAATTTTGTGAAAAGCTTTGAGTAAGCAGAAGTAAGTTCTTGATATGGCTTAAGCTTGGGATCAAGAGTTCGATACTTGGTCAGCACTTGGCGAAGAATTAATTGGCTATCACCTACAATCCTAAGTTTGGTTGCACCATGGAAATGAGCAGCCTCGAGACCAGCAAGAAGTGCCTCGTATTCAGCTATGTTATTGGTGACTGGAAAGTCAAGCTGAAAGGCTTGTGGAATGGTGACACCTTCAGGTGATAACAGAACGATTCCGATACCCTTTCCATGAGAATTCAGAGCTCCGTCAAAATGTAGAGTCCACATATCATCTCTGATTTGATTTACGGACATCAGTTCCTCATCCGGAAACTCTGATCGTACTGGATCAAATCGAGGAAGGGGATGATGAGCGAGATGTTCTGCTATGGCATAGCCCTTGATCGCTTTCTGTTGAATGTAAATGATATCGAATTGAGATAGAAAGCTTTGCCATCGCGCTAACCTATCAGTAAGAACATATTTCTCCAGAAGGAACTTGATCGGATTCATCCTAGCGATGAGGTGGACTTCATGGGCCAGAAAATAATGCTTTAATTTCTGAACAACCCAAACCAATGCTGCACATGTTTTCTCCATCGCCGTATATCTCTGTTCAGCGGGGTTGAGAAGTTTAGAGAGATAGTAGGCTGCCCTCTCTTTTCCTTCTTCATCCTCTTGTGCTAGGACAGCCCCCACTGCATCATCCAGGACAGAAATATAAAGTATCAATAGTTTGCCTGGAGATGGTGGTCTCAAAACAGGAGGACTTGCCAAATAGTCCTTTAATCCATCAAATGCCTCCTGACACTTATCGTCCCAATTGAATTTGACTCCTGGCTTAGTAAGCTCGTAAAACGGCTTACACCTTTGTGAGTGCTGGGAGACAAAACGGCGAATAAATTGTAACATCCCGATTAATCCTCTTAACTCTTTCAAGTTTTTGGGAGGTGGCATTTCTCTGATAGCCTTCGCCTTATTGGGATCGATCTCAATTCCCCGTTTGCTGACAATGAATCCAAGCAATTTCCCTGAAGATACCCCGAATACACATTTCTTGGGGTTCATCTTCAACTGATACTCTCTTGATCTCTCTAATACCCTTGCCAAAACTTTGGCATGCTCAGCCTTCGTTTTACACTTAACCAATAAGTCATCCACATACACTTCCAGATCTATATGCATCATGTCATGAAATATTGCCATCATAGCCCTCTGATAAGTGGCTCCAGCATTCTTCAATCCAAATGGCATGACGACATAACAATATGTTCCCCAAGGTGTAGTGAATGAAGTCTTCTCTTGATCCTCTTCTGCCAGCTTAATCTGGTTGTATCATGAAAAGCCATCCATAAACGATAATGTCTCATAGCCAGCAGTGTTATCGATGAGTACATCAATATGAGGCAATGGAAAATCGTCTTTAGGACACGCCCGGTTCAGATCGCGGAAGTCAATGCAAATTCTGACCTTCCCGTCCTTTTTCATAACCGGGACTATATTGGCCACCCATTGTGGATAAAGGACAACTCTAATGAATTTGGCTTTGTGTAATTTGTCGACCTCTTCCTTCATCTTTAAAGCCATTTGTGGGTGGAATCGCCTTAATTTCTGCTTGACCGGATTAGCTCCATCCTTTAATGTTAACCTGTGTTCAACTAAAGATGAGTCTAACCCCGGCATATCCTCATAACTCAAGGCGAAAGTGTCCTTATAATCCTTAAGCACTTGTACCATTGCCTTCTCATCCTCTGTAGAAAGATTTTTACTGACGAGGACAACCTTAGGTTCGTCTTCAGTCCCTAAGTTTATTTCTTTTGTGGGCTCTTCGACGGCAGCTGAGGGTTCATCAAATCTCTTCACTCCACTGGCATATGCCTCAGCTGCGTCCTCATCATCTTCCTCATCTTCAACAATGGGGTCCTTTTCATGCACTAACTCATATACCCCATACCCATCATTAACTGACTCATCGTCCGTACAATCTTCTGGCATCTGAATTTGATCTTCTAAAAGCTGAGGGATTAAAGAGCAAAAGGAACATTTATCAGCCAAATCCTGGAGGTATCTTTCTGGAATTTGCCTACCCTTAGGCTTCCTAGACTTCCTAACCTGACTAACCTGCCTAAAACTAGACTTCCTAACTTCACTAAACTGCCTATCATAACCTAATGAAGATGAAGCAGGATGAAAATCCTGGGATACAGGTGGAAATACAGGGGAATCCTCCCGTGGGGAGGGACAGAGTAGATCTAGGAGAGAATCTTGACCGACGGACCCGCGCGATGGGGTGTAATCGGACAAGTAAGATGTTTCCTCGATGAGGATTTGGGAAGAATTTGTTGCCAAATTGGCGTTTTTTTTTTTTGGATATCGGAGGAATTATACATGAAGAAGGAGTGAATACAAATGGAAGGGGAATCAGACGGAGGAAGCGGCACCAAGGCCAGAGGATTAGGGGGATCATATAGCAATATGTCCCAGATCAAATCATACATCCTCTCTAGGTCGAGAGGAGGTTGTGGAATAAGGTCCCGAGGGGACAGAGTTATCATAACGGGCGGGGCCCGTGGAATATCTTCAATTATGACCCGCGACCAAGTCGGGGTCAAGAGTAGTGTACGAAAAAGAGTATGGAGCATTAGGACATGTGAAGGATATGTCCCCCTCCAGAGCAGATCTGTTGTATAACCAGCTTCATAGGGGTCATCTGGCTCCCCTTCATCAGTTTGTTCGGACAGCAGTATCCGCTTGTCAAAGATTGCGCCAGGGCTCTCAATTAGCACGTCAATCTGCGGTGGCCACTTGGGTTCTGCAGGATCCAGAAATAGTCTGTTCAGTGCTATGTATAGGTCCCTCAGGTCGAACCATCTGTACCATTCACATTCGGGATCATGAAATTTCCTCCTTTTCATAGGCCACAAAGCCTCCAAGGATTGGTACGTAAGTAATTCGGAACAATGTCTGGCCAAATCCCTCCCATATATGTCATGGAAGTCGAAACATGAAGTAATGACCACCGTGTTGTCGTGACTAAGTATGGGCCCATTCACGAAGTGTGTATATAGAGTCCATGTTAAGGGATCTCGGCCTTCTTTCAGTGGTGTGGACATTGTTTCCAAGATTTCTTGACCATCTTCTTGCTGAACCCTGTCTTGCTTTAGTTTCCTCGGCCTATAGCCCAGACCGCTTCCAGGTACTGCCCGATGATCTTTAACAGGAGTGGTCCTGCCTTGCAACTGTGTGCCCAGACCTTTCCCAGGCTCGTAGCCGTTCTTCATCATGATTCTCCATCCTGGGGTACTCATGCACTTCCCCCTTTTGATAGCATCTAATGGATATGGAGAAATGGTAGCGGCTTTCAAAGGATCAGCCACTGGACGGTAGACCTGTAATACCGACAGAAAAGGTTGTCGGCCAGGTAAAACAGCAGACTTAATATTCAATGTATGAGCAGCAGCAAGGATCGGCATGCTCGTCACTTTAATAATTCGTCCTTTGTAAGGGAATTTGAGGCATTGGTGATTCGTAGAAGGAATCGCCTCAAGAGTTTTGATATAAGGACGTCCCAGAATGGCATTTATGGAATGGTCGATTTCTAGAATATGAAATTCGACCTCTGCATGACTTACTGGACCTAGCTCCACCTTTAAATAAACCATTCCCAGAGGGGAACGGGTAGAATTGTCATATGCCGTAACTGAGATGGGGCTAGGCAGCCATTTCCCCTTGGGCACACCGCATAGCTCCAGGGTCTTTGGAGGTAAAACATTAATTGAAGCCCCTGTATCAACCAGGCATGCATCCACGGCCTTCTTGCAGATATTGACCGTGATGCTCAGAGCCATGCTTCTAGCGGCTGGCGGTGCTAGTTCCGATGTGTGAAATGTAATTGAGGGCTGATCCTCCTGAGGAACTAGTAGTGCTGCAATTTTCTCTACCGGCACGTCTTCGTTAACCATCACCTTTTGTAGGTATTCCATTAAGGCTTCTTGGTGAATCTTGAACCTTTTAATCAATTCAAGCACAGTGATCCGTGCTGGTGTTCTGTCCAGATGTTTCAACAAGTCATATTGAGTGCCTGGTGCACTCTCTTCATTATGGGCTTCCTCAGTCAGCTGTGATGGGCCGTCTCTGACTGTGGACTGAGGAAAGACCTTGTTGAAAATCCTTCCACTCCGGAGCGCATGTTCCTCGACCGTGGAGGACCCGGGTGACACCTTGAGTACCGCAGAATCGGGTGGCGTAAGTGATGCAGAGGGTTGATGCGTAGGTGGTGGCGTTGGGTTAGGTGGTGATGGCGCGGTGCGGATTAAAGGCCTAGATGGTTGGATGGTAGATGGGTACGCGGTTGGTGAAGTGGGGAATGGTACGCGTAATAGTGGTCTGGATGGTTGGGGCATATCTGGGTAAGTAGTGGTAGCGGGTGAGGTAGGAAATGGTACGCGTAATAATGGCCTAGATGGTAAAAGGGGCGCGTTATTGGTTTACGGGGGGGTAAATGATGGAGGCGTAGGAGTGCGGGGCGTAATGGGTCTAAGGAAGGTGGGTAATGGTAGTGGGTTATTGGGTGAGGGCGAGTGATATGTGGGTGTGGGTAGAGGGGTGATGGTAACGGGTTGTGGTCTGGGTATGTGGATGGTGCGGCGTGGTAGTCGCTCTGCGGTACTTTGAACGTGACCCGTTGAATAGAGAGAGGAAGAGTCCTCTATCCTCCATTGTTGCCCACGACCAGCCTCAGACTGGCTGTTCGTCAGAATGGGAGCAATTTGGTTCTGGTTCTGGTGCTCCGGGAGTGGATTCTGCACTATGCCCATGTTGGGTGGTGTTGCTGCTTGTGCCGGTGGTCTTGCTTGCTGCTGCTGCTGCTGTTGCGGTCTTCTCGCCTTCAGGGCTGATATATATTTCTTCATTTCTTCCCAGTCTATGCCGCCCTGCTCATTGAGATCATGAATATAATCTCTGAATTGGAAGCAGGTGTCAATGGTGTGCCCAGGTTGCCTATGGAAGTAGCAATATCTGGACGTATCGGCATTTTGAGGCCAGACGGCCTTTTCCCTTGGCAAAACTAAGGCATTAGCCGCCATTAAAACACTGAAGATATCGGCCAAGGATTCTGGGAGTGCCGGATATTCTGCCCTTTTCGGGCCTGGAGGTCTCCTCTGCTGGTTGTAGTCACCAGGAGGAGGGACATTGTGGTACGCCGGCGGTGCGCGTGGTTGGTACTGTGACTGTTGCTGCTGCTGATACTGCTGCTGCTGGGGTTGCTGGTACTGCTGTTGCCGTTGCGGCTGTTGCTGTAGCTGTTGCTGGTTCTGATTCTGATTCGGCTGCTGGGGCCGTTGATACTGTTGTTGGTACTGGGGGTTCTGCTGCTGTCTGTACCCTTGCTGCTGTGGCCTCTGGTACTGCTGCTGACTCCTCACGAACTGGGGCGAGTTATTGTTCATGGTACTCACTTGCTCATGAGAGAGCGTGCCCTCGGTAGTCGGACCTGTGCTGGAAGAGTTTGGCACTGCAGGCTTCCGAGGCGGAGGCCTGCTAGGTCTATGAGGATCAAAGACGCTAGAGAATGTAGCGTCCTTGAAAGCATTCTGGCAGTACCGTGCTCTTTCATAGAGCTCTGCCATGTTAGTCAAATTGTTCAAGGAGAGGACGAGCTTGAACTGGGGGGTGGCATTAGAAATTAACATTTTCACTTGTTCGGACTCGGACAAGTGATCCTTCACCTTTTCAGCCAGACCCCGCCACCTGTCAGCAAAACTGACAAACTCCTCATCAGGTTTCATCTTTTCTGCAATGAGGTCCGTGATAGACAAGGAGGGTGCAACTCTGTCCTGGTACCGTTGAATAAATTTGCGTGAAACAATACCGTAATCTTCTACTTCTGAGGGTTCCAGGGAAAAGAACCACTCGAGGGCTGGTCCCTCTAGAGATCTCCTGAACAAGAAGGCCAACGACCTCTTATCATTCTGCCAGAAAGAGGATTCATACATGAACTCCTTCAGGTGTGTGAAGGGGTTACCAGTACCGTTGTACTTTCGGTAAACTGGCATCTCAGAGGGTGGCAGATGGAATACTGGCAGGCTCGATAGACTGATCTCTGGCACAGCTTTGACCCCCATCATTTTCTGGAGGTTATTAAATTGCTCATCCATACGCTCCATTTTGGCCAGCAGCGTTTGTGTGGTCAGATCTGCTTGGGGAGGAGGAGGAGGAGGAGGTACTTGGTAGGCCTGCTGCCTAGAGTACGTTGGACAGGGTGGACAATAGAGGGGAGGTCCGGCAGAGCTTCCGCCATGCCCGAGGGCATTTTGATAAGCATGCGTTTGCGGTCTAGCCGGTTGCCTAGATGATGAAAGCTGCGGTCCAGCTGGCCGAGAAGTAATATGAAGGCCCTCCACGGCCTGATGGATATAAGGAGGAGGAAAAGAAGGTTGCTGAGGAACAGTAGGGGGAGCCACAGGGTTCGGCTCGGCAGGCTGCATGGGTGCCTTCCCCTTCAAAATAGATTGGATCGCCTCAAACTGCTGAGGGTCCAGTCGGGAGGCAAGAACTCCCAGAGCATTGATGAGATCCGTAGGATCAGAGGATGAGGGATCATTCTGATTCATGTCCCCCTCAAGATCAGGATTAGGGATCGCATATTCATGCGGAGGAGGATCAGGATATTGATCACGTGGATGCAAAAGAGGTGTCCGAACATTCCCATCTAGACGATATGGAATGGGGATAGAACTACGGGAGGCATCAGCATCTCTCCCACTCTCATAGTTGTATTCAGAATCCCGAGGGGCATTAGCATCTCCCTCGTAATTAACCATGGCGTCTGGAGCCACACTCAAGTCCCTACCTGATCGTAGCAACATGATGTTAGATTCCCTTTTCAAAGATTTAATCAAACAAGTTGTACAAAGATTAATCAAACAAGTGGATGCTTAACGTGATTTTAGGATTCCTTGTTGAGTTATTTGAATTGGATTAAACCACAATTTCGCTCAGGGAAAGGATCCTAGTTTCAGTTCAATTTCTACCGTTATTCTCTAAGGCTTTCTCTCACAACGCTTTCAGAATCTAACCAGGACTTCAATTGGTACAACCAGCCCGATGATCAAGGAGGAATACCTTGATTTTGGGGACTTATGGAGGTCTCAACGTCAATTTCTCTAGTCTGATCAAGGGACCAATCCAATCAGAGAGAGTTGCTGACGTCGAGTAATGTGTTCCTAAGAAGAGGAGGGTATTAGCCTCAATGCGTATGTCCTGTGGCCTGGATGGCCTCTAATGCTTAGTAAGTAATGGGTAGCTAGCACTCAAAACACAGAAATCTGGAAACTGAAAAAAATTAAGAAACTGTCTGAATCGCGTCGATGGTAGTCGACGCTATTCAAAACAGAACTTAATTTTTCGCAGAAGCAGATGCAGACAGCAGAGAAACTGTGAAGCCTGAAAGGCGTCTAGGGGTGTTGACGCGGTTTTGAAACGCGTCAGCGATCCTGGACGCTTTTCAGTTCGCAGAAACAATTTTCCAGGAGGATTTTCTGGGTTGAATCCTCCTCAAACAAGGTAAAAAGCAGTAAACAATCGACTCATGCAAAATTTTTTAGTTCCAGATTTTAAACAGGATGATTTACTAACTAACAACTAGAAAAACAATCAATCACACATCATTTTTATCACAAAAACAGCTTTTTGAATTAATCAAGGGGAGGGCAAGATCTTGCCACTGGGGTGTGCACGTGGTGCACGAGGGAAATTAATTAAACTAAACACTCACCAATTGGTGAGGACGTGTCCAGAGACACAAATGGTGCACCGTGGGTGCCCGATATGATGATAGCAAGAACAAAAAGAAACTAAAAGATGGCGAGACCAAGTCCCACCGTGATCGCCAAAAAAGCTGTAGGTGCTTAGAATGACCATGTGATTAACATGAAATATCTATGTTGTTTAGTGTAAACTAACCTATTAAAAACAGCAACTAAAGTGCAGTGATCGCCATAAACTTTTAACTAAAAAGTTTCAAAAGAGATATGATCGCCTACCTTTCAAAAGCGGAAGATTGAGTCCTTGGTTCCCCTTCCTCAGCCGGCTGAAGAAAGAGAGCCCTTTCTTTGCTTTTTGTTCTTGCTGTGGAATTTGAGGTTGAGGATCGTCCAGAAGTTGTGCTTGATTTCCCCTTTTGATCTCTTGTTGTTGTTGAGTGCAGAAGAGACAGAAACAGAATAAAGAAGAATGATGATGAGAATTTAAGTAGAAGCAGTATCTGAACTAATCATGATGTTAAGCATATTTAAAACAGCAAACTCACTTGTTTAATGGCTTTGAAACCCCTTTAGTCAAGTAGGTTTTAAAAGATTATGCTGTGGTGTGTGTTTGCGTGAAGTGAATATAAAGAATGAAACTAATGAAATGAATGCAGTAATGAAAAAACTTATGCCCAATCGGTTGAAACTCTGAAAGGATGAAGATCTTGAAAGGGACGCCGACTTCTGGGAATGGCAGCGCTCCGGCGTTACGACGTTGTTGCTTCGATCTTCGACTCGCTATAACGCTATGGCTCAACTCAACTCAACTCTTTTCTTTTCTTTTTTTTTTTTAACTCTTCAACATGCAGGGTATTTATAGGCATTTCTTGCGTTCGCGATTAACATTAGAAAACTCCGAATTTATCCATCTTAACCGACAGATAATTACTGATTAATTCATCTTTATCTGTAATTATCTAAAACGCGTCCACCTTGGCTGACGCCTTTCAGATTAATTAAGATAAGGATAAATATCCGGGAAAACTTATCTTTATTTTTATTAGGTAAAACGCGTCCACATGTGTAGACGTCTTTTACACTAATTAAGATAAGGATAAACATCCGGAGGGGAAGTTAAAATCACTTAGGAAACCTAAAACGCGTCGACATGTCCAGACGCCTTTTAGTTAATTAATCAATTAATTAAAATTCAAATTTAAACGTTAAAACAGGAATAAACTATAAATCGCGTCCACACAGGTTGACGCGTTTTAGAATTCTGAATCGCGTCCACACAGGTTGACACGTTTTAGAAAGAATTATGAATCGCGTCCACACAGGTTGACACGTTTTAGAATTCTGAATCGTGTCCACACAGGTTGACACGTTTTAGAATTTCTGCATCTTTTAACTGAAATTTGAGCTAAAATCAATTTAATTGATTAACTTAAACATGTCTGTTAAACCCGACACTCAAAAATATTAATAAAAATTAATCAATGATTAATTATCAGACCATTCTGAGGCATTATTATATGATATGAAATTTACTCAAAATGATGTCAAAATTAGCGTGTCTACAGACAACTCTAATGAATTTGGCTTTGTGTAATTTATCGACCTCTTCCTTCATCTTTAGAGCCATTTGCGGGTGGAATCGCCTTAATTTTTGCTTGACCGGACTAGCTCCATCTTTTAATGTTAACCTGTGTTCAACTAAAGATGAGTCTAACCCCGGCATATCCTCATAACTCCAGGCGAAAGTGTCCCTATAATCCTTAAGCACTTGTACCATTGCCTTCTCATCCTCTGTAGAAAGATTTTTACTAACGAGGACAACCTTAGGTTCGTCTTCAGTCCCTAAGTTTATTTCTTTTGTGGGCTCTTCGACGGCAGCTGAGGGTTCATCAAATCTCTTCACTCCACTGGCATATGCCTCAGCTGCGTCCTCATCATCTTCCTCATCTTCAACAATGGGGTCCTTTTCATGCACTAACTCATATACCCCGTACCCATCATTGACTGACTCATCATCTGTACAATCTTCTGGCATCTGAATTGGATCTTCTAAAAGCTGAGGGATTAAAGAGCAAAAGGAACATTTATCAGCCAAATCCTGGAGGTATCTTTCTGGAATTTGCCTACCCTTAGGCTTCCTAGACTTCCTAACCTGACTAACCTGCCTAAAACTGGACTGCCTAACTTCACTAAACTGCCTATCATAACCTAATGAAGATGAAACAGGATGAAAATCCTGGGATACAAGTAGAAATAGAGGGGAATCCTCCCGTAGGGAGAGACAGAGTAGATCTAAGAGAGAATCTTGACCGACGGACCCGCGCGGTAGGGGGCAATCGGACAAGTAAGATGTTTCCTCGATGAGGATTTGGGAAGAATTTGTTGCCAAATTGGCATTTTTTTTTGGACCATCGAGGAGTTAAACATTAAGCAAGAATGAATGCAAATGGAAGGAGAATCAGACGGAGGAAGCGGCACCAAGGCCAAAGGATCATGGGGATCATATAGCAATATGTCCCAGATTATATCATACATCCTCTCTAGGTCGAGAGGAGGGGATGGAATGAGGTCCCGAGGGGACAGAGTGATCATAACGGGCGGAGCCCGTAGAATATCTTCAGTAATGACCTGCGACCAAGTCGGGGTCAAGAGCAGTGTGCAGAATAGAGTACGGAGCATAAAGATATGGGAAGGATATGTCCCCCTCCAGAGCAGATCTGTTGTGTAACCAACTTCATAGGGGTCATCTGGCTCCCCTTCATCGGTTTCTTCCGACAGCAGTATCCGCTTATCAAAGATGGCACCAGGACCTTCAATCAACTCGTCGATCTGCGGCGGCCACTTGGGTTCTGCAGGATTTAGGAATAATCTGTTCAGTGCTATGTAGAGGTCCCTTAGATCAAACCATCTGTACCATTCACATTCGGGGTCATAGAATTTTCTCCTTTTCATAGGCCGCAGAGCCTCTAAGGATTGGTACGTAAGTAGTTCAGAACAATGTCTAGCCAAGTCTCTCCCATATATGTCATGGAGGTCAAAACATGAAGTAATGACCACCATGTTGTCGTGACTAAGTATGGGCCCTTTTACAAAGTGTGTATACAGGGTCCATGTTAGGGGATCTCGGCCTTCCTTAGGTGGTGTGGACATTGTCTCCAGGATTTTTCGACCTTCTTCAATCTCTGCTTGCTGAACCAGATCTTGCTTCAGTCTTCTTGGCCTATAGCCCATACCACTTCCAGGTGCTGCTCGGTGATCTTTAACAGGAGTGGTCCTGCCTTGCAATTGTGTGCCCAGACCTCTTCCAGGTTGATAGCCGTTCTTCATCATGATTCTCCATCCTGGGGTACTCATGCACTTCCCCCTTTTGATAGCATTTAATGGGTAAGGAGAAATGGTGGCGGCTTTCAAAGGATCAGCCACTGGACGGTAGACCTGTAATACCGACAGAAAAGGTTGTCGGCCAGGTAAAACAACATATTTAGTATTCAATGTATGAGCAGCAGCAAGGATCGGCATGCTCGTCACTTTAATAATTCGTCCTTTGAAAGAAAATTTGAGGCATTGGTGATTCGTAGAAGGAATCGCCTCAAGAGTTTTAATGTAAGGACGTCCTAGAATGGCATTTATAGAAGGGTCAATTTCGAGAATGTGAAATTCGACCTCTGCATGACTTACAGGACCTAGCTCCACTTTTAAATAAACCATTCCCAGAGGGGAACGGGTAGAGTTGTCATATGCTGTAACTGAAATGAGGCTAGGCAGCCACTTCTCCTTGGGCACACCGCACAACTCTAAGGTCTTCGGGGGTAGAACATTGATTGAAGCCTCCGTGTCAACCAGGCATGTATCCACGGCCTTCTTGCAGATATTGACCGTGATGCTTAGAGCCATGCTTCTGGCGGCTGGCGGTGCTAATTCCGATGTGTGGAATGTAATAGAGGGCTGATCCCCCTGAGGAACTAGTAGTGCTGCAATTTTCTCTACCGGCACGTCCTCGTTGACCATCACCTTCTGTAGGTATTCCATTAAGACTTCTTGGTGAATCTTGGACCTTTTGATCAATTCAAGTACGGTGATCCATGCCGGTGTTCTGTCTAGGTGTTTCAATAAGTCATATTGAGTGCCTGGTGCACTCTCTTCATTATGGGCTTCCTCAATCGGCCGTGATGGGCCGTCTCTGACTGTGGATTGAGGGAAGACTTTGTTGAAAATCCTTCCACTTCGGAGTGCATGTTCTTCAACCGTGGAGGATCCAGGTGACACCTTGAGTACCGCAGAGTCGGGTGGCGTAAGCGGTGCGGAGGGTTGATATGTAGGTGATGGCGTAGGGTTAGGTGGTGGTGGCATGGTGCGGATTAAAGGCCTAGATGGTTGGATGGTGGATGGGTAAGTGGTTGGTGAAGTGGGGAATGGGACGCGTAATAGCGGTCTGGATGGTAAGGGCATATCTGGGTAGGTGGTGGTGGTAATGGGCGAAGTAGGGAATGGCACGCGGAGTATTGACCTAGATGGTAAAAGGGGTGCATAGTTGGTTTGTGGTGGGTTATATGGTGGAGGCGTAGTGGTATGGGGCATGATGGGCTTAAGGAAAGCGGGGTGGCGGTACTGGGTTATTGGGTGCGGGCGAGTGATATGTGGGTGTCGGTAGAGGGGTGATGGTAATGGGTTGTGGCCTAGGTATGCGGATGGTGCGGCGTGGTGGTTTCTCTGCGGTATTCTGAATGTGACCCGTTGAATAAAGAGAGGAAGAGTCATCTATCCTCCACTGTTGCCCACGACTAGTGTAACGACCCGCCACCCTATAATCGGGGATCCGATTACTAAATGGGTACCGAATCATTAATTTGGGACCAAACCAGGATCTAGTAAGTCTGGGAAATAAATAATAAACTAAGCTAAACATTCACATCGTATTGACTTGAAATAAAAGTGCAGGAATTAAAATTATTACAATGCGACTCGATACAGCAAATAATTACATTCTCCAACAGAAGGAAATAATTAAACATACAGGCCAAAGATAAATAACAACTACATCGGGGCATACCCCGGAACAACCGCTGAAGGCACACCACCCGGCCGCACACGCCGCTCTAAGTCTGCTGGGAGTCCTCACCTGAAAACCGCAGGGGTGAGTCTCAAGACAAGACTCAGGAGGGATCCTTCGATCCCCACTGCCCACGCACACACCCACGAGTGTAAAGTACAGCTAACAGTAAAGTAACAAGTGTAGTGGCAGGTACGATATCTAATTCTCTACGTGAGAACACATGCGGTCGAAATATAACAATCATGCACATTCTAAGCCAACCGTCAGAAAACCCACAACAGCCGTCCCGATAGAACTCGCCGACCGTACAAACAACGGTGGGAAAAACCTCGACCCGCTGAGACCAAGGAGTAGCCCCTCGGATAGCACGCTCGCTACTCCGGCCCAACCGGCTCAGGTGACTACCCCTTCCCTCAGCATGAGTGACTCTCCGAATGTACCACTCCCACACCGGTACTAGCTGACCCCGGGGTTCACCAGGTGACCCTCTCTCACTAGGCGTCACCCCGCCCACGCCCCCACCGGCGCTGTGCTCACGCCCCCACCAGCACAGGGTGATAAAGTGCTACAATGTCACTCCAGGTCCACAGTAACTGAAAACCCAACACAGTGCGATCCGGCCACGTGAAAATCCCGCGATCGCTCAACACATATAGAACCATCCGATCATGAGGAATCCGTCTCTATCGGGTGTACTAAAACATGTGCAAACTATCTATCTAGCAATGTGAACACGTTTTACTGGCATGCATTAGTGAGATTCTGTCTTGAATCGCGTCGACCGAGGTCGACGCCATTCAAGCTCCATATACAGGTTCATATAAATCAGTCTTCAGAATCTGGCCTTAAAAGGCGTCGACCCTCATGGTCGCCTTTCAAAAGGCGTCGACATCCCCAGACGTCTTTCAACCCGAAAATCCGGAATTCCCAAGGCCTTAACCAGGGGATTTCTGCCGTTAAAACGCGTCATGGATGCCCGACGCCGTTCAAAAACGCGTCGTTTACCCATGACGTCTTTCAGCCACAGAAATTCCAACCGGGCAGACTGTCTGTCAGTCAATTCCTGTCTAAAAGGCGTCGTGATGGCCCGACGCCCTTCAAAAAGGCGTCGTCCATGCACGACGTCTTTCAAGCCCAGGAACCAGGAACGCCCTAAACCCGAGGGCTCCCTTCCCACTTCCAAATAACCCCGAAAATCATTCAGACTGGAGGGAAACGAAGAGCAAGACAATTCATAGGCAAACACCCCCATAGAATTCCTAAACATGCTCATTCTAACTCCCAAAACCGAAGATCTACCACATGCATAATGAGGAAAACGTGATCTTAAACACAGTGCCACGGGGGACGTCACCCTACCGGACACTCGAACGCCTCCGAGCTTCAAGCCGTCCGCCTGTCTCGCCCCACGCCGCCGCCAGTACCGCCGAGGTCGTCCTAGCCCCACCGTGACGTCGGCCGCCGTCCGGAGAGTAGAACGCCGCAGTGGAAGTGGAGGTGGTAGGGGTAGGAGCCAGGTAGAGGATGGAGTGGAGGGAGAGGCGAAATGGTGTGAGGAAAAGAGGGAGGAGGAGGATCGCCGCCGAGTTCGCCGGAGGGAAAGAGAGAAAGGGAGAAGGAGAAAATGAGGGAAAGAAGGAGGGCTCGCGGGGTTAACCAGAGGCTGGCTAAAACGCGTCGACATGCACGGACGCCTATCAGGTGACAAGACGGCTGCTCTGACAAGATTCTGAAACGCGTCGACCTTCACAGACGCCATTCAGACAATTTGTCAGGGCCGTACTCTGACACACCCAGAGTCGCAATCTGAAAGGCGTCGACCCATACGGACGCCGTTCAGACGACCTAACAGGGCCGTACTCTCGCGGCCCAAAGTCAGTCCAAGTGGCACCCACGTGGCAGAACCTGAAACGCGTCTGCCATGGTGGACGCCGTTTAAACCGCGTCGAGCCCGCTCGACGCGAAACAACACAAAGTTCCAGACCCCACTAGGGCCAGAACTACAGGGTCCGACCCCGAAAACCGAATTCGAAAACCTCAGTCCTTACATTCTCCCCCCCTTAACAGAATTTCGTCCTCGAAATTGAATACTAGAAATGACAAGGTCACAACAGGGATACAAGTTCACAGGGAGACTTACGAAAAAAGATAAGGAAATTGCTTCCGCATCTCATCCTCTCGCTCCCAGGTTGCTTCACCTCCGGAGCGATACTGCCAAATCACCTTGACCAAAGGTACAATCTTGTTCCGCAAGACCTGATCTCTGCGATCCTCAATACGAACCGGATACTCTGGGAATGACAAATCCTCAGCGACCTCTAACTCTGAAAAATCCAACACATGGGACGGATCCTGAACGTACTTCTTCAGCAAGGACACATGGAACACATCGTGCACTCCTGCAAGACTGGGCGGCAAGGCCAGCTGATACGCGGTTTCCCCAATTCGAGCAAGAATGGGAAAAGGTCCAATATATCGCGGACTCAGCTTGCCTCGCTTCCCGAATCTCATCACACCCTTGGAGGGTGAGACTCGGAGAAACACGTGGTCCCCAACTTCAAACTCAAGTGGTCTCCGTCGGATGTCTGCGTAACTTTTCTGTCTGTTCTGAGCTGCGGTCAACCTCTGCCGAACCATCCTGGCAATCTCAGCACACTGCTGCACTAACTCAGGTCCTGCTATCTGCCTCTCACCGATCTCGGACCAACACACCGGAGATCGACACGGCCGCCCATACAAAGCCTCATAAGGCGCCATGCCGATGCTAGAATGATAGCTGTTGTTGTAGGCAAATTCCACGGTGGACAAGTGTTGTTCCCACGAACCTCCCCAGTCTAGGCAACACGCCCTGAGCATATCCTCCAAGGTCTGAATAGTCCTCTCTGACTGCCCGTCAGTCTCTGGATGGTAGGCCGAGCTGAAAGCCAACTGAGTGCCCAGCGCCTGCTGAAAGCTCTTCCAGAATCTGGAAGTAAACCTCGGATCTCGATCCGATACAATGGACAAGGGTATCCTGTGCAGAGATATAATCCGGTCCACGAACAACTTTGCCATCTTGCCGACCGACCAGTCCTTCCTAATGGCTAGGAAGTGTGCCGACTTGGTCAGCCGATCAACGACAACCCAGATGGCGTCTCTCCTGCTAGGGGATGCAGGCAAACCCATTACAAAGTCCATCGTCACATGCTCCCATTTCCACTCAGGAATCGGCAAGGGCTGCAGCAACCCTCCTGGTCTCTGATGCTCGGCTTTAACCTGCTGGCATGTCATGCATCTAGCCACATACTCAGCCACATCTCTTTTCATACCGGGCCACCAGAAGTGCCTCCTCAAACAGTGATACATCTTTGTTGTCCCGGGATGCACAGCATACCTCGAACGGTGCGCCTCATCAAGAACACATCTGCGCACGTCTTCCTCAGTCGGGACATAGAGTCTGCCTCTGAATCTGACGGTACCATCATCCCACAACTCAACCTCAGGCCTTTGGAGAATCTGCGGTAACTCAGCATCTGCCCTCTGAGCCTCAATCACAGCATGGTACACAGCCGGTCTCACAGTCAGGCTGACAAGCACTGCTCTATCCTCTTCACGTGGAACTCTAAAGGAGGATTCCACTACCTGCTCAAATAATTTCCACTCCCGAATCATGAGGTATGACATGACCGTCTTCCGACTCAAAGCGTCTGCCACTACATTCGCCTTGCCCGGATGATAAGAAAGGTCAAAGTCATAATCCTTAATAAACTCCATCCACCTCCGCTGCCTCAGATTCAGATCTCTCTGAGTGAACACATATTTTAAGCTCTTGTGATCTGTAAAAACTTGAAATTTTTCACCGTATAAGTAATGCCTCCAGATCTTCAGTGCAAACACCACAGCTGCAAGCTCCAAATCATGAGTAGGATAGTTCTCTTCATGCCTCTTCAGCTGCCGGGAAGCATAAGCAACTACCCTGCCATGCTGCATAAGGACTGCTCCCAAACCTCGACGGGACGCATCCGAGTAAATCACAAATCCACCTGACCCAGATGGAAGTACCAGCATTGGGGCTGACGTGAGACGAGTTTTTAGCTCAATAAAACTCTGCTCACAATCCTCCGTCCACACAAAACGAACTCCCTTTCGAGTCAACCTCGACAAGGGGGCCGCTATCGAAGAAAATCCCTGAACAAACCGCCTGTAATATCCGGCAAGCCCCAGGAAGCTCCTAATCTCAGTTACTGAAGTCGGCCTGCTCCAGTCCATCACTGCCTCTATCTTGGCTGGATCCACCGCAATGCCTTCACCAGAAATAACGTGCCCAAGGAAGTGCACCTTGTTTAGCCAAAATTCACATTTGCTGAACTTGGCGTAAAGTTGGTGCTCTCTCAGAACCTGCAACACTGCCCGAAGATGAGCAGCGTGCTCTTCCTCAGAAGAAGAATAGATCAGAATGTCATCAACAAACACAACCACAAATTGGTCCAGATAGGTCCCGAAGACTCGGTTCATTAGGTCCATAAAGGCCGCCGGAGCATTGGTTAAGCCGAAGGGCATAACCAAAAACTCATAATGCCCATACCGAGTCCTGAAAGCTGTCTTACTAACATCCACATCCCTGATTCTCATCTGATAATACCCAGACCTCAGATCGATCTTGGAAAACACCCTCGCTGTCTGCAACTGATCCATCAAGTCGTCGATCCTAGGAAGCGGGTACTTATTCTTTATTGTCACTTGGTTCAGCTGCCTATAATCGATGCACAATCTTAAGGAACCATCCTTCTTCCTGACAAACAGAACCGGACCACCCCACGGAGATGTACTGGGACGAATGAAACCCTTATCCAGCAACTCCTGCAGTTGCGCCTTCAACTCAGCGAGTTCGGCTGGCGCCATCCGATACGGGGCCTTAGACAAGGGCGCCGTACCTGGTGCAAGCTCGATGGTAAACTCTACCTCTCGCTGAGGAGGAAGGCCAGGCAGCTCCTCAGGAAAAACATCTACGAACTCACAAACAACAGGCACCTCCCAGGGACTGGGACTAGCACAGACATCAGAAACAACGACAGAGGCTAAGAAAGCCTCGCAGCCACCAGCAAGCAACCTCCGTGCCTTAAAGGCAGAAATGAGAATACCTCGAGAAGAAAGCCTAATACCTTGGAAGAAGAAGGTCGGGATGTCCGGAATAGAGAAGCGCACCCTCTTCCTGTGGCAGTCCACCTCCGCATAAAAGGCTTCCAACCAATCCATGCCCAGGATGATATCAAAATCACGGATAGCAAGTACAACCAACTGGGCAGGTAGCACATGACCCTCAATGGTCAAGGGAACATTCCTCAAACAATTATAAGATATCATGAAGTCTCCAGAAGGAACTTCAACTATCAGACCATCAGACAACTCAACAATGGGTGCAGAAAGAATGTCTAGGAACTGCTCGGAAATAAAAGAATGCGAAGCACCAGAATCGATCAACACATGCGCAGAGTTCCCAAGGACAGAGAGTGTACCTTCCACCAAGTTGGACGCGCGAGCCTCCCTCCTGGTGATAGCTAGAACTCTCCCCTGAGTCCTCGGTTTCTTCTGATCGCCATGACCCTGCCCCTGACTATGCCCCTGCGGGCACTGCCTTGCCAGGTGGCCCTGTTGGCCACAAGAAAAACACCTCCTGGGAAGAGTGGGACACTGAGTCCCGCCATGAGCACCACCACATTGCTGACAAACAGCCGGAAGCCTCTGAGCTGGCTCCTGCTGTGCACTGGATGCAGACTAACTCTGCTGACCCTGCCTGGGCCTGCTGCTGCCGCTGCTGCCACTACTGCTGCCACCACCCCTGAAGAATCTCCTGAATCGGGAGCCGAGAGAAGACGATCCCGATCCGTCAGAAGGAGCCGGTGCCGCTGCCTTACCCCTGCCTCGCGCTGGTCCCTGAACAGTCTGCCCTCTCTCCCGGGCCGACTGGATCTGCTGAGCTTCTACAGCTGCTGCACGCCTAACTACTGACGCCAAGTCTGTACAACAATGGGACGCCACGAAGTTCCTCAAACTGAGCCTAAGCCCATCCACAAACCTCTCCGTGCGACGCACCTCGTCCTCAGATATAAAAGGCACGAACCGTCCCAGCGAAACAAACTTCGCCTCGTACTCAAGTACCGTCATACTCCCCTGCGTCAGGTCCATAAACTCCCTCTCCTTGGCTCGCTGGACATGTCTAGGGAAATATTGTGCATTGAACTCCTTGACAAAGGTCTCCCAAGAAATTTCCCTAAGACTCCTGTCCCCATAAGATAAATTCTTCAGCGCGGTCCACCAGTCATAGGCGCTATCCTTCAGCATGAAAGTAGCCAGCGGGGTCCTCTCTACTGCTGCACAGTCCATAGTATCAAAAGTCTTCTCAATCTCTCTAAGCCAATGAATGGCCTCGTCAGGGTCGGGACGACCGGTGAAGTGAGGTGGCCTCAGCTTCAAGAACCTCTCGAGTGTAGCTGTGGTCCCTCCCCGAGTACTAGAACCCTCGCTAGGATCTCGAGTCTGATATCGAGCCATAGTATCCATCATGGCCTCCATAAACTGCTCAACACTCGGCCTCCCTGCCTCGGACCCACTGGGGACATCTCCCCGCTCTCGAATAACTGGCATCCTCTTCCTGGGAGCCATCTACTCGCCTACAATTACAAAATCAAAAGTTCTAATTAGAGTCCTAAAACCTATGCTACCGCCGTGCCTGTACGGGATAATGTATTTATTTGCCGAATTTCCAACATTTAACCTAGTTATTTATTTATTTGCCAGACCGTATGCTCTGATACCAACTGTAACGACCCGCCACCCTATAATCAGGGATCCGATTACTAAATGGGTACCGAATCATTAATTTGGGACCAAACCAGGATCTAGTAAGTCTGGGAAATAAATAATAAACTAAGCTAAACATTCACATCGCATTGACTTGAAATAAAAGTGCAGGAATTAAAATTATTACAATGCGACTCGATACAGCAAATAATTACATTCTCCAACAGAAGGAAATAATTAAACATACAGGCCAAAGATAAATAACAACTACATCGGGGCATACCCCGGAACAACCGCTGAAGGCACACCACCCGGCCGCACACGCCGCTCTAAGTCTGCTGGGAGTCCTCACCTGAAAACCGCAGGGGTGAGTCTCAAGACAAGACTCAGTAGGGATCCTTCGATCCCCACTGCCCACGCACACACCCACGAGTGTAAAGTACAGCTAACAGTAAAGTAACAAGTGTAGTGGCAGGTACGATATCTAATTCTCTACGTGAGAACACATGCGGTCGAAATATAACAATCATGCACATTCTAAGCCAACCGTCAGAAAACCCACAACAGCCGTCCCGATAGAACTCGCCGACCGTACAAACAACGGTGGGAAAAACCTCGACCCGCTGAGACCAAGGAGTAGCCCCTCGGATAGCACGCTCGCTACTCCGGCCCAACCGGCTCAAGTGACTACCCCTTCCCTCAGCATGAGTGACTCTCCGAATGTACCACTCCCACACCGGTACTAGCTGACCCCGGGGTTCACCAGGTGACCCTCTCTAACTAGGCGTCACCCCGCCCACGCCCCCACCGGCGCTGTGCTCACGCCCCCACCAGCACAGGGTGATAAAGTGCTACAATGTCACTCCAGGTCCACAGTAACTGAAAACCCAACACAGTGCGATCCGGCCACGTGAAAATCCCGCGATCGCTCAACACATATAGAACCATCCGATCGTGAGGAATCCGTCTCTATCGGGTGTACTAAAACATGTGCAAACTATCTATCTAGCAATGTGAACACGTTTTACTGGCATGCATTAGTGAGATTCTGTCTTGAACCGAGGTCGACGCCATTCAAGCTCCATATACAGGTTCATATAAATAAGTCTTCAGAATCTGGCCTTAAAAGGCGTCGACCCTCATGGTCGCCTTTCAAAAGGCGTCGACATCCCCAGACGTCTTTCAACACGAAAATCCGGAATTCCCAAGGCCTTAACCAGGGGATTTCTGCCGTTAAAACGCGTCATGGATGCCCGACGCCGTTCAAAAACGCGTCGTTTACCCATGACGTCTTTCAGCCACAGAAATTCCAACCGGGCAGACTGTCTGTCAGTCAATTCCTGTCTAAAAGGCGTCGTGATGGCCCGACGCCCTTCAAAAAGGCGTCGTCCATGCACGACGTCTTTCAAGCCCAGGAACCAGGAACGCCCTAAACCCGAGGGCTCCCTTCCCACTTCCAAATAACCCCGAAAATCATTCAGACTGGAGGGAAACGAAGAGCAAGACAATTCATAGGCAAACACCCCTATAGAATTCCTAAACATGCTCATTCTAACTCCCAAAACCGAAGATCTACCACATGCATAATGAGGAAAACGTGATCTTAAACACAGTGCCACGGGGGACGTCACCCTACCGGACACTCGAACGCCTCCGAGCTTCAAGCCGTCTGCCTGTCTCGCCCCACGCCGCCGCCAGTACCGCCGAGGTCGTCCTAGCCCCACCGTGACGTCGGCCGCCGTCCGGAGAGTAGAACGCCGCAGTGGAAGTGGAGGTGGTAGGGGTAGGAGCCAGGTAGAGGATGGAGTGGAGGGAGAGGCGAAATGGTGTGAGGAAAAGAGGGAGGAGGAGGATCGCCGCCGAGTTCGCCGGAGGGAAAGAGAGAAAGGGAGAAGGAGAAAATGAGGGAAAGAAGGAGGGCTCGCGGGGTTAACCAGAGGCTGGCTAAAACGCGTCGACATGCACGGACGCCTATCAGGTGACAAGACGGCTGCTCTGACAAGATTCTGAAACGCGTCGACCTTCACAGACGCCATTCAGACAATTTGTCAGGGCCGTACTCTGACACACCCAGAGTCGCAGTCTGAAAGGCGTCGACCCATACGGACGCCGTTCAGACGACCTAACAGGGCCGTACTCTCGCGGCCCAAAGTCAGTCCAAGTGGCACCCACGTGGCAGAACCTGAAACGCGTCTGCCATGGTGGACGCCGTTTAAACCGCGTCGAGCCCGCTCGACGCGAAACAACACAAAGTTCCAGACCCCACTAGGGCCAGAACTACAGGGTCCGACCCCGAAAACCGAATCCGAAAACCTCAGTCCTTACAACTAGCCTCAGACTGGTTGTTCGTCAGAATAGGGGCAACTTGGTTTTGGTTCTGGTGTTCCGGGAGCGGGTTCTGCACTATGCCCATATTTGGTGGCGGTGCTGCCTGTGCTGGTGGCCTTACTTGCTGCTACTGCTGCTGCTGTTGCGGTCTTCTCGCCTTCAGGGCTAATATATACTTTTTCATCTCCTCCCAGTCTATGCCGCCCTGCTCGTTGAGATCATGGGTATAATCTGTGAACTAGAAGCAGGTGTCAATGGTATGCCCAGGTTGCCTATGGAAATAGCAATACCTGGACGTGTCGGCATTTTGAGGCCAGACGGCCTTTTCCCTTGGCAAGACTAAGGCATTAGCTGCCATTAGAGCACTGAAGATATCGGCCAAGGATTCTGGGAGGGCAGGGTATTCCGCCCTCTTCGGGCCTGGAGGTCTTCTCTGCTGGTTGTAGTCACCAGGAGGAGGGACATTATGGTACGCCGGCGGTGCACGCGGCTGATACTGCTGTTGCTGTTGCTGATATTGCTGCGGTTGGGGCTGGTACTGTTGTTGCCGTTGCGGCGGTTGCTGTAGTTGATGCTGGTTCTGGTTCTGATTCGGCTGCTGGGGCCGTTGATACTGTTGCTGATAATGGGGGTTCTGCAGCTGCCTGTACCCTTGCTGGTTCGGCTGCTGTGGCCTCTGGTACTGCTGCTGACTCCTCACAAACTGGGGCGAGTTATTGTTCATGCTACTGAGTTGCTCATAAGAGAGCGTGCCCTCAGTAGTCGGACCTGTACTGGGAGAGTTCGGCACTGCAGGCTTCCGAGGTGGAGGCCTGCTAGGTCTGTGAGGATCAAAGACGCTAGAGAATGTAGCGTCTTTAAAAGCATTATGGCAGTACCGTGCTCTTTCATAGAGCTCTGCCATGTTGGTCAGATTGTTCAAGGAGAGGACTAGCTTGAATTGGGGCGCGGCGTTGGAAATTAACATTTTCACTTGTTCGGACTCGGACAAGTGGTCCTTCACCTTTTCGGCCAGGCCCCGCCACCTGTCAGCAAAACTGACAAACTCCTCATCAGGTTTCATCTTTTCGGCAATAAGGTCAGTGATGGACAAGGAGGGTGCAACTCTGTCCTGGTATCGTTGGATAAATTTGCGTGAAACGATACCGTAATCCTCTACTTCGGAGGGTTATAAAGAAAAGAACCACTCGAGGGATGGTCCCTCTAGAGATCTCCTGAACAAAAAGGCCAACGACCTCTTGTCGTTCTGCCAGAAAGACGATTCGTACATAAACTCCTTCAGATGTGTAAAGGGGTTACCAGTACCGTTGTACTTCCGGTACACTGGCATTTCAGAGGGTGGTAGGTGGAATACCGGCAGTCTCGGCAAATTGATCTCTGGCACAGCTTTAACCCCCATCAGCTTCTGGAGGTTGTTAAATTGCTCATCCATACGCTCTATTTTGGCCAGCAATACTTGTGTGGTCAGATCTGCCTGGGGAGGAGGAGGAGGTGGAGGTACTTGATAGGCCTGCTGCCTAGAGTACGTTGGACAGGGGGGACAATAAAGGGGAGGTCCGGCAGAGCTTCCGCCATGCTCGAAGGCATTTTGATAAGCAGGCGTTTGCGGTCTAGCCGGTTGCCTAGAGGATGAAAGCTGCGGCCCAGTTGGCCGAGAAGTAATATGAAGGCCTTCCACGGCCTGATGGATATAAGGAGGAGGAAAAGAAGGTTGCTGAGGAACAGCAGGGGGAGCCACAGGGTTCGGCTCGGCAGGCTGCATGGGTGCCTTCCCCTTCAGAATCGATTGGATCGCCTCGAACTGCTGAGGGTCCAGTCGGGAGGCAAGAACTCCCAAAGCGTTGACGAGGTCCACAGGATCAGAGGATGAGGGATCATTCTGATTCATGTCTCCCTCAAGATCGGGATTAGGAATCGCATATTCATGCGGGGGAGGATCAGGATATCGATCCTGGGGACGAAAGAGAGGGGTCCGGACATTCCCATCATGTCGATATGGAATGGGGGCAGAATTACGGGAGGCATCAGCATCTCTCCTGTTCTCGTAGTTGTAGTCAGAATCCCGAGGGGCATTAGCATGTCCCTCGTAGTTGATGATGGCATCTTGAGCCATACTCAAGTCCCTGCCTTATCGTAGCAACATGATGTTAGATTTTTTTTCAAAGATTTGTCAAACAAGTTGCACAGAGATTAATCAATCAAGTGGATGCTTAACGTGATTTTAAGATTCCTTTTTGAGTTATTTGGATTAAACCTCAAATTCTCTCAAGGGAAGGATCCTAGTTTCAGTTTAGTTTCCACCGTTATTTTCTAGGGCTTTCTCTCACAACGCTTTCAGAATATAACCGGGACTTCAATTGGTACAACCAGCCCGATGATCAAGGAGGAATACCTTGATTTTGGGGACTTATGGAGGTCTCAACGTCAACTTCTCTAGTCTGATCAAGGGACCAACCCAATCAGAGAGAGTTGCTGACGTCAAGTAATGTGTGCCTAAGAAAAGGAGGGTATTCGCCTCAATGCGTATGTCCTACGGCCTGGATGGCCTCTAATGCTTAATAATAATGGGTAGCTAGCACTCAAGCCACAAAAATATGAAAACTGAAAAATAACTAAGAAACTATCTGAATCGCGTCGATGATAGTCGACGCTATTCAAAACAGAACTTAATTTTTCGCAGAAACAGATGCAGACAGTAGAGAAGATATGGAGACTGAAAGGCGTATGGGTGAGTTGACGCAGTTTGAAACGCGTTAGTGCTCCTGGACGCTTTTTAGTTCGCAGAAACAGTTTTGCAGGAGGATTTTCTGGGTTGAATCCTCCTCAAACAGGTTAAAAGCAAGAAATAATCAGCTCATGCATATTTTTTTTAGTTCCAAATTTTTAACAGGATAATTTACCAACTAAATAACTAAAAAATCAATCAATCACACATCATTTTCATCACAAAAACAGCTTTTTGAACTAATCAAGGGGAGGGCAAGATCTTGCCACTAGGGTGTGCACGTGATGCACGAGGGAAATTAATTAAACTAAAACACTCACCAATTGGTGAGGATGTGCGAAAGACACAAGTGGTGCACCGTGGGTGCCCGGTTGATGACAGCAAGAACAAAAAAACTTAAAAGATGGCGAGACCAAGTCCCATCGTGATCGCCAAAAAAGCTGTAAGTGCTTAGAATGACCGTGTGATTATCATGAAAAATCTAGGTTATTTAGTGTAAAATAAACTTATTAAAAAAAAAAAATAGCAACTAAGTGTAGTGATCGCCAGAAACTTTTAACTAAAAAGTTCCAAAAGAAGATTTTGATCGCCTACCTTTTTAAACGCAGAAGATATGGAGTCCTTGGTTCCCCTTCCTCAGTCGGCTGAAGAAAGAGAGCCCTTCTTTGCTTTCTGTTCTTACTGTTGAATTTGAAATTTGAGGTTGAGGTTGAGGTTGAGGATCGTCCAGAAATCCCTTTTTTGCTGAGTGCTTGATTTGCTTGATTCTCTTGTTGTTTGAGTTGAGTTGAGTGCAGCAGAAAGTGTAGAAAGAAAAGGAGATAAAGAAAACAATTATGAGAACTTAGGCAGAAGCAGTATCTATTCTAATCATGGTATTGAACATGCAACTAAACAGCAAACTTACTTGTTTTAATGGCTTTTGAAACCCCTTTATCAAGTAGGTTTTTGAAAAAGAAAAGGAATGAAGTTATGGTGTGTGTTGCATAGAGTGATTATGAAGAATGAGATTAATGCAATGAAAATAAAGATGCAGAAATGAAACACTTATGCCCAATTGAATGAAGCTTTGAATTGGATGAAGAATGGACGTCGACTTCTGGAAACAGCAGCGCTTCAGCGTTCCGACGTCGTTGCTTCGATCTTTTATCGCTCAAGATTACGCTTCACTTCAAATTACGCTTAACTTTTTTACTCTTCAACATGTAAGGTATTTATAGGCTTTTTTGCGTTCGTGGATTAACATAGAAAAACTTCGGATTTATCTATCTTAACCGACAGATAAATACTGATTAATTCATCTTTATCTGTAATTATCTAAAACGCGTCTATAATGGCTGACGCCTTTCAGATTAATTAAGATAAAGATAAACATCCGGGAAAACTTATCTTTATCTTTATCAGGTAAAACGCGTCCACATGTGTAGACGTCTTTTACACTAATTAAGATAAGGATAAATATCCGGAAGAGAAGTTAAAATAGCATAGGAAACCTAAAACGCGTCAACTCTTACAGACGCCTTTTAGTTAATTAATCAATTAATTAAAATTCAAATTTAAACGTTAAAATAAGAATAAACTCTAAATGGCGTCCACATGGGTCGACGTCTTTTAGACTTCTTCATATTTTAACTGATATTTGAGCTAAAATCAATTTAATTGATTAACTTAAATATGTCTGTTAAACCCGACACTCAAAAATATTAATAAAAATTAATTAATGATTAAACATTAGACCATTCTGAGACATTATTATATGATATGAAATTTACTCGAAATGATGTCAAAATTAGCGTGTCTACAGTGAGCTCCCTGAACCCATGTACGTAAATAACCCATGGGTCACAAAAACTGAAAAAAATGCAAGAAATATAAAAAGACAACTACATTACAAGCATTAATAATGCTAAAGCATGTTCTAAGCAACAGGGAATAGTAACGTCAATGGTGAGAGAAACACATGCATTCACGTGACTTTTGACAAGCCATGTCAATGGTGGGACTAACAAGACACACAAGTTCAGTTGTGGGGATTTCATTTAATTAGGTGGGGAGTTATGTTGGGTAGATGATGTAATGATCCACAGGTGATCCATATGATGTATTATTGTATGCTTTGAACCAAACTCACACGATTAAACTCCATTCAAGTGAGAGTTTCATTTCTTTTGCCGTTTTATCTAACTAGGATTGTACCTGGTCATGCAAGGGAATTCTATGATTTGCAGGCCTCATGGAATTAATTTTATGATACCTGGTGTTAACTTTTGTGATGGGTAGAATTAATTAAATTCTTAAGCTTTTAATTGCTGTATCCGATTGGTGTCAAACTTGTCATTGAAGATGGCATTCCAATGGCTAGTTCCACTTTACAGTTACTGATATCGGAGTTGTTGTAGTGTTGCTGGCAAGATGTGTGACTGTGCATGAGACAGTTCTACGGGTTCCATGTCCCCTTCCATTCTGAGGGTGAGACACTGACAGATAGGTGTAATATACAAAGTTATAGGTGGCCTCCTTGGAGCAGGTTCCTCCCATGACATCACTAACGAAACCGATCTATTGACACTTCTTTTATTCTTAATGTAAAGTTTGGCAGACCTTGAACATGGTTTCCGTTTGGTAGAACCTTCTCCCTGTCTTTTTGCCAAGTGTCATGTTCCATAACCAGTATTCATATATCTATAATGTAGTAACTAGTATGCTCTTCCCCTCAAATAAAAAAATCCCATTCACACACTTATCTCCAAGTAAAGTT
The DNA here is from genome assembly GCA_030544215.1 of Zantedeschia hybrid cultivar. Lineage (NCBI taxonomy): Eukaryota > Viridiplantae > Streptophyta > Magnoliopsida > Alismatales > Araceae > Zantedeschia > Zantedeschia hybrid cultivar. Next base: position 10,421,324 of record JARZZO010000016.1, read on the forward strand.
AGCTTGTTTGGGTATGGGAAGTGCTCCCCATTATCTAAAACAGTGTTTTGGGGATGGAGCTGTTCCCCACTCAACAATAAACAAGCTAATAAATTGATCTGAGGCAGTAAGGTTATTGCCATGCATCCACTATCATTCATGTGATGCATATAGATGGCATCTTTATCCCAGAAGAGCAGAAGAATTGAAGATAAGGGAAGTAATGTTGTACCCCCAACTATGGAGCATGGTCAGGACTATCAGTGAACAAGAGCCAGCCTGGGAGACTGGGATTCTCTCCTGCACCAGCATTTCCAGATTCCATCAAAATCATCGATGTCAGGTGATTAGTATAACCCATTTCTCCAAGGATGAGCTTTACCTTGCTGCATTGAGAATTGAAAAACCAATCCCTATATATGTGTAAATATATTTCTGCATTGTTCTTTTATTATTGTGCTAATTTATTCATATTAGATGGCTAAATGCTAAAATTTTAAATTTTTTTATTCAATACGATAAAATTAACACAATAATGTAAATGGCGTCAATTAAATGATATCAATTAAATCTGGAAACAAAACATGAACACAAACAAATGTGAACGCAACTTGCTAAGAAGATCAAATTAACACAATAATTTTGGATCTCACTTGGATCACATGAGGGTATGATTTTTTTTTCTTCTTTTCTCATAGTTGTTTGATCTTTTGATGATGAGATTGTAATGTCGGGGCTACAGACTGCAATGTTGGATCATTGGTAGATATAGATTTTTTTTTGGCAAACTATATTACTGCTTTGGTATATTAAACTGGCAACCCCAGTGCGTAGAGGTTTACCTCCGCCTAGTACCAAAGGGTAATATATAGTTGTGGATGTGCATGCGAATTAGAATATAATCTTTGTACTATATATGTGAATGTGGATGTGAGATGTATGAATGTGGATGTGATTTGATATTTACATGTACATATAAATAAGTTTTCTTGCAGGTACGGATGATGATGTTAATGTGTACATGTATGTGTTCGTGTATGTGGATATGGATGTGGTTGTGCATATGTAAATGCAGTTGTATATATGGATGTGGTTGACCTTTTTTTTTTTTGTCCGTTCAAGACTTTTGTTATGATATATGTTTTTACTGTCTTTTGACAGTAATGACATATATCGATCATAAAGTCTTGAATTGTCCTGTTGGACAGTCTGTGGATATTTGATCATCTAATGTTCTTTATTATATGTGCTTCATGATCATCTTAAATTTTCAACAGTATCTTCTCACTCTTCTCCAATATACCTGCTAATTTTGACTGCTCTTTTTGTCACTTGTATTTCATACAAGTGATTTTTTGAGAAAAAGTTAAAATTAGTAAATAATGGTGGTATATTGGAGAAGTGTGGGGAGATGCTGCCAAAATTTTAAGATAATCATGAAGCACATATATTAAAGAACATTATATGATCAAATATACATGGATGGACATGTTATGTGATGTAGGTACCCTTTGTTTGAAAAATGTACAACTTTCAGGGGAGATGTTGCCGAATTTTGTTTAGAAATGTGTACAAGTAACTTTCCTGACAAGTACGGATGTGGATGTAGATGTGGATGTGGATGTGAATGCGTATGTGGATGTGGATGTGTAATGTAGATATTATTTTTTTATGAGATTGTATGAAACCAGACAGGTGTACAAATGTGAAAAATGTACAAGTTTTAGGGGAGATGCTGCCGAATTTTTTTTAGAAATATATATATCTATATTTATAAATATATTTATATATCTATTTATGTATTTAATTTTTGTTAGTAGCACTTTTGAATTAATTGAATATGATGACGATGCATTTATCTTTACAGGTTCTTTGTGTATATATCCTTAGTATTGTGTGTGAGGCGATGATAATAGACTTGACTTTACGGCCACTGCAAGCCATCTGCTAACGGCACGGCAGCTCTGGATGGTCCTGCTGGGCAACCGAGTTGCAGCCGTTTTGTGCGGATCGCTAAAGCATACGGAAGCCCCTAGGGGTTAAAAATATTTTCTATCTGAGCCTCCGGTCTTCCCTCTCCTAAATTTTATGGAGAGGCCACTGTGTGTGTTTGTGTTTTGCATGCGTTGATAATATATAAGTTATTAATCGATCACATTTGTTAATATGTATGTTAGAGGACACATAGAAATAGCTGGACTTGACAAGAGTTGGATGGAGTTTGTTCATAATCGAGGAGATCCTAGATATGAGAGAGGGGTAGCTGAGTTTTTGGACTTTGCTTTTCATGAAGATAGAATAAGTTTTAGGCATGGACAAAACAATGAATTGATACAGTGTCCATGTCGAAATTGCCTTAATGGAGTAAAGTTGACCCGGATAGATGTTGAAATCCATCTTAAGGTAGACGGAGTATGGGTGCATTATACAAATTGGGTGTGTCATGGAGAGGCACCATTAACTGATATGTTCAGATATCAAACCAACATCCCTACTGTAGAGATGAGTGAACGACAACAATCTTTTATTGCTGATAGTACAGTTGAGATGTTGCATGACTTGCAAGAAGCTGGAAGTGTTATTGCAGAAGAAGAGCATGAACCGAATTCCAAAGCGAGAGACTTTTATAAGTTATTGGAGGATGCTGAAATACCATTGTATCTTGGGTGCCAGAAGATTTCAAAGTTAACATTTCTTTTAAAGTTGTTACATATTAAGACACTGAATCAGGTGACGAGGGCATGTATGAATATGTTTCTTGAATTCATCAGAGAAATATTACCAGAAAGAGCCAATGTACCTCAAACATGGTATGAAGCAAAGAAGATTATTAAAGATTTGGGGTTGGGATACGAGAAGATAGATGCATGTCAGAATGATTGTCTACTATTTTGGAAGGAAAATGAAGATAAAGATCGGTGTCCACAGTGTGATGCATCGAGGTATAAGGAAAGTAAATGAAATTTTTTTATGTTCATTTATAATCTATTTTTGTATTATTTTTTCTTATGTTCATGTATAATGAAGTCAAACTGAAATTATTTCATAGCATTATACGGGAAAGACTTTGGCGGATGCAATTGTTTCCGTGCCGGCGGGTGTTGATCCGTCTGATTGGCAGACGATGTGCGAGAAATGAAGCACGTCAGATGAACAGGTAAAATAATAATGAAGTTTGATAATTTATGTTGATTTGTTCGATACAAATTTGACAACTAATAATTTTTTTTCTGCAGAAAATTGCTGATCGTAATAGAGAAAATCGCTCCCATCAGTCTATGCCATATAGGCGGGGCCGAACGAGTCATTATCAATTGAAGGATGACTTCGTAGGATTTTCATTTTATTAATAGTGTTTCTATATTGTTAACTTTTTATTACTTATTTTTTTTAATATAATTTGAACAGCATCGTCTTTATGAACGTGATCCCGAGCGCCTTGGGTTGTTCAAGATGGGTAGATGTAAGGATCTTCCAGACGGCAGTGAGCAATGGGTAGATGAGGAGAGTAGGAGTCGATATGTAAGTTATTCTATCATTTGAATTATTATTTTTAATCATTCTTATTAAATTTAATATGTATCACTAATAACAATTTTTTTTTTTTTTTTTTTAGGAGAGGATGACTCAATTAACCACTTCTTCTTTGGAGAGTGATGTTGGGAGTACTCCCATTTCTGCTGAGGATGCATTCATTTCGGTTATAGGAAAAGATCGATCTGGCCGTGTTCGTTGTGCAGGAAGTCGAGAGACGTTACGTACATGGTATGGATCGGGAGAATGATCGAACTCTTCCTATCAACAGAAATTTGAGGAGCAGGCTGTGGAGATGCAAAGCATGAAAGAAAAAATCAAAGCCCAAAGGGAGGAGATGGAGTGGATGCGCAAACAAATGGCAGACATGAGCGCATTTATGAGTCAATTTCAAAAAATGCACAATCCTACTCTGCCTCAGATAGCTGCTGTGAATGAGGACGACGCTCAAAACGAATCAAATGATGAGGGAGATGATTTTGATGGTGATGACGAAGAGTGAGCCGATGATAATTGATACATTTAGTTGTGGATGTGTAATCTGAATTTTTCGGGGATGTGTAATGTGAATTTTTCATGGATGTGTTTTTTAATGTTATGTGCATGTTTATTTATGTATGTGGATGTATTTTTTTGTGATTTTGTGAATGTGTTTATTTGAAAGTGTGAATGTGTTTATTTGTACATGTTGATGTGTTTTTGTATATGTTTGTAAGTACAAATATGTATATACAGGAAAAATATATAATTTATTAATTTAATTTTCTAATTTTTTTTCTTAGAACTATTTGTCAGCGGCTCTATAGCCGTCGACAAATACTATTTGTCAGCGACCTCTGTCGCAGAAAAACTTTTGTCAGTGGCTTCAAAGCCGTCGCCAAATAGTATTTGTCAGCGGCTTAAGTCGCTGACAAATCTATTTGTCAGCGGCTTCGTAGCCGTCGACAAATACTATTTGTCAGCGGTTAATGTTAGCCGTCGACATATGTACTATTTGTCAGCGGTTAATCTCCGTGGATATAAGTGGTATATGTCAGCGGCTTTACGTAGCCGCTGACATATAACCCATATGTCAGCGGCTACTGTGTGTAGACATATAATGTATATGTCAGCGGCTTTAAGTAGCCGCTGACATATGTATTATATGTCAGCGGCTGCTATGTGTAGACATATATAGTATATGTCAGCGGTTTTGTGTAGCCATTGACAAATATATGCCAACGGAGCTTTTGTCCACGGCTTTGTCAGCGGCTGGAAAGCCGTTGACATAAGTATTTGTCAGCGGCTGTTTAGGATTTGTCAGCGGCTCTTAGCCGCTGACAAATCCTCTTTTCCTTGTAGTGGGAAAAGTGTCTGTAATGCAACGGTCAGGTTCAGATTCAAATCTTATGAAGGAGTCTCTCACGGGTGTCTTTTTTTTTTTTCTCACGTTTAATAACAATGTTCCGCAAGTCATTTCTCTTTGTGGGCGGCAACATCTTCTTGCCCGGATTGTTCGCAAAGTAAGTTCGTACATTTGACATGTGATTTCCCTGTTTGTAATGGAACAGCTCAAAGGTTTACTTGAGGAAGGCTTATGGTACTACTCTTGGGTAGTGGTTAAGCTTGAGAAACTAACCAGGGCTTTTGCCCTCCCTTTGCCATCTAGATAGGTGAACCACCAAACAAGGAACAATTAGATAAGCATATAAATCTAAAATAAAGAGCACTCAGATATTTTAAATGCTTGTGGTGTCTTCGTACGTGCCAAGGAAAATGTGTTTTTTAATGTTCCTTTGGTGAGTATTCTCGGTGCTGCCGGAGAGCTTGGACTTGGGAGGGTGAGCCGGCGCTAAAGATGGATGAGAAAGTAGTTGCATCAGTAATGTTTGTTCAAAATGCTCGTCATCTTACAGTGTAAGATGTTATTGATCTACATAGATAAGTATCACATGGATTGGATAATTTTACAGGTGGATTTGGTAAATATTATAGGCCATTACAAGATTCTCAACATGACAATCATATCTACGAAATATTTGTCATGTTCGAAAAATATTTTGTTACGTCCATAAATTTATATGCCTACATTTAAAATGACATACTTTTAGGTGTAATATATACTTCGTGAATGTAACAGATATTATTTATCATGCCTACAAAGTATTTATCATGTTAACAAACTACTTGTTACATTCAAAACTTTGTATATAGATATGTAGAGATGGCAAATATCTTTTAGATATGACAAATGCTTTGTGAGTATGACAAATAGTATCGATCACATTTAGAATCATGCACCCACATTTAATATTTATTTGACCCATGTGTGAAAAATACTACTCAACCCATATACCGGTCTATGTGGACAAATGACATCTTGTATCACAAGATGACCCAATAGTATACATTACTCTAGTTATATTTGTTAAATTGGGATCTTTTAATGTAATGTTTGTTTATAATAGTGGAAGGATTTCAATGTTTCAATTTCTTAAGAAAAGTTAAAATAGAGAGAAGTTAAGGGCGTGTTTGACAAAACTTTTATTTGAAAGTTATTTTTGACTTTCACTTCTTTCATAGAATGAGTTGAGTAGAGAGATTATAACTAATTTTTATTCGTTACAAAAGTCAACTCTTTCATGACAACTTCACTTTTTTCTCATATAGTGAAAACTCCTCATTTGTAACTTTTGGTTAGAAGTTAAAACACAAGTAAAATAACACAAATGACTTTCAAGATCTAATGACTTCTATAAAAAATAACTAAATGAAAATACAAAAATACTTCTAAATGGTAATTTCGTCAAATACGGCCTAAAACAAATGGCTTTTTGTGCCATCAAGTTTTTAGATTACTCTAAAAAATTTAAATTTGAATTTGAGATACTTTTGAAACTTTTCATTTAGCTTTCCTCTCTCTTTTAGATTTGCACATAATCCTCAAAAAAGTAGATAGTGAAAAAACCCACCGCTTGTAACTTCACACAAACTCCAACACATTTCAAAAGTACAAATAAACATTATCTCATGATAGTCCAGGATAAAATTGAGTCAAGGAAATACCAACAAAAATAGATTGAAATCCTCTCAATACAACTAACAGATGAGACTTGACCACTTAAAGTAGAAGCACTTGCTCCAAATACTATAGAAGACACATATGAGACGAGGGAAAGACCTTAGGCTATCAAAATCAGCGGAAGAAAGAGAGGTGAAGACGGTTGAGTTGGAAGTGGAAAGAGACTGTTCGCAAATTTTTGTTGTATAATCTATTTGGAAAAATGTGACAGCCACATAAATTATTCATGGTTACTTTTACATATAGTTAGAATCTAATTAAATAATCAAATAGAATATTAACTCCGCTATCAAAAATTGCCATAACTCTATTTTGATGTGGTTCATTAAAATACAATTCTTATTGACTTCAACGACATTAATTTAACTAGATCTCTCCGAACTACGTTTAATGAGATCTCTTTAATGATAAAGACGATAATTCATCTCCATCACTTGACTTGATTTCTTACAATTATACATGCCGACATAAAAAGCAATATAAAATATCAAGGTTTTCATTCATAAATATAATAATTAATATATGTCAAAGATTATACAAAAAGGAAAAATGCTACTTTGGTTACCCCTCTCCTCTCTTCTCCTCGATGATACATGTGATAACTCTGGCAAAATCTCTACACACCCATGGGACCGATGAAGACCTTTTTTTTGTCAGTAGCCTTGTGGTTCTGGGACATTGGACTCAACTCAGAAGAGTTGGGATCGAGCCGACTAAGGTCATATAATTCCTTTAAGAGAAGGATTTTTTCGCACTCAAATGAGAAGATTCTTGCCAAACAGCATAACGTCTATAGAGTATCGTGGCGATAACCTCCTATAAAAGAGAGAGTCCTACGGGATCGAACCCGCGACCGGCTCCCCGATCGGGAGCAACGTGTACGCCCAACGCCCCTGCGCTATGGACCCTTGCACAAGATCGATCAAAGACCTAGTCACCATATATATAGAAAAAGTGATGAACCAAGATCGCTATGAAAAAGATTCTATTTTCACCCATCAGAAAATAATCTGACAGTTTTAAACTAAACACAACCACATCTTAAAGAGGATGCTAATGAGAATCAAACTCAATAACTATATGAAAATATAAATAATAATAATAAGATATACTTTTATACCATCCAATGAGAGTGGGCAAATTAAGTCCAACACCAAAATGAGAAACTCTGCAAGTTCCTTTAAATTTGAATCTCCTTGTAAAAAAAAAAATAATTAAATTGTTAAACAGTTTCTGTTGTATCTCAAATTCAAATTTAAAGCAATCATGAAATCATCAATGAACTAGGCTTCAACATGTTGTCAAAAAAATAAACAAAACCTATATTGTCCCCATGTTAGTCAAAGCTGACTTGCAGTCAATATCCTGCTAATTTAATAAGTAAACTTTTATCACTATTTGTAGACACGCTAATTTTGACGTCATTTCGAATAAATTTCATATCATATAATAATACCTCATAATGGTCTGATATTTAATCATTGATTAATTTTTATTGATCTTTTTGAGTGTCGGATTTAACAGACATGTTTAAGTTAATCAATTAAATTGATTCTAACTCAAATTTCAGTTAAAATATGAAGAAGTATAAAAGACGTCGATTTGTGTTGACATCATTTAGAATTTATTCTTATTTTAACGTTTAAATTTGAATTTTAATCAGTTGATTAATTAGCTAAAAGACGTCTATAAGTCACGACGCGTTTTAAATTTCTTAAGCTATTCTGTTTCTCTTCCGGATGTTTATCCTTATCCTTAATTAGTGTAAAAGGCGTCTATACATATAGACACATTTTAGCTAATTACAGATAAAGATGAATTTTTTACCGGATGTTTATATTTATCTTAATCAATCTGAAAGGCGTCTTCCATAATCGACGCGTTTTAGATAATTACAGATAAAGATGAATTAATCTGTATTTATCTGTTGGTTAAGATGGATAAATCTCAAATTTCTCCATGTAAATCTGCGGACGCAGAAGAAGTCTATAAATACCCTTCACTTAAATGGGTGACAGAGTCAGTGATTAAAGAGTTATAGTTGGAATTATGGTTAAAATTGAGAGTTAATTAAAGATCGAAGCAACGACGTCCAAACGTCGAAGTACTGCTGTTTTCAGAAGTCGACGTCCAGTCTTCATCTAATCTTCATCCAATCAAGATCAAGACTTTTCATTCTTTATCCAACCGGCATAAGTTTTTTAATTCATTTCTGCATTCTTTTCAATTCATCTTCATTCCTATTAATCTTGCATATTTCATCACATCACTCCATGCAATACACACAACACTAGCATCATTTTCAAAATCAATTTAAAGGAGTTTCAAAGATCATCCCAACAAGTGAGTTTTTTATGTTTAGTTGCATGTTTAAGTATTCTGTTAAGAATGAATACTACTTCTGTCTGAATTCTTCTAATTCCTTCATTTCTTTTTATATTCTGCATAATGCAAAAGAGAATCAAAGGAGAGGAAATCAACAAGCAAATCACAAAGAATCTGGACGATTCTCAAACTCAACAGCAATTACAGTAAGAACAAAAAAAAAAAGGACTCTCTTTCTTCAGTCTGCTGAAGAGGGAGAATCAAGAACTCGACATCTTTCACGTTCAAACAGGTAGACGATCAAACTCTTTTTTTTAGAATTTTTAAGTCAAAAATTTTTGACGATCACTTCACTTAGTTTCTTTTTAATAGTCTTTATTTTGCATTTAAACAACATAAATTTTTCATGATAATCACACACATTTTAAACACTCACACTATTATTCTAAAAAAATAATTGAACCTCATTATTTAAAAAACAAAGACCAAATTTAAGAGAAAAAAAAAACTTGAGCAGCTTTCTGGCACAAAATTTACCTCACTTCCAGTAATTAGCATGTACACAGTACACGTAAAGGAAAGAATTGCCACACCCTCGCTTTCAAACTTTCGATTGGAGATGCAAACAGGGGGTGGGCAGAAACACATGGTAAAGCAAGGAGAACAGTATAATACTCTGGATAGAGCGAAGCTTCTTTTCAACCGAACTATATGCCTCCATATCAAAGAGGCAACCTGAGAGGGACGATTGAAGCAAAAGAGGAAAAAGCAAGAAGCCAGCCTGAGCCAGATGTCTCTGCAATCTTCGGTGAAACGACGAGAAATGATGGTAACGGGTGAGATGACATGAGAGGGAGAGAAATGAGATGAGACTAGAGAGAGGGAGAAGGAACGAATGAGAGAGAGAGAGAGATGCATGCAGGTGGTCAAAATTGTGGGAAAAAGAAAGATATTGTAGAGATATTAGCTAGATGCGGTGGGCTCCCCCGAGATGACGATCCCAAAATATGGAAGGAAAAGTTCTTGCGGTGCTTCACCGCGAGGAGAACAGATGTAAAAGAATTAGTATAATTATATATTATTATTGATTCCACAAGCAAATGAGCAATGCCTTGGTAGTGTCTGCACTGCAGGCCACTGTTCCTTCTTGTTTACAGTATTACCTCACGAAGACCAGAAAGTAAAGAGGATGTGAACAGTGCTTTTAATGGGTTACTGTGCCGGTATGGGGAAGAGCAGGCTTTTGGGGGAAGGACGCAGATCTCTGCAGAGTCTGTCGCCTCCATCAGGTGTCCCAAGAGCAGTACTACTCCATGAAAGCACTGGCGAGCAGCAGCAGCAGCAGCAAACTAGATCTTGTCAGGTGGTGAAGCACACGTGCGGGGAGGTGAATGCTATGCAGGATTCTAGCGCCTTAGGTCCCCGGGGACCAGCTCCTCCTCTCTCCCATTCCCCCCCTTCCTTCTCTCTCTTCTCGTCCTCAACAGGTGCAACAGGAAGAACACAAAGAACACAATCCGACCTTTCAGAGTAGAGCCTCCACTTGGCAGAAGAAGAATGGGAGGAGGCCAGAAAGCCATATTTTATATATGTGTTGCTCCTCCTCTCCCACCTGCTCAGATCTTGTTAACCTGTTAGAGAATCTTAGTGAGAAAGAAAGAGGTCGATGCTACTGTAGCAGGAAGTGGGGAGACCGCGCCAGTCGTAGGAGCTGGAAGAACGCAGAGATTGGTGGGTTCGTGTGGAGAGCTTGAGCAGTCCTGGCCGAGTTGCACAGTAGCAGAACCCCCTTCCCCACAGTTTTGTGCATCAAACGTCTCTCTCTTCTCATGTGGAACCATCTTATCAGAGATGGTGTTTAGAAAAATATAAATTTCTCGTGTACAGCTCAGAACAGTGGATGATATCATAGATCGAGGGAAGACTGCCACTATTGCATGTATGTGCCACTATAAATTGTCTTCTCTCCGTTTCAATGGGCATCTGTTCTACACGGAGCAAATAAGAGAGGACTCGAGGTGAAATTTTTTTTGTTTCCACAGATCAAGAAAACCAACATAAAGATAATTATTTACCAGGATATTGAGGAGAGAGCTTACATAGAAGTGGGTTGGGGTGTCTACAGCCTCCTTTCACCTCTTCAACGCAAAGAAATCCACAGACGAAAGAAAGGAAAAAGGTGGGTCGTTCTGGAGAGAACGAGGTAGTGCAAGCGAATGAAAGAAGAAAAATATGGGATTTCCATGCTTTGCCACAAAAAAAAACAAAAGGGAACATCAGTTCATATAATTATATACCCCATCTCAATTTTGCTTGTGCTATAGTCTACTTCACTACCATCAGGTAAAAGCCAGGAAATAGAAACAAAAAGGGAAAACTTTTGATGTGTAGATGGAAGGAGGAGAGCAAAGAGAGAGGGGAGATCTCCACTCATGAAGTGGACAACCCCCCTGGCAAAGCAGCCGATCCCTCCGCAACGCCACTAACTGCCGAGGAGCTTCCAGCGGGCTCAGCATCACCACTAGCAGCGGCGACAGGAGCAGCGCCTGAGGCGGAGGCCCGCGGGGGCTGCCGCCGCCGCCTCTTCTTCTCGTAGGCGATTCCCCTGGCCTTGGCCTGCCCATCCCGCACCTCGCGGAGGTAGATGCGCACGGCGCGGGCGCCGAAGGGGTTCGACTCGGGGCTACCCCCGTGCTCGTCGTGGGCGGCGCGGAGGCGGCCGATGAGGGCGTCGAGGCTGCCCCAAGCCTGCTTGAGGGGGCAGGCGCAGGCGGCCGGGGGGTTGGGGTGGCCGAAGAAGGGGCAGCCGGGGGCGTGGACCTTGGTCTTGCCGAACTGGTCCAGGTACTTGAGGAACTCGATCACATGGGCGCCGCTGCACCGGGGGAGGGCGAGGGGAGGCTTGTGGTTGCGCAGGTACTGCAGGAAGGTGTTCCAGTCCCGCCTCTTCTGCGACTCGTACCGGCTCAGCGGCTGCTGCTGCTGCGGCGGCGATAGGGGGGGAGGAGGAGGCGGCGGGTCGGAGGAGGTGGCGGCGGACGAGGAGGAAGGGAGTTCCCCCGAGGCCAAGGTGCGGGGGTTCTCTTCCATATATGTATATGCTCGCGGGGAGAGTGCACAGCTACTCTTGGGCCGGTGTGGGGCTTCTCCCTTGTTGCAGCTGCACGCTTGGCCTGTGGTTTTGGCCTGGGGCCTGTAGTCCTACTTCTGCTGCTGCTTCATGTTATTGGAAGAAGCTTGTGCCCTTGTCAGTTTGTGTACAAGAAGAGGAAGAGGAGAGAGAGAGAGAGAGAGAGAGAGGTGTTCTCTTTGCCGTAGCATATGGTTTCACTTCTTCTGGTTCTGTCATCTATGGGTGCGCTCGCTTTAGAGAGAGAGAGAGAGAGAGAGAAGGGTAGAACGATGAGACGTTTTAACTGGGAAGGAATTGGATGGACGGACAAGGAGCGGGGATTCACATGGTGCCCTAGAGTGGGAGTGGCCCGAGTGGGACCTAACGAACCCATGCTTCCATCATTTTAACGTCTGTTCGAGGGATTAAACACGGACTCCACACTAATTATAGTGTTATCTGAATATTTAACTCCGGATGTTATTTGTTGGATAATAATTTTTTCCAACAGAGTCTAATTTCGCCGAATGATGTTCGAATTCTCTGAATATCTAATTATTTTATATTTAACTTATAACTTAATGATTTATAAGTTTTGACCTTGTAAGTATAGCCTATATGTACCATAGATATAATTTAAATTAAGAAATATTCATGGCGCAAATATCTAGATTAATTTTAATCCAATCAAATACTTTATCAAAAAACTCCTTAGGTAATAAAGATATGACTTTAAGTAAGTAAAATTATTAAAAATAAAAAAATACAATAATCATCTGGATTCGGGAGAACCACCGAGGAGGTCTTGGCTTACCTCTCCACACATCTATGAAGCCTACTTCAACTATCAGACAATTTATTCAAGCATATAAACATTACTAAAATTAGAAGAAATTATCATTATCAAAAGATATAATCGGCTAGATAATAATCAAAGCATATATCTATTGTTCATTTTCACTCCTAACATTAATCGAATAATTAAATAGATATTCAGACATGTCCATTGGATACTCTAATCTGATGTGAATGCAGATCGGATTCGAATATTTATTTGGATCCCTTGACAGTCCCCTAATCTGTTGACATTTGACAGCCCTTTAAGTGAGACTTGTAACTCTCTCTCTCTCTCTCTCTAGATCAAAGCTCTTGAGACTCTTTCTCACTCAAAACTTGTTGCCAGTAGTGGTTCAAATTGAAAAACCAAACTAAATTTATCATGGTTTCAATTCTGTTCAATTAATGATTTTCAATTGGTGATTTAGTTTGAAACCAAACCAACTACAAAGCCAAATGAAACTTTTTTTAACTACTTGTTGTATAACTAATATTTATATGTTTTTGCATGATTTCATGAACTTTTTAATAAATATAATTTAAAATTGCTTTATTCCATATTTTGTGGCTAGACCTACACCACCAACGTATTTTTTTGCTAGTTGAGTAGTTTGGAAAGAACACACAGAGTTATCCCTCCCAACTTCTCTGGAAATTGAACCAAATCGAAACAAAATCAAACCACCAATTGAACCGAAGGTGAGCTCTACAAGGGTTTCTCTTTGCCCGTGGAGGATGCCTGGCTAGTGGGCCTCTTAATTTGGTGCCTGGGCTAGGGTTGCGTGGGCCGTGAAGTTGATAGCATGTCTTCTTGGGATAAATTGCTAGACCAACCAGCTGCCATTCCACTGGTCACTTTGACTCAAATCTAAACCAACTGAATTTTCACAATTTGATTTATTAAAGGCAGGCAAGTTTTTATTAAATTGAATTGAACTAAATCATACGTAGGCCTAGCATTTATTGACATACATAGTACCCGAATATAAATTTATCTAATCTTATTTCTGAGGCTTAATGGTGACACAATTTAAAGGATAAGAATAAGACAAATATTTGCATTCAGATCATTTTTGGGTAAGGATAAGAGTACACCTATTGTTCAGTCCAACTATCCGACTATTTGTCCATTCTTTTCCTCATCTTAGGCATCGGTCACATCCTATTTACAACTCTCATTTCTCACCTGTTCATAAATGAAATCCATATCATGTATCAACCTTTACACCTTTTTTTTAATCCTCCCCAAAAGAAAGAACTTGTATAGGAACCTCCCCCCTCCCCTCCACCGACACACCCCAAATTAAAAAAAAAAAAAAAAACATAAGAAGTTTGTGTTCAAGCATAGTATTATTTGACAAGTTAACTTTTATATATTTATTTTTGAGGATAAGGACAAGGGCACACAGTTTTAATAAGAGATAAGGTTAAGGATGGCGCCACTATTCAACCCAGTAGGTATCCTTTTATCTTAATGTTAAAGAAACATTCCACGTCTTTGAAAACGGAGGAAGAAGTTGAACACATCAGATTTCCATTTCAAGAGGAAGTGATAGGGATGTAAATTGGGGGGGCTGAGTTGGGTTGGATAGTGTGATAATTTGGGTCTAACCTAAATTCAAAGTAGTCAGCCCAATTTTAGTTAGCTCAAATTCAATCTAAATTTAATCCAAATTCAACTTAAATTCAGTCGCAATTCAATAGTGAGTGAGTTGGGTTAGAGTGGCCCCGTTTATAAATGATTTTTTATAAGTATTTTACTTTTTGTATGAATTATTATAAAAGTCAATAGATTAAATTGGACCAGTCTGTTTTCAGTCCAATCTACTCTAGATTTAACTAATGTGAATCAAAATTTAACTCAACCCATGTTATATAACTTGAGCCAACCAAACTTTTTCTTTAATATGAGGTGGGTTGAGCTGGGCCACAGCTGGCCCGCCTGATTGACACCCTAGAAAAAGTTAAGTAAATTTACCTGAAATCATCAATAAAACGCACATAAACTTTTACTCCATTTACTAAATTTACTAGAACAGGTAACCACCGAACAAAGTCGGCCTCTAGACGTCTGGACAAAAAAATGAAATGAAATAAAATAAAAGAAGAATCTAAAGGTGCTGCTAACATACTAAATGAAGTAGAAAAAGGTAATATGTGACTCTCGCCCTTTTTACAAGCGTTTAGACTAAGCTCAACCAAAGTTGAGAGGCAGTCCGTGCCTGGAGATGAGCTAGAACAGAATTCACCAACCAGAGCTGAGCTTTATTATGTAGGTTTATCTTAATAAGACCATCTTTAAGTAGGCTGTTGAGAAGAGCCATTCCCGTTGGCCAGTCCTTTACAGTAACAAAGTCAGGATGAAACTAAAAAAGTTACAATTTTGTCGAGTAATATTGCTGCATGGCACGGGTGCAGTAAACTATAAAAGAATAAATTTTTTGATATTTTTTATAGTTTCCTGCGTGATGTCTGAAACGTTCTAAAAATTCTAAAAAATAAAAAATCAAACCCCATTTTATTAGGTTAGGCTAATTAAATGTGTGTTTTCACTGTTCATTAAGGTCCTGTTTTTGAATTTTTACAGAGTAATGCTGGCTGCAATACAACCTCCCAGCTGCTGCAGTGGGGAGGACTGCAGCAATGTTAAATTTTTTTGGATACTTTTTTAGGTCGGTCCTGACATGTCGTACTTGTCCATACAGTTTGATCTCCAATAGAACGATCCAAAAAATTTGAAAAATTAAAAATCAAACCTCAATGAATAGTAAGAAATGTCTTTTAGTGGGCCGAACCAAATAACGATTTTTGATTTTTCAAATTTTTTGAATAGTCATATCGAAGATCGTGCTATACAAACGGATAGGATATATCAGGCCCAATCTTAAAAAAAATTATCTTAACCTTGCTACAATGCTTCCCATTGCAAAACGGGCATTGCAACAAATATTACTCTTTTAAAAGGAAAATTAGATCATCTGATCTCCATGATGAGGCTGCCTACCCAAAATAATTTTAATTTTTTAATTTTTTTTTAGTTGCACCACATGTGGTGCAGCAAATATTACTTTTTTGTCTTTAGAAGATTCACTTATAGAGAGAAAATTCTTGGTGACTAAGTGGTGCAAGAAGTATTACTTTTTGGTCTTTAGAAGATTCACTTAACTAAAGGAACTTGTAAAATGTTTTGAAGAGCAAGAAGTCAAGGGCTCACAAGGGACCTCCATTATGAGCAACCAAGCAGTGGCGGATCTAGCTCATTTCAGTGGAGTTCTAGGACCTCACTGAAATTTTAACATTTTATTAGAAGAGTCTTAATTTAATAAAGCAAATTTTAAATTTAAGTATAAAGTGATCCCACTAAATTTTTTAGATGACCCATAGGACCTCAGTCTCACTCGGAACTCAGTTTTACTGAATTTTTTACATAGTATTTATGATTTAATAAAAATTCATTGAGTACATTTAGAAAAAAAAATTCCTCGTAACGAAATGTATCATTTTTATTGAGGTATATAATTTTTATAATGATTAAAATATATTTATATTTATTTTTTATTTTAGTATTTTTAATATAATAAAAATAAAATATCGATAAATTTAATAATAATCCGTGTGACCCCACTGAACAAAATTTCTGCATCCGCCATTACAACCGAGTGTGCAGAGGGAAACGCGGGATGTTGTTTGCGGGTTGTACTTGATGCTGGAATTGTCTCCTAAGCAAGTAGCATGCTGTGAAGGTTCTCAAGGGTGAATTCTCAAACCAAGGGTTCACTGTTTGCACGAAAGAGTAGAATGCTCAGTTGAGGACAGTGAGCCCATATCTTCTAGTTTGACAGGTAGAATAACTTATGTCATGTCAGAATTGTTTATATTAAAATAAGGAAAATAAGTAATTCTATTTTAGATTTAAGAATTATTTATTTTTCCTATTCGGTAGTAGACTCCCATAACTATCAAATTTAAGTACTCCTTATTTTAGTATACGTTATTCCGAACAAACAATTTTGGATAACCTATTCTACAAACAAATCGGGAATTATTCCGTATTTCTTATTTTCGGATATCTTGTTCCCAAAACAAAAATCATTCATTTTAATGCATTTTTGTTTTATTTTAGGAACAATGTGGAATAAGTAATTCTACCATTTTAGATAGAATCATTTATCACACATTTTTTAAGAACAAGGCATCTCAACTCCAAATAACATATCCACACTATCACACTAGAACAAGCCAAATAAGTTGTTGGAGCTTTATCCGCCAATCAAACAAGACCTTAAGAAGCTATATATGTCTTGAGTTGTAGAACACGTCTCGGTGTGAGGCTCCCTTAGAACAAGCTGATCGTTGCAGACCTAGAAATCACAGATAGGGTTGGGAACAGATCAGTTGTAGCCATTACCGTAGAGGAGGAGAAGAAAGTAGGCTTTCCACAGTAAATAATAGTTATCATGGGCAAGTTTCACGGGGACCGTAAATATGGGGTGCGTGGCCCAATTCATAACTATGGACTCTGATATCATGTTGAAGTTATTGGACCATCCAACTCAAAATCTTAAGACTATGAGTGGAGTAAGCACCATCTATTAAACATTTTTTAATTTTGTCCTTTTTCCAATACAGGACTATTCTAACAGTAATCTCATCCCTACATTTTCTCTTGCTTCTTCTCTTATCTTGTGCTGTAAAAATATTGTACTCTTCCTAAATGAATGGAAGTAATATTGTTAAGCCCAAAACAAGAAGATAAAATAACAAGGTTGCCTCCTCTCTTTCTCTCACTAGTTGAAGAAAAATGCAAAAGCTTTATAATTTTAGCTTTTAGTGACGAGTTAAATTAATATAATTGAGGGTAAGATAATATAATGTGACAGCAAAGATATATTTGCACATACTGCAATCTAATAAGGTTATGTATGCAATTTTATTGCTCGCGATGACAAACGTATAATTTAATTTGAAATGAAATCATCATCATTGTCAAAGCGTTATCCCATTTGCTTACAGTGAACTATTGATCCTATCATGCTATTTTAATTTATCCAATATCATATTTATACTTGAACTTGTATATAGTTAATATCATCTGGTGTAGTATATATATTTTTAAAGGGTTGTCTGATCTTTTCTGTTAGATAGCTTCTTTAATAGCATCTCAAGTGGACTGAAGGAACAAAAGCTTTCAAAATTATATGGGCCCAATAACAGTTAGTTGTTCCAAACCTAGTTCGCCTCGCTCCAATGTTGCTTTCCTTAGAACTAGTACATTGCAATTGTAATGTTCTGATTAACTCCTCCACATGTTGGGGGGCTGATAAGTTTAATTCATTCCTCATTTTAACTTGAGTGTCATTAAATAACATAACATGCTAAAAAAATACTATATTTATGTGTCAGCAAAACACGGTGTCTTACAAAGTTTTATCACATTTTTTTGTGATTGTAATGTTCTGATTAACTCCTCCACAAGCTGGGGACCTACAAGAAAAGAGAGAGAGAGAGAGAGAGAGAGAGAGAGAAAGATCCAAGCCACACCGCACAACAAAACTAAACAGTATGCTGACTGGGTTCTGAATAACCGCAGATTTCTAACTTGAAGGTACACTGACCGGTCTTGGGCTCTTACCATGCCCTTTGCCACATTCATCAAGTTTTGGCTTAATTCAATGGATCTAGTTGGGCTTTCATCACTTGAAAACATATTAGATAAAGTTGAGGTAGGATATTCTAGACAACTAGTGCTACTTTATTGTGTTATATCCCAATAGTTACAGAGATTTTTGACATTATCTCTGATACCCTTATCCTATATTTATCTGTCTCTGAGTCCCATAGTTCATCCCCTGTAGGTAATCAATTTACAGTTGCATACATTATACAAGATAAATAACTTGAAAAAATGATGAAATAATGTCAATTCTTTCTACATATCTAACACGGAAACCTTATCAATTCACATTTGTTGTATTCAATAACTTAGGATGTTCTTCCTGATGGAGAAGGATCTTGGTAGTTAATAACATGCATGGAAGAAGAAAGATAAAAGATGAAATTTACAGAACGTAATGACTAAGAAAATGAAATCGTTTGAAAAAGAATAAAACCGGAAACAAATTTGTAAATAAAGCATGAAAGATGATCCTTTTTTTAAATTGTTCCTTGTGTGTATCATGTGTGGACTTGCAGATGTTAAAGGGTCGGTAAATAATTCCATGAGATATATTTGTGCTCTTTTACGAGTAAATGCACATGACATGAACATACTCGAGGGAGGAGCTCTTAAGTTCATGATACTCTCAGGGCCTGCTTGGCAAAACTTTTACTAAAGATTATTTTTGGTGTTCACTTCAAAATGAGAAGAATATTGTGGTGGATCCAACTGATTTGCAGCCATACTAGGCAAACTTCTGATTTTGAGCAGCCATAAAACTTTCTACCCAATCTATAAAATCTAGAATTGAAATGTTTACCTGAAAGCTAGAAACTACATAAAGTGGCTCTCAAGGTCTAGTACCCTCCCCTTAAATAATTGAGCTAAAACTTATAAAAATCCAGAGTACTGCTAATCGGAAGCCATCAGAACACATCCATCAATCTGTAGTACTCCTTGGAGGAAGCCATTCCCCATCTAAAGATTGAAGAATGTGTTCTAGAGAATGGAGGTGGTCATCTTAGGAGAAGGTGACTCACTCTCACAAGAATAAGAATGGGGGATGGATCCCCCTTGTCCAAGTTGAACTAATTACACTTGTAATATGGGATCATTTACTTGGCTGAGTGACCTTTGCTTATGGACCCCCTTATCGGTCATCTAGCTGTTGATACATATAAAACGTTTATGTCGGAAGCAAAGCAATATTTTACTCTCTATTGGGTCCTGGCCCTCTAAATATGATGCCAAGGTGTTATTGTTGTTAATGCTGATAATGATTAATGTAGTGGGTAGGGCTTATAATGATGGACTAAAGGACATCATATCAGCCCTACAGGAGGCTTCAGTGGGCCTTTTCTTACCTCAAAGATTTCTTCCACCGAAGAACTGTTGCCTAACCCGATTAGCATGGTTCCAGTCATGAGTTTTGTCCTAGACCCCTGGTTAACACCACCTGATACTTGAGAGAAGGATTGCAGCTAAGATAGTAATAAAGAATGCTAAGAGAGGAGGGTTTGAGAGGTTCCCCTCCTTTAATGTAGATGTCTTTGTTAAAATTAAAGTAGGACAATCATTCGTTTGGAAAATATAGTTTTACAACTCTTCTTTTGATTCTCTAATCAAGTGTTGTTGCCCTTCAGGGGGAATGTTCCTCAACCATTTCCTTCTAAAGTGGACAACCTTTGACTGACCAAACATGTTCCTCCCAGAGCCTTTGAGATGAAGTCCTCATGTAGCCTTATAGAGGGCCTTTCTATATGTATGTAACTTTTAGTTAGAGGCTCAGTTATCCTGATGCCAAGGTTATGGTGGGGAAATACATTCACACATGGCAATGCATTAAGGATGTACATTTGCAAATATGTTTTTCGCAATAACAACTAGGATTTTTTACATATAAGTTTCTATAATCTTTTGATATTACAAATAAGTCCTCCGCATATGACTATTTATATTACAAATAAACCCCATAACTACAACTTTTTTACAAATAAATTCTTTTAAGGACTTATTTGTAACAATCTCAGGGACTTATTTGTAAGTTTTATGGACCTTTCACTAATTCATAGTAGATTGGAGGGTTTATTTGTAAATAGCTAAATTAAGAAGGTTTATTTATAATATCAAAAAATTATAAGAACTCATATGTAAAAAATCCTAACAACTCTTCATTTTTTATCGTGACAGTGATATATATACGGAAAAAAGATCTGATAAGATTATGACCCTAAATCACCCTGTCCTGGATTTCCTCTTTGATTAGTAAAGAGGAGAATCGGGACCCTTTTCAACTAATAAAAGTACATAGAATTATAGCTTCGTTTCCTTTATGGATTAGAGTAATAGTTTCGAAAGAAATACGAGGGGAAGTGCACTTAATCAGAATTCCACCTGATCTTAGTCGTTAGATCGATCGTATGGAAACTTAATCTAATCTCCTTTGAATTCTACTTTAAAAAAATAAAAAATATATAAATAAGGTCTTAAAAGATTTTATATCTGTAGATAACCTCCTATCTAATTTATATTTATGCATAAACCTTTTAACTACGGTGGCATTTGCCTATAATCCTTTGAACTATGTTCTTTGTTTTGAATTTCCCCTTAGTTAAAATATTTCGTCTCTACATTATAGTTTTAATGATACTAATGCGATTTTTCTTGTGAGATGTTTGTATTTTAACTGAAGATATTATTTTTTAATAATTTTCACATATTCTATATAAGATAACAATACTTGAATTCAGATAAAATTTAAAGAAAATCTGCATAGTTGAGAGGGCTACGCACAAATAACATCTTAATGAGGGGGATTATATGCAAAGATGAATGATATAGGCGCTTATCTACAAACATGACATCCTTTAGGATATTATTTACAAAACCCCCTAATATGGCCGTCTAATAAAATTGATCAGACGAGAGGAGCTCCCACCGAATCCTCAGGCGGTGCAGTCATCGGCCGCAACTGAGAAAAGCCTCGCCTCCGACGGTCTTCTCGTCGCTATTGAAGTTATTGAGCCATCCAACTCAAAACCACGAATACGTGCATGACTCGATTTATAACTATAGACTTTAATACCATGTTGAAGTGAAGTAGACATCGTCTATTAAATAATTTTTTATTTTGTCTTTTTTTTGATGTAGGACTATTCTAACAGTCGCCTCTGGCAACAAAACCTTGGCTGAGGAGAATCTCCTCCAGGAATTCCCTCCCACCGCCCGTAAGATTCCTTCTTCTCCGTTTTGTCATCTGTACGCCTTCCATTCCACCGTTAACCTTCTCACCCCCACCTCTCCCTTTGTGCAACTTTGTTGCTCTATTCCCTCTCGCCTCATACCTCTCCACCCTGTCCGACCATTACCCATATCCCTCACTTGCATCTGGTAATTTCTCTACCATTTTTTTTCCCCACCTGGTGGGGTTGCTTTTGACGATCTCTAGAGTCGTCAACTCGGCTAGTATTTGTTTTGCTTAATTGGGAGGAGAAACTGTGGCTATGACATTAGATGCCTATAGATCGGGGTAGAGGAACCATGTAGCTTTGTTGTGCTATCTACAAGGACTGCATGCAAATCTATGCTCGTCGCGTAATGATGGTTAGCTTAGACCAGAATTTGTGGTTTGTTGTGCTATCCACAAGGCCATTAAATCTCTTTGAACCGAAGCTATGATCAGATATTACAAGGAGTTGCAAGTCCCATGAGTTGAGTGCTCTTTGATTGTATTACAGTTTGTTGTGCTATCCACAAGGCTGTAGTGCAAGTCATTGAGATTCTGATCCCCACTAAGAGACTGTCGGCGTCTCCCGTTCTGTATAACTGAGGGTTATACAGTCCGTCGAAAATTAGTGGGAGTTAAACTTGAACAAAAGACCATGTCTTGTTTTAAACTTTAATAATTGAACATCTGCTAAATAGATTTTACTTATCTCCTGTAGGAACTATGTCGTCGAATAACCCACTCCGTGGCATACTTGATGCCCTTTTGACTTACCTGATCTACTCGGATTGGTTCAGAAACCTGAAGAATGTCTTCAGATATGAGCACATTGACTTTGTCCATAGAGCTGATTCTCTTGCTGAATCGGCATTGGATGCCTATGAAGCAAAGATGATAGCTAACGATAAAGGATCGAAGGACAAAGATAGAAGAGTAGTGAAGGGTGACTGCTTATACTATAAGCAGTATGGTCACTGGAAGAGGAACTGTAAGGAGTTCCTTAAAGATAAAGCTTATGGAAGAGTGAAGCTGTCTGAAGCTTCAGATATCTATATGATAGATATCAACTTGTCAGTTAGAGATTTCACATCTTGGGTATTAGATACCGGATGTGCTTCTCATATGTGCCATGATGTGTGTAGGTGCTTAGAATGACAGTGTGATTAACATGAAAAATCATATGTTGTTTAGTGCAAAATAAACATATTAAAAACAGCAACTACGTGAAATGATCGCCAGAAACTTTTAACTAAAAAGTTCCAAAAGAGGGTATTGATCGCCTACCTGTTTGAACGCGGAAGATTCTGAGCTCTTGGTTCCCCTCCTTCAGCCGGCTGAAGAAAGAGAGCCCTTTCTTGTTCTTTGTTCTTGCTGTTGAGGTTGAAGTTGAGGTTGAGGATTTGAGGATCGTCCAAAGATTCTTGTGTTGAGTGCTTGACTTCTTTGATTCTCTTGTTGTTGAGTGCAGCAGAAAGTATAGAAAGAGGAATAAAGAAGTGATGAGAACTTAAGCAAAAACAGTATCTATTCTAATCATGGTGTCAAACATGCAACTAAACATAGAACTTACTTGTTGGGATGGCTTTTGAAACCCCTTTATCAAATAGATTTTTGAAAAGAACAAAAATGATGTTGTGGTGTGTGTTGCATAGAGTGATGATGAAGAATGAGATTAATGAAGATGTAAAAATGAAAACGCAGAAATGAAACACTTATGCCGACTGGATGAATTCTTGAATGGATGAAGAGTCTTGAAAGGATGCCGACTTCTGGAAATGGCAGCGCTTCGGCGTTTGGACGTCGTTGCTCCGATCTTCAACTTGCTATCGCTCAAGATTACGCTTCACTCAAAATTACGCTTAACTTTTTTACTCTTCAACATGTAAGGTATTTATAGACTTCTCCTGCGTCCGTGATTTACATGGAAAAACTTCGGATTTATCCATCTTAACTGACAGATAAATACTGATTAATTCATCTTTATCTGTAATTATCTAAAACGCGTCCACAATGGCTGATACCTTTTGAGATTAATTAAGATAAGGATAAATATCCGGGAAACTTATCTTTATCTTTATTAGCTAAAACGCGTCCACCTTGGCTGACGCCTTTTACACTAATTAAGATAAGGATAAACATCCGGAAGAGAAGTTAAAATAGCTTAGGAAACCTAAATCGCGTCAGCACTCGCAGACGCCTTTTAGCTAATTAATCAATTGATTAAAATTCAAATTTCAACGTTAAAACAAGAATAAACTCTAAATCGCGTCCACACAGGTTGACGTCTTTTAGAATCGCGTCCACACAGGTTGACACCTTTTAGAATTCTGCATATTTTAACTGAAATTTGAGCTAAAATCAATTTAATTGATTAACTTAAACATGTCTGTTAAACCCGACACTTAAAAAGATCAATAAAAATTAATCAATGATTAATTATCAGACCATTCTGAGGCATTATTATATGATATAAAATTTACTCAAAATGACGTCAAAATTAGCGTGTCTACAGCTGCCTCACCTTGGCATCGTCTTTGCAAGGGAGTGAAATGGAATGGAATGTACTGAAAAGGTGATACCAAGGTGTGATGAGACACGCTCTTAACATCACATGATTGGAATTTTTGTCAAAATTATCAATGAAGATAGTTCAAGGAAATAAATGGAATCAATCCTGTCTGGATGAAGTAGACAAGGAAATAAAATAAAGTCGATCAACCTCCTCGGAGTAGGAAGTACCTCAGGTCGTAGACACTGCAGGTTTCATCATGGGGAGCGTTTGCCAGCCAATGTGGACGTGCTGCAGCCATGATGGATCTTAAAAGAAAACAAGAAATATTGGATAAAGAATCCAAGCAAGGATAGAATTTCAAAGATATCTTCAAATGAACCTCAAAGATAATCAAGATACTTAATTCAGAATGGAATATTTCATATCATGTTGAAATTGTTTGATTTAATGGTCTGAAACTTAATCAGTAATTAATCCTTATCACAATGATTTCAAAGTCCTACATGATGCATGCTGGGCTAAAAGAAAAATATAAAGTCAAATAAAATATAAATTAATCAAGGATAATATTGCTAAATTGTCATTAATGAGTCAAGATACCAATTCTTGTAATTCAGTGCTAAGCCGAAGCTTGTTTATCCACGCACCGTTTCACAAAAGTGGAACCATCGTCCTCACTAATTAACAATCCAACGGCCCATCCGTACGATTAAGAATTCTCTGGAATTATCACTGTTTTTGTTGTAGGGGAACTCAAATTCCAGTTTCATCAAAATCACAAGGTCCTTGATATACTCTAATAAATATTTAATATATAGTAATGCAAGTGATTTACATGAAAGAGTACAAGGATAGAAATAACTGTCTTTTTAGCCACGGTTGAGACTTCTTAAATTCCCGCAATGGGATCTTCTTGATATTTTCCAGCTTTACTTGAATTTCCTACAATCAAAATCATTAATAATTCCAAACAAATATTCAATTTAAGCATCAAAAAAACCACAGAATTTCGGATAAATAACAGAAAGGCTGAAACGCGTCATGTCGCGCAGACGCCATTTAATATTGAAACGCGGCAGTACTCCTCGACGCCTTTCACTCACAGAAACAGGTTTCTGGCTATTCTCTATTCAAATTCCAACTTTACCAATGCCTTGTGTCCTGTATATCACTTAACAAACAAGTTAAGTATCTATTTAGGTTTAGCCCCTTGCCTGGTTTAGTAACCGACTACTTGATCATATCCTTGATAGAAGGGTCAAGAGGTATAGCCTTTATTAACAAAGGTAATGAGAATAATCAAACTTAAGCAAAATGCAACATGCAAGCAGACAGATGCTTACTGAAAATAAAAGGGATGAAACATACTGAGTGCAACAAGCAAATGCTAATTGAGATATTTTTGTTATTTTGAAATATTCATTTTTGTTTGGGGTTTTGAAATATATGCTTTTTTTTTAATGTTGGACATATATATTTTTTTGAATTTTTGACATATGTATTTTTTTTTGGATTTTTGACATATGTATTTTTTTTGGATTTTTGACATATGTATTTTTTTGGATTTTTGACATAAAGACCAGCATGGTACTCATATCAAAAGATCATATTCATTTATTAACTTAATTTCCAAATTGTTCTTTAACAACTTAACTTAAACCCATCGTGTTTGAATTTGTGTTTCCATTCGTGATCCCATTTGATGATTTGATCTTTAGTCAATCTAAGCCATTCCTTAAGTTTGGAGTACACCTCTTTAGAAGGAAAGGAAGAATAAGTTTAGAAAGCCCATGAGAAGGTTCCGGAGACTTAAAAAGATGTTCCTTTCCTACCCTAGTATCCGTTGGGGTTCAGTCATTTCGTTCCGAGGTATTTATCCACATTGCGTTCCCTTTCATTTCATTTTATGGCCTTGATGTAACGTTTGTAATGTAATGGCCTTCTGTTTTGATATTTGGATTTTGCCTTTTGCTTTTGTTTTTCTATTCTTTTCTCTTTTTTGGGACGGATCTCCCCCTTTTTTTTATGACGGCCTCCTACTAAAATGG
Source organism: Zantedeschia hybrid cultivar (assembly GCA_030544215.1). Lineage (NCBI taxonomy): Eukaryota > Viridiplantae > Streptophyta > Magnoliopsida > Alismatales > Araceae > Zantedeschia > Zantedeschia hybrid cultivar. The sequence continues at coordinate 10,447,614 of JARZZO010000016.1, forward strand.
TGAGTATTCTTGGTAGTCTATTCTAAGCCTCGTTCCGACATCATGGACCGAGTATAAAATAGAATTTTGCTTTAAAACGAATGATTTGTACTTTACACTTTTGGTCAAGCTTTTGATATTCTTTAGGACTTGGCATCTCTTGTTACTCACGAATCAAACGTGTCAGTGTGTGTAATAATGTATTTGAAGTTAAGTTATCCAGACTAACAAAGAAATTTGAGTTTATAAACTTTTTGATTCCAGTGGTCTTTGTACCATACTGATCGACTCTTTAACCTAAGGGTAGTATTTCTTAAGATGTAAACCATTCCAGGGATGATTTAGCTCTTCTCCTTCTGCGTTAAGAAGACGATAAGCATTACCAGGAAAAGCGTGCGATACAACATAAGGTCCCTCCCAGTTGGGTTGGAGCTTAGAACGCGGACCACCAGGTTTTACAAAAATCGTTTTTACGACCATTTCACCGACTTTGAACTTACGTTCAATGACTTTCTTTTGATAAAAACGTGCTAGTCTGTTTTGATAAACTTTTGCATGATTAGCAGCTGACCATCTTTTCTCGTCTAAAAGTTCCAATTGAGCAAGGAGTGTTGAACGATGTTCATCAATGAAAAATTCCCTATTCAATTGTACTCTTAATGACGGTATGAGGATCTCATATGGAACTACCGCCTCCATTCCAAATGTTAAGGAATAAGGAGTTTGCCCAGTGGGCGTGCGGATTGAAGTTCGGTAGGCCCATAGAGCCTCAACCAATTTTTCTGGCCAATCTGTGAATTTGTTAGATTTGCACGTCTTTTTGATGATTTTTATCAAAGTCTTATTTGCTGCCTCTGCTTGGCCATTGCCTTGCGGATAATAAGGAGATGAATGATGCAATGCAATTTTGTACCTGTTGCAAAGATCCTTCAATTCCTGTGACACGAACTGTGGTCCGTTGTCGGTGACGATGGTGCTTGGAATTCCAAATCGGGTGATGATGTTCTTCATGATGAACTTGCAGACGGTTGATGCTTTGATCTCCACGTATGCTTCAGCTTCTGCCCACTTGGTGAAGTATTTCGTTGCCGTGAGAATGAAAGATTTTTGCTTGATGCCGGAATCTGGATTACCAAGGAGTCCAATAATGTCGAAAGCCCACATGGAGAAAGGCCATGGGGAAGAAACATGATGGAGTGAAGATACAGGAGAATGAATTTTGTCGGCGTGAAGTTGACACTTAGCACACCTACGGACATATCCTACACAGTCTTCTTCCATGGTTGGCCAATAAAATCCTTGTCTAAGGATCTTCTTTGCTAGCATCTGTCCATTGACATGGCCACCACAAACTCCACTATGAGCTCCTTCCATAACCTTCCAAAGCTCATCTTCGTCTAGACATCTCAAAAGAACTCCATCAAAACCTCTCTTATACAATGCTCCTCCAAGTAGGGTGTATCGTTGAGCAACTCTCCTGATAGCCCTCTTCTCCTCAGTTGTAGCTTCCTCAGGATACGATTGATCTTCACAATATTTTGCAATTTCATAATACCATGGCTTATGTTCATCATCCATCTCTTCTAACAGCTCCATTAACATGATTTCTCTCTTTTCAATGATATCTCCGTCTCTGACTTTCTTCAGCAACTTCTCCTTAGTTCTAAGAAATGAAGGATCTTTCACGGCGGGTGAAAGACGCCTATGAAGTATGATTGATTCAGATTGCTTGCTGATTGGAAAATTAAGAGAAGATGCAAGTGAAGCTAGAGCGTCAGCTAAGATGTTCTGATTCCTAGGGACATGGACGAAGATCAATTTCGTGAAAAGCTTTGAGTAAGCAGAAGTAAGTTCTTGGTAGGGCTTGAGCTTGAGATCAAGAGTTCGATACTTGGTCAACACTTGGCGAAGAATCAGTTGGCTATCACCCACAATCCTGAGTTTAGTGGCACCATAGAAATGAGCAGCCTCGAGGCCAGCAAGAAGTGTCTCGTATTCAGCTATATTGTTAGTGACTGGAAAATCAAGTTGAAAGGCTTGCGGAATGGTGATACCTTCAGGTGACAACAGAACGATACCGATCCCTTTTCCATGAGAATTCAGAGCTCCGTCAAAATGCAGAGTCCACATATCATCTCTGATTTGATTTACGGACATCAGTTCCTCATCCGGAAACTCTGATCGCACTGGATCAAATCGAGGAAAGGGATGATGGGCGAGATGTTCTGCTATGGCATAGCCCTTGATGATATAGAAAGCTTTGCCATCGCGCTAACCTATCAGTAAGAACATATTTCTCCAGAAGGAATTTGATCGGATTCATCCTAGCGATGAGATGGACTTCATGGGCCAGAAAATAATGCTTTAATTTCTGGACAACCCAGACCAATGCTGCACACGTTTTCTCCATCGCCGTATATCTCTGTTCAGCGGGGTTGAGAAGTTTAGAGAGATAATAGGCTGCCCTCTCTTTTTCTTCTTCATCCTCTTGTGCTAGGACAGCCCCCATTGCATCATCCAGGACTGAAATGTAAAGTATCAATGGTTTGCCTGGAGATGGTGGTCTCAAAACATGAGGACTTGCTAAATAGTTCTTTAATCCATCGAATGCCTCCTGACACTTATCGTCCCAATCGAATTTGACTCCCGGCTTGGCAAGCTCGTAAAACGGCTTACACCTTTGTGAGTGCTGGGAGACAAAACGGCGAATAAATTGTAACCTCCCGATTAATCCTCTTAACTTCTTCAAGTTTTTGGGAGGTGGCATTTCTCTGATAGCCTTCGCCTTATTGGGATCGATCTCAATTCCCCGTTTACTGACAATGAATCCAAGCAATTTTCCTGAAGATACCCCGAATACACATTTCTTGGGGTTCATCTTTAACTGATATTCTCTCGATCTCTCTAATACCCTTGCCAAAACTTTGTCATGCTCAACCTTTGTCTTAGATTTAACCAATAAATCATCCACATACACTTCCAGATCTATGTGCATCATGTCATGAAATATTGTCATCATAGCCCTTTGATAAGTGGCTCCAGCATTCTTTAATCCAAATGGCATGACGACATAACAGTATGTTTCCCAAGGTGTAGTGAATGACGTTTTCTCTTGATCCTCTTCTGCCAACTTAATCTGATTATATCCTGAAAATCCATCCATAAACGATAAGGTTTCATAGCCAGCGGTATTATCGATGAGTACATCAATATGAGGCAATGGAAAATCATCTTTAGGACACGCCCGGTTCAGATCGCGGAAGTCAATGCAAATTCTGACCTTCCCGTCCTTCTTCATAACCGAGACTATATTGGCCACCCATTGCGGATAAAGGACAACTCGAATAAATTTGGCTTTATGCAGTTTGTCAACCTCTTCCTTCATCTTTAGAGCCATTTGTGGGTGGAATCGCCTTAATTTCTGCTTGACCGGGCTAGCTCCATCCTTTAATGTCAACCTGTGTTCAACTAAAGATGAGTCTAACCCCGGCATATCTTCATAACTCCAGGCGAAAGTGTCCTTGTAGTCCTTAAGTACTTGTACCATTGCCTTCTCATCCTCTGTAGAAAGATTTTTGCTGACGAGGACAACCTTAGGTTCGTCTTCAGTCCCTAAATTGATTTCTTTGGTGGGCTCTTCTACGGCAGCTGAGGGTTCATCGAATCTCTTCACTCCACTAGCATATGCCTCAGCTGCGTCCTCGTCATCTTCCTCATCTTCAACAATGGGGTCCTTTTCATGCACTAATTCATATACCCCATACCCATCATTGACTGACTCATTATTCATACAGTCTTCTAGCATCTGAATTTGATTTTCTAAAAACTGAGGGATTAAAGAGTAAGAAAAGCATTTATCAGCTAAGTCCTTGAGGTATCTATCTGGAATTCGCCTACCCTTAGGCTTCCTAGACTTCCTAACCTGACTAACATGCCTAAAACTAGACTGCCTAACTTCACTAAACTCCCTATTATAACCTAATGAAGATGAAGCAGGATAGAAATCCTGGGATACAAGTGGAAATACAAGAGAATCCTCCCGAGGGGAAGGGCAGAGTAGATTTAAGAGAGAATCTTGACCGAAGGACCCGCGCGACGGGGTGCGATCGGACAAGTAAGAAGTTTCCTTGATAAGGATCTGAGAAGAATTTGTTGTAAAATTGACATTTTTTTTTTAATATCAGAGGAATTAAACATGAAACAGGAATGAATACAAATAGAAGGAGAATCAGATGGAGGAAGTGGCACCAAGGCCAGATGATTAGGAGGATCATATAGCAATATGTCCCAGATCAAGTCATACATCCTCTCTAGATCGAGAGGAGGTTGTGGAGTAAGGTCCCGAGGGGACAGAGTAATCATAACGGGCGGAGCCCGTGGAATATCTTCAATAATGACCCGCGACCAAGTCGGGGTCAAGAGCAGTGTACGAAATAGAGTATGGAGCATGAAGACATGTGAATGATATGTCCCCCTCCAGAGCAGATCTGTAGTGTAACCAGCTTCATAGGGGTCATCTGGCTCCCCTTCGTCGGTCTCTTCAGACAGCAATATCCGCTTATCAAAGATGGCACCAAGGCTTTCAATCAGCTCGTCAATCTGCGGTGGCCACTTGGGTTCTGCAGGATCTAGGAACAATCTGTTCAGTACAATGTAAAGGTCTCTCAGATTGAACCACCTGTACCATTCACATTCAGGATCATAGAATTTTCTCCTTTTCATAGGCCGCAGAGCCTCCAAGGATTGGTACGTAAGTAGTTCTGAGCAATGCCTGGCCAAGTCCCTCCCATATATGTCATGGAGGTCAAAACACGAAGTAATGACCACCGTGTTGTCATGGCTAAGTATGGGCCCTTTTACAAAGTGTGTATACAAGGTCCATGTTAGGGGATCTCGGCCTTCTTTGGGTGGTGTAGACATTGTCTCCCAAATTTTCTGACCTTCTTCAATCTCTGCTTGTTGAACCAGATCTTGCTTCAGTCTTCTTGGCCTATAGCCCAGACCACTTCCAGGTGCTGCTCGATGATCTTTAACAGGAGTAGTCCTGCCTTGCAACTGTGTGCCCAGACCTCTCCCAGGCTCGTAGCCGTTTTTCATCATAATTCTCCATCCTGGGGTACTCATGCACTTCCCCCTTTTAATGGCATCTAACGGGTATGGAGAAATAGTGGCGGCTTTCAAAGGATCAGCCACTGGATGGTAGACCTGTAATACCGTCAGAAAAGGTTGTCGGCCAGGTAAAGCAGCAGATTTAATATTCAAGGTATGAGCAGCAGCAAGGATCGGCATGCTCGTCACTTTAATAATTCGTCCTTTGAAAGGGAATTTGAGGCATTGGTGATTCGTAGAGGGAATCGCCTCAAGAGTTTTGATATAACGACGACCCAAAATGGCATTTATAGAAGGGTCGATCTCCAGAATGTGAAATTCGACCTCTGCATGACTCACAGGGCCTAGCTCCACCTTCAAATAGACCATTCCCAGAGGGGAACGGGTAGAATTGTCGTATGCTGTCACAAAGATGGGGCTAGGCAGCCATTTTTCTTTGGGCACACCGCACAACTCCAGGGTCTTCGGAGGTAAAACATTGATCGAAGCCCCTGTATCTACCAGGCATGCATCCACGGCCTTCTTACAGATGTTGACCGTGATGCTCAGAGCCATGCTTCTGGCTGCTGGCGGTGCTAGTTCCGATGTGTGAAATGTAATGGAGGGCTGATCCCCCTGAGGAACTAGTAGTGCTGCAATTTTTTCTACCGGCACGTCCTCATTGACCATCACCTTCTGTAGATATTCCATTAAGGCTTCTTGGTGAATCTTGGACCTTTTGATCAATTCAAGTACAGTGATCCGTACCGGCGTCCTGTCCAGATGTTTCAACAAGTCATATTGAGTGCCTGGTGCACTCTCTTCATTATGGGCTTCCTCAGTCGGCTGTGATGGGCCGTCTCTAACTGTGGACTGAGGAAAGACCTTGTTGAAAATCCTTCCACTTCGAAGCACATGTTCCTCGGCCGTGGAGGATCCGGGTGACACCTTAAGTACCGCAGGGTTGGATGGTGCGGATGATGTAGAGGGTTGGTATGTAGGTGATGGCGTAGGGCTAGGTGGCGATGGCGCGGTGCGGATTAGAGGCCTAGATGGTTGGATGGTGGATGGGTAAGTGGTCGGTGAAGTGGGGAATGGCACGCGTAATAGCGGTCTGGATGGTAAGGGTGTATCTGTGTAGGTGGTAGTGGTAGCGGGCGAAGTAGGAAATGGTACGCGTAATAGCGGCCTGGATGGTAGAAGGGGCGCGTGATTGGTTTGCGGGGGATTATATGGTAGCGGTGTAGTGGTGTGGGGCGTAATGGGCTTAAGGAAGGCGGGTAGTGGTAATGGGTTATTGGGTGTGGGCGAGTGATATGTGGGTGTCGGTAGAGGGGTGATGGTAACGGGTTGTGGCCTAGGTATGTGGATGGTGCGGCGTGGTGGTCGTTCTGCGGTACTCTGAAAGTGACCCGTTGAATAAAGAGAGGAAGAGTCCTCTATTCTCCACTGTTGCCCACGACTAGCCTTACACTGGCTGTTCGTCAGAATGGGAGCAACTTGGTTTTAGTTCTGATGCTCCGGGAGCGGATTCTGCACTATGCCCATATTGGGTGGTGGTGCTGCTTGTACTGGTCGTCTTGCTTACTGCTGCTGTGGTCTTCTCGCCTTCAGGGCTGATATATATTTTTTCATCTCCTCCCAGTCTATACCGCCCTGCTCGTTGAGATCATGAATATAATTTCTGAACTAGAAGCAGGTGTCGATGGTATGCCCAGGTTGCCTATGGAAGTAGCAATACCTGGACGTGTCGGCATTTTGAGGCCAGACGGCCTTTTCCCTTGGCAAAACTAAGGCATTAGCTTCCATTAGAGCGTTGAAGATATCTGCCAAGGATTCTGAGAGGACCGGGTATTCTGCCCTTTTAGGGCCTGGAGGTCTCCTCTGCTGGTTGTAGTCACCAGGAGGAGGGACATTATGGTATGCCGGCGGTGCGCGCGGCTGATATTGTTGTTGCTAATATTGTTGTTGTTGGGGTTGCTAGTACTGTTGTTGCCGTTGCGGCGGCTGCTGCGCTGTTGCTAGTTCTGATTCGGCTGCTGGGGCCGTTGATACTGTTGCTGATAATGGGGGTTCTGCTGCTGCCTGTACCCCTGTTGGTTTGGCTGCGGTGGCCTCTGGTACTGCTGCTGGTTCCTCACGAACTGGGGCGAGTTATTATTCATGCTACTAACTTGCTCGTGAGAGAGCGTGCCCTCAGTAGTCGGACCTGTGCTGGGAGAGTTTGGCACTGCAGGCTTCCGAGGTGGAGGCCTGCTAGGTCTGTGAGGATCAAAGACGCTAGAGAACGTAGCGTCCTTGAAGGCATTTTGGCAGTACCGTGCTCTTTCATAGAGCTCTGCCATGTTGGTCAAATTGTTCAAGGAGAGGACTAACTTGAATTAGGGCGTGGCGTTGGAAATTAACATCTTCACTTGCTCGGACTCGGACAAGTGATCTTTCACCTTTTCAGCCAGGCCCCGCCACCTATCAGCAAAACTGACAAACTCTTCATCAGGTTTCATCTTTTCTGCAATGAGGTCAGTGATGGACAAGGAGGGTGCAACTCTGTCCTGGTATCGTTGGATAAATTTGCGTGAAACGATACCGTAATCCTCTACTTCGGAGGGTTCCAGAGAAAAGAACTACTCGAGGGCTGGTCCCTCTAGAGATCTCCTGAACAAAAAGGCCAACGACCTCTTATCGTTCTGCCAGAAAGACGATTCGTACATAAACTCCTTCAGATGTGTGAAGGGGTTACCAGTACCGTTGTACTTTCGGTACACTGGCATTTCAGAGGGTGGTAGGTGGAATACCGACAGGCTCGGCAAATTGATCTCTGGCGCAGCTTTAACCCCCATCATCTTCTGGAGGTTGTTAAACTGCTCATCCATGTGCTCCATCTTGGCCAGCAACGCTTGCGTGGTCAGATCTGCCTGGGGAGGAAGAGGAGGCGGAGGTACTTGGTAGGCCTGCTGCCTAGAGTACGTTGGACAGGGGGGAAAATAAAGAGGAGGTCCGGTAGAGCTTCCGCCATACCCGAGGGCATTTTTATAAACAGGCGTTTGCGGTCTAGCCGGTTGCCTAGAGGATGAAAGCTGCGGCCCAGCTGGCCGAGAAGTGATATGAAGGCCTTCCATGGCCCGATGGATGTAAGGAGGAGGAAGAGGAGGTTGTTGAGTAACAACAGGGGGAGCCACAGGGTTCGGCTCAGCAGGCTGCACGGGTGCCTTCCCCTTCAGAATCGACTGGATCGCCTCGAACTACTGAGGGTCCAGACGGGAGGCAAGAACTCCCAAAGCGTTGACGAGATCCACAGGATCAGAGGATGAGGGATCATTCTGATTCATGTCCCCCTCAAGATCAGGATTAGGAATCGCATATTCATGCGGGGGAAGATCAGGATATCGATCATGGGGATGAAAGAGAGGTGTCCGGACATTCCCATCTTGTCGATATGGAATGGGGGCAGAATTACGGGAGGCATCAACATCTCTCCCGTTCTCATAGTTGTAGTCCGAATCGCGAGGGGCATTAGCATCTCCCTCGTAGTTGATGATGGCGTCTTGAGCCATACTTAAGTCCCTGCCTGATCGCAGCAGCATGATGTTAGATTCTTTTTTCAAAGATTTGACAAACAAGTTGCACAGAGATTAATCAATCAAGTGGATGCTTAACGTGATTTTAAGGTTCCTTGTTGAGTTATTTGAATTAGATTAAACCACAAATTCGCTCAGGGAAAGGATCCTAGTTTCAGTTCAATTTCCACCGTTATTCTCTAGGGCTTTCTCTCACAACGCTTTTGGAATCTAGCCGCGACTTCAATTGGTACAACCAGCCCGATGATCAAGGAGGAATACCTTGATTTTGGGGACTTATGGAGGCCTTAACGTCAACTTCTCTAGTCTGATCAAGGGACCAACTCAATCAGAGAGAGTTGATGACGTCAAGTAGTGTGTTCCTAAGAAAAGGAGGGTATTCGCCTCAATGCGTATGTCCTGCGGCCTGGATGGCCTCTAATGCTTAATAATAATGGGTAGCTAGCACTCAAGCCACAATAATCTGAAAACTGAAAAATAACTAAGAAACTGTTTGAATCGCGTCGATGGTAGTCGACGCTATTCAAAACAGAACTTAATTTTTTCGCAGAAACATATGTAGACAGCAGAGAAGATATGAAGACTGAAAGGCGTCGAGGTGTGTTGACGCGGTTTTGAAACGCGTCAGTGCTCCTGGACGCTTTTCAGTTCGCAGAAACAGTTTTGCAGGAGGATTTTCTGGGTTGAATCCTCCTCAAACAGGGTAAAAGCAGTAAATAATCAACTCATGCAGATTTTTTTTTAGTTCCAGATTTTAACAGGATGATTTACTAACTAAACAACTAGAAAATCAATCAATCACACATCATTTTCATCACAAAAACAGCTTTTTAAACTAATCAAGGGGAGGGCAAGATCTTGCCACTGGGGTGTGCACGTGGTGCACGAGGGAAATTAACTAAACTAAAACACTCACCAATTGGTGAGGACGTGTCGAGAGACACAAATGGTGCACCGTGGGTGCCCGATTGATGATAGCAAGAACAAAAAACTAAAAGATGGCGAGACCAAGTCCCACCGTGATCGCCAAAAAAGTTGTAGGTGCTTAGAATGACAGTGTGATTAACATGAAAAATCCTATGTTGTTTAGTGCAAAATAAACCTATTAAAAACAGCAACTACGTGAAGTGATCGTCAGAAACTTTTAACTAAAAAGTTTCAAAAGAGGGTATTGATCGCCTACCTGTTTGAACGCGGAAGATTCTGAGCTCTTGGTTCCCCTCCTTCAGCCGGCTGAAGAAAGAGAGCCATTTCTTGTTCTTTGTTCTTACTGTTGAGGTTGAAGTTGAGGTTGAGGATTTGAGATGCATTGTTGTTCTTTTGATTATGAATCAAAGCAGGTTATAGTATTTAATAAATATATACGATATATCTATATACTATCACCTAGGAGAGACTAAGATAAAAGTTATCTAAATACCCTCAGATAAACTCTAAGCCGTAACGCGAGTAGTTAAGAACTTACCGCGTGGTCCACCATCGTTATAGTCATAGGGTTCGAATCACTTTAGGCAGGTTTGTTGTGCTATCCACAAGGCCTGCTTAATTGGGAGGAGAAACTGTGGCTATGGCATTAGATGCCTATAGATCGGGGTAGAGGAACCATGTAGCTTTGTTGTGCTATCCACAAGGGCTGCATGCAAATCTATGCTCGTCGCGTAATGATGGTTAGCTTAGACCAGAATTAGTGGTTTGTTGTGTTATCCACAAGGCCATTAAATCTCTTTGAACCGAAGCTATGATCAGATATTGCAAGGAGTTGCAAGTCCCATGAGTTGGGTGCTCTCTGATTGTATTACAGTTTGTTGTGCTATCCACAAGGCTGTAGTGCAAGTCATTGAGATTCTGATCCCCACTAGGAGACTGTCGGCATCTCCCGTTCTGTATAACTGAGGGTTATACAGTCCGTCGAAAATTAGTGGGAGTTAAACTTGAACAAAAGACCATGTCTTGTTTTAAACTTTAATAATTGAACATCTGCTAAATAGATTTTACTTATCTCCTGTAGGAACTATGTCGTCGAATAACCCACTCCGTGGCATACTTGATGCCCTTTTGACTTACCTGATCTACTCGGATTGGTTCAGAAACCTGAAGAATGTCTTCAGATATGAGCACATTGACTTTGTCCATAGAGCTGATTCTCTTGCTGAATCGGCATTGGATGCCTATGATACTCATCAGTTTGATACTCATCAGTTTCAATCCCTGCTCTCCAGAGAAGATAAGTTGATTTATGATCACCGGACCACCAGCTCAAAGAAAAAGGCTTGCTTTCCACAAGCAATACAGTACAATGACATTTGATTCTAAAGATTTCTTTCTTACAAGTAAAAGACTCGTGTGGCCGACCTGCATGCTCTTTGGCATGCATGTGGACGTCTCACAGCCGCCCTTCACTAGCATTCAGACAGCCTCCCAAAAACCATCCTTTCCTGTACGTCAAATAATGCAAGGGGGCCTTGTTGTGGTCAAATTCAACCAATGTGTGCATATATTGTTGAATGTGATGTACATTGGAGAGAGGTAGGGCTGCAAATGGTAGTGGACAACCGATGGTTCGTCTTCTTATTAGTTTATAAGTTACCGTATGCATAGTGGATAAGATAGTAGATATGAATTTCTTCCAATCAGCTGTATACTGATATATACTTCTAGTATTTAACTGCTCATAAGTTTATAGATCAATTCACGGATACTCTTTCTAAATAAATAACTTAACATATGAGTTTTTGGATGTATAAAAATTTGCATGCCTTTCTCAAGAGGTTTTGAGCTGCTGGACGAGTTAGGCCATTTAAGGGCGTTCGGACGCGTTGGTGTTTTTTTGTGATTTTGTCTTTTTTCTTAAAAAAAATCCTCATTGAGAAGAGATGTTGTGTTCTGTTTATAAATACACGCCTACTTTTACAATATCCGATGTAAGACTAAAACGATTTATCATTTTTATGCCTCTACAGGTCTCAAATCCACGTTAGATTCACAGAAAATCTAATTATGTTGGATCCATAAAGAGAGGTAGCTCCAAAGAGTGTTCCTAGACGATGATAAAAAATTATATGTTCCTATTTAAATAAGTCCGTGCATGCTTGAGCGGTGTCTTTCATCATGGAATACACAATGGACGTGCGTGGTGAGTCGAGAAAACTATGATGTTGCTTTTGGTTGCCCCTTACTTCTAATTGAATGACTAACAAATTAATGATGGCAATAATTCTTTGGACGAGGGCAAGAATATTTATTTATATGTTTTTCATTTCGGATTAAAAAGAAAATTTGAAGGTAACTGCATAATTAACTACTACATTATTTCTATGTAAGCTTTCTAGATAAGAAATATACAATAAAATAGTCCTTCCAATAATCCACGATCACCAACTTTTAGTAAATAGAGTGATTTTATAACGAAGTAAATATATTGAAAATAGAAAATGGCTTCAAAAATTACTTGACTTTCAACATTGTGTGGATCAAAACAATAAGTCATGACAATGGCTCCAAAACCAAATATCTGTTATCTCTTCTGTTGCCTCTCACCTAACAAATGCTTAATTTTATACATGTTAGACGTTAATGAAGTAGAAAACTGTTTTTTTTTTTTTCCTGAAAATGCGTTGAACAGGAAAGCTAAGGATCCTGTTCAGTCGTGATTATAAAGAAAAATGGCCTTCAACACGAAAACATGTACATTAGTTTGACAAAAATATTGCCCGTGTTATATTTACGCATTCTATTTGTTACGGATGCAAAGTTTGCATATAAAGAGATCAATAAAACTACTTTTAACTTAATTGGATTAAAAACCTCGAATCCTATGTGGAAGAATAAATTTAAAATTTTTAAAAAATAATCCAACTAAAATGAGGATAAAAGCCTAAAACTTTAGATACGAACTTTTGGGCTTCGTTTGTAAATATGATTCTACAGGATTTTTCGATTAGAGATCTCTAACATGCTATTTTTAAATGAAATACGAAGGCTTTGGCTTATATGTGCCTAGGTTTTAATGCTAAAGAGAAAGACACAAAAAGGGCTGGGGAGCAGTTTTCGAATAATTTACTTTACGGTAATTTATATGTAAATTTTGAGAGAGAATTTAGTTAAAAGGTTGAAATGAAATAAGAATATTAAAATTTGTCATTTTATTGTGACATTAAAGTTGTATTTCCATAACCTACAATCTAATAAAATCTAACGAAATTTGGATCATGAATTGTGATGAGGCGTTATACATGGCGCACGGTGAACCAAAGATTAGCCAAGCCGGGGCCCACGGCCATTGGGCAGTGGTCAGTCCACGGGGAATCAGCGAAGGCCCGAGCCCCCCAACCAGCGACCCACTAGCGTCACACGTGGGCGACAATGGCGAGTCCAACGGTAATTTAGTGGGGTCCAACGCAGTCTAGTCCTACTAGATTTTGTCAAGTTTATTGACTCAGTCCAACACAGTCTAGTTCGAGATCTCACTGATCTAATTCAAGATCCTACTGGTCTAACTCATAATCCCCATATGTTTTAGCTATGACCCCACTGATTCAGTCATACTATGACTTAATGTCTGAGTGACTCTATTAGACAAAATTTCTACATCTGTCAGTAGTAGACGTCCATCATTCATCAGCAACGCATCGATCGCACCCCCTCGCATGACCACTGAGAAAAGGGCACGTGTCCAAGAGGATAAATTCACCAACGCCCAAGTCCTCAAGAACTCAAACCTATATATGCCAGCCTCCCCTTGAACAGAGGTATGCAATCCGGAACTCTAAAACTCTTGGAGGACTAGAACTCGGCTTACTCCTTGGCTACTGTTCGGACTAATTTGACCGTCAGGAGAGTTTCCCCCGAACCCACGGTTTGGGCATACCACTCCTTGATCATAGGTCGGATCTGATTTAGGGGTACGTCTTCGAATTCTGGGACCAGCTACTTTAGGTCATCATCAAATTATCATCATGAAAAAAAAGTGTATACACTTTTGTCAGGATCAATGGAATTGTATAAACTATCTATATTAATAAATTAAAAAAATATATTATCCATTGACTGACAATATGGCAAACAAAAGAGAGAAGATAGGTAAGTATACGGGAGCGTGAGGAGTCCTCACCGTCTGGTGTCTTGTGTGGTGTGGGGAGAGACTCATCCTCTACTTCGGGTAGAAAAAGATTAATTTAGAAGGTGTGAGTGTAATATTTTTACATGGGGTGTGGAAGAGAGAAGCCTAAAATATGTGGTATCTCAGGGAGAAGAGAAAGAGGAGTGGCACCAGAAATCGCAGTGTGAGCTTTCCAGTTATATGAATAATTTCACAATGCCAACACGGTTTCAAATGTGATCTTAAATTTAAAGGAAATTTTAATTCTAATGATTGTACTACATGAATAATCTGACACACATGGAAAGCAATAACCCACTCTAATTCTAAGATTTTCTAAATTTTAGATCTTTCATATAATAGCAAATTAACATTTTTTATTAACATTTTTTTTTGTTTCGTATTTCTGAACTAGCCCTCAGTTCATACGATGCTAATTCATGCGGGCCTAATCATTGGCTCTTACTAGGGATGCAAACGAGACTATTTGAGTCGAATTTTGCCTATTCAAATTTAGTTCGATTAATGTTACTTGAGTTTGAGTTCGAACCGAATATCTATGATGGTTGTGCAAGTTTGGTTCGTTCAGGTATTAAATGCGAGTTTGAATATCAAGTAGCTTACGAGCTCAATAAATCTATGAAAGATTTAATCTAAATTTTTTTAATTTAAATTCATAAGCTCGAATCAAACCACGGTGGGTACTAGTTGGTTTGCATCTTAGTTATTTGATAGAAAAATCTGTAAGATTTTAAATACTTTATTAACTTAGTTTACTTATGAACAAAACTATTAGACAAGTATTTAAAAGAGGTGTTTATAAGGACTTAAATAAACTCTAATGAGTATGTAAATAAGCTCTTAATGAGTATCTAAATGGATTCTTAACGAATACTTAAATGAACTTGTTCACAAACGTAATCGAGTTGAATTCATCAATGTTTAAATTTGATTTATTTAATAGATTGAGTTTCAATCTTTGTTCAAATTTATTTAATTTAATAAACGAGTCAAGTCAAACTATCCTCGAGCTATTTCACGTTCGAGCATATTGATTCATTTTCAATCTTAGCTCTTATTGTGGTCCTCAATTTAAGTGCACAATTAGGCACGAAACCCCCATAGATCACCATAAACTCTACTTGCCGACAGTACCTACCCATAATTTTTGTAATAAGTGCACCCACTGGAGGGATAAGTTTGCTTTGCAAATTAAATGATCTCAAGGCCCCACACTGCTGCCAAAGTTGGGGTCACATCTCCTCACCGGATCCATGGTTCTTCAATGCCAATTTGTACCAGGGGTCTTCTGTTTTTGATATAGGTAACGTCTTCTGATGGGATTGCCTCCGAGTCTAGTCACTTCTAATAATCCTAAGATAAAAAGAGGTTTTTAAAAAAAAGTAAAAACATGCAGTACACTTTTTCATGGGATTGAATTTGATGCATAATACTAACTGCACTTGCATGTACAGGCCAATCATGTCCTCGCGCAATCCAATGGCTCGGATGGTGTAATTATTCAATTGATGAATAGACTGATTAGATTGTAAGGGCAATGCGTTTGAGTTATTTTCAAATTTTATAATTAAAAAAACTATATACTTATGTAAGTGTTTAAACATGCGTGGTGATCGGACAGTGGTATTGGAGGAAGGAGTGGTGTACCAAATGTTATTCAATTAAATGAATAGTTCACATCTTAAGACCAATGAGAGGATTTGGTGAATCTGATGTCTTGTTTCATCCAGGATTTAGTATCATCAGCAGCAGAACAAGAGTCGACATGCCAGGACGTGTAAGAAGGTCGGCAAGGATCCACATCTAAGACAGGGGGGATGCTAACGACTTGCTTGTGTCTGTGGACAACTAATTCTTGGTCCTTATCATCAAATGCTAAAAGCATCTGGAATTTGTAAAAATGTAAGGCTGTTATCCATGTCTGTATTTATTAACAAGTTAAGAAGATTAAATAAGAATGTGACACATCCCAACAAGTGAAAGGATGATGACGAACCTGCGCCATGGCGTGGTGGTTCATCTTTCCCGCTTCAGGCGGAGAGGTCGCAGGTTCGACTCTTCTTAAACTGTGCGGGCAGGAGTCGTGCTGCAGAATTATCGCCCATCCGGGCGGACTTTTCGCCGGTTCTCTTTGCTGGCTGTCGTGCTTCGGACTGGCTGAATCCCTGCTCCTTTGGGATTGGAGCCAATGCCCGGTACCACTAGGTTACTGTCCAAAAAAGAAAAAAGGATGATGGCTAGTGGCCGCAGGTAGCTGAGGAGAGTACAAATCATGATGAAGGAAATAATCCAATTACTCATGCGATTATTAATTTTTTGGTTGAATATGAAGCGAAGTAGTCAAATTTTTTAAATCTTAACAGATAGTTAATAGATGTCGAATTTGACACTGTGATTCTACTATGTAAAATATTGATACATGCACACATAAAACTAAAACTAATAATCCATAGTGTATCCACAGTAAATAAATTAATATACCATTTGATGTAACTATGATGTATTATTGAACGTAACATTCCACTATTAAATTAAAATACTATGGTTAATACTAAGGGTTAAAGTAGCAGACTACATGCTATTAGATCATCCGATACTTCGTCAAATATTAGTAAGGGATCAGTACTTGCATCTCACCAATTTTCCAATTCTATCGCTCAACTTCTAAACTTTCATACCATGTTTTAGATCTCTTATAGTCTGACAAAATATTACATGTACCAGCAATAATAGTAGCCAATACGAGGGGGACCGTTGCCCCACTCCCAACCATCGAGTAAGAGTACTAGAGGGGCACCAAGTAAGAGCAATGGGGCCTTACGCAATGGCTTAACGGTTCCCACCCCTCCTTCGTGAGCAGGAGATAGGAGTTAAAGCGGAAGTTTCGTCGTGTTTATTTTTAAAAGGGAAAACGAAATTCATTCCCCCCTCTACCCTCACCTCGCCTTTTAACGGATCTTTCGTCCTCGTAAAAAAATTCTCGTTAAAATTGATCAGAAATCCCTTTTATTACAAAGAAAAAAAATCGTCCGATGCAATAGGCCTCAATCTCTCAACTTTTGAGTTGAGAGCCAAGCGCCCATCCATTAGACTAATAGAACAAACAAAAAAAAGGTAAGACTATTTGGAGGGAGAGGGGGCATGTCCCTTTCCCCTATAGGATATTTATTTCCCTCTTTATGGGCTCGAAGATATACTCTACTCTTTTCTCTTTTAATCCTACAATGAGAATGTACACGGGTCCTATCCTATTTTTCTCTTCAAATTGGCTGGGTGAAAGAGGGAGGGTTTACCTAGAGAGCCATAGCCAAAGAGAAAACCACCGGGAGGGAGGGACTTTGCCTCCGGCAGAGGCCCTCCCCTCCCTCCCCCCCGGCCTCCGGATCATTCTCCAGTTGTGAGGATCTCTCTCCTTTGTGGAGGTTTTGGTTCAAGTGGGTTTCTATTTCACTTGGTTTTGTCATTTCACCTCTGTAAGTGGTTGATTGCACCTCTTAAGGTAAATCTGTTTTTCCGACAAACATTAGGTTTGACGGTGTTCGACGTATCGACTATTTAGACTACTCCTTTCTTTTTCTCTTTGGTTTCTCCTCCTTTGTGCTTCCTTGTGGTTTCCTTCTCCTACTCCTCCCCCTTCCCATCTCTTGTAATCTTTTTCCTTTGTTTGTTTTTGGACCATACCTGTTTTTAGATCTTACCCCTTACTCCATCATTTGGGTTTTGTTGGTTTACCACTATAGTGAGATGTTTTTGGAGATCCTATCTCCTCAGAGACCTTCATCCGGTTGTGCATCATCCCATGCCCCGTTTATGGGCATGCTCATCCAAGTCCTTTTTTCTGCTTGAGGAGATTTTCTTCCTCAACTTGTTCAAGAGGTTCATGTCCTCTATGTGGTATCTTCGATGGCCGTCTACTCTGAGCGGCGTCTTTCCGAATTCCTGGTGCTATGTTCAACATCTCTCTACGACGACTCCGACGACCGGACGTGACTAGCAACTCTCCAAACTACTTTGGTTGGCCTAAGAATGTTGGGTTTATTTTGTGGTCTTTGTCTTTCAAGCTCTCTTGGTTCTGTATTGTTTCAACACTCTTTTTCTCCATTCGATACATCTTAGTGTGTCCTGTGTTGTCTAGTCTATGTGTCCCTCACTTTTCTCACGTCCTGTACCTTCATGTAATGTTTCTCCTTTAATTAATATATGCAGCCCCATGTTCAAAAAAAAAAAAGACTGGACTTGGGTTCTGATGCATCCTACACCTGCAAGCTGCAACGAATTTGATCAATTTGCTTCCCTTGATTAAGATGCAAAAGAATGATTATCATACACAAGACTGAAAAGAAGAGAGAAGGGGAAGGGTTTGTATGCATCATACTATAGACAAGCAATCAAAGAGCATGTGGCTAAATGGTATAGATTCTCCTTTTTCATAGGAGAGGTCTTGAATTCAAGTCTCATTTTTTAAATTTTTCGATTTTTTTAACTCAGTGGCTAGGGACAACAACACAACCCCAACCTATTATGGTTCAAACCCTGAGGGTAACACTCGTATTTACAATATTTGCAAGGGCCACCAGCCCCAAGCAACGGCCACACGGACCCCAAACCTAGCCCCACACTAGGGACCTACACTAGCGCCCTAGGCGCACAACAAAGGCCAACGTAAACATGCGCAGCTCGAACTCAAGTCCCTCCACCCAGGCGGAGGGGGAGTCCCTACCACTTAGCTATCGTCGCACCACCCCCCCCCCCGGCCTCCGGATCATTCTCCGGTTGTGAGGATCTCTCTCCTTTGTGGAGGTTTTGGTTCAGGTGGGTTTCTTTTTCACTTGGTTTTGTCATTTCACTTATGTGGGTGGTTGATTGCACCTCTTAAGGTAAATCAGTTTTTCCGACAAACCTCAGGTTTGACGGAGTTCGACGTATCGACTATTTAGGCTGCTCCTTTCCTTTTCTCTTTGGTTTATCCTCCTTTGTGCTTCCTTGTGGTTTCCTTCTCCTACTCCTCTCCCTTCCCATCTCCTGTAATCTTTTTGCTTTGTTTGTTTTTGGACCATACCTATTTTTAGATCTTACCCCTTACTCCATCATTTGAGTTTTTTTGGAGATCCTATCTCCTCAGAGACCTTCATCCGGTTGTGCATCATCCCATGCCCCGTTTATGGGCATGCTCATCTAAGTCCTTTTTTCTGCTTGAGGAGATTTTCTTCCTCAGTTTGTTCAAGAGGTTCATATCCTCTATGTGGTATCTTCGACGGCCGTCTACTCTGAGCGGCGTCTTTCCGAATTCATGGTGCTATGTTCAACATCTCTCTACGACGACTCCGATGACCGGGCGTGGCTGGCAACTCTCCAAACTGCTTTAGTTGGCCTAAGAATGTTGGATTTATTTTGTGTCTTTGTCCTTCAAGCTCTCTTGGTTCTGTATTGTTTCAACACTCTTTTTCTCCATTCGATACATCGTAGTGTGTCCTGTGTTGTCTAGTCTATGTGTCCCTCACTTTTCTTACGTCGTGTACCTTCATGTAATGTTTCTCCTTTAATTAATATATGCAGCCCCATGTTCAAAAAAAAAAAAAGACTGTACTTGGGTTCTAATGCACCCTACACCTGCAAGCTGCAACGAATTTGATCAATTTGCTTCCCTTGATTAAGATGTGGAAAAAAGATTATCATACACAAGACTGAAAAGAAGAGAGAAGGGGAAGGGTTTGTATGCATCATACTATAGACAAGCAATCAAAGAGCATGTGGCTAAATGGTATAGATTCTCCTTTTTCATAGGAGAGATCTTGAATTCAAGTCTCATTTTTTAAATTTTTCAATTTTTCTAACTCAGTGGCTAGGGACAACACCACAACCCCAACCTATCATGGTTCAAACCCTGAGGGTAACACTCGCGCCCTAGGCGCACAACAAAGGCCAACGTAAACAAGCGCAGCTCGAACTCGAGTCCCTCCACCCAGGCGGAGGGGGCATCCCTACCACTTAGCTATCGCCGCAGGGACAATTCAACTCTCATTTAGTGCAGTTGTGCAGGAGAAAGATTTATCTCATGAGTTTGTGGGATCTATGCCGGTTTTTCCTTTTACCTGGCTCACATTTACTCGGTGTCTGTTTTCTCTAAATTTTTTTCAAAAAATATTTTTTCAACTAATTTTCACAATTTTACAAACACGAGTAAAAACTAGTTGGAAAATGATTTCCATGTTTTGAGAATATTCTTTTTTTCTCGCAATATTTATTTTCTCACCTCTGCCCATTTTCTAAAAAAATGTTAAGAATGCGAACATCCCTAGCCGTCAAAGGATATGACCCCTGGTTTGCTGGCCTTAGAGGAAAAGGTTGAAAAGGTTGAGATGTCTATTGAACTTGAACCAACCTAAGACCTCTCCTAATTCTCATAGATCTGAGTACCACCGAATAGGTTCTTTGTCATTAAAAAAGAGTTGGTCACCGTAATAACACCATTATTAAGTTAGCACGGGTACTTGAGTGGTAATGTCCATCAGGATCGGCAGTTGCGTAAAACGTAAGGGAAATCGTTAGAAGAGCATGCTCAAGCCATGGAGGCCTTGGAAATGGAATCACATTCATATGGCATGCGAGATTAATTAGAAGGCCAACTCCTAGGTTGCAATCATTGCAAATCATAGTCGATAATTGTTGGGGGTTCCATCACGTTGTTAGGTAGAGTTAGGTAATGTGTGGAGGTAATTAAAATTAACAAAATTCGAAAGAATCAAATTCTATGACCTTCATTAAGATTGGATTAAGATCCCGTTGCCCTAATTTTCTTATATCAATTGTGCTTCACCTGATCTTGTTAGTTCATTTATTATGATATTAGAAAAATAGAATTTAAACAAAAAAAATCCTATTTTTTAAGAGTAAAACTTGCTGCACCAGCTGCTGGTGATCTTGTTCCATTTTTAAAGTATAAAGAATTAATCTTTTTTAGGAAGCTCCAATTATATACTACATGTCTATTCACTGATTAGGATTAGACGCCAGTGCAACAAGTCTTACTCATTGTTTAAAGATCTTAAACGTATCAGATTTAGTGGGAGTACAAAAAAATGTAAAAAAGGTGAAATAAAAGATCTCAATCTATTAAGGGCATAGTTTGGAATGGTGCGCATACGGAGAAAAAATCGGCTCCCAAAATTCTGAGAGAGCAAGTTTCACTTTGCATCTTTCTACTCAATTGAGAACTATATTTTTTAAATTTCTACACACTAGACAGCCATTTAGAAGAGAATTAACTCATGGAAGGTTTTATTAATAATTGAAATTTTCTTTTTCATTTTGGGACAAGGGGGCATAGCTGCCGGGTATATATACATATTTACAAGTGACCAGGGTTCAGTTCTAAACAAAGCCTTAATTTTGCTCCTAAGTAGCAGAATATTTTGCGCGGGTCAATTAGTTCGCCTAATTAGACGATAATTCTAAGTCAAACCGATTTTTAAAAGTATTTTCAAGTGTTATAATAATTGAAAAACTCTTTCATAGTTAGATGCATTTTGATCTACTTTCAAACTAATTCACCTCTTCAAGATTGTACATCTATCACTTATGTTGCATTTAGGAATGTAAATTGATAATATAATTTTGGAATAAAATGTGGATACAAAATTAAGAATTTGGTTACTAACTTTTATGCTCAAATAAAGTTTTACTAGTAATCACTGATTTCTTGGTTTTTTTTATAGCTTAAGTTAGACATGGGACACTACAAGGAATATAGGATTTGTCAGCGGTTAAGAACCGCTAACAAATATTAGAAAACTGTAGACTAAATGATATGTCAACGGCTAGATGGCCGATGACAAAGCCGTGGACAAAAGTGTCATTGGCAAATATTTGTCAACGGTTAAGAAAAAGCCGTTGGCATAAGAGTCATATGTCCACGGCTACTAACCGTATAATGAGACATATGTCAACGGCTACGGTAGCCGTTGACATATAAATCATATGTCAACGGCTCAAGCCGCTGACATATGTGACTAATGTCAACAGTTATAACCGCTGACAAATATTTCATTTTGTCTACGACTTTAGCCGCTGACATATGTTGTGCATATGTTAACGGTTGTAGTCGCTGACAAATAGTATATGTCCACAATTTCTACAACCGTTGACATATGTTCAACATAAAGTTTTGTAAGCGGTTTAAGTCGCTGACAACTATTATTAATTAAAAATATATATATATATTAAATAATACACAAAAATCAGATACACAATAATATATATTAACAACATTCTCTGGCTTCACTTACTCTCTCAAGTTAACAATGCTGAGCATAATACCTGGCAAAGGAAATTGAGACAGAAATTGCTACCTCAGAATAGTAGGAGGGAATTTCACGTCAGACATTGCGATTAAAGAAGCTGATGCCAATGCCACACGTATGGAGATGGAGAACATATAAAACAAATGTCTCAACGGAAGATCTAAACACTATGGAAGATATAGAAACAAATGTTCTCAATAGCAGATCTGTACTAAAATCAAAAGTTTCTTTTCCTCATTCAACTGCCTTGTCATGTTGATCATATTCATATAAAATATTAACATTCATACACACAACACCAACACTAAAACCATTGGTTAGTGGCCACCAGGAAATGGCAGTTGTACCAAAAATCTGTAGTAAGAAATACAAATGAGTTGATAACCAACATACCATCCACACAACAGATGCCCACAACAGAAAGTAGGAACCTGGATGAAAACAAGCATCAAATCAGATGTGTATCAGAAACAGCAAGAGAGATAAAATTCCATGGGAGCTCATCCAACAGTCAGCAATGCACACACAATTGCATTCCCCATGATACTTTTACTATATACAACAAGCTGCAAGTTCACTCCTCCTCTGCAATAGACCTACAGAAAAATCTCCAAGGGAGAAAAATGCACAAAAATTGGATTTTAATTGGAGCTACACTGGCTGAGATGAAACATTAATTACCAACAAAATTATGCCGTGTAACCCCAAGTTTGTGCAAGAAGCAGGTGATCCACAAAAACCATCACTTGCTTTCAGGGTCATCCCAGATCATCGACGCAGTCCTCCAAGTTCCTGCCGCCCGAACCCCAAGTCTGCCATGATCCCAATATATCAAAAAATCCGAAAACCAGTTCAAGCAAAGAAGAAAAAAAATCAAGTTGTGAATGCACACAAGAACTTTATTGTTTCGATATATGCAATTTTGTCAAATACACTCGTCCCCTAAGTGTTTGATCTTGCTGTAGTTTCATGTTGCACTCAAAATCTTGCTGAATTCAACCGCCGACTTAAAACTCAAATTAGTGAGTGAAGAGATTTAGAACTAATATATGCATTGAGTGACTCGCGAATAACTAGTGTGAGACTAATAGATAGTTTTCGCAATCAACACCTCTATGAAGGACTAATTCCCGTCATAGGAAGTCGGGGTGCACCTCTTCTTCTATTCTCATGTCGCTAGTTCCGGCATGCCCATCCCTATAAGCTTCCACAGAGCCCATTCTTTCGGGGGTCTCGTCAGGATCTTCTTGCAGATACTCGCTCCATTGGGACGACGCCTCCGTCGCCACCCTCGGGCACTTCTTCCTGCCACCGCTATCTATATAATAGAAGCAACGAGACCAGAGGATAACGGTGCACCAATGGTGATAGTGGAAGAGGAAAGTGCAGAGGGCTTTCCATCGAGCAGGTGATGTGCGTCACCTTGGACTCAGAGTTGGGGACTCTGCTTTTGATTTCGGCTTGGTAACGTTGGCTTGAAAGTATCGTCACCTCTGCTGTGGACTCCTCCTCATCAGGATCCAAATACTCCAACCAGTCAATCCTCCTCCGACGACGACGACGGCGCCAACTACGTGAGGGCTCGCCAAGACAACATTCGCCGCAATCGCGACTTCCTCCTCAAGCTCGGCATCCCTACTGTCACCCTTACCCCCCAGCCGGCGCCCAAGCGCAGCACCCTCAAGCGTCGTCAGCTTTCGCCGGAGCCACACACCCTCGCCCCTCCCCCTTCGCCGCAGCACCAGGAGTCGCCCCCTTCCAAATCCCCTCTTCCCTGCTGGAACCGAAGAAGATGCCAGCGGTGGCACCCTACTCGAAGCCCCCTCCCCGACGTACGTGGACTCCTCCTCCTCCAATATGCTTGCGACGGCACCCCTAGAAACCCTTCGGCCCTTCCGTTGTCGATGTCGTCGTCCTCAATCACGGGCTTCAGGCTCACTGGAGGAACGCTCTGCGATCCCTCCCTCGCCAAGATATATGTCGCGGATGCGTGGTGCACGACGGATATGAGATTTTTGGTCGTTGCGGGAGGCCATGGCGGCTTCGTCTCCGTTTTTAGGGTGGACTTGATGGAGGAAGGTGATGCCAAAGGTTGTGGCAGTGGTGATGGCGCGGTGATGGTCCAAAGAAGGCCGAGCAAGAGGGGAGGACGGACGACAGCCGGCCGAGCAGCATGATGGATATAGGTGTCCTCTAAGCCAATCATAAGGCACCTATTTCAATCTGGTTCACTAATAAATGGCATTAAATTCATTATGTAGATTGGCATATTTATAATTGCGCATAATGAAATCCATGAATATGTGCAACAGTCATCAGATTATGATGAGATCATAATAATGAGACTGATGACTTATAAATACATATTCTTAATTGTTCCTAGTCGTAGGATGTTTGAGAAAGATATCAAACATCCGGTTAGACTAGTACAGATTATTCCAGCTCATATGATGAGGGTGACTGATCTCGTTAGTTACTAGTGTGAAGACACAATGGTAAACCTGTAGGTGCTCATTGGAGAATGAGTTCACTGAACTGATCCGACATGAATCGCCGAATGGTAATTTATCTGACTGTCAATCGGCTTGATTCATCGTCACAGTGGCGTGGTTGATCCTTGGACTTGAGACACTAAAGACACCTTGTCGGTGGACTTCTGGACTTTGACATTGACCTACGAATCCTTATCCACGGGATCTCTAATAGTCAAGGATCGGGTCCAGCGGAAGACCTTCGAAGGTGATTGTGTGTTCAATAAAGGATCATTCGCTCTCAGGTAACTAGAGAGAGAATGCTCTAGAGTAGATCCGCAGGAGTCTCTGGCTAGAGCAGAAACAATATCAGAAAAGTGGTTTTCGGATATTGTAAAGCGGAGTCTGATTCAAGTGAGTTGACAATCTAGGGTTTGACAGTTGACCATACCCTAGGTTAACTCGAGAGCATTGTGCGAACGAAGGATTATAACCACGTGGTAACTGTGGACGAACAAGTTCCATGAGTGAGTTGCTGAACCCCATTACCTTCCGGGATCATGTGGTGTTGCTTGGTACCCAATTTGATCTGAAGTCCGACCGAATTTATATGTGATGATAATTCGGTTGAGTAATTAGTTAATATCTAGATATTAATTAATTACAATAAGTCAATAACTAGTTATTAGACTTAACGGGCTGAAAATCGGACTGGTAAATGGGCCTAGAGGGTCACACGCAATAAGATTCTCAGTCGGTGGTACATAAGTGGGATTTATATTAACTCGGGGACTTTTGTGAAAAGTCGCGCCGACTTAATATATATACGCGCTGTTGAGAAACCCTAGGCCAAGCTCTAGGATTTTCCTTGCTGGCCGTCATCCCTCCTTTCTCTCTCCTCCTCTGGGCGTCCCGTTCGAGGCGCCAGAACAGTTCCCGTCTCCGCCGCGTGTGATTCCAGAAAGTCAGGAATTCCCGTCTGCGGGATTTCAGCAATCGTTGCGGCGACGGATCTTCAACGAGCGAGCTGAAACGGATGAGGGATCGAGGACGAACCACCGCGGAGGATCACGTGGATACCGCTGGAGGCCGGACGCTTGTGCGGTTCGCGGCATCGCCTCGACGGAACCGAAACGGAAGCGGATTCGAATCCGCGCACGGTAATCAGATTCATACCCGATTTTTCAGTTAGCGTTTTTCGTTCCGAATCGGATCAGCGGGCATCGGGTGGGATTAATTTTTGTTCTTCGTTTCCGTTGCGTTCTTCACGTCCCGTCCGGATCCCAACACAGCAGGCCGACGACAGCAACGAGAGCGGCAGACGACTCGAGCCGAGCTGGGGGAGGGGGCAGCAATCAATTAGGGCATGGGAGGGGGTAAAGAGGGGGAGAGGGAAAGGGAAGGGCGGGGGAGGACGGCGGTCGCGAGTCAGCAATCGGAGTGGGGGAGGACAGCGGTCAATGGCCGAACTCGGGGGGGGAAGGGGGGCAGTGATTTGGGCACGGGAGGGAGAAAAGAGGGAGAGAGGGAGAGGGAAAGGTAAGGCCCCGGGTCAGGTCTTACAAAGTCTTTGTCCACTGCTACCAAACTAACCGTTGACATAAAGAGAAGATATCAACAATTAACTTGTAGCCGTTGACAAATAAAGAGATATGTCAACAGTTATAAGTGTAGCCGTTGATATATCTTAATTATATTTATTTTTATTTTTTATCTTTATTTTTTGTCGACGGCTAGTGGTATAGCCGTTGACATATACAACATATGTCAACGGCTATATCTTTAGCCGTTGATACATCTTAAATATAGGTCAACGTTAGTCATAGCCGTCGATATATAACATTATTGTAGACGGTCATGTTTTAGCCGTTGACTAATATTTCTTTTATCAACAACTGTTCTTAGCCGTCGACATATATTCGCTGACAAATCTCCTCCTCCTTGTAGTGGGAACACAAATTGAAAAAACTTGTAGAAATAATCTTACGATAAAGTATATAAAAGTCTAAGTGCCTGATTATTAGCTTTTATACCTAAATGAGATTTTACTCATAGTAATTAGAAATATTGACATTTTATAATGTCTTGATTCCACACAGCTCATACAGCGCTTGTAAAGGTCATCTCTCACTCTTATTCAAGACTTTTCTCAAAACTTCACAATTTTAAAGGTTTTTTAGTTTTTAGTCCATCTAATTTCTTTACTTTAGGAAAAACTCCCTATGTCTTCTATATTTACTAAAAATGTAATAACTTTATATAGAGAACATCCAAGAAAATTTGAAAAAAGTCCTTGAATAGTCTAGAATATTTTGGAAAAACTCCCTTAAAAAAGATCTTTTTCAAATAAAAGTCAGATTATAAGGTACTTTTACTAAATATAGAGGTTATAGGGAGGGTTTTTTTTTTCCAAAGTAGATAGGTTAGAGGGACTAAAAGAAAAAAAACTCAATTTTAAAATAGCAAGAAAAAAACGATAGATCTTCCATCCAATTTTTAATTTTGCATTGCCAAACGAATGTTTAAATTGCATTTGACCACACGAATTTAAGAAGGAAGAAAAGTATGCAGTAATCTAAGGATAGAGCATGGACAAAGGTCCAAAATTTGGATAATGGTCTTGCCGCTCAAATGAGATTTTGATTTCAGCCATTATTTCTTAAATTTAGATGATGTTATGCTGAAATCGGAAAAGAGAAGTCAACGAATTATGATTTACATCACCTTAAGTTTGTCATTTATATTGCCTAACAGGTCATCATGCTATATTTCTTTTAAAAAGTACTGTTTCATGCAACTTATTTTACATTATATTAAACGAACTTCCCAAAAACGATACTTTTAAGAAAGATTCTAATTCATTTTCTAAAATCATCAAATTACACATCAACTAGTAGTTAGTAAAATAATCAAATTGAGGACACCTCACGCTGTCAATTCAAACAATCCCCTAAGACCTCTGATAGAGGAGCGGGACGGAACGCGGAGCAGCGAACGCAGCGGGCGAAGCGACGAACCAGGTTCTGCTGGGTCTTCTCTCCACGGGGGGGGGGGGGCTTATCCCTCTTCCATTGGGAAGATCGGACCCTCCTCCCCCTCTACCTCTTGGGAGGTGTTTTTCTCCCTCTTTCGGAGTCCATTGGGAAGATCGGACCCTCCTTCCCCTCTCCCTCTTGGGAAGTGTTTTTCTCCCTCTTTCGGAGGCTTTTTATTCTCCAGTGTGGAGAGTTTTATCCTCTTTCCTTGTGAAAGATTTTGCTCAGAAGAGCTTCTCTCTTCTAGTTCAATCTCCTGTTGGAGGATCCTCCTCTCATCAGCTGCGGCTTCCCCCTCTACATCCCCTTTGCTTTCAGTTTATAGACATGTTTTGTACACTTTGCTAATTTACCTTCCAGCCTCTCCAATCTTCTCAGCAAATACCTGCGTCCCCATCAGAGTTGGTACTCACTGGTGTCACTACCTGCGTCCCCATCAGAGTTGGTACTCACTGGTGTCACTGTTTTGAAATCTTCCTGCTCGCCGGTGGGCGTCTTATTGTTTGTCGTCTTCTGTGAGCCGGCTTTGTGTTCTGCCTACCACCTGTTCGACGAAATGCCGAACTCTAGTTGGAAGCTCGTGTTTGTATGCGCATCCCCCTACTCTGCTGCTGTGAGTAGGCCTTCCGAGCTCCTTTGGTTGTTGGGCCAGCTCACTACAAAGAAGATAGGTTTTGTCAGCGAGTATATGTCGACGGCTAGGGACACTTATCGACAAAGAGTATATTAGTCAACCGCTAAGAAACCACTGTTTACAATAGACTTATTTGTCACTGGTTGGTACTCACTAGTGTCACCGTTTTGAAATCTTCCTGCTCGCCGGTGGGCGTCTTATTGTTTGTCGTCTTCTGTGAGCCGGCTTTGTGCTCTACCTACCACCTGTTCGACGAAATACCGAACTCTAGTTGGAAGCTCGTGTTTGTATGCGCATCCCCCTACTCCGCTGCTATGAGTAGGCCTTCCGAGCTCCTTTGGTTGTTGGGCCAGCTCACTACAAAGAAGATAGGTTTTGTCAGCGAGTATATGTCGACGGCTAGGGACACTTATCGACAAAGAGTATATTAGTCAACGACTAAGAAACCACTGTTTACAATAGACTTATTTGTCAACGGCTTAAATAACCGTTTACATATACGTAATATATGTCAACGGTTGTGCTATAGCCGTTGACATATATAATACATATGTTAACGGCTACACGAGGACCGTCGATGTATATAGTAAAAAAAAAAAATGATAAAAATTATATATCCACGGCTGTAAGTTTAGCCGTTGACATATATGATATATGTCAACGGCTAAATTTAGAGCCGTGAACAAAAACTCTCCAAAACTCCCCCTCCCCAAGCCCTTTCCCTATCCCTATCTCCCTCTTTTTCCCCTCCTATGCCCTAACACAGAGCAGCCATGGTCGGGATACGTTGGCCTCCGGAGGACTCCAAGCTGCTCGTCCTGGCGCGGGGGGCACAGCAGGGCGTCGGCGCCGGCGTCTCCCCACCGATCTGGTCTCAGACGACGACCGCTCTGTGGTAGCGGACTCCTGGTCTATCAAGAGCAACTACGGGAGCACGTTCAACGACGAGCAACGCCATGTCGACGCCGCTGAGGTCCTCTCCACCTGCACCTTCCATGCCTCTTCCGACTACAGGTTCACTTCCACCCTCTCTCACATAAGGCTGTGCAGCTAAAAGTGGCGTTTCGACGTGTTTCGGGAGTCGGATCGTATGTGTTGTGTAATTTGATGCGAGTGGTGTGTAAATTGTTGTGGAGATCTTGGATCTCTTCCTTTGCACTTGTTTTTGGTTTCTATCTAAGGCATTTGGGGTTTTGTCGGCTGAAATGTGGAGATGCCCTTTGTTTTGTTTTAAACTACTGTCGTGTTCGTTTGTTATGTGAGTTTAGCGCCTGGCGATTCGTCAATTGTTGGATGATCTGACTTCTAGCATTCTTTTACGTTTGCATGTGTTGGTAGAAAGAAATTGCAATTTTTTTCTGTTATTTTCTTGTAGTGTTGTGTTTTCTTATATTAGTTTTGGCATTATCTGATGATCTAGATCTGATGTTTCCTGATGGTTGCTTGAAGAAACTATTGTTGGAGTGCAATTCAGACAAAGACGAGCCGGATGCCAATGAGGTGGAGCCGTCGATGTTGGGCCTACAAAGCTACTGGGATGTAGCATACGCAGAGGATCTTGCGAATTTTCATGAGCACGGCCGTGCGGGTGAAGTTTGGTGAGTCATCAGCCATAGAATCATTTAGGAATCGTTCAAGGAGGACAACTTGGCCTAAAGTTTTGACTTGCCCTGTTTTTTTTATTATGCTGTCTTCTATGTAGTTTCCACTATAAGCTTGGATCATGCAATTGGATATAACGTTATTTGCTCTTTAAATTGTCATTTGGTAGTCGAAAGAATGGCAGATTGCCAATTCATTAAGAGGCACTATTTCATATGCATGTTTTTCATAATCTAACATTTTCAATCTTGTTGTCTTCCATGTTTTTACTTTATTGTTTTGACCTTAATGATTCTAGAATTTTATACTCTTTTATATAATCAAACTACCGTTTCTGCTTAGTTTATATTTAAGAAGCAGGATTAATTGACTTAGGTTCTCAAACATGAATTTGTGGTGTGCGTCATCTCACTGGTAGTGGAATCATGTATGGATTACCATCCATGTTTCTCAAGAGCTGGCCTTCAATGTTTCCCCGTGTCAGTTCTACACCTAAATACAATAAATGCATCTTGTCCAAATTACAAAAGATGTCTATGTAGATCTTGTTTGCAATAGCCATTTAATCCCATACCAGGGCTTCGTAAGCCACTCCATGCTTATATTAGTTATGGGCCTCTCCACCTACTAACTTGAGTTTTGGGTTGGTGGTTTGGTTCAATAACATGCTATCTAGCCAGCCTAAGGATTGTCTCCTACTCCTATTATGAATCCATCTTCATATCTCTCACATGTGAGATCGTGATCTTCTCTTGGACAAGAAAGGATGTCTTAACCCATATCAGTTATTGGTAAGTAAGGACTTATAAGAAAAAGTGTCTCTCCACTCATTGCCAATTGGATTTGAGTAAGATGCTCTAGGATGATATCAGAACCTAGTTTGTAACGACCCGCCACCCTATAATCGGGGATCCGATTACTAAATGGGTACCGAATCATTAATTTGGAACCAAACCAGGATCTAAGTAAGCCTGGGAAATAAATAATAAACTAAGTTAAACATTCACATCGCATTGAATTGAAAGGAAAATACATGAATTAAAAGTTATTACAATGCGACTCGGTACAACAAATAATTACATACTCCAACAGAAAAGAAATAATTAAGCATACAGGTCAGAAATAAAGATAACAACTACGTCGGGGCATACCCCGGAGCAACAACTGACGGCGCGCGACACACAGCAGCACACCCATCGCTAAGTCTGCCTGGAGTCCTCATCTGAAAACCGCAGGGGTGAGTCTCAACGAAAAGACTCAGTAGGGATCCTTCGATCCCCACTACCCACTCACACACCCACAAGTGCAAAGTACAACTGGAGGTACAATAACCAAGTAAAGTAGTAATTACTACGCCTAAATCTCGATAAGAATCACATGCATTCGAAGTATACTTAACATGTATAATTCCAGTTTACCAGGGAACCCGTAATCAGCGTATCCTCAAAACATGTCTACCACACAACGAAAGTGGGAAAACACTGACCCGCTGAAGCCAAACAGTAACCCCTCGGATAGCACGCTGGCTACTCCGGCCCAACTGGCTCAGGTGGTTACTCCTTCCCCCAGTACAAGTGACACTCCACAGGTACCTCTCCAACACCGGTACTAGCTAATCCCGGGGTTCACCAGGTGACCCTCTCCACTAGGCGTCACCCCGCCACTGCTCCCACCGGCGCTGTGCTCCACCCACACCAACACAGGGTGATAAAGCGCTACAACTGTCACTCTAGGTCCACAGTAGCACAAAATACGGTACAGTGTGATCCGGTCACGAAGAATCCATCATTATCGAGTAGATTTAAAGCATGCATTTAACCAACTATCTAACAGTGTAAACACATTTTACTGGCATGGATTAGTGTGGTTCTGTTTTGAATCGCGTCGCCCAAGGCCGACGCTATTCAAGCATCCTAAACTGGTTCATGAAATCTCGGCCTCAAAATATGGCCTAAAAAGGCGTCGTCACAGGTAGCCGCCTTTTAAAACGCGTCGCTATCCCTAGCAGCCTATTAACGACCGAAAATAGGGACAGGCAACGGTTGATTCTTCTTAAAACGCGTCGTCCTGGGAAGCCGCCTTTTCAAAAGGCGTCGTTGTCCTCAGACGCCATTCACACCAGAATCTGAAATTTGCAGAATCCTTAATCATGGTGATTTCTGCCTAAATGGCGTCGTACTGGCCCGCCGCCATTCTAAATGGCGTCGTCCATGTACGACGTCATTTAACGCCAGAAATCTAGACTGTAAGAACCTCAAACAGGAAGAATTCTGCCTAAAAGGTGTCGTATTGGCCCGTCGCCATTCTAAATGGCGTCGTCTAGGTACGACGTCTTTTAGCGCTAGAAACCCGGTTCCGTAATTCCACCCGAGGGTCCCCTTTGATCCCCAAGAGCCCTAAAATCACACAAAACAGAGGGGGAAGAGGGACAAACTAAACCATCACAAGGAATCTTCAAATCCATATTCATAGGAACTCCCATTCCCATCAAGAAAAAGTCTCTAACATGCTCATTCTACCCAAAAACCATAGATCCGTAGCATGCCTTAAGCGGGAGAACATGGTTTCAAAACGAAATACTACGGAAATAGTCACCCTACCGATTCTTGAACTCCTCCTTGCTCCGCCACCAAACCGTCGCACCGTAGACCGCCACCGGTACTCCGAGGACGCCGCCACTCCGCCGGAACGTCGGCCGCCGTCCGGAGAATAGAACGCCGCGAAGAAAGTGGTGGTGGCAGTGATGAGAGGTGGAGAGGTAGTGGAGTGGTGGAAGAGGAAGAAGGGGAAAGGGAAGGGGAAGAGAGGGGAGAGTCGGAGGGTGGAGAGGGTGAGGAGAGAGAGTGTGAGGGTGAGAATGAGGGAAATGAGGGAAGGCTCACGGGGTAACCAGAAACTGGCTAAAACGCGTCGAGCTGTACGGACGCCTATCAGTCGACATGACAGGCCGCTCTGACAGAAGTCTGAACGCGTAGTCCATCCAAAACGCCGTTCAGATGACAAGACTGGCGCCGTACACTGACAACCCAGGGTCGCAGTCTGAAAGGCGTCGTCCATCGCGGACGCCGTTCAGATGACACGACGGGGCCGTACTCTCGCGGCCCAAAGCCAGCCTACGTGACACCCTCGTGGCACGATCTAAAATGCGTCTGCAATGCTGGACGCCGTTTAAACCGCAACGAGCGGACTCGACGCGAAACAGAACAGAGTCTCAGCCCCATCATGGCCTGAACTACAGGGTCCGACCCCGAAAATCGGATCTGAAAACCTCAGTCCTTGCATTCTCTCCCCCTTAAAAGAATTTTGCCCCCGAAATTGCATGCTAGAATTTACGAGGTCAAAACATAGAGATACAAGCTCACAAGGAGACTTACGAGAAAAGGTAAGGAAACTGCTCCCGCATCTCGTCCTCACCCTCCCAGGTTGCCTCGCCCCCGGAGCGGTACTGCCAAATCACCTTAACCAAAGGCACAACCTTGTTCCGAAGGACCTGTTCTCTACGATCCTCAATACGAACTGGAAACTCTGGAAAGGATAAGTCCTCAGCGATCTCCAACTCTGAAAAATCTAAAACATGGAATGGATCCTGAACATATCTCCTCAACAAAGAAACATGGAACACATCGTGCACCCCTGCAAGATTGGGCGGCAAGGCCAGCTGATACGCGGTTTCCCCAATTCGAGCAAGAATGGGAAAAGGCCCAATATATCGCGGACTCAGCTTGCCTCGCTTCCCAAATCTCATCACACCCTTGGAAGGTGAGACTCGGAGAAACACGTGATCCCCTACCTCAAACTCAAGCGGTCTCCTCCAGATATCAGCATAACTCTTCTGCCTGCTCTGAGCTACGATCAATCTCTGTCGTACCATCCTGGCAACCTCAGCACACTGCTGTACTAACTCTGGCCCTGCTATCTGCCTCTCGCCAATCTCAGACCAACACATCGGGGATCGACACGGCCGCCCGTACAAAGCCTCGTAAGGCGCCATGTCGATACTAGAATGATAACTGTTGTTGTAGGCAAATTCCACAGTAGGCAAATGTTGCTCCCAAGAACCTCCCCAGTCTAGGCAATATGCCCTGAGCATATCCTCCAGAGTCTGAATGGTCCTTTCCGACTGCCCATCAGTCTCGGGATGATAGGCCAAGCTGAAGGCCAACTTCGTGCCCAAGGCCTTCTGAAAACTCTTCCAGAACCTGGAAGTAAACCTTGGATCTCGGTCTGATATGATGGATAAAGGCACCCCGTACAGAGAGATGACCCAATCTACAAACAACTTGGCTAACTTACCGACTGACCAGTCCTTCCTAATAGCTAGGAAGTGCGCAGACTTGGTCAGCCGATCAATAATAACCCAGATCGCGTCTCTTCTGCTAGGGGATACAGGTAATCCCATCACAAAATCCATAGTCACATGCTCCCATTTCCATTCCGGGATCGGTAAGGGCTGCAACAACCCTCCTGGTCTCTGATGTTCGGCCTTAACCTGCTGACAAGTCATGCACCTAGCCACATACTCAGCCACATCCTTCTTCATACCAGGCCACCAAAAGTGCCTTCTCAAACAATGATACATCTTAGTTGTTCCGGGATGCACTGCATATCTAGAACGATGTGCCTCATCAAGGATACTCCTGCGCACGTCCTCTTCGGCCGGAACATAGAGTCTGCCTCTAAATCTGACTGTACCGTCATCCCACAACTCCACCTCTGGTCTCTGGAGAATCTGCGGTAACTCTACATCTGCCCTCTGAGCCTCAATCACAGCATGATACACTGCCGGCCTCACAGTTAAGCTGGCCAACACAGCTCTATCATCCTCACGTGGAACCCGAAAGGAAGATTCCACGACCTGCTCAAATAATCTCCATTCTCGAATCATAAGGTATGACACAACCGTCTTCCGACTCAAGGCGTCTGCCACCACATTCGCCTTGCCTGGATGATAAGAAATGTCGAGGTCGTAATCCTTGATGAATTCCATCCACCTACGCTGCCTCAAATTCAGATCCCTCTGCGTGAACACATACTTCAGGCTCTTGTGATCAGTAAAGACCTGAAATTTCTCTCCATACAAGTAATGTCTCCAGATCTTTAATGCAAAAACTACAGCTGCCAACTCTAAGTCATGGGTAGGATAATTCTCCTCATGCTTCTTCAGCTGCCTAGAAGCATAGGCCACGACCCTACCATGCTGCATTAGAACCGCACCCAAACCTCGGCGTGATGCATCCGAATAAACTACAAACCCACCTGAACCTGATGGAATCACCAACACAGGAGCCGAAGTGAGGTGAGTCTTCAACTCCATGAAACTCCGCTCACACTCCTCGGTCCACTCATAACGAACTCCCTTACGAGTCAACCTTGACAAGGGGGCCGCTATTGAAGAAAACCCCTGGACAAACCGCCTGTAATAGCCTGCTAGCCCCAAGAAGCTCCTGATTTCAGTCACAGTCGTTGGCCTGCTCCAATTCATCACTACCTCAATCTTGGCAGGATCCACTGTGATGCCCTCGCCAGAAATGACATGCCCCAGGAAGTGTACCTTGTCTAACCAGAATTCACACTTGCTAAACTTGGCATAGAGTTGGTGCTCTCTCAGGACATGCAATACCACCCGAAGATGGGTGGCGTGCTCTTCCTCAAAAGAAGAGTATATTAAAATATCATCTACGAACACCACCACAAACTGATCCAGATAGGCCCTGAAGATTCGGTTCATCAGATCCATAAAAGCCGCCGGAGCATTGGTCAAGCCAAAAGGCATAACCAAAAACTCATAATGTCCATACCGAGTTCTAAAAGCCGTCTTACTAATATCAATCTCACGGATCCTCATCTGATAATATCCATATCTCAAGTCAATCTTAGAAAACACTATTGCAGACTGCAGCTGATCCATCAAATCATCGATCCTCGAGAGTGGGTACTTATTCTTTATCGTCACCTGGTTCAACTGTCTATAATCAATGCACAACCTCAGAGAACCATCCTTCTTCCTGACAAATAGAACTGGAGCGCCCCACGGAAAAGTACTGGGACGAATGAAACCCTTATCCAGCAACTCCTGCAACTGCGCCATCAACTCAGCGAGTTCGGCCGGGGCCATCCGATACGGGGCCTTAGACAGGGGCGCCATACCCGGTGCAAGCTCAATGGTAAACTCAACCTCTCGTTGAGGAGGAAGGCCAAGCAACTCCTCAGGAAACACATCTACAAAGTCACACACTACAGGCACCTCCCAAGGACTGGGACTACCACCAACATCAGATACAACAACAGAGGCAAGAAAGGCCTCACAACCACCAACAAGCAACCTCTGAGCCTTAAAGGCAGAAATAAGAATACCTCAAGAAGAGAGCCTAATACCTTGGAAGTAGAAGGTCGGGATATCTGGAATAGAGAAACGCACTCTCTTCCTATGGCAATCCACCTCAGCATAATAAGTCTCCAACCAGTCCATGCCCAAGATGACGTCAAAATCACGAATGGCAAGCACAACCAACTGGGCAGGTAACTCATGGCCCTCAATGGTCAAGGGGACATCCCTCAAACAGTTATAAGATAACATAAAATCCCCAGAAGGAACCGCCACCATCAATCCATCAGATAGCTCATCAACGGGTACAGAAAGAATATCTATGAACTGCTCAGAAATGAAAGAATGCGAAGCACCCGAATCAATTAGCACATGTACAGAGTTCCCAAGAACAGAAAGTGTACCTTCCACCAAGTTGGACGCATGAGCCTCCTTCCTGGTGATAGCTAGCACTCTCCCCTGGGTCTTCGGCTTCTTCTGATCACCCGGCCCTTGCCTCTGACCATGCCCCTGCAGGCAAAACCTCGCCACGTGGCCCTGCTGGCCACAAGTATAGCATCTCCCGGAAAAAGCAGAACATTGAGTCCCACCATGAGTACCACCACAGTGCTGACAAACTGCTGGAAGCCTCTGAGCTGACTCTTGCTGAGCGCTGGACACCGACTGGCTCTGCTGATCCTGCCTGGGTCTGCTACTACCGCTGCTGCCACTATTGTTGCCACCACCTCGAAAGAATCTCCTGAATCTGGAACCGAGTGATGACGACCCCGATCCGGACGAAGGGGCTGCTGCCACTGCCTTACCCCTACCACGAGCTGGTCCCTGAGCAGTCAATCCTCTCTCCCGGGCTGATTGATTCTGCTGTGCCTCTACTGCTACTGCACACCTAACCGCTGATGCCAATTCTGTACAACAGTAAGATGCCACAAAGTTCCTCAGACTGAGCCTCAGTCCATCCACAAACCTCTCAGTACGACGCTCCTCGTCCCCTGAAATGAAAGGCACAAACCTCCCAAACGAAACAAACTTCGCCTGGTATTCGAGTACTATCATACTTCCCTGAGTCAGCTCCATAAATTCCCTTTCCTTGGCCCTCTGGACATGCCTAGGGAAATACTGCGCATTGAATTCCTTCACAAAAGTCTCCCACGAAATCTCCCTGAGACTCCTATCCTCATATGACAAACTCTTCAAAGTGGTCCACCAATCATAGGCGATATCCTTCAACATGAAGGTAGCCAACGGAGTCCTCTCCACTGATGCACAGTCCATGGTATCAAAAGTCTTCTCCATCTCCCTCAACCAATGAACGGCCTCATCAGGGTCGGGACGACCGGTGAAATGAGGTGGCCTCAGCTTCAGGAATCTCTCTAGTGTAGCTGTAGACCCTCCCCGAGCACTGGAACTCTCACTAGGGTCTCGGGTCTGATATCTAGCCATCGTGTCCATCATAGCCTCCATGAACTGCTCTACACTCGGCCTACCGGCCTCATATCCACTAGGGACGTCTCCCCGCTCTCTAATAACCGGCATCCTCTTCCTAGGAGCCATCTAATCGCCTACAATCACAAAATCGAAAAGTTCTAGTTAGGATCCTAAAACCTATACTACCGCCGTGCCTGTACGGGATAATGTAATTATTTGCCGGACTCACGACATTTAACCTAGTTATTCATTTATTTGCCAGACCGAATGCTCTGATACCAACTGTAACGACCCGCCACCCTATAATCGGGGATCTGTTTACTAAATGGGTATCGAATCATTAATTTGGAACCAAACCAGGATCTAAGTAAGTCTGGGAAATAAATAATAAACTAAGCTAAACATTCACATCGCATTGAATTGAAAGGAAAATGCAGGAATTAAAAGTAATTACAATGCGACTCGGTACAACAAATAATTACATACTCCAACAGAAAAGAAATAATTAAGCATAGAGGCCATAAATAAAGATAACAACTACGTCGGAGCATACCCCGGAGCAACAATTGACGGCGCGCGACACACAGCAGCACACCCCTCGCTAAGTCTGCCTGGAGTCCTCACCTGAAAACCGCAGGGGTGAGTCTCAACGAAAAGACTCAATAGGGATCCTTCGATCCCCACTGCCCACTCACACACCCACAAGTGCAAAGTACAACTGGAGGTACAGTAACCAAGTAAAGTAGTAATTACTACGCCTAAATCTCGATAAGAATCACATGCATTCGAAGTATACTTAACATGTATAATTCCAGTTTACCAGGGAACCCGTAATCAGCGTATCCTCAAAACACGTCTACCACACAACGAACGTGGGAAAACACCGACCCGCTGAGGCCAAACAGTAACCCCTCGGATAGCACACTGGCTACTCCGGCCCAACTGGCTCAGGTGGTTACTCCTTCCCCTAGCACGAGTGACACTCCACAGGTTCCTCTCCAACACCGGTACTAGCTAACCCCAGGGTCCACCAGGTGACCCTCTCCACTAGGCGTCACCCCACCACTGCTCCCACCGGCGCTGTGCTCCACCCACACCAACACAGGGTGATAAAGCGCTACAACTGTCACTTTAGGTCCACAGTAGCACAAAACACGATACAGTGTGATCCGGTCACGAAGAATCCATCATCATCGAGTAGATTTAAAACATGCATTTAACCAACTATCTAACAGTGTAAACACATTTTACTGGCATGGATTAGTGTGGTTCTGTCTTGAATCGCGTCGCCCAAGGCCGACGCTATTCAAGCATCTTAAACTGGTTCATGAAA
Source organism: Zantedeschia hybrid cultivar (assembly GCA_030544215.1). NCBI lineage: Eukaryota > Viridiplantae > Streptophyta > Magnoliopsida > Alismatales > Araceae > Zantedeschia > Zantedeschia hybrid cultivar. The sequence continues at coordinate 10,486,503 of JARZZO010000016.1, forward strand.
TCTCGGCCTTAGAATATGGCCTAAAAAGGCGTCGTCACAAGTAGCCGCCTTTTAAAACGCGTCGCTATCCCTAGCCGCCTATTAACGACCGAAAACAGGGACAGGCAACGGTTGATTCTTCTTAAAACGCGTCGTCCTGGGAAGCCGCCTTTTCAAAAGGCGTCGCTGTCCTCAGACGCCATTCACACCAGAATCTGAAATTTGCAGAATCCTTAATCATGGTGATTTCTGCCTAAATGGCGTCGTACTGGCCCGCCGCCATTCTAAATGGCGTCATCCATGTACGACGTCATTTAACGCCAGAAATCCAGACTGTCAGAACCTTAAATAGAAAGATTTCTGCCTAAAAGGTGTCGTACTGGCCCGTCGCCATTCTAAATGGCGTCGTCTAGGTACGACATCTTTTAGCGCCAAAAACTCGGTTCCGTAATTCCACCCGAGGGTCCCCTTTGATCCCCAAGAGCCCCAAAATCACACAAAACAGAGGGGGAAGAGGGACAAACTAAACCATCACAAGGAATCCTCAAATCCATATTCATAGGAACTCCCATTCCCATCAAGAAAAAGTCCCTAACATGCTCATTCTACCCAAAAACCATAGATCCGTAGCATGCCTTAAGCGGGAGAACATGGTTTCAAAACGAAATACTACGGAAATCGTCACCCTACCGATTCTTGAACTCCTCCTTGCTCCGCCACCAAACCGTCGCACCGTAGACCGCCACCGGTACTCCGAGGATGCCGCCACTCCGCCGGGACGTCGGCCGCCGTCCGGAGAATGGAACACCACGAAGAAAGTGGTAGTGGCAGTGATGAGAGGTGGAGAGGTAGTGGAGTGGTGGAAGAGGAAGAAGGGGAAAGGGAAGGGGAAGAGAGGGGAGAGTTGGAGGGTGGAGAGGGTGAGGAGAGAGAGTGTGAGGGTGAGAATGAGGGAAAGGAGGGAAGGCTCGCGGGGTAACCAGAAACTAGCTAAAACGCGTCGAGCTGTACGGACGCCTATCAGTCGACATGACAGGCCGCTCTGACAGAAGTCTGAAACGCGTAGTCCATCCAAAACGCCGTTCAGATGACAAGACTGGCGCCGTACACTGACAACCCAGGGTCGCAGTCTGAAAGGCGTCGTCCACCGCGGACGCCGTTCAGATGACACGACGGGGCCGTACTCTCGCGGCCCAAAGCCAGCCTACGTGGCACCCTCGTGGCACGATCTAAAATGCGTCTGCAATGGTGGACGCTGTTTAAACCGCGTCGACCGGGCTCGACGCGAAACAGAACAGAGTCTCAGCCCCATCAGGGCCTGAACTATAGGGTCCGACCCCGAAAACCGGATCCGAAAACCTCAGTCCTTACATAGTTCGCTCATCCCTCCTACGCACCTCAATTGATCCTAACAAACACGCGATTAATTGATACGCCCACAGTTACAATCATAAATAGAAAGATATTACCTCGATTTATATATTTACATATTGACCCTATGAACTCCTTATACGATTTGTTGTCTTCTTCTTTTTCTTTTTCTTTTTAAAGTCTACTTCCTACTAACAAGGGTTGCTAAGAATTAGGCTCCTAAAGCTAACAATCGATTTAAAGTCATGTGATTAGCATAACTTTGGGGTGGCATCCGGCAGCAGGCATTATCCTTATAATCTTTGAGACAAACAAGATTCAATCTCATCCTGGATAAATAGGATAGGACTTATGATTTATTATTATAGATGTCTTGATTGCTCTCATTGTAGATAAGATTATTCATGTGTATTGCTTTATACATTTTGTGTTGACCAAGACTATAAATGAACAATGATTCGGAGGAATTCCTTGGAGGGGGGGGGGGGGGGGTAGCGTTGAGCATTATAAGTGAAATGAATATGATCTATTTGCTAATTTATTATGCTACATTCTTTATTAACTTGATTCCAGACAATAAAGATGGGACTGGTTACAGTGTTCACAACTTGTTCACAGTGTTGTGTTTTAGGGAAAGACTATGATCTCAGTTATCATTCAACTATCGAAGAATCAAGAACCTATAAATTATATTTTTGGATTTTTTCTGAATGATGATATACATCATTTAGAATTTTTCCTATCGTTTTAACATACATTAAACAATCTATGCCAGTCAGAATAATGGCTTCTTATTCATGTGGTCTTTTATTCATTCTAATAAAGGTCATCCCTTGCCCATGACCTTAGAAGAAGCAACAAAGTCTTCAGTAGCAAGAAAGTAAACTAAAAAGAAAGACGGAGGCTCTGAGAAGGGGATTTTGCTGCTTAGGATGAAATCATCGAGGAATTTGCGCATACTTGTTGTGGAATAGCTTAACGAGCTAGATGAAAACTAGATTGTGGGGGATTTTATATGGTAAATAGGATCGAGCATATTCTTCATAGCGTTTTCTTTTATGGGAACTCTTTATCTTACCTTAATATCAAATTCATATCCTTAATGACTTTCCATTCATAAGAATATTTATCTGAATTTGTTAATAAATGTCGGTCATGTGCCACATGGTAATCCCAATGTATGAACTACTTGTGAAATCCTTTAATACTCTAGTTTAGGGGAGTATAAAAAGCAAAGGAGGAAATAGTATCCTATTGAATGTTTTCTCTCGTCAGCCTACCCGCAAAGTTAGAGTGGAAGAAAAAAAATATAAGAAGATAATATTTTTTAAAATGTATGATTATTCATTTGTCTTGATTCCTTCCCTTCTCTGAAAGTAAATGAGCATTTTTTTAAAAAAAATTGGAGCGAGCCTATTTTGTTGTTTATTTTAGTGGAAAACATAAAGATTGTTATATTATTGGTGATTTTTTTAAGTAAAGATTTAATTTGGTCAGTTTGTATGAATTTGTTAGTATTAGATGGTCTCAAAGCCAATCCGATACTGTGTACATATTCAGATTATTAATAAATGGCAATAATTCATTGTGTGTAATTAATTCGATCTGTGTTTATCGTATCACGATAAAGTCCATGAACATGTGCAATAGTCTTCGGATTATGATAAGATCATAATTACGGGACAGAAAACTTATAAACACATGTTCTTAATTGTTCCTAGTCATAGGATGTTTGAGATAGGACATCGAACATCCGGATAGACTAGTATAGGTTACTTCAGCTCATATGATGAGGGTGACTGATCCCATAAGTCACTTGTGTGGAAACACTATGCTGAACCTATAGGTGCTCATTGGTGAATGAGTTCACTGAACTGATCCGACTATGAATCGCTGGATGGTAATCACCTCACTGTTAACCAGCTCGATTCAATTGTCACGGTTGCGTGGATGATCCTTGGACCTGAGACTCCAAGGATACCTTGTTGGTAGGTTTCTGAGCTTTGACCTTGACGAACGAATCCCTAACCATGGGATATCAATAAGTCAAGTGATCGGGTTCAGGGAAATGCCCTCGAAGGTAATTGTGTGTTCAATACGGGATCATCCGCTCTCGGTTGTTTGAGAGAGAATGTTCCGGGAATGATGCGCTTAAAGTCCCTGGCCAGGGCGGACTCTGTAATCGATAAGGAGTTATCGGATTCAGATTAGCGGCATCTGATTCAAGTGAATCGACCAAATAGGGTTTAACAGTAAACCATGCCCTAGGTCGATTCGGGAACATTGTACGGATGAAGGATTATATCCGCGCGCTAACCGATGACAGAAAGGTTCCAATACAGGGTTGCGATAACCCCAGTTCCATCCAGGATCACGCGATGTTGCTTGGCATCCAACGTGATCGGCAGTCTGTCCGAATTTATTGTGGGACATTAAATTCGGCTGATTAATTGAATATAAGGATATTAATTAATTCAGTGGGTCAGTAAAGGTTTATTGTACTTAATGGGCTATTAACTGGACTGGTAATTGGGCCTAGAGGGTCACACGCAAATGATTTTCAAGTCGATGGATAATCCGACAGGATTTCGGATAAGTCTGGATTTTTGTGAAAAACCGCAAACTGACTTTTTATAAAAGAACGGATTCTACGTCCGGAACCAGCAACCCTGACCTAGCCGTCATTCGTTCTTCCCCACTTTCTCTCTCCTTTGGGCGTGCCGTTCCCAACTGCTCCACTTCCCGTTCGACGGGGAATTCGAATCCGCATGTCGCGGCGGATCACGCGCAGTCAGGCGGGATCTTCGAGCGCCGCAGCGAGCGAGGAAGCGAGGACGATCCATCGCGAGGAGAACCGCGTGGATACCACTAGAGGTCGGGCATCTGCGCGACTTGCGGCATCGCTCCGACGGAACCGGAAAACGGACGCGGATTTGAATCCACGCAAGGTAAATCGATCTACATCGGTTTTTGTTTTAACGAACGAAACAGGACAGATCCGATCCCGAACTTCTTTATTCCGCTGCGTTTTAGGATCGGATCCCGACACAGCAATCCCAACAGTAGTATCAGAGCCAGGTTCCACTATGTTTTCGCCGTTTCGGTCTCTAAAATTTATGGTTTTCGAATTTATTCCATGCTTAGATTTATGTTCTTGAAAGATTTATAATCATTAGATGATTACTGCGATGAGATCGTGATTTAAATCTGAAAAAAAATTTAATTTTGGGGGTTTTTCGTCGTGTTCTTCGTTGGACGAAGAACGGGGCGTTTTTGATGTGGTCGGATCCATAGAGATGGATTTTAAGGGGTTCTAATCATTGTAGATCATGCCCAATGACCCTGGTCGAGTTGTTGGTGGCATGGGAAGCCGTGGAAGAGCGGCCATGGACCTTCTTCTTCCTCCCCACGGGTTTGAGAAACCTACAAAACCAGATTTTTTGGAGGAAATAAGGGGGCGAATAAATCCCTTTCCGGATGACCTCCAGGGCCACCGTCGGTCACCGGACCTCGCCGGAGCTAAGGGGTTCGCCGGCGGCGTGGTGCGGTGCCCTACCGGCACCGGGATCGGCGCCGTCGGGTTCTCTGCGTTGCAGGGAACCTCGGGCAGTTCGGCCGGGCGACTAGGGTTTCCCTAGCCGCCGACCGGACCGAGCCCGGCTAGGCCCTGGCTCGTGCCAGGCGGCCCGAGCCAAGGCGCAGCAGGGCTCGGACCTGGCTCGGCCCTGGCCCGAGCCAGGGGCTCAGCAGGGCTGAGCCCTTTTTAGGGGCCCAGTTTATTCATTTTTTATTTTTTTATAAAATTAATTATAAAATTGGTTTAATAATTATCTGTAAAATATGATTTTACGGTTTTTATTAAATTCAATTTTGATTGGGCCCTTATTAAGGTTTATTATGTTAATTAATTAACAAAAGGTTGTTAATTGAATTAATTCTAAATGTTAGATTAAACCTTATGCAATCTAATTGTTAGATTAACCCCATAAATATTTGAATTGTTCAAATTGAGCATGGAATATTTCTGAAGCCGTTAATTTTAGCTTTTAATGCATTTTTGATGTGTTATTGATTTGCTTGTTTAAATTGGATTTAAATTAGCATGCTTGCAATAAATACTAAAGTTTTTGAAAAAATCCAAATAATCCAAATTTTGTTTGGTCCCTGGTTTTATGAAACCAAAATTAATATTATTTTCAAAAATTTTATTTAGCCATTTGATGTGCAATTCATGTGTGGTTTGTTCAATAAAACACATGGTGGTCATGGACGGGCATTACTTGTGGATGTGGAATGTGATTGTGTGGTTTATTGTGTATTAATAAATAGAAGTCTGCGAACCTCTCCCTCTTACATTCCATTGTACTTCTATCTTCCTCCTTGATGTAATCGCCATAAGGCTTCCTCATTTAAATTATCGTGTAATTGAGAATTACGATGTAATTTGATCGAGGCGGATGCGTGCGGAGCGAGGATGATCCACAACTGCTGACCAGATGAAAATGAAGGAGTTCATTGCATTCATGGGTTTGCAGACTCATGATATAAGTTGTTATATTGTGTGTATGTGTGCGTTTGACTGTCTGGCTCAAGTCAAACCGCAGTGCCGTCCATGACCACACTAATGACATGTATGTGATGCGTGTGCTTTATATTTGCTAGGTTATTAGTATTAATAAATATATTCGATATATTTAATACTATCACCTAGGATGAGACCAAATTAAATAAGCAAAACCTTCGTTACAAATTCTAAGCCGTAGCGCAAATCATTGAGAATGCACCGCGTGGCTTTCCATCAATATGATCAATGGAACTTAATTCAGTCATGGCAGATACTATGTGTTCACCCGAGGTCTGCCATTGTCTGTTGAGAGGACTGTTGATCATGGCATCAGATGCCTTTGGATAAGAGTAGAGGAACGATATAGTCATCCACGTGTTTACCCGGGAACTATATTTCTACTTTACTCTGTCACGTATTGATGGTAAAGCTTAGACCGGTGATAATGTTCTACTATGTTTACCCGGGACCATTAAACTTGGGAGCCGAAGTACGATCGGATATTGCAAGGAGTTGCAATTATCATGAGATGATTGCTCTGAGATAGCAGTATGATACTATGTGTTTACCCGAGGTCATACTGTGATGCTTGGAGATTCTGATCCCCACTAGGAGACAGTCGGCGTCTCCCGTTCTGTATATCTGAAGGTTATACAGTCCGTCGAAAATTAGTGGGAGTAAAACTAGATAATAAAAGACCATATCTTGTTTTAGTTAATCTGAATATCTGCTAATTATCGATTGATTCTCTCCTGTAAGCGAGAATGTCGCACCATAACCCGTTGCGAGGCATACTTGATGCCAACCGTTTGACAGGCACTAATTACTCAGACTGGCTCAGAAACCTGAAGATAGTCCTCAGGTCTGAGCAGATTGCCTACGTCTTGGATACTGAACCTCCTGCTGAACCAGCATTGGATGCTCCAGAGGAGGAAATGATAGCGTATGAGAAATGGAAGGAGGATTCCACTATGGCCCAATGCTACATGTTAGCCTCTATGAGCAATGAGTTGCAGAGGCAACATGAAGAGATGGATGCTAGATCAATCATGCTCCATTTGAAGGAGCTCTTTGGTGAGCAGAGCAGAATCGAACGATATGAGATATCGAAGAATCTGTTCAAAGCTCAGATGGCAGAGGGAACTTCAGTACAAAATCATGTGCTGAAGATGATTGAGTGGGTGGAGAGGCTGGATGCTCTTGGGGTTACACTTCCCAAGGAGATGCACACAGACCTTGTGTTGTCTTCACTTCCACCTTCATATGCTCAGTTCATTGTCAATTTCAACATGAACAAGATCCAGGCCACCTTAGCTGAACTGCTGAACATGTTAAAGACTGTTGAGGGGAACCTTGTGAAGGATAAACCCCAAGTCCTAATGGTTGGTAAGACCAACAGGAAAAGACTTGCAGTCCAAGCTTTTCGAAAGAATAAGAACAAGGTTCAGAGAAAGGCAAAGGTTGTCAAGAAAGACAAGGGTAAAAGTGCTGATAAAGGTGATTGCTTCTACTATCACCAGAAAGGGCATTGAAAGAGGAATTACAAGGAATACCTCAAGGACAAGACTCAAGGAACTGTGAAGCAGCAGGACGCTTCAGGTATCTATATGATAGATATAAACTTGTCAATAAGAGATTGTACATCATGGGTATTAGATACTGGATGTGTATCTCATATCTGCAATTCTGTGCAGGCACTGACAAGAAGGCGTAAGCTGAGGACCGGCGAGGTGGAGCTGAGACTACGTAACGGCGCAAGAGTTGCGGCGATCGCTGTGGGGACAGTGGAGCTCAAGCTACCATCCGGAGACACGTTTTTATTAGATGAATGTTATTATGTACCTAGCATAATAAGGAACATCATTTCTATTTCATGTTTAGATAGAATTGGATACAATTTAAATTTTGGGAACAATAGTTGTTCAATTTATTTCAGAAATAAATTAATAGCTTCTGCTATTTTGTCCAATGGATTGTATCTATTGAATGTGTCTCATGATAATTTACATATCGGTTCTTCGATTAAGAGAAGTAAGTATGAAATGAACAAAGCCTACTTGTGGCATTGTAGGCTAGGACACATTGGTGAAAACAGACTCCAAAGGTTGCATAAAGATAGATATTTGGATCCATTTGATTATGAATCATATGCAACCTGTGAGTCATGTTTAATGGGTAAAATGGCTAAGTCTCCATTTAGTGGAACTGGAGAACAAGCCAAAGACATATTAGAACTCATACATTCAGATGTATGTGGTCCTATGTCAACCCAAGCCATTGGTGGTTTCTCATACTTCATTACATTCACTAATGATTACTCAAGGTTTGGATATGTATATTTATTGAAATATAAATCTGAAGCCTTTGAGAAATTCAGAGAATTTAAGAATGAAGTAGAAAAACAAACAGGAAAGAGCATAAAAATCATCCGATCTGATCGGGGTGGTGAATACTTGAGTACTGAGTTCATTAAATACTTAAAGGATAATGGTATCCTTTCTCAGCTTACACCTCCTTATACACCTCAGATGAATGGTGTATCAGAAAGGAGAAATCGCACATTAATGGAAATGGTGCGATCCATGATGAGCATGTCCGAATTACCAGTGTCCTTATGGGGATATGCACTTAGCTCGGCTATGTATATCCTGAATAAGGTACCCAGCAAATCTGTTGAGACCACTCCATATGAGATATGGAATGGAAGGATACCAGACCTTAAACATGTTAAAGTCTGAGGATGTCCTGCTCATGTTAAAAGACATGACGCAGATAAGCTGGAATCCAGAACTGACAAATGCAGATTTGTGGGATATCCAAAGGAAACTTATGGATATTACTTTTATCATCATGGCGAACAAAAGGTGTTTGTGGCCAAGAGAGCTGTCTTTCTGGAAGAAGATTATATTCTCCAGAAGGACAGTGGGAGTAAAGTAATTCTGGAAGAAGTTCCAGACCCACAAACTGGCAATGGTACATCAGATGAACCGTCAGTTTCTGAACTTGTTCAAAGTGATACACAAGAACCTCGTAGGTCTGAAAGAGTACCTAAACCACCAGAAAGATATGTGGGACATATTAATTTGGATGGTTCAAGGATACTCTATAATGAGGATGATGATCTTAAGACTTACCAGGAGGCCATTGAAAGTCCAGAGGCCGGGAAATGGCGGGAAGCCATGAATTCTGAAATACAGTCCATGTACATCAACCAAGTTTGGAACTTGGTAGATTTACCCGATGGTATAGTACCTATCGGTTGCAAATGGATCTTCAAAAGAAAGATCGGTGCAGATTGACGTATTGAGACTTATAAGGCAAGATTAGTGGTAAAAGGCTATCGTCAAAGACAAGGTGTTGACTGTGACGAAACTTTTTCACCCGTTGCTATAATTAAGTCCATCAGAATTCTTCTTGCCATTGCTGCCTACCATGATTATGAAATCTGGCAGATGGATGTGAAGACTGCCTTCCTCAATGGAAACCTTAAGGAGGAGGTGTATATGATACAACCAGAAGGATTCACATCCAAAGAATCTCCAGACATGGTATGCAAGTTGCAGAGGTCCATTTATGGACTGAAGCAAGCATCCCGAAGCTGGAACATAAGATTTGATGAGGCGATCAAATCTTATGGCTTCATTAAGAATGAAGATGAGCCCTGTGTATACAAGAAAAACAGTGGGAGCGCAATCACATTTCTGGTTCTTTACGTTGACGACATCCTACTCATTGGGAATGATGTAGGAATGATGTCATCAGTAAAGATATGGCTGTCAAAGAACTTCTCTATGAAGGATTTGGGAGAAGCATCTTACGTATTAGGAATACGGATCTATAGGGATAGATCAAAGAAGATGCTGGCTTTAACCCAATCCATGTACATAGAAACCATTGTCAAAAGGTTTGGCATGGAAAATTCCAAGAGAGGTCTCATACCGATAAGACATGGAATTTCACTCTCTAAAGGTCAGTCTCCCAAGACACCTGAAGAGAGGGCAGTGATGGATAAAGTCTCCTATGCTTCTGCCATAGGGTCCATCATGTATGCCATGCTATGTACCAGACCTGATGTAGCATATACTCTAAGTGTTACGAGCAGACATCAGGCAGATCCAGGTGATGAACACTGGAAGGCTGTGAAATGCATCCTTAAGTACTTGAGAAGGACTAAGGATCTATTTCTAGTCTATGGAGGAGGAGACTTAAAGCTGCAAGGATATACTGACTCGAGTTTTCAGTCTGATCCTGACGACAACAAGTCAACATCAGGTTTTATTTTCACACTCAACGGGGGAGCAGTGAGCTGGAAAAGTTCCAAGCAGGAAACCACTGCTGATTCGACAACGGAAGCCGAGTATATTGCTGCTGCTGAAGCCGCCAAGGAAGCTGTGTGGATGAAGAAATTCATCGGCGATCTTGGTGTGGTGGAAAGCATATCTGGTCCCGTCCCACTGCTGTGTGACAACAATGGGGCGATTACTCAAGCGAAAGAGCCGAGGTCTCATCAGAAGTCGAAGCACATTTTGCGGCGCTTTCATCTGATCAGAGAGATCATAGTTCGAGGAGATGTCGTGGTGGAAAGAGTTCCTTCAGCCGATAACATAGCAGATCCACTTACAAAGCCTTTGTCTTAAAATGTTTTTGAGCGTCACTTAGAGAATATGGGTATTCTGTATAAAAGTGATTGGCTTTAGTCCAAGTGGGAGATTGTTAGTATTAGATGGTCTCAAAGCCAATCCGATACTGTGTACATATTCAGATTATTAATAAATGGCAATAATTCATTGTGTGTAATTAATTCGATCTGTGTTTATCGTATCACGATGAAGTCCATGAACATATGCAATAGTCTTCGGATTATTATGAGATCATAATTACGGGACCGAAAACTTATAAACACATGTTCTTAATTGTTCCTAGTCATAGGATGTTTGAGATAGGACATCGAACATCCGGATAGACTAGTATAGGTTACTTCAGCTCATATGATGAGGATGACTAATCACATAAGTCACTTGTGTGGAAACACTATGCTGAACCTATAGGTGCTCATTGGTGAATGAGTTCACTGAACTGATCCGACTATGAATCGCTGGATGGTAATCACCTCACTGTTAACCAGCTCGATTCAATTGTTACGGTTGCGTGGATGATTCTTGGACCTGAGACTCCAAGGATACCTTGTTGGTAGGTTTCTGAGCTTTGACCTTGACGAACGAATCCCTAACCATGGGATATCAATAAATCAAGTGATCGGGTTCAGGGAAATGCCCTCGAAGGTAATTGTGTGTTCAATACGGGATCATCCGCTCTCGGTTGTTTGAGAGAGAATGTTCCGGGAATGATACGCTTAAAGTCCCTGGCCAGGGCGGACTCTGTAATCGATAAGGAGTTATCGGATTCAGATTAGCGGCATCTTATTCAAGTGAATCGACCAAATAGGGTTTAACAGTAAACCATGCCCTAGGTCGATTCAGGAACATTGTACGGATAAAGGATTATATCCGCGCGCTAACCGATGACAGAAAGGTTCCAATACAGGGTTGCGATAACCCCAGTTCCATCCAGGATCATGCGATGTTGCTTGGCATCCAACGTGATCGGCAGTCTATCCGAATTTATTGTGGGACATTAAATTCGGCTGATTAATTGAATATAAGGATATTAATTAATTCAGTGGGTCAGGGTTACTGGACTTAATGGGCTATTAACTGGACTGGTAATTGGGCCTAGAGGGTCACACGCAAATGGTTTTCAAGTCGATGGATAATCCGACAGGATTTTGGATAAGTCTGGGTTTTTGTGAAAAACCGCAAACTGACTTTTTATAAAAGAACGGATTCTACATCCGGAACCAGCAACCCTGACCTAGCCGTCATTCGTTCTTCCCCACTTTCTCTCTCCTCTGGGCGTGCCGTTCCCAACTACTCCACTTCCCGTTCGACGGGGAATTCGAATCTGCATGTCGCGGCGGATCACGCGCAGTCAGACGGGATCTTCGAGCGCCGCAGCGAGCGAGGAAGCGAGGACGATCCATCGCGAGGAGAACCGCGTGGATACCACTAGAGGTCGGGCATCTGCGCGACTTGCGGCATCGCTCCGACGGAACCGGAAAACGGACGCGGATTCGAATCCGCGTAAGGTAAATCGATCTACATCGGTTTTTGTTTTAACGAACGAAACGGGACAGATCCGATCCCGAACTTCTTTATTCCGCTGCGTTTTAGGATCGGATCCCGACACAGCGATCCCAACAGAATTATCATATGTCACCTCTTATTTCCATTTTTCTCAAGCGTAAGTGTGGGATGTCTATATTGATAGGCATAGGAGTCTGGCTAACTGTGGCTGCATGATGAGTTCATGAGCATGGCTTTATAATATATGTCCACATAATTTCTGTACGCATTTGTTATGTATTCAATTTATTATGGCATTATCCAATGTATGCACCTTCTTATGTGCCCATAATTAGACAAATTATCGATATTTTAATTAATTCACATACGGTTGTTGTGACTTTTGAGAATTTTTTCGATGGTTTACATTTTAACCATGAGTAAATATTGATTGGAATTAATCCTAAACTTTTTGTCTCTCGCTCTCGCTCTCTCTCTCCTATATGTGAATATTTATTTGTGCACGTAAATGTACTTATTTTGAAAGTGAATGTGCTTATTTATACATGTGGATGTATTTATTTGTTTATGGTATATGCTTATTTGTGTATGGATATGAATGTTACCTACAAGTTAATTGTGTATCTACATATTTTTGTGCATTATTTGATATTTTAATTTTTTTTTTAATTAATAACAGTTGTCAGCGGCTCAAACCGCTGACAAAACTTTCTTTTAAACATATGTCAACGGCTGCAAAAACCGTGGACATATAGTATTTGTCAGCGGCTACAGCCGTTAATATATGCACAACATATGTCAACAGCTAAGACCGTAGACAAATAAAATACTTGTCAACGACTATAACCACATATGTCAACGGCTTGAACCGTTGACATATGATTTATATGTCTACAGCTATCGTAGCCGTTGACATATGTCTTATTTGTCCACGGTTAGTAGCCGCGGACATATGTCCCATATCTCAACGGTTGCTTTTTAGCCGTTGACAAATATTTGTCAACATGACTTTTATTGACGGTTTTGTCAACGGCCGTCTAGCCGTTGACATATCTTTTAGTCTACGGGTTTATGAGATTTGTCCTATATTTCTTGTAGTGGCTGCCTTCTCTTTTGCAGCTCTCTCTTATCACGGGGAAGACATCCAGCTTGGGTTTAATTGCGATCTTCACCGACTTGTTTGGACGGTTCCTGCAGCACCTAGTGGCTGTCAACTATCTAGTTAATTAATTTTTGTTGTGCTTTATCTGTATGCTTTATATTTTTGAGGGGTTTAATCCTATCTACCCTAGTAGTATAGGTGTGTTCTTGGTACACGGAAACTGTTTGATTTTATGCTCCCTATGTACTACTCAAATTTATGAATGAAAGTCTATTCTTATGTTAAAAAAAAAAAAAATTCAAACAATCCCCTGGGCGGGTAAGAATTCCCCCGCGTGGCTCCTGTGCCTGGCAACCAGCAAGATTGCTGCGTGCTGCCAAGTAAAGTGGAGGGGGAAAAAGGGGGTGACAGATGGGGTGGACAGGCCTGACAAAACTTGGAGACAGACGAAAGAAAAAGATGGAAAAGTGGTGTGGGAGCTTCCCGTGAGTACGTATGTGAACAAAACGTTCCTTTCTTGAGGTATATGGAGAGAGAGAGAGAGAGAGAGAGAGAGAGAGAGAGAGAGAGAGAGAGAGAGAGAGAGAGAGAGAGAGAGAGAGAGAGGGCTATCCTTTGGCCCACAACACAGTGCTCTCCTTCCACTGTTGTGTGATGCAAATGCCACAACTACCACTTCTGAGCCTGGTCTCCTCCCTCCCTCTCTCACCCTCTTCGTCCTTGCCCAACAAATCACATGCAACATTAACTCCTGTTGCCACTCTAGTCTCTCTGGCCATGTCACAATAGGATCTTGGGCAACTGCAATTAAATTAATGTCTCTTACGACTTGCCTAACATAATAACATTTCATTAATAGAAGACTGGGGTATCTTTGATTAGTGGAGCAACAGTGCTTGTCTTTTTTTTCTTTCTTTTTCTCTTTCTTTTTTTTTTGAAGTAGCCCAGAGGTCGAATATGTACAGCTATTTACAAGCGACCGGAGTTCTAATTTGGAACCCGAGATAATCTTCTAAAGATTGAGATAATTTTGGATCAGTCGATGGGTCCGCCTAATTAGACGACGATTCTAAGTCCGTCTGATTTCTGAGGAAGTAATTTTACAGACCAGGGGATAAAGATCTCAACAACATCAAGGGGCTGCATGGCTAAGGATTTTTAGGCTCAACCAGAATCGAACTTGAGACCTCCCTTTTGCAATGGAGGTGGTGAACCAACTGCCCTAGACAGCTGATTCGCAACAGTATTTGTCGATCCAAAAGAATCTCATCTTGTCTATATGGCAAGAACAGAGACTATGTGAGTGTGAGAGGGATTGGGTGGCAGGCCAGGGAGTAGCAGATCTCCTCACTGGAGCAGAGATGAAAACTGCTACAGTCACTAACTTTTAGGCCGACATATAAGTGAGTCCGAATAAAAGGTGACAACTAGTTCTCCTTATGCACATGGCAGAAGGTTGGAGGGGGGGGGGGGGGTGGAATTAGGGATGTAAATTGAGTGGGTTAGACTGAGTTATGTGATAATTTAGATTTAACTTAAATTTAAAATAGTCCAGTTCAATTTTAATTTAGTCCAAATTCAACGTAAATGTAACTCAAATTCAGTCTCAATTCAATAGTGAGTGAGTTGGATTGGATTGAGTTGGACTAGTCCTGTTTATAAATGATTTGTTAAAAATATTTTGCTTTTTGTATGAGTTACAGTAAAAGTCAATAGATTGAACTGAGTCGGCCCATTTTTAGCCTAACTTAATCTAAATTTAACTAATGTCAATCTAAATTTAGTCCAACTCAATTTATATAATTTAAGTTAACTCAATTTTCTTTAATATGAATTAAGTTAGACTGATCCACAGGTTTACTCACCGGATTGACACCTTTAGACAGAACTAAGAACGGAGAAAGGGGAAACTAATTGCCATCCTTTCTCGGTAGCCCCCACACTACTTGCGTGTCAGTCCGAGATTGATGTCCGGAGTACTTCCCTCCTCCACTGCACTTAGGAGATCCACTCCTAGGCAAGAGAAGTGGGTTGTGTGGTTTTAAGCAACTTTAGCTATAAATTTTATCCGTGCTATTTAGGAATGCAAAAAAAAAAAAGATAACTTATTAACATGATAATTATATGTGCATATATTCGATAATCATATGTTTGTGCATATGAAATTTATACTTCTATTTATTTGTGCCATCTTTGGAAAATACAAAAGTCTTATGATTGTCAGAGAAGCATAAAATATTGTGCAACACTATAATATTACCTAACAACTTAATTTTTATATCTTTGTTTTGTATAAATTTTATGAATAAAGATAAAGGTACATGTATATAAAGGTAAGGATAATGATAAACGTATATTTTTTCCATTTAAAGTTAAAGAACATTTTTTTCTTTTTCTGACATGGTGGCTCAGTTAGCTAGTAGGTGTATGCACATAAATACAAAAGACTGGAGTACGATTCCGAACAAAACCTAATATTTCCTCTCAATAGAGAAATAATTCAACAAAGGCACCAATGATTCCATCTAATTAGGCGATAATTTCGAATTCAAATCAATCTCTGGAAAGTAATCCCATGGATCAGAGAACAGTAATCCTGCAGTACATCTTAGTCTAATAGCATGGAAAAAAAAATTAGACTTCCAACGTGACTTGAACCTGAGACCTTCCAAAAAAAGATTAAGAAGTGAAGCCAATCAAACTAAGACCTTCCAAAAAAAGACCGTTGAGGTGACCTTCTACATCCCCAGTTCCCACCCCCAGTTCCGTCTCACTTTGTTTGTAGAATAAGTTATTACGTGGGACTTACCGACGGAATAGTGTATACTAGAATAAAAGATGTTTTAGTTTGATAGTTTTGTGGGATCTGCTGACGGAATAAGAAGAATAAGTAATTCTTACGTCTAAGGTGGGATGACTTATTGTTCTTATCCTCCGGATAAGCAAGTCTACACGGTATAAGTCATTTTGCTTGTCAAAGCAAAATTAAGTTTATTTTCTCTTTATTCGTTCTTATTCTTCTCTTATTCTCCAATCAAAGTGGCATTGGGCACTGTGAATTGTGATAGCCTTAAGATAAGATGGATCAAGATGACGTAATGCAAGGAAATCGTTAAACTAACTTCATGAAGTTAAGGATTGATACCTTACATGGACTTCATTTGGGGGAAGAAACAATTGCCTTTTGTTGTTAAATTTCTAATATATAAGTCATCTTATTCTAAAGTTCAAAATTTTGACAAAAGGGTCTTCACATTGTTGGATCGTCAATTTTGTCTCAGTTCTGCTATTGTCTTTGTCAATGGTCATAGATTCATTTACAAGTCTTTTGTTGTCATATTTTATTCCAAGTCATGTTATTCCTGCATTCTTAAGTCCAAAATCTGTACACTTGCAAGAAGTCTGAGTTCTGTATTTAAAAGATTTTAGGAGACTCCATCAGTGCCAATAAGAGAGCACCATGTGAGACTGTCAGTCTCTACAGTAATCTAGTCTCCAAATCATTCAAGTAGTTGCTATTTGATGTCTTCCTATTGAATAGTGAAGCTTGTTCCAATCATCAGGTGGAGGATCAGACTCCATTCTAACACGTCACCAAAGCCATCTCTCTCTCTCTCTCTCTCTCTCTCTCTCTCTCTCTCTCTCTCTCTCTCTCTCTCTCTCTCTCTCTCTCTCTCTCTCTCTAAAGCATTATGGATCCAATTTGATCAATACTAGTTGGGGTTGCACATGCCACCCTTCCCTTACCTTGCAAGACTCTTCCTAGAATGACCAACTTGGCTTGGGACTGGAGATTCATTTCACAAATAAGGAGACAATTTCTCACGTAAGTTGTAGCACAACTCTAACTATAGTAATTTTTTTGTCTAAGTGCCGTTTGGTGTGTCGTAAATAACTGTAAAATGTCGTAAACAGACGTAAAACGGTGCTTTGGTTGTGTTTGTTATGCTGCAAACTGTTTTACGGTATCTTTTTTTTTGTTGATGTGTCGTAGTAAAGTGTCGTATTTCAAAACCGGTTGACCTCCTAAAATTTACTTTTAACTTGATTTTGGTTTTCAGCTCACAATTACCGTAAATTAAAATTAGGTATTTTAAAATAAGAGATTTTATTTTCACTAGTTTTAGAATTGGTGATTTTAAAATTAAAATTTTATGATATCTTACGACGCACCAAATCGACACCTTAATGTAAAATATTGTCAGAGATTGTGTTTTGCATAATATGCGTAATATGACACTGTAACATATTTTATAATCTTTTAGGTCAAATCAAGTAGTCTTAAATAGAAAATGAGGTCAACTAATTATAACCACAAGTTAGAGACGTCAGCGAGTTGGATCCGATGAGACTACCAAAAACATAAAAGCTAGCGTTTTTCAGTTTTTAGTGCCTCTAATGTATTTAATTCAGGAAAATTTCCTATAATCTTCACATTATAGTAGAAACTCCAAACTCACTATAATCTCATTTTTATAAACTCCAAACTTTCTGAAATGTCATTTTTATTTGGGAAATATCCTTTTTTGGGAGTTTTTTAAATATATTTCAAAATATTCAGAAATTCTCTAAATTTTCTAAGTTACTTTTGAAATAAAAGTTAGGCTACACGAAATTTTTATTAAATATAAAAGTTATACAGAGTTTTTACTAAATTAAATAGATTAGAGGAACCAAAAATTAAAAAAATACTAAAAAAAGCGGGCAAACAGTTGACGGTCCCCTTCTAGTTTTTTTTTTGAGATTTTTGCATACATATCCCTGGGAACCAATGCATTTCTTTTATATCCTCAACTCTCATGTATTGTATGCAATATCCCTGAATATCTTAGAGGCATTGCAATTGCAGCTCTTTGTGAAAATGCCATGAACTCCAACTTAATATGCTGAAAGGGTTTGAGATATTTTTACATGTATACCCTAAATTTAATAAAATTTCACATATATGTCTCTGACCTTACTAGAGTTTACAAAATATTTCTGACATATTTAGTTTGAGTTTATGGTATTTTGAGGTAGGGGTATAACTATAATACTTTTGAAGCTTCCGGCCTTTCAAAGATAATTCATACAAAATATGAGAGTTAGGAGTGTAGATACAAATACATTAATTTTGGGGAATATATACGTAAAATCTTACATTTTTCAATCAGCACATGTACCTCTCGAATCGTAGTTACGTACATGTAAACATGACGTTTCTGATTAAGATTTGTAGATAGATGATGGTTGCTTCATTCATTAAAATCATTTGTGGCTCGATTAAGGGATTATTTTTATACCCGAACCCGGAAGCACCGCGTAGGATCATACTGGATTCGTGGTCTTGGACCTGTTTCGTCAACCCTAGAATCAGATCGGCCAATAAAACTCAACTTTACTGGACCGTTAATAACGTGGGCTCAGCTGAAAAAGTTCGAGTCTACTCTTATATCAGGTTGCGTTAGAACCAACAAATTTGATCTAAACTCACCTTAACCTGATTTGATCTAACCCAAAATCAAGTTAAATAAAATTAAAATCCAATAATTTTTGTTAATCTCTATTAATATTTTTAAAGCATTTATATATATATATATCTTTATAAAATATCAAATTAATATATATATATATATATATATTCCTGATTCCCAGATTTTATTATAAATATCTCCGACATCTTTAAAAAAGCTGCGGCTATACCATTTCAATCAGAATGCTGTCGACTCCAATATAAGCTGGAGGCATATTGCCATATATTAGAGCAATCTGTGAGAGATAAGAGTATACGTAGGTACAGACGGATATAGTAAAAGTTAACATAGAAATGTATACAAAAATCTATAATCCTTCAGACCATGTTAAACCCCACGCCTCTTAATCTCAATAACCCAACCGCTCAAGTCAACACAGCTCCACCCTACTACCTCACCCTCCCTTGGTTCCCCACTTTCTTTAAATAAATAAATACACACCAGAAACGGCAGAACCCAGGCAAAGCTCCACACCACCCCCCTCACCCTTTTCTTGCTACTACACAACCCCTCTCACAGTCTCCCTCTCCCCTAACACCTCCCCGTCCGCTTCTTCCCTCCACACACACCACTCCTTCGCGGCCCCTCGTGGGCGGGTAGCCCACATGGCCGCCGCCCTGGAGTGCTGGTCGGGGCGGCCGAGCACCGACGAGGACTTGGTGGAGCAGGTCCTTATGAAGACCCACGACCGCTCCGAGGCCTACCCAGCCGCCGACCCCGCGCTGCCGCCCCCGGCGTGGCCCCCCGCCCCCGACGCCCCCGCCGCCGCCGCACCCCAGAAGAAGTGGCAGCGCCTGGGCCGCAACTTCGCCGGCGCCATCACTGCTCTCAAGAACTCCCTCAACCTCGACTCCATCCGGGAGCCCGCTGGCAGGGCCGCCGACCACAAGGCCCTCTGGGGCGGCATCGTCCGCAACCTCACCCAGCTCTACCCCGGCAGCCAGCTCCCCGAGAAGGCCATCTCCAACATCCGCCGCCACTTCGATTCCCTCCCCAACAGGTAACGACAGGTCGGAAGAAGGTTGCTATCGGAGAGGAACGATCAGATGAAGTTTTCTGGGGCTTTTTCTGATTTTTCTGTGATTTTTGGGTGATTTTTGTTCCTTTTTTTGGGCGGCGGCGGAGAGCAGCTACGCACAGGCGGGGCACGACATGAAGGAGGTGCTCCTCCACGTCCGGTTGATCGAGCTGGCTGCGGCGGAGGAACACCCGGCGGTGCACGTCCAGGAGGTGGCGCCGGCTGAGGGCCCCGGCGAGGGGGCGGTGGCGCTCTTCCGGCTCACCTTCGCTTCCCACTCCCCTATCTCGTGGCCGGCCATGGCGGACGCTCTCAATGGCTCCTCCATCTGCTGCAAGAAGGTCCAGATCTTCGAGAAGAAGGGGCTCACTCTGGGCATCGCCACCCTCCTCGTCTCCTCCGCCAACGACAAGCTCCTCTTCAAGTCCCGCGCCGAGGCCGCCCTGCGCGCGGCCGTGCGGCGGCCGCCGGCCCGGAGCAACGCTACCAACGTGGTGAAGCTCCCCTTCGGTCTCTGCGGCTGCCAGGAGCAGGGCGCCGCCGGGATCCGCGAAGAGGAGGTGGAGATCATCGGCGGCGGCGGGGACGGGGGACGGCAGGAGTGCGACAGGGACGCTTTCCTCCCGAACCCGCTGCCGGAGAGCTCCCTGGTGGTGGCCGTCGATGAGTGGCAGACCGTCCGCTCCGGCGCCGACGAGATCGGGCGGCGGCTGCTGAGCTGCGAGGAGGTGGAGCTCCTCGACCGGGTCGGGACCAACTCGTTCGGGGGTCTCTTCAGGGGGAGGAAGGCGTGGATCAAGAAGGTGAGGGGCTGCGAGCGGGGCGCCACCTACGAGGTCGAGATCAAGCGGGACCTGCTGGAGCTGATGACCTGCGGCCACCGCAACATCCTCCACCTCCACGGCGTCTGCATCGACGAGCACCACGGGCTGTGCCTGGTGACCAGGATGATGGAAGGCGGCTCTGTCCACGACCTGGTGCAGAGGAGCAAGCGGATCCCCTCCCGGGACATCCTCCGAATCGCCGCCGATGCGGCGGAGGGCCTCAAGTTCATGAACGACCACGGCGTCTCCTACCGAGACCTCAACACGCAGAGGATACTCCTGGACAAGCAGGGCAATGCCTGCCTCGGCGACATGGGCGTCGTCTCCGCGTGCAAGAACGCCAGCGGCGGCGACGTCACCGAGTACGAGACCGCCGGCTACCGCTGGCTGGCTCCGGAGGTATACATACCCAACCACCCATTTGAATAGAACAGCACCGTTTACGAGCCCAATGCTGGTTGCCCACTCACTGTTATGGTGGTCCGAGCGTGCAGATTATCGCGGGGGACCCGGAGACGGTGTCGGAGACGTGGATGAGCAACGTGTATAGCTTCGGCATGGTGGTGTGGGAGATGGTGGCGGGGGAGGCGGCGTACTCCTCGTACTCGCCGGTGCAGGCGGCGGTGGGGATAGCTGCGTGCGGGCTGCGGCCTGAGATACCCAAGGAATGCCCGCAGTTGCTAAGGTCCCTCATGCTCAAGTGCTGGAACAACCACCCCTCCAAGAGGCCCCCGTTCTCCGAGATCTTGGCCATCCTGTCGAGACAAATCACCAGGTGACTGCCCTCTTTCTTCTCTTTTTCTCTCAGCCCGCCCCAACTCCTGTTCATGGGTGCCGCAAGCTACAGCTACTCCAATGCTGCTGTAAAGAAGCAAAAAAAGGGCGTCTTTGATCGGTATTTGCCGCACCAAGTGTAGATCTGAGACTGCGTTCCTTTTGGGAAATGGAAATTTTCTCTCTACTTCCCTACTCTGCATGTCTCTTTGGCTCTATTTGCCCTCTTCCTTTTTTGTGTCATTTCATCAAACAGGTTAAGGGCATGTTCCTGTAGGAACCCGATGTGATTGCACATTGGACGCACCATATGAAGCTTCTTCCCCATCCCATGGGTAGGGTTTCCCTGTACAGATGCTACAGCTGCTTTCCCATTTCCGAGCTTCTCCATCGCGTTGGGATCTTCCACTGTAGCGTCGGTCGTCTTCTTCTCTCTGATCAAGTGCGGTGTTACTCCCTTTTTTCCTTTGTTATTTTTCTACCTAGTCTTTCCGATTTGGGCGCTAACTTTTATAATCCCAAAGTCTATTCTTAATCTTTTTTTTTACATTTTAACCCTTGAAGATATAGTGGTTTAGGTTCTAACAAATCCCTTCTTAGAGATGCCCCCAAAACTACACGTTATTGGTTAGACCACCCTTCCCAGGTGGATTTTCGGAGTCTTTAAATAAGGGATTAATCTTAATTTCTATATAATTCAAAATTTTGAAGTGAAAAAGTAAAGACCAGGATTAAAGGGTTTAATATAAATAAAACCACGTTCGATGTTGGGGACCGAGGTTGTAAAATCCTGTGTTGTTGTCTCACCTCTAGTTGTGGTTCCCACAACTTTAAAATTCTTATTTAACCCAGACCTGTCGTCTCGGTCGGCCTCTGAATCCTCTGACGAGACCGTACGGTGATTCTTTTTCCCTCCGCCAACGGAAACGCGGTGGTGGGCCGCCAGATGTCCGCGGCAGTTCGGTATTGATAATACCCATTATTGGTGCCCGTGGACCCGGATCCTACACTTCGTCGTGGGCACCAATGGGGCCATGTGGAATCGGATCCTATATTTTGAAGGATGATAGAACTATAGTTCCTTCGTCGTGGGCACCAACAGGCTCTTCTAATAAAATTTTGAAATTTCAATGAGATCTTGGGATTCCACTGAAATGAGCTGCGTCTGCCACTAGCGATGTGTGTAACCTATGAGATTTCTTTTCTAACGATGATTGCAGATTTGGAATATTTTTCGGAATAAGGTGGAAGAATCACTTGTAAAAGGGAAGTCTCATATCGGATTTTCTGTGGGCACTTCTATGTATATGTTGAGGATTCCCTCAATTCATTGTCTAGGTTTTGAGTTTGAATTCGGGTCTTTTTAACATAGTATGAAAGTTGGGCCTTTTCCGATGGACTGTTCTATTTCACCCGATATGTTCATAGCGTCAGTTATGTCATAACTATTCAGATTCGGCGTCAGGAGAAGTGTTGAGGTTTAGTCCCACTACAAATCTTTTGTGGACGCCTTCCCTCTATATATGTTGAGGATTTTCTCAACTCAATGCCTACATTTTGAGTTCGGATCTCTTTAACAATTCTTCAATTGAGAGAATATTGAATCTCTTAAGATTCGAGCCTTACCGAGAGTTAGTGTACATAATTAGCCTATCTTTTCAAAAGGGAAAGCCATGCATGCGTTCATATGTAGAATAATAATATTGGTGTACAAAAAAAAAAAAAACTATCGAGGAAAAAAATATTGAGAACACTAAAATCCAAATCTCTCCACTTAAAAGATCTATAAATATTTAGACAAGTGACGAAAACTACAACAAAAATATCTCTATATCATGTGAAAGGCAGATAGTGTTTTAAGAGCATCTCGTGGATCTCGTTCTCATTTTGAGGGGCCACTAATGGGCCTATGCAGAATCGGGTCCTACACTCTTGACCGGCACACTAGTGGGCCAACATGGAAGCGGATCCCGTTCTGATGGGCGACATAGCAGTCCACTTGAAGCCACGTTACATTATTCACTGTCGTCTGATTTTTTTAGACGGAATGATCGGTGGAGGAACAGGTCCAATCACATGATTCTGATGGCGACGCAAGCGTAGATTGGAACGGCGACTTCCTATTTCCTGTTTGCCCCCACCTAGAGCGATGTGTGTCCAGGAGAGTTGTTGTGAAGGGACGACAGTGGGAAGAGACGAAAATAAATAAATAGTGATCAGAAGCTTATGAAATTCTTACCCTTTTCTCTGCAGCTCTTGGCTAGTACTTTGAGCATTTGATAAGACATTCAGAGATCAATAATTTTGTGTATGATCTGTTGTAGATAGAATATACAATGTTTTGTCAGAGAATTGTGATTGTCGTCAACAGGGCACATAATGTGTTTGCTACGGTTACATCGATGGGTGTTTAGTCAATCTTTTGAAGGGGACAGTTTGATGTATTCCGTATAGAAGATTTTGAATAAAACTCACCCAATTAGTCCCCACATTGATGTATGTTTTGGAGTAATACTCGCTGCAATGCCTCTGCGTGAATTATCTCTATATCATGCAGGGGCATTACAGTGGGTGAATAATATATATATATATATATATATATATATATATATATATTTAGGTCGGTTTCAAAGTGTCCTGATTGTCCGTATAGTGCAATGTCCGAGGTGTCTTAACATTTTGACTATTCATCATAGCTTGATTTTTTATTTTTCAAATACTTTTTTAGTCATCCGATCGGACATTGCACTGTACGGACGATTTAGACACCTCAGAATCGACCTAAAAAAATGTAAAAAAAAAAAATTATTTACCCACTGCAATCCCTGCGCGCAGCACGCAGGGGCATTGAAGCAAGTGTTATGAAGAGAGCTCGTTAAATGGGCTGGACTTTCCCTGGGCCGACCGAAGGCTGGGCCTGGCAATAATAGTTGACTTTTTCTTTAGCCTTGTTAAAATAGGCTTCCTGAAGCTCGGCCCAACCGAACCGAGCCCATTTATGAAAACCCCGTGCTCGAGCCAAGCCATGCCCTAACCGAGTTTGATGTACCAACAAATATAAAATAGAACAAAATCTTTGTAATTGTGATGGCATTGAAGAAAGAAGGCATGTAAATGATTTTTTAAACTAAATTTGGTGGGAAAAGTAGATCATAAAACGAAATCGAACAATTTGTAACATTCAGTTACACACAAGCTACTTACCATTTAATAGGTAGAGCGTGGCCTATTCAAATAAGAAAAATCACTTATCAACACCGAAGGAAGGCATTATTTACACCTAAAATATTAAGTATGAGTAATGCTTATTTAGCCGCCGCTAGTGCAAAAAAGATGACTTAGATTGAATCACCAAATCTCATTCCACCACTTAAAAAACCCACATGAGGGTATCTCTCCCATTACATGCTTAATCGTAACTTCCGAACCGATGTGATGGCATCACGCACACGAGAAATATTTGCTGGACCACTGGTGTGACAGTACAAGTCAGCTATGTATTGTTTGATCGGTGCATAAGAATACAGCAAGATTGAATTTCATATGTCATCTAATTTGCCGATGAAATGAAAGTGAGATGCCGAATCCCATCACCATGCGAATACCCCTTAATTTATAAGATCACAGCGCGAGGGATTCATTTTTAAGTGCACCGTCTAATTCATCGATCAGATGGAAGTGAGACTTCAGACTTCCATTGCCATTCCCTCACACTCTCGCGCTACATCAACTCCATCTAATTCCCTGGCCGATGCCATGAGCGCATCTGTGTACTGTAGATCAGTTGGAGAATATGGGAACCCATCCCTCTCATATGGTTTGGCAGGGAATGGAACCTCTGAGATATTTTAAACTCTACTGAAGACTTGACAAGAGTTGCTTAAAATTACGGGTTAATTCATATAAGGCTTCCTTACATGTAAAATATCATATATGCTCATCTTATATCTGCATGACACTGGTGGATATACTAAATCCTTTTAATGAGGATATATACGGTAGTCCGTAGTATCATATGTACTCTTGTTAAAATGAAATAGTATCCACCAGCAGCACTTTTGATTATCATAACGAGGGTACATATGATATTTCATAAATAAGAGAGGTATATTTGATATTTCACAGAGGAGGAGGACTTATATGAAATTAGCCCAAAAAATCCAGTTAAGTGTCGGCGAAGGGTGATGCTGGAGGGTATATACTTGACATTTTCAACACAGACGTCATTTGTGCGTCAACGCACATGGGGGTAAGATTAAAAAAAAAAGAACTGTCCAATTGCTTTTTAAGGGTACAAACTATGCTTTCAAGTATGGAAAAAAAATTAGAGCATCATGCTTTTGAGAGCGCCATTATGCTCTCTAGCGTACAATCCATGCTCTCGAAAAGCAATTTGGGGGGTATTTTTTTATTATTTTTTAATCTGTCCCTCTCATACACATTAATGCGCGAATGATGTCGGGGAAACACCTAATGGGGGAGATACTCTATGTGGGCTCTCCATGTGGCAGAATGGGATTGGATGGTTCAATCCAACTCACTTTTTCTACATCAGCAGCAATGTAGTAAACATTACTTTATTAAGTATTATCTCGAAGTAAAAAAACACAGACTACAGGATTAAGATTATCCAAACCACAAAAGGAACTACGAAGGATGAGAGGTAGAGAGAATTGATGCCCAATGGTCAAGCAGAGGATGGTAATCGGATTTCTCCGATTGCTCCTAGGGGACTTAGAGATCACAAAGAGGAAGAAGTGTTCATAAGGTTCGGGTTCTTCCCTAGGTTAACCATTCAATGCTTAAGTTAGAATTAACTAGTAAAACTCTCTCTCTCTCTCTCTCTCTCTCTCTCTCTCTCTCTCTCTCTCTCTCTCTATATATATATATATATATATATATATATAAGCACTATATGACGAGATTGCACGAGAGAGATTGAATTACGAAACTACTTTAACTTAAAAAGTTTATGATTTTATCTTCCAAAAGACGTTGATGGAAGGAATGGGCCTTGCCGTATAAACTTCAGTAATTGTTTAATATGATAGAGGTGAGACCATCTTGGTACCCATACCTATGGATGAGCCGATTTTAATGAGCCCCCAGAGGCTTATCTAACTTAGATTCACCCTCTTTGAAACTCCCTCTACTTCATATGAGAAAAATAAATAAAAATTATCAAAAAACTTAAAATATTCAATTAAATCTCCTTAGGCTTGTTCCTACCTCATGAGTTTTAACTTTGACCGTTCAATCGAAAAATTCAACTCTAGCCATTCAATCGAGTGTGTACTTAATTGGGGATCAAAACTAAAAGCCCAAGAGATGGGATCAAACCTAAGTCAATCTGACAAACTTCATATTTTTGACTATTTTTCAATGTTTTTATATGTTATTTTATAAACTAATCTTATCGGACAACTCCAATTGATTTAAAAGATCGGACGATAAAAATTAAAGCTCCAGAGATGAAAATAACTCTAAGGAGCTTATTAAAAATTATTGATAGTTTTTATTTTTTTAAACATAAGAAGAAGAAGATTTTTAGGGAGTGCATCTAAGTTAGATGAGCCCTATACATATACATACTCGAATGGTAGGGGATAGAAGGTATTTATATCACCCCGTCTACTGAGGAGGAGGGATACATGGCCCCTTGAGGGCATCAACGGTTGGACCCAATGGGATGCTATGGGAAGGTCATGCTCTATAGCTTACAGGGTGTATGCTAGGGGAAGGTCATGCACTATAGCTCACAGGGTGTTTAGCTGTATTATAATCTTTTGTATAGTTGCATGATAAAAGGCTAAAACAACATAGGATTATCAATAATTTTTAAATTATAAAACATCTAGTTCTTTTGTTTGGTAAAAATGTGATAATTTTTAAAAATTATAAAGACATGTTTGGTAGTGTTTTTTAATTGAACAACATAATATGGTAGATTTAGAACTAAAATTTCACAGGACCACACAATCAGTAGAATTTGAAAAGAAAGAACTCATACTCTATACATGATTTAGAACTAAAATTTCTGCAACTTTGAATAAAGATGGGGAGAATAATCAAAATATCATCGCAAACGAAAAGTACAAAACAAGGGAGAAGAATTGAGATGGGTCTACTGTGATTGGATCATGGATTCTGCTTTCTCTTCCAAACCTTTAAAAGAAAGAAATGGTGGGAATTGAATTGGTGTGTGCTGGAGGGAGTTTACCAGATGTGGATTCCCATCAGCTAGTCCTCTGATAGAAGGCAACATTGTGGTATAATGGTATTGGGGCTGTGGAACCTTATCGCCTATTGGCTCTTCCTCATTAGTTGCCACTTGCCCTCCCTAATAGCGATGGCTTCACCGTTGTTGCCTTCCCCATTGCCTCTAGAGAAGCCAGGGAGAGCTAGTGGGTTACCTCCTAGTCTCACTAGCTGCCAACTTGGTCACTTCCTTCACCGTTGGCCCCTCCTCCATCTCCACCTCTTCGCAAGCCTGCAACTGGGAAGTGGGAGACGCTAGCGTAGTCCTCCTTGGAATTCAAGTGACTAACACCAATGGGATTTTCAAAAAGTTGAGGGGATCCTTAGCTGGAAGAGGAGGATGTGGTGGCAATGTCCCTTTATGCTTGATAGAGAAAGAAACAAAGGAAGGGAGCAAGGCGGATGAACTCTGACAGATCTGTGAGCTCGTTGCCAATGGAGGTGGGAAGGTATGCCAAGAGATGAAAGATGGCAAGTTGAGCGTGGGGGCTCAAGGCTCGAGATTTGTGATAAAAAAAGAAAGAGGGGAGAGGTCATTTTTTCTCTTGTCACGCTTAGTAAAGGAGGTTTATATCAAAAAATATCTTGATATCCTCTGCCATACACCTCCTTTCAAATGTTTTTGTCGTAAATATATATTTTTGTAAAGAAAAGCGTCTATGTAACAGAGCCAAACACCCTATTACGTTTGTGGTCTAATTAAGCCTTAGTGGAACCAAATGACCCTTTCTAAGGGTCCATTCCTACGGGTGATGCAGGGTTTCTGGACAATATCTCAATGGTTGTGAGTAGGGGGTCCCACAAAGCCTCGTGACGGCCTACCTTAGCTAACCTACACTAGATCTAACATATGGATTGTGTGTTAAAGATAGCCACGTGGTCGAAGATATCACCGTACAATCCTAGAGGCTAAGAGGAGTCTCTTCATATCCACTAGTTGTATCTTCAATGATCGGGGCCTTAAGACTTTGTGAGGATTGAGGCGAGATAATATTTTTCGAGAACTTGGTTCAGCTTAGATCTTTAGAGTCTGGTTACTTCGAAAAGAATCACGACAACTTTAATGGTCTACCAACAACCAACATAATCAAAAATTATAAAATAATTATTCTGATATTTTTCACGACTCAAATAAACATGACTTTTGAAAATTGAGTCCCAATTACAACAATGCAAAACAACATTATTATTTGTTATTTCAACATTCACTAATTGTCAACCAAAATATAGTTAAGTTAAAGGAAATGTAAGATAACAATAGTGGTAAACTTGCACACATTGGAATGCAATAAGGTTTCAACATGCAAAGGCATTTCTTGAAAGAGATAATTTCACATTAACCACTCTTATGTGTCAAACTTCAAAAATGGCATGCTTATTTGCATACCATCCTACCATGCATAATGTTTTAAAATTGCCACTTCAATGTCATATTCGATATGTATAAATGTTTCATATATGTCACTAAAATGGCATATTTGATAGATATGCTATTTTGTAAGGATACATAGGATAATATGCAAGTAAACATGGCTAGGGGTGTTCACGGTTTGGTTTGGTTTGAAGACAAAATTTTAGAAATCAAACCAAATTGAAATAGATAGCCAGACCAAATTAACCTGCAAAAGCTTGATACCAGACCGAATTATTCGGTTTGGTTTGTGGTTTGGGCCTTATAATGGGCCACCGTGGTTAAATAGTCCACTTCAATATTATTTTCTAAAAAATAGCATTCAGAAAATATTATTTGAAAATTGCTTTGAGGTTTGGGTCTTAAAATGGTCCATTATAGTTAAACACCCTACTTTATTAAGGACTCAGCACTTTTTTTCCCCAAGGTGGTGATTTAAAGATATTATTTGAAAATAATCTAGGATTTTATATCTTGTAATTTACATAAACTCGCGCTTAGCCTAAGAATTTAAGAATTTAACACTTGTATTATGTCTTTTTAACTTGGTTTAATTTATTTGGATTGGTTTGGTTTATGAATAAGGAAAACCGAACCAAACCGAACTTCTTAATTTGGTTTGATTTCAATCGAAACCAATTTTTTTAAGAATTCAAACCGAATCAAACCAAACCAAATCAGCCAGTTTGGTCTGGTTTTTTAGTTTGAACCAAATAGTGGACACTCCTAAGCTTTGAAATTTAACATGCAAGAGTGATTAATATAAAATGAGTCCCTTGACAAATTGGAAATGAATACAAAGGGTGCTATATTTACAAAAAAAAAAGTATTCGTTTTATGATGACTTTTCTTTCTTCTAAATATGATCTTCCAAGATAAAGTTCATCTTTTCAATTATCTTCACATTTATTTGTGTCGTTAACTACATTTTTGTATCTTAAAGTAGCTTTTGCTAATATTATTGCTAGATTTTGAAATTTTATAATTGGGGTCATCAATATATTAGGCGTGGGCTAGGCTTAATAAAATGCAAGTCTAAACACACTACTAAATATAATCTCCAAGTTCAACCTAAACATGCTGAAGGTTAAATAAGTTTGGCCCTATAAAGGCCTGTTGGGATCCGGGCGGGACGCGAAGAACGCAGCGGAAACGAAGAACAAAAAATTAAACCCGCCCGATGCCCGCTGATCCGATTCGGAACGAAAAACGCAAACCGAAAAACCGGGTTGAAATCTGATTATCGTGCGTAGATTCGAATCCGCTTCCGTTTCGGTTCCGTCGAGGCGATGCCGCAAGCCGCACAAGCGTCCGGCCTCCAGCGGTATCCACGCGATCCTCTGCGGTGGTTCGTCCTCGATCCCTCGTCCGTTTCAGCTCGCTCGCTGAAGATCCGTCGCTGCAACGGTTGCGGAAATCCCGCCGACGGGAATTCCCGACTTTCGGGAATCATACGCGGCGGAGACGGAAGCTGTTCTGGCGCGTCGAACGGGACGCCCAGAGGAGGAGAGAGAAAGAAGGGATGACGGCCAGCAAGGGAAATCCTGGAGCTTGGCCCAGGGTTTCTCAACAGCGTGTATATATATTAAGTCAGCGCGACTTTTCACAAAAGTCCCCGAGTTAATATAAATCCCACTTATGTACCACCGACTGAGAATCTTATTGCGTGTGACCCTCTAGGCCCATTTACCAGTCCGGTTTTCAGCCCGTTAAGTCCAATAACTAGTTATTGACTTATTGTAATTAATTAATATCTAGATATTAACTAATTACTCAACCGAATTATCATCACATGTAAATTCGGTCGGACTTCTGATCAAGTTGGGTGCCAAGCAACACCGCATGATCCCGAAAGGTAATGGGGTTCAGCAACCCGCTCATGGAACCTGTCCGTCCACAGTTACCACGTGGCTATAATCCTTCGTTCGCACAATGCTCTCGAGTTAACCTAGGATATGGTCAACTGTCAAACCCTAGATGGTCAACTCACTTGAATCAGACTCCGGTGTACAATATCCGAAAACCCCTTTTCTGATATTGTTTCTACTCTGGCCAGAGACTCCTGCATATCTACTCTATAGCATTCTCTCTCCAGTTACCTGAGAGCGAACGATCCTTTATTGAACACACAATCACCTTCGAAGGTCTTCCGCTGGACCCGATCCTTGACTATTAGAGATCCCGTGGATAGGGATTCGTAGGTCAAGGTCAAAGTCCAGAAGTCCACCGACAAGGTGTCTTTGGTGTCTCAAGTTCAAGGATCAACCACGCTACTGTGACGATGAATCAAGCCGATTGACAGTCAGGTAAATTACCATTCGGCGATTCATGTCGGATCAGTTCAGTGAACTCATTCCCCAATGAGCACCTACAGGTTTACCATTGTGTCTCCACACTAGTAACTAACGAGATCAGTTACCCTCATCATATGAGCTGGAATAACTTGTACTAGTCTAACCGGATGTTTGATGTCCTTTTCAAACATCCTACGACTAGGAACAATTGAGAATATGTGTTTATAAGTCATCAGTCTCATCATTATGATCTCATCATAATCTGATGACTATTGCACATATTCATGGACTTCATTATGCGCAATTATAAATATGCCAATCTACATAATGAATTTAATGCCATTTATTAATGAACCAGATTGAAATAGGTGCCTTATGATTGGCTTAGAGGACACCTATATCCATCAAGGCCAACTGCGAGGAAGCCCAAAGTGCCCATGACCTCTATCAGCCTATACTGCTAGAGCTCTCCCTCGGCTTAGCAAGCCAATCCAAGCCTAAAGCACATCATGATACAAAAGGTGTACGTCGACCAGTCATCATTAGGGACCTTGATGATGGGCCCCTAGAGAACAACATCCTTCCTGCCAGGTTGGGAGTACATCTTCCTCAACCCCCAATGGCCATTGAGCCTTCGAAAACATGGTTAAGGTCTATGTCAATCACAAGCCAACCAACAGATCGCAATAACACCCTTGGAAGTCCCTAAAA
Source organism: Zantedeschia hybrid cultivar (assembly GCA_030544215.1). Taxonomy (NCBI): domain Eukaryota; kingdom Viridiplantae; phylum Streptophyta; class Magnoliopsida; order Alismatales; family Araceae; genus Zantedeschia; species Zantedeschia hybrid cultivar. The sequence goes on from JARZZO010000016.1 coordinate 10,518,465, forward strand.
ACTTCTCACATATCATAGGCCCTTCAGCAAGGTCAGGAGTACGTCTCCCTCGACCTCCCCGATGGCTACAGTCTAACGGGCCCTTCTAGAGAAGACATCTAACCCCTTCATAACATCAGGGAGCCAAGAGACAAGCACTTTGCTGAGAGTTAACCTGACACGTGGTTGCGAATAGACCAAGCTCCCCGTAACATTCCCGATGCCATCATTTAATACACCTAGCTAATGACGAGGGGAGCCATCATTAACTCCACTAACCCTAGCCACACCTTATCTTATATTGTGCCAAGGGAGACCATTATGCTGCATCCAATTTTTGGCAAGACGAGATATCGCACAAGTATAGGAGAACCATACAGGGCACCCTCTATTTCCATTACTTGGTCACGTTGACAACCCATGCCTGGGCCCAGGCAACATATGGACACTTGCCACATGTGCATTTTCTATATGCTTCTCCCCGTAGGAGCACATGATAAATACTTTAATTGGGCCTCTAAGGAAGAGGTACATACACATTCAACACACAAGAAGCCTACTAGGGACTGTTCGTCTCTTGGTCCTCACAAGTTCAGGGCTCCGTCTTGACTTAATCATCAAAGGATTTTCCTCTACCAAGAGCTAGAAGACCCCCCTGATCCTTCTCTTTGTCTTATAGGACCAAACAATCACAACAGTCACCAATGCAACTCGTGGAGTGTGGCAGCCATCAGATCCTTGACTTGTTTTTGACCTTTATACATACCATTGAAAATTGTTAAAATTATTATATCTACACTAACGTGCGTATCTAACTTGAAAATGAAACCCTTCTAAAGATTGCATTTTCTACAAAAGAAAAATTGAATGTTGGACCTAGATCAAATATTGATTTGCTTACATTAAAAGGTTATAATGGGTTTATAATTAGGGGTGTAAATGAGCTGAGTTGAGCCGAATTTCACATTGTGAAAGTTTGGTTCAATTAATTTTAATCGAGTTCGAACCAAGTATTTATGATGGTTGTTCAAGCCTAGTTCATCTACATATTAAATGAGCTCGAGCCGAGACTCAAGTAGCTTGCGATCCCAATAAATCCATCATAAAGTTTGACCCAAAATCTTTTAAATTCAAATTTATGAACTCAGGTCAAACCATGACGAGTATCTAGTTGTTTGTACCCCTAACTATTTGATAGAAAACAAGATATTAAATATCTTATTAATCAAGTTTATCCATGAGTTGAATAATCCTATGAGTACTTAAAAGAAGTCTTAATGAGTACTTATACGAGTTCTTAACGGATATTAAAACGAGTTCTTAACGAATACTTAAATGAGTTTGTTCACAAATTAATCGAGTCAAGTTCACCTATGTTCAAACTTGGCTCGTTTAATGAACCGAACTCAATTTTTTGTTCAAACTTGATTATTTAGCTTAATAAATGAGCCGAGTCAAGTTCTTGTCGAGTAGTCTTACGAGAACGTATTGGTTCGTTTACACCCCTATTTATAATGGATTGGTATTAAATATGATGGGTCTTGAAGATGCCTTTAAAATATGAATTCTATGTGGCAATTTACATATATGAAATTTTTTAGTAAATATATGCAAGAAGCACTTTCATTTATTTAGAGACCATTGTTTCATCAATCTAATGGTCACGCTTAATGTGGATTGGTGCATATAATATTTATGTAGGAATGATTAATGTTGATGATATGAATACTATATACATTATATGGATACAATTATGACTTCATATTTGATTTTTATGAGCTGTTTTGGATGTTCATGGGCTTAGGCTTAGCAGTGTCCAAGTCCAACCCATTAGGAAGATCAAGCTTAAAATTGTAATCCAAATCTAAACCAAACATGAAACAGGCTCAATTCCAATATCCAACCTTACTTATGAACGATTTGGTTGGATATTGATTGACAACTCTAGTTATCGTTTTTTATCTTAAAAAAGCGTCATAAATATTTCTACCAATGGCAATCACATATACAGCAAATAGAAAGTTATAACATAGTGGTAGGCAAACCTTAAGCCTGTGATCCTTTAAAGAGTACGCTGTTGCTTTTTAATTATTTGATCAAAATAGCTATGACTTCTAAATATATTTATTACCTAAGGATGAGGGGCATGCTTGGTGTAATTTTCTGGTGATGTAACCTTGTCGCTTTCCGTGGAGTCTATTGGGTCCATTACAAATTCATAGTGAGCTCTTGAAACTTTAAAAAAAAAATAAAAAAAATCTTGTACGACTTATTAAATTAAATTTCACTCAACCTGTATCACATGTCATATATAAGTAAATCTTTAGCAAGCATGAGTCGCATGACTAGATCTTCACCCTCCCTCCTCCTATCCTTCACACACACACGAAGTTGCATCATGTTTTACCGCATAAGAACCATCGGATAGTGATAGTTGAATAAAACATGGGTAACTTTGTTTCATTAACAGTTATGTTATTGTTTCAGCTATTTCCTTTTTGCTCATCTTAAGACTGAGTCTTCATTTAGATTAGTGCAACTTTTTCTAGTTTAAGTTCTTAATCAACAAGATTTGTCAAATGCTCTAGTACAGTGGGTTCTTACCAAGTGCTTAAGATATAAATGGCCAAATAAGAAAAAACAAACACCACCTTTTTCGTTTTTTTTTTTCACATTTCTACTTTATTATAGAATATGTAAGAAGTGTTCTTCTTCACAAAAGGAAAGGCAGGCTTTGACAAGGGATACCTGTAAACACCAAATATGATCTCAGGAGATGAAAAATATAGTCGATTGCTTCGAGGCCGAAGAGGCAGGGAGACTAGATTCTTCGATTGGGCTTAGACTCAATCCTCTCCTTGGATTTCTTCCAGTGCACACAGAGAATTGTGAGGAGAGGAGCCCCCAGGACTTCTCCTCCGACGGTCAAGTCAAAGAGTTTCTCTAACTGCAATAGTAGAGGTGCACTGGCCTCTTTACCTTCCCCCATCCGCTTAGGGGTATTTATAGCCCTCAAAGCAAGATGACGTGGTTTGAGGTGCCACCACATGGCGTTGATAGCATGAAAAGGGGATGGGAGCTTGCAAGATCCCAAGGTTATCATTATGATACGGTAAGTAACTTATGCGATGAGGCTGATCCTTCTCGGATTGTGTCGAGATGATGCCTCCCAAATCGAGGGAGGATGTGTGTTGGATTCTTTCTGCCTACAGGCTGCAATATTGGGCCCTAAGTATGGGCTCCTAGGCCCTTAATGGGCTTTTGGCTCTATATATCAATACAATCTTCAATAAAATCTTTTCTTATATATACAGATTCTACCAAGGCCTCACATATATGTATGATTCTTTAAAGAATTTATGAAGCAAAAATAGTCTTTCACCAACCAATTAAAAGCATAAATTTATTAACAAAGTTGTTATTTCAAGGTTATTCATAAGACATAAGATATCACGTCACAATGGGACTGATAATGCTCATGAGAAGGATGAAGACATGCATATCTTATGATTTGATTGCGTTTAACTCAATCAGTGCTCGAATTATGTAATAATAAGCACATAAAATTACTATGGGTAAATCACATAAGCACATACACCAGAAGATTTAACGTGATTTAATCATTTTCGAACTATATCCACGAGGCTGACATAAGAAAATGCAACTATAAAGGTAAAAAGCTTTGATGGACTTAGAGATAGTCTATCCTCTGTGACCCTCTCACCAACCTTCTATTCTCTATGTTATGCTTGGGCCCACCGAGACATGATGCCTGAGCCTATTTACAAAGCAACGGTAAGTGTTGGTTGTTGGTCCTTGGTGGCCTTGGACAATTAGTCCCACATTAATTTATGGGTTATAGTTCCAACGCATATGACCCTATACCTCTGAATCTCAATACCGCGGTTTTAGGATTTCATCTTGGTATCAGAGCGTCGATCATGGGCCTGACCTCTTTCGTCTCCCCTTTCATTTTCACGGCCTATGGTGGCCGTAAGGGAGAGTGTTGATTGTTGGCCCATAGTAGCCCTGAGCAATTAGTCTCACATCGGTTTCTGGGTTATGATTCCAATGCATATGACATTACGCCTCTGAATCTCAACACCGCGATTTTAAGATTTCATCATCAATCGTAGTTGATCCAGGACATTAAGCTCGTCTAATCTTTAGAAGGATCAAGTGATCGCTTAGCTTGTGTCCGACTCTAGTTAGATCGGGTCAACTATGGCCCATCCTAATCCTAAGATAATCAAGACCGTATCAATACAAGAATCTACACTTTAGCTTGATTCTCTAAAGTATCTTGAAGATTAATTAATCGGTTTTGCTTTCACTCTATCAAAATCTCCAACCATCCGCTCGTTCAAGTCCCCACAAAACTTAGCTATTGTGTCATACTTGCATCTCTCTACCATATCAAGGTTTACCATGAGCCAGTACCATGCACATCTACTTCAATTGTGAGAGCCTTCTTACTTGCACAATATAAGTAAGACAGTGTCACCAACCTCAAGCATGATGTTGTCTATGAGCACTTGCATCACCCATCGTGAATTCATGTTGCTTATTGTAAACACCCCTGTGTTGAACATCAATGCCATCTAGCATAAAGGGCACATCTCCACACACACCGGAAGCCACAGCATACGAAAAGCTACCATCTACGCTATGTCGCAGCCCACCAAGCTTAACAACTATATGTGCTAATTGACATTTGGCTAGTTGTTTTCTTTTCTCTAGACTTTATCACTCTGACTATTAACTAACTTGACAAATCTTAGCTATGTATTATAGGTCCATCGAGTCAGCACAATTCAATAACTGGTCAGTCTAATATGGGGATCCAAGATCCTTGCATTCGTAATTGTCAGTCTCCAAATCAACCTCCATGCACCATTCCACCTCGCTCCATGAACACCTTGCCAAGAACTCTCTAAGGCTATCTACTTGAACCCTATCCTTTCAAAGACTCACCTACGCACACTCAGATGGATCACCTCTACAACCATATACAAGACTCCACCTATCTTACACATCTTGTTGAGAACCGCCTAGAGCACCCGTGCGTCTGCCAACAAGAATCTCATTAGTCTAGCTTGAAGTCTGTCAACTGTCACTCACCATCATGAGCCTTGGTCCATTGCGAGCTGTCATGTTTGCAGGAGAACATCTCTATCCCCACATATTTGGATCTGTGCCTCTGAATCGCTCGATGTCTTTAGACACATGAAATCGAACCGTATGATTTGACAGTCCAAACACACAAGTTCAGACGATCTCATTCCCTTGTGTGCCCTATCCGAATTACACCTCCCACCCCACATACCAATACTTCGTCAATCCACATCTGCAATCTTTGTACACCATTTGTTTTTGGTAGCGCCACCCACTATTCCCTGAGGAGTTGAGATTTTATACGTCTCTCGGCGGACCATAGAAGGTCAATAAAGAGAGGAGAAGGGGGACAAAAAACTGTTAAAACCCACTTCACTCACGTCCCTGTGATTTCAAAATTTTAACCCCCCTCCCCCTCTCTTTACTGACCCTCTACGGTCCACTGAGAGACGTAGAGGATCTCAATTCTTCCTCGAGTGCTATTCATCATGGCATTGTTGTCATTCTCCTAGTGCCTCTGTCGAACCAAGAACATCACTCCACCTCGACATCCCATCCACTCACCTACCTCTGCCTCACCATGAAACCCATCCAACTCCATCTCCTCTCTTCACTCTACTCGAAAGATGTAACAAAACTAACACCCGCCACCGACCATGGGGCCACTTGAGGAGCATGAGCTGCCTTTAATCATGGTTAGTTATGATTGTGCCTGTGTGTCTGATTGATCACCAAAGCTCTGATATCAATTGTCATAGTCCGACAAAAAACACAAACACTGACCAAAAAAGCACGAAAAGATGTCATAGACGATCACAAACACACATACAAGAGAGATAAGAAGATCTAACATAGTTTAATTATTTCTGACTATTAGAATGAAGATATGACCGACCTATAATCCTATTAGAATCAAGATATTACCAACCCAATAAACTATCTATAGAGAAAATTCTAGCATATCAGATTTTTCTTTTTTTATGTGCGGCGTGCCACTTTACACATCGCCATATAATTCAACAGGTGAGCTTCATCCCATCTTTTGAGAGCCCGAACTTAATCTTGATGTCCTCAGAAAAGTGGGGCATATCATAGTATATCTTTTTGGACGTGACATATTAACATTTTTCTTGTACATACGTAAAAACGATAAATCGCTTTAGTCTTATATCGGATGTCGTAAAAATAGACGTGTACTTATAAGCGGAACGTAATCTCTCTTCCCAACGAAAGTATTTTTTCAAAAAAATTACAAAATCTCACGTTCACTCTGAGGACAATATATCAGGAGAGATACGTAAATTTTCACGCATCTACAATAGGGAGAGGGCCCGCGAAAGAAGTCCTTTACGAATCCTTATCAATCTGCTCATAAGGAAAACAAATGCCAGATAAGGAAGCCGATCGGACTTCCCCTATGCGTCTGTCTCGCGGACTCTCCGCTTGCCTTCAACCTATCCCTATAAAATCTACCCCCATTAAACGTAACCTCAAAAGGTACGTTTTATACTCTATATTCTACCACCAGTGCCTTTGTTCTCTCGATTTCTGTGTATTCTGACTTAGGCATCGGAGGGGGTTTCTCCGGATCGGAACCGGGGTCTCCTCTGACCTATTATCTATATTGCAAGGGCGGTGAGGAGATTTATGTGATTTAAAGGAGTTTCAGCTGCTCGATCCAGATCGAATGAATTTTCGACCCAACATTCTTTGCCGCCGTACGTGGGAATTGAACAAAAGGCCATCAACTTGTCCAAGCACTCTTAGTCGACTTGACCCGTCCCGCGGCTCAAAAAGATCCGCACAAGCCTACTTTCATTGGGGGGATATGTAGAGGCATATAAACGGCAAACTGTTTTATTTTTATATCGGACGTTGTAAAAATAAACGTGTGCTTATAAGTAGAATGCAACCTCTCTTCCCAACGAAGACCTTTTTTTTCAAAGAAAATGATAAAATTCTACATTCGCTCCGGAGACAATACCTCGAAAGAGGCACACACATTTTCATGCGTACACATCCCTAATTTACAAATCACATTATATGAAAGTTTCTTCGCAAATAACAGAGATTGGGTGCCTCAAATGACACTCTCCGTTAAGTGTAGATTAAGTTGGATCCAGAGATGCCATTGGAGACGCGTACTCAAGAAAAAACGGACTTGGATCCTCTGAACCTTTTGTATGGGCCCTAAAATTATACTGGTTAGAATTTATTTATATGTTGGATCTGCTGTATTCATAAAGATTTAAAAAGTTATTTCCAACCAATGAATTTTTAGGGTCCATGCAAAGACCTTAAGAAAGGGTCCAGATAATCCCACTCCAAAAAAAAAACACACTTTCACAGATTTCATATCCTTCACGTTTTCGCATCAGTTAGCAAGACCGTTCGTAACTTCTTAGGTGCAGTACTGCTAGTGACGGCATCCTTTCGTGTCTTCAACATTCTGGACGTCTTTTTTTTTTTTTTTGAACTAACATTCTCGACGTCTTGGATAGTGCTCTCTTGTATCATTAAATCACAACATCAATTATAAGTGGTTAGTTGAGTGAACAATATACTAATCATGAGTTTATTGCCTCGTTACAAGTATATATTTTACCGTGACATCGCCAAAGGAGAATGTTCTTGTCCTCTCAATCCAATAATGTAAGATAAGACCAATGTATGGTTGGCTCAAAGGAATTATTGACTATGTTTTGAGCTAAAAAAAAGTAACATAATTTGACCAAGTTCTATGGGGATCGAGTCAACTCTGGGTCCGAATTGGCTGATCCGGATATATTTTGGCCTACCAATGTCAAGTTTTCCCTCGTCGCCTTTAATCTCTAACTATCTAACTAAAGATTAAATGATTAATTATTATAGAAGGTGGCCACACCTCATCAAAAAACTTAATCACATTCTAATTAATGTCCCTCTAAGAAAATGTTGACTTAAAAGACTTTACATATATGTAACTGTTTAGGATATTTCCAGTTGAGTAATACTTGTTGCAAAGTCTTTGCATGTTATATGTAGGAAAATTGCAGTGGGTAAATTAAAAAAAAAAAAAATTCAAATAGGTCCCAGGATGTGCTAATCGTCTGCACAGTGTAATATCCGATTGGACAATCTCAAAAAAATTAAGAAATAAAAAATTGAGTTCCAATTAACAATGAAAATTTTACTTTCTTATTGTTCATTAGAACTCAATTTTTTATTTTTTAGATTTTTTGGGTTGTCCGATTAGACATTACACTATACAAATGGTTAGGAAATATTGGGACCGACCTAAAAAAATTAAAAAAAAAAGTTTACCCACTGCAATATCCTGCATGCAGCACACAGGAATATTACAGCAAGTATTATGCTTTCCAACTAGGACGATTTGAGATAGCTGAGTTGCCTTGATGGGGATTAGAGGAGAGAGTATATATCCCAAGAACTTGTCAATGCATTTGGATCATTCAGGTGGTAAATTCTCTAAAGCGTAAGTTAGAAGTCCTTGAAACACGTGAAATCCATTTGATATAGCAAAATGGATTACCACATGATGAGTTATTTTGAATTGTTTATTCTAAAATAAAAAGTGTTTCATTTTGATAACAAAGCTGAATTGAAGACAGAATACTAAGTTCTTAATTATAAGGTGAAATTGTTTAGTCACCTAATTTTGAATGGTAAATTATTCTTGGTAGGAATACCAAATCTCCTATCAAACCAAAATTTAGCTTATTTTGAGAATAAAGAGATCTTATTCCACCAAATTCTGCAAATAGAATGGAGCTCATGGGGTGTTTGGTTGCACAATAACCTTTTAAACAGTTTCATGATAAAAAAAGAAAAGTTGTTATAATTTTTTAATTATCAATTTCAAAAATTATCATGTTTGACACTGACAACATAAAAACTTTTAGAAATATTAACTGCTACAGTGGCCAAGCAATGGGCAATGTCTCCGCCAACCATGTTATCACAGGGTTTGCTTGACAGGAGAAAAAATAGGATTCTTGCTTTTTTTTTTTTATCATGTTTAATGAAAGATAACTCTCTTAAAATATATTTTAATAATGTAATCAAACACCTATTTTTATATGTTTTTATTATAAAAATAAATTTTTGTAGAGAAAACTCTCTTGATAATGTAAACAAACACCCTATAGGTTAAAAAAAAATGAAAGCATTCAAAGTCTGCCCTCCTAATTCCCCCCCTTTATAATTGCGAATTATCGAGATACGCTAAACCTTTTTTATGTGGGACTGGTGTGGCCAGATTCGACTTTGTGGGGCCTTCGAACCTGATAGCGAAACTTCGAGGACTCAGCTCCAGGTTGAGGCCCAAAACCTGCCGATTGGACCTTGCTTGGAACGATCGACGCCGTTGATGGGCCTTTGAAGGTCCAATCGTCCCGCTTGCGGTTTCCCTCCGTCAAAATGAACAAAACAAATAGAAGAGTTTGTGACTATAATTTCTTTTGAGATTTCCGCACATATATCCCAAAAGTATTATATTTGTAGTTATACTCCCAATCTTCAGGAAGGTTGCAATTATACCTCTTCATCAAAATAGCTTGAATTCTAATTTAATACGTCAAAAAAAATTCTGTAAATCTTGATAATATCAAGAGTACAAGTATAAAATTCTAGTGGATTTAAGGATATATATGTAAAATATTAGTAAATTTAAGGATACAGGTGCAAGATCTTTAAGTTAGATTTAAAGATATTAATTTGAAGAAAGGATACGACTACAATCTTTTTGAAGATTTCAGGGACATCAATAAGAATATGTGGAAATCGGAGGTACATATATAAACATGGTATCTTTAAGGATACATATGCAAGAATTCTAACCTTTTTTTAACACCAATAATTTGCAATATTCTCCGACGAAGCTGCACGATGCGGCATGCTGTTCTCAAGGCAAATGAAATTATTATAATTCTGGAGGCAAATCCACGACGGAATCGCACGGAAAACTCCATCTTCCCCCTCTCTAGTCGGCATGGAGGAGTAGTACTGCAAAGTTTCGAAGCTACAAAGGGCCTTCCTAAGGTGGGCTTCGCAGCTGGAGGCCTGGAACCACCGATGCCAAAATGTGAAGGGTCTGAAACCCATGAAGGCATCTTTTCACCAGCCATTATTTAGTGTGCAAAATTAGGGTTGGGGCAAATCTTTTATTCAACGAGACGAGGGCTGTAGAAATGGGTCCGGACCCAGCACGAGATCCGTTCAGACCCAATAATTTTAGCGCCTGGATATAGAAGGGTTTAAAACAAGTCCTTACCTAAACAAATTGATGTATATTTTTCAAATCATAATATCATGAATGCCTTTTACAGAGAAAAAAGTGTCATGATATTGATTGCCCTTGTTGATGTTGATCGAGGGGTAAATATGTGAATCAAGTAATTATGAGATAAATATTTACAATGAAAAAATTTATAGATTTTTATGTAAAAGAAGTATTCTAATATTATAATTTTATAAAATATTTTTTATCTTTTGGGATTTTAGCAAGTACGCCAAAGAGTTTCATATATGCGGAACGCCACCAACCCCTCCCCCAACTAGGACTATAAATGGATCCGGATATAGATTCGTATCCGAATTTGCGAATATTTATCCAAAATTGATATCCAGAGGACCATAGGCAGAAATCCATTTATGAACCGGATCATAAACAGAGCGGTTACGAAAATCTCGTATGCGCTCCGTCGGATATCCACTCCGAATAGAGAATGCATTACAGCCATTAGCCATTAGATCTAAGATCTAATGGTATATATACTATATAAAATGTTTGAGTGGTGAAACTCTAAGCTCCCAAGTCTCAACTACTAATAAGTACTTAAAATATTATTTTTTATTAAATAGTTACTAATTTTTATATTTTTTATCATTTATAACTTTTAAATAAATATTATATTAAATAAAAATTTTATTTAAATATCCGAATATTATCTCTATCCGCTCCGAATCCGGAGAATATCCGCTTAACGATACCCACTCCAGATCCGATTCGTAAACGAAACGGATACGGATTGTCGGTTTATTGTAAACGGGCGGACATGGAAACAACCTATCCGCTCTGCATCTGCTCTGTTTACACCCCTACTCCCAACCATTCCCGCAAAATGCATATATAAATGAAACTTTCTATGTAATCATTATAATACTTAGACAACCTTCTATGATATATCAAGTCTGCCATCACATACATTGTTGATAAATTAAAATCTATTTTAGAATAAGAAGAAGAAATTATGAGATTTTTTTGTGTATACGTATAATATAGGAGTTTTGTATATACAGGAGATCCTTTAGAAGATAATTGACTAAAAACTCTTATCTTTTATCGAAATTATTCATGTAAAAAGGTTACATAAAGTTATGACGATATTTTACAAATCTATGCTTGCAATCAAGCTTATCATTACAAATGAATTCTTTCTAAGGCCCATTCGAAATTTAACATCTAGCAACAAGCAGTAATGCTTGCTGCAATGCCCTTTGTTTTAACAGCGGTATTGCAGTGGATTTAAAAAATAATTCACTAGGTCATCTCTCCCGACCTCTGATCTAATAACCCTGAAAATTTTGAAATATAAAAGACCACGTACTGGTGAACAGGAAAAAATAGTCCTTAATTGGTCAAACACAATAATATTTTTTTATTTTTTATAATTTTTTGCACTGTTGGATCAGAAATCAAGATGCACAACTGTGTAGGACATGACCTAAGAAAATTCAAAAAAAAACTACCCACTGCAATCCCATTTGGCGAGGGTTGTGTTGCGGTGGGGGCATCGAAACAGAGTATTACTCAGCAACCAGAAAAGTAGATTTGAAACTTGTTTGCTTATTTACCCAATAATTTCATTAACTCCATGGTGCGTCACGTGCATCCATTTCGGATCTGATAAACCCAGACCCGCTCAACTTGCAGCCCTACTTGGGCGCAATGCACCGGGTCCAGAGTTCCTCTTTCCATTTCCTTCTTCCCACCACGTCGTGTCCACCCGGTACTGTTTAGGGTCTCCAAGCCTTTAAAAGACCACCTCTCCCAGGTCTGGCGGTCCAACTCCACCGGAGACCTTCACCCAGTCACACAAGTGAAGCACAGCGACATGTCCTTCCGCTTCTTCCTCTCATCTCTCCCCACGCAACGGCGAGCACCTCCCCTGCCCCTTCTGTTCTTGCTCCTATGCCTCGGCGGCAGCTTCTGCCGCGGGGCCTCCGCCTCCACTTCCTTGCTGTCCTCTGAGCCCTACCACCTCCGGGCGGCCTCCCCCTCCGAGCCTGGACCGGACGACGACGACGCCGTGGAGTGCATCGACCCGACTCCCCCCCAGGCCTTCCCCGCCACCGGTGAGACCCCCGCCTGCTCCCTCCTTCTCCTCCAGTATGACTTCGCCCACACCCTTGGCTCCCCGCCCGTGGCTGTCAACTACACCCCTCCCCCGGAGGAGTGCCACTGGAACCGCGCCGTGCTTGAGCTCTCCGCCGCCTGCGCTAGCCAGCAGAGCGACCGCATCGCGGCCGTGTGGCTGGACGGCGTGGAGGTGCTTCGCACTAGCACCGCCAAGCCCGGCCAGCCTGGGGTCTTCTGGAAGACCCGTAAGGACGTGACCCACTTCTCCGCCATCCTGATGGCTCCCCCGGAGCAGAAGGGGCGCCGGAAGCCGGGGCCGCCCCCGCGGGTCCTCTCCATGATGCTGGAGAACGCCGTGGACAACTTCAACAAGGGCGTCTACCACGTCAACGTGAGCATCGACTTCTACGGCGGCCGGGGCGCCAGCGCCACCGCGGGGCAATCCTCCATGGCCGGTACGCTAAGCTCACTGTTGAGATCGTTAGCCGAAGAAGACGCCACAGAAGAAGAGGAACGCTTCGTCCCCGTGGATCCACACTACGGGGACGAAGGGGAAGAGTCCCTGCAGGAGCCGCCAGTGCACGACGCCTACCCCGCCTTCATCACAGAGAAGAAGAAGCTGAAGAACCTGCTGGGGAGGCCGGCGGACATGGTGATCCCGGTGGCGAACCACAAGACGGGGGAGCAGAACGGGTACTGGTTCCGGGTGGACGGTGAGGCCGACGTGCACGGGGGGAAGCTGCGGATCCCGCGGAACGCCTACAAGGCGGTGCTGGAGGTGTGCGTGTCCTTCCACGGCGACGACGAGTTCTGGTACGCGAACCCGCCGGACTCGTACAACACGCAGAACAACGTGCCGTCGAGGCGGGGGAACTGGGCGTTCCGGGAGGTGGTGGTGACGGTGGACGGGCTCTACGCGGGGTCGGTAATACCGTTCCCAGTGGTGTACCCCGGGGGGATCAACCCCATGATGTGGACGCCGGTGGTGGCCATCAAGGCCTTCGACATGCCCACTTACCACCTCGACCTGACGCCCTTCCTGGGAAACCTCCTCAACGGGAAGCCTCATAACATCAACTTCCAGGTAAGCATAACGGATAGTATATAATTATGTTTACATATCTGCTTATGATGCGCGCATGCATGTGTAGATTTGAAACGTACGTCCATCTTTTATGGTCTGAGTTGATCCCATCTTGGCTGCCATGACCTCTCACCTCACTTATATGTGGCTGAAGACCCCAGATTGGATTAGATTCGTTAGGGAGGATTGAGGTGCCACCTGGGTCGAATCAACTTAGACCACCAAAGGATTCATGTTTATAATTTTATTTTTTTACATAAGGTTGAGTGATGGATAACGAATTTTGATTGAAGATATTTTGTATATCATTGAAGGAGTCGACTAATAAGTATAGTTTTCTCATGTTATCCTAACATATATATAAAAGATCTAATAGAAAATGTCACCTTTTACATCATTTTGATTATAAAGTTTTATAACACAGAAGTAACTCAAAAGTTGGGGATTTATAAAAGAAGTCATGCAAGGAGCAGATAACCTCACTGTGGATGTGGATGTAAATTTCCATTGTTGCTAATTGTAAGTTGAAAGACTTAAAATGGGCAAATGTGACTGGGAGCTGGTTTCCCCTTACATGCACAACAAGACATAGAGGAAGGGCAACACTCGGTACACAGTCGTACGTGCTGGTGTACGCATGCACCGCACGTTGATAGGAGAGCGCGGATGGACCCGCACATGTTGTGCGGGTGTGCAATAAATCATTCTCATAAAAGAGGATATATTTTCAGTACATGTTTAGACCGAGTCTAGTGATATGGAGCGAGAGAAGGAATCAAATATTACAAAAAAACTCTCTCATATGATCTCAAAATTATTCTCTCGAATCTCTTCTTTCCTCACAGAGGAAAGGTAAATCAGCTCCTCACTAGAATCCACGTTACTACGTGTCAGCACGTGATGAATAAGACTCCCTCCTCCATCTGCTCCCAATCATGCAGTTCTCTCCCTTTGGGAGTTACTAGTTGCAATGCGAAAATTTAGATTTAAAAAGTTAATTGAAGTTGATACATTAATTTAAAAAAAGAGAAATTACTAAATGATAGAATAACTATTATAACTTCTTGAACCGAATTGTAATTGACTATTTAAAATTTTAAACAATAAAATTGATAGTGTAAAATTGCATACTTCAGTATTTGACAAAGTTTTGAATAATCCAAAGTTCACATGCAGAATGTATCTTAAGTATTTAAAATGTAAAGCAAAGAAATTTAATTTGTAGAGCCGTCAATTTCATCTTTCTCAATTTTGATTTGCTTTTTCTCATTGCATGATAGTTATGCAAGAATAAGATCTTCAGCTCCATTTTGTTGATGAAGATTATCTGAAGCAGTTATCTTCAAAGGAGTAATGGTACTCTAACAGCATGAGACTGAAAATGTATCATATATTAGAGAGCAAATACAATTAATAACATTGAAACATTGTAAAATATCAAAAATATAAGTAATCTAAATTTTTTTAGTAGTTTTGCTTACACTTTCAGCATCTGGAATGTCCTCAGCTTGTGTAACACTGTATATGTTAATACTTATGGAACATTTAAATATTTTGGATAGACAAATCAAGAATAAGGACAGGGATACAGGGATAGGCAGATCAACAATAAGGATAGGGATACATGAATGATAAGTTGAAGGATACTTCAATGATTAGTTAAAGGATACTTCAACAATAAGGACAGGATCCTTAGGATCTTATGAATATGTTGGCGGCGAGTTAAGAAGTGCCTCAGAACAGATTGGCCGACTGAGAGAGATGGGGAGGAAGACTCGGTGGGAAAATGATGGCGGTGCCCTACTTCCTTGGCTGCATCACTCCTTGCTTTTGTTGCCGCCGGACCAAGTTGAGGTTGCTTCTCGGTATTGCTCCCTTCAATCAACGACTATACAAAAAAGAGAATCCCTATCGGTTATTTTAGAAGGTTAGCCATGTATACATGAAGACATAAACAATAATAGTTACAAAAGAGTCCGGTTCCTCTCAGTAAGAATTTGGAGGGAACTCCAGCAGTAACCAATGAGAAAATACTGTGTAAAGTTGATTCGCCGTTTGAGACGCACCCCACCTACTTTAACAACTTTTTCTCTGTTACCGGTTCAGCAGATTTCAAATACTACGCTGAACACTTAAATACTACGCTGATCATTTAAATATTACGCTGAGCATTTAAATACTACCAAGAGCACATAATTACCACCATATGTTGAAATATGTTGAAGCGTATTTTAAATTATGGTTGTAGTCTTGTGCTCTTGGTAGTATTTAAGTGTCCTATGTTATATCTAAATGCTTTTGGTAGTATTTAAGTGTTTTGCGTAGTATTTTAATGCTCAGCGTAGTATTTAAGTGTTCAGCGCAGTATTGAAACATGTTGAACCAGTAATAGAGAAAAAATTGTCAAAGTGGGTGGGGTGCGTCTCGAACGGCGGATCAACTTTACACATGACGTTTTCTCATTGGTTACTGCTGGAGTTCCCTCCAAGTTCTTACTGAGAGGAACCGGACTCGTTACAAAAACACCACTGTACAATATTAAATAATATAGAAATTTAAATAAAAATCTGATGATTTTCTTTTGTAAGGCCGAGGTCTAAGGAGAAGAGATGGGCTGGGCATGGACGCGTTTTTGGTGTTTCCAAAAAATGTCATATAAAAAAGATGAAAATAGCATGATCATCCTGAAAAATGTTTCATGTAAACACGATACACTTTGATCATCTGCACAGAGTACACTTTGATCCTTGAGGAAGACTTCATGTATATAAGACTTACGTATAATCTTTCAAACAACTTTCTTGTATCTTGCGGGAACACACAGAAGAATAAAGAAATGAGGAAACCTGAATGGAAGTTCTTGCGCTTTGACGGAAGAGGAAATTATGTGTGCAGATGTCCGATTTTTGGACGTGCAGGCTTCAGGAGATTGTAGAAGAAGAGTCAATGAATGGTTGAAAACGTATATAAATGGCTTTCTGTACCATCTATTTTTCTACATTCTTCAGGAGATCGTTGAATACTTATTCAGCTTTCTTTCTAAATGGTTAGAAACGATTCAGTTTTTCGTGGCATCAATTAATAGTCTGTTCTTCTATTAATGTACTTTATGGGAAAACGCAGGGCAATAGAATGTAGGTTACTAAGCACAGTAATACTTAGTTAAAAGGCTGAGACCAAGCAGCCTTTTATGGCAATTCAATATTTTATGGTTGAAAACGCAGGGCTTTCCTTCTGCATGATTTAAGAGGATGTCCATACGGATAGTTAAGTCTTCATTTGGATGGAAACGATTCAGTTTTCCATGGCATCAATTAATAGTATGTTCTTCTATTCATCTACTTTATGGGAAAACGTAGGGCCAAGCAGCCCTTTATGGCAATTCAGTGTTTTCGTAAGACTCCAGCATTAAAGGTGCGTTACCTGCAAAAGAGAAGCGAGGGGAGTCAGTCTTCTCAGAAGTAGGACTTCAGCATTAAAGGTGCGTGCCAGTTAAGGTATTTTATGTTTTAACAAAAAATAAGAGTGTGCCATGTGGTGCAGGATATAGTTTTGGCTGGAAACAGGACTCTGTTTTATATATATATAGTATAGATTTGATTTTTCTATGTCACATATCATAGTCATATTTTAAAAGGTGGTATGTTACCGTGATTTATCATAAAAAGTACGGTACTTTACAATGTTTTGCCCCAAATTAAATGAATCCCCAAAAGGGACATGTGGACTCAAAGTGCAATGATCTAATTATAGTTTTATTTGTTTAGTTTTTAATCTTGAGATTTTATTCAAGGTTACATCTGGGTAAGAGAAAAACCAAGAAAAATCAAATTATCTGACCCACGGAAGAACTGTAATATTTAAACTTTCATATGTTTTTGCCTGCCCATGCATGGGTGTGCGTGGGTGGCCTCTTAAACTGGACTATATTGCTGCGCGCAGGTGAGCTACGCCATCCCCTTCTGGCTGATCAACGCGAACCTGCATCTGTGGCTGGACTCCCACCTGCGCTCCGTGCCGGCCATGATGGTGAAGCACCACGCGGAGCCGACCTTCGTCTCCCGCAACGCCAACAACCAGTTCCAGGACGGCCACTTCCAGCTGGAGGCCGGCCGGCAGGCCCGCTTCGAGGGCTGGACGCGCTCCTCCCTCGGCAACTTCACCACCCTCATCGACACCCACTTCAAGTACAAGAGCTCCGTCGAGTACAAGTTCCAGGGCACCCTCAAGGAGGTCTACTCCCAGTCCAAGTACTACGCCGACGTCCGCATCACCGAGCGCCCCAACCGCTTCCTCGCACGCGTCATCAACCAGGCCAAGTACCCCGTCAAGTGGATCAGCTCCACCGCCGGCTACGGCGACCGCCTCCTCGCCAAGACCAACCTCTCCCACATCCTCTTCGAGTTCACCGACATCACCCTCAACCAGATGCGCTCCCAGACCTCCATCACCGACCTCCAGGTCGCCGGCGGCTCGCTCCAGCCCGACGTCGGCGACGCCCTCGCCGGCGCCGCCACCACCCTGCAGTCCTACCAGCGCAGGGACAACGGCCGCTGCCACACCCGCAAGGTCGCCGCCCAGAACGGCGGCATCACCATGGACCAGACCAACACCGACTGCAACATGAGGCGGCCCGTTCCCCCGCTGCTCGCCATATGATCATGACCAGCGAAGCTACGCCGAGCTAGCTCTGCTTTGCATACCAGCTGCGTCAGTTGCACTGGGAGGAAACTGGTTAACTAAGAAGACAACGATCCGTGGTTGTGGGGAGAAATTAGAGGAGAGAATTAATGGTGGTTGGCATTACATATATGCAGGATTAATTACTCAATCAGCTGCTAATGATGTATGTGAAGGGTGCTCACTATGTTTAATTTTTGCAGCCTTATAGGTCAGCTTTAGTTAATAACATGCAGGCCATGCTGTTCTCTAGGACTGCATGGCTCTTCAGTTGTTGTACCTAGTAGTTGTCTTCTTTTTCTTGTCTCTTTGTTCACCCTTACGGATAGTTCTTGCTTAGGAATTTGGATTCTACAAAGTATATGAATAAATGTAGCACACTCTTTATTGGTGTTTGTATGATATGCTAAGCCAATTAATACTTGTGTGCTCCAAGTTTGATGACCCATTCAAGGGTTGTTTGGTTTATCGTAGGACAAAAACGTTGCATTTTTATGAGACATACACTATAGTGTTTTAAAAATATTTTATCATATTTGGCATTAAACTAAGGCATTGTTTGGGAAAGCTTTTAACTTGTGAAGATTTGGTGAAATCTGCTTTACCGAGGACTCTGACGTATCTGTCAGACGCCCAATGATGGCATTCCTTCGGTTTGTTATTTGAGAGTCTTTTATTTTTTTTTATTTTTTATTTTTAACATAAGTAGTAAGGTTTTCATTCATAAACCTGATAAGCATTACATTGAGAGCATAAAATCAAACACCTTCCGTGCAAAAGGAGCACGTCTATACTATCAGAGTAGTTAGGACCAAACCCCTCAAGAACACAAAACATATAGATATAGCACAGCAAATACATATTAACGAAATAATAGATATCCACTGGGTGTCGAAGGAGCCGATCAAACATGCCGGTGAAGATCGTAAGCAATTTTAAACTGGAAGTCTTCAACGAGATAGAGGGGAGCTGCAGAGGTGTAGGCAGCTGGCCCTTGAACCAAATGAGCTCAGAAGGCCTACTCACAACAACGGAGTAGGGGGATACGCACACAAACACAAATTTCCATCTAGAGTTTGACATTTTGTCGAACAGGTGGTAGGTAATACTACAAAGCCGGCCCAGAAGACGACAACAGCAAAACTCCCACCGGTGAAGAGGGGATTGCAACCGGAGACACCAGTGAGAACCAGCTCACAGGGGAAACATATATTTGCAGAGAGATCGGAGAGATTTAGAAAGCAAACTAGAAGGGGTACAGAACGGGTCACAAAGAATGAAAGCAAAGGAGTGAGGTGGGGGATAGCCGCAGTCGAAGAGAGGGAGGATTCTTCGACGGAGACCGAACCAGAAGAGTGAAACTCTTCTGAGCAAAACCTTTCACAATAAAAGAGGAAAAAAAGGTCTCTACGAGGGAGAAGAAGAGGCCTCCTAAAGGGGAGAAAACTACCCTACCAAGAAAGGGGGAGAGGGGGAGGAGGGTACAATCTTCCTAAACATAAGAGGGAGAAACCCCTCCCCCCTGGAGAGGGCTCAAACCTAGGTTGCCGGAGGACCACGTTGCGTCGCCGCACCCGCCGCAGTTCGCCGCTCGCGAGTCCCCCCCGGTCACCAATTTCCTTGGAGTCTTTTATCGATTGTGGTATGAAAGCTAATCGAACAACCATAGCTTATTACCTATTTGCCCCTTGTAGAGTGTATCCGTAAACCCAACCCACGCATCAATACTCCTATAGGAAACCATATAGCCTACCCTCATCCTAGTTTGTAAAACATGCTCCAAAGAGAAAATATGAGAACAAGATGGACAAAAGATAACATTTGTTCTCGGTGCATCCTTTACGGTTAGGGCCAGCAAATCTAGGGTTTGGTTTGGGAAGAACAAGCCGATGATGCGTCCTGGGGAAGACCCTCACCGTTGTTGACGGTCGGGTGACCATCATTGTGCCACTGGCGGGCTCTGCACACGCTCGGTTGGAGAAGAAGGCTCGCTCGGTCAGGGAAGAGGGGCGATGCACACGCAAGTACTAGAGTGGGGAGAAGGGCATGGCTAAGAGATGGAGTGAAGAGTAAAAGAGTAATTTGTTTTGAAATCGTCCCATCCCACGCCTAGAAGCGTACTAAAGACCGCTTTTGGAGGGAAGGCGCATACGACCCTGAGTCTATCTCTCTCCTCAGGGTGGGAATCAACTAAACATGGAAGCTAAGAAATGAGGATACATTTGGAAATAAGGGAACCCTTGTCGAGAGATTTTTCTCATCGAGAATCATCGAAGGGGCATTTCCAAATGACGCCTAAGTGATTCTTTAACCATGCTGTCTCTTTTGAGCAAGCCATTTCGGAGCGAAACATTATAAACTTCATTTGGGATTCTACATGTCACACGTTGTACATAGAGTTGCACGTTCAAATGTCTAGTCATAGATCAAACAGAATGACATGCACACATTTGCTGATGTTAACATGCTATTGTGAAGCAAATGGGATGGCCATGTCATTGGCGGCGAAGTATGCTCACCGCCCATCGATGGATGAGATGAAGTGACCACAACACCACTCCACACAAGGAAGAAGCAAGTGTTCCTCTTCCCATTTGAGTAAAAGCCAGATCCCTAAGTGTAGGTGAGGATGAGACTCAATAAGTGTAGGGGTCTTCATGAAAAATTATCTTCCCTCCTTTGCACTTATCCAAGCCCATCCTTACTTGCACTTACACCAACCATCTTCGTATGAGTAGCTATACCTACAAAGTGATGGCATAGAACCAACTTGCACTACAATCTGGAGTCGAGGGAGTAAGGGATATCCACTAGATCATCCTCTTCAGTCCCAAACCCATGACCTATCAAGTCATCACACTTGATTAGGGTTGCAAAAGGGTGAAATTGAAATGGCACCTTTTGCATGTGTTTCTTGTAATTATTGCAGACAAAAACAAAAAGAGAAATGACTGTTTTCATTTCAGATTTGTAATCGGAAACAAAAATAGAAGTAAAAGGAAGCCTCCACTATCATTATCATTATAATAAGAAGTTATTTTAAATCATTATTACTA
Source organism: Zantedeschia hybrid cultivar (assembly GCA_030544215.1). Taxonomy (NCBI): domain Eukaryota; kingdom Viridiplantae; phylum Streptophyta; class Magnoliopsida; order Alismatales; family Araceae; genus Zantedeschia; species Zantedeschia hybrid cultivar. The sequence goes on from JARZZO010000016.1 coordinate 10,539,739, forward strand.
TTTACTTTTCTTCTAATAATTAAAATTTTCAAATCTACAAAGCCTTAATTCATGTAAAGTCTTGCAACCTATTAATTTTGATTTTGAGATCTACTTTATCTATTAATCTAAATGTACATATCAATCTATCCAAATCATGTATCATAACATCACATTAAATGTTAAGAACGTTTCTACTTCTTACCGTGGCCGTACTTTTGTCAAACTGTCCAAAAATATTCTTATTATTAAATATGAGAGGGATCTATCTAATAGGTCCAATTTTTATCTTGTAAAATAATATATATAAGATACATGATAATTTAGAAACAAAAATGAATTAGCAAATACGAAAACAATTATTTTCATTTTTTACTCTTGTAATTATTGGAGATCTATTTCCATTTCCTATAACTTAACAAATGGTCCCTAATAGGTTTCGGACCTATTGAAAAGAATAAAAGTGGAATGGATAGCCCTATGCACGACCAAAGGCCTAAGATCTTCATTTTGTAAGACTATTAAAAGAATTGATATTAGAAATCTGATCTGTTTAGCCCAAATTATGATTTTGAACATAATGGACTCGAGTTTCACATTAGTACTACCGAAAAACCTATGGCCCAACAATACCCGGACCTCTCCGTCCTGGGGAGGTCTTAAGTTCAATTCTTAACTCTTGTAGTATGATAGAGTTTGGGAATTGACCCACGATTGCATGGGGCCTATACCGCGTGCACTCCTACAAAAGGTGGAGTCCCGAAGAGTCTATTGTTCCTCTCAGTGGATGTCTTGAGACTAAAACAGTGTTCGAGAACTCCATTAAGAGGAAAATTTACTGGTCACTCACTATTAAGATTGGAACTATGCCTACTTGGAGAAATATGTACATATTTGATGGCCATAGTGGAAAAAGAGAAAAAAAAAGAGTTTGACCTTTACAATATCTAAATATTATCTATATATATATAATTTAAATTGTAGTCCATATAAGAATGGTATTTATAACAATAAATGAGAGCCAAAATCCTTTTTTGTTTGATATGCCCTTTGCTTTGCCATCACCACTCACCAGATGATTCGGCAGTCGGCAGCAGCCCATCCCCTCTCTCTCCTTCTCTCTCTTTGTCTCTCTTCCCACATCCCCTCTGGATGCGGGAGGGGGCGGAGCTGGCGCACAGGGCCTCCGGCTTTACGAAAATGCCCCGCCCTCAATCCTCATCCCAGCCACCTCCACCTCTGTCTGCTCCCCTCTAAACCCTAATAAAAAGGCGCAGCAGCAAAAGGGTCCAAAGCCCAGTATAAAATCCTTGCCGAGCCAGAGAAAGAGAGAGAAGAAACGCGAAGCAAGCGCAGAAGCGGAAGCGAGAAGGAAGCGCGACGGGAATCCAAGGGGGACCCCTCGATCCTTCGCCTCCCTCTTCACCCGATCCCTTGCCGCGCGCATCGGTACGCTGTCTCCGATCCTTCGCTTCCTCCTTCTTCTTATTCTTCTTCCGATCCATCCTGCGATGGCGTTCGAGGTAGGATTTCGTTTAAAGTTAGGGTTCCCCTTGTCGATTGTTTGCGATCGGGTGTTTTATGGTGTTTTTGCTACTTCTGTGGTGGTTCTGATCTGTGGGATGGGGTTCGGGGGCAGCGTACTGCTCTATATGCTTCCTAGAAAGAGAGCGGTTGGAGAAGAGGTAGTAGACGTGGTCGCGGGGGAGAGCCTTCTGAAGAAGCACAGGACTGACGGCTTGGTCTCTTCATCGTCGGAGGGAGTGGAGAACAACCATCACGGGCCATCCAACTCCATGGACTGTGAAAGCAACGGGAGCAACCCCCCAGAGATCGATGAGGACCTCCACAGCCGGCAGCTGGCCGTGTACGGGAGGGAGACGATGCGCCGGCTCTTTGCGTCCAATGTTCTGATTTCTGGGATCAACGGCCTCGGCGCTGAGATAGGTGAGTTCCTGGATCAGTCTTATGGCATCGGTTGATAAAGACATGCTTTTGGGCATGTTTTGGGTACTTTGTATTGGGTCAATGATACATCATGGATGAAATGATTGGATCTGTTTTGGATAGATCAGTAATAGCTTTTACTTGAATGCATGCTGTTGTTCAGTGTTGTTTATTGAATCTTAAATAGATGATAAACTTCTCAATATGATTCACAAGTAATTTTTATTAAGAATGTGATTCATCCCCACACTTTGGTTCAAAAGGGTTCAATCTGATTTAGATGTAACGGGCTTCATGTCTGTACTGTGGATTAATAATGCATAATATTTGTAACTGGTTTTCATTCTAAAAAAAAGTATTGTTAATTAGCTTTGAAACTGTGTTGGCCTTTGAGAACCATCTATAAGCAGGACACTCAGTTTTTGTAGTAATGATAGAGGACTATGCTGATCCAAAGATAATTATAGCAGTAATCATCTGGTACGATTATCTGTGGTCTGAAGAGTGATTGCACATGATGGCATCTGAATCCAGGTTCTTGCATAATTTGTACATGCTGCAGCATTTGAAATCTCTCTAGTCCTATTGGGAGTAGCTTGAATGAGAAAATGTGGCATTGAGTTCTAATCAGACATTTACTTGTCATCATGCTGCAAATATCTTTTGTGTGTTCTCATTTAGACTTTCCAAGATTATTGAATAATCTGGGTTAACTCAGATTCTTTTATGTTGCAGCCAAGAATCTTGTTCTTGCGGGTGTCAAATCTGTCACATTGCATGATGAAGAGACAGCGGACTTGTGGGACTTATCTAGTAACTTCTTTCTATCAGAAGATGATGTTGGTAAAAACAGGGCTCTTGCTTGTGTCCAGAAGCTGCAGGAACTCAACAATGTGGTGTTGATTTCTACCCTCACAACCAAATTATCTAAAGAGCACCTTTCTGATTTCCAGGTTAGTTTCTTTTATTGCCTATGTTTTCCCACTCCCTTCTGTAATGAGGACTTCCTTTTCGTTTGCGGCTTTTGTTTTTTGTGATGGTCTTGTGTCACATTGAAATGTTTTATCCTGCTCTTCCAGACATTCAAAAACTTTGCTCCAATGGTTTTTTTTTCAAAGAACTAATATTTATGTGGTATTGCCTTCAATAAACAGGCATTGCTTCAATCTGTGCATGTGTGAGGTGGATGAACCCTTTCTTGCCTTAATCAACTCATACATCTTCTCCTTGCCTTGCACATTAGCTATCAAAACCTTGTGTCTTGTTCTTTTTGTTCATACTTCATATGCACAGACACATGTTACATGTAACATTAGTGATATAAATGTTATTTTGTCTATATTTTTTAGAGTATTATCTGTTTTTTAAGTGTTGGTGGCAGGTATATTTAGTATAATGTCTGTACTCTACAACCTAGCCCTTTGGTGTGGCTGAGCTGTGTCCTACACCCAGCCATCTGATTGGTGATTTGCTAGGATATGATCCACCCCTTGGGTGAAGCTGGGCCATGTGTTTTTGAGTGGATGCTTAGGACGGAATCCCACACAAGCATGACAGGATCATCTTGCAAAAGTCATGGCCAACGTCTGATTTTGCAGCAGCAGCAACAGTAGGCAAAATCTTCATGCCTGTCCAGTCTTATGCTCCCTGTGAATTCTGGTACCTTTGGTGCCCAGCAGGGGAGCACTACCGGATGGATGGGCCTGATGGACCCAATTGAGTAGGCAAATCCTACTCAATGCAGACAGGCAATTCTTGTCCACATTGGATGAGATTTGTTCCAAATGTACATTCATGGAACCACCTGCTCCCAATCTGGACTGAAGTACGATCTTGTGGGAGTCAAGTTTTTATTTCTTTGATTTTTTTTTTTTTGAGAAGTTGATGGTATCACATTTGTGTATAAAGTATGAAAACAAAAAGGGGAATGTACAAGAATGAAAATATTTATTTGGTATTTGTTGTGTTGTAAATTGAAACATGGTCTCCATTGAGATAGAGAGGGGAGGCATACATGTCCTGAGAGCTTGGAGTGAGTTACTTTGAAGTTGTGGGTTTGGGTCTAGTTTGTTTATCCATGAGCTCAAGCTCTCTCCGCCCATTGCAGTTAGTGTTAATTACATCGACCTAACAATCGAATACCCTTGATTAACCACCATTGCTTATGTCTTGAATTAAGTGAACCACATGAATGCATATGTTTGAAATAACAATCCAATTTGAACTGAGCACAAAGGCTCCACTATGACCCTAATATATATCAAGTAGTTTTAGATGCATTTTAAGCTATTTTAGGTTTGAGAGACCACTTTGGGGTTTTGGAATGATTTGAAGCCTATGGACATTAGGGTTGTCTTCAGGTTTATGGTTGGTTCCATCAGGTTGTACCTTGGACGCTTAGGTGAGAGTGTGAGACATTGATAACATGTTTGTGTATTTAAGAGGTTCTAGGTGCAATTCACTCTTTTTCGAAGGTTGAGATATGTTTAGGGGTTTTATGAGCGGATGGTTTCGTTTCATGCAGTGGCTTTTAGATTTTTTTTGAAAGATTCCTCTTAGGCTTGATTTATGATTTTTATGTTTTTTTAGTGAATTAGGATTTTCTTTTGTACCAGGCTACTAGTGGTGCTTTTAGTTATTTAAAAGGGGTTCCAAGTGTATTGAGGGCTTCTATAATGTCTTCATATGTTTCTTGTGGTCTTGAGTTGATTTTAGCTCTTTGGACAGTTTTGAGTTATTGCAAATTTAAAGGTTCCTCTTACACTTGATTCAATGTTCAATGAACATCTTGGTTATTATATGTTCAATGTTCACAAGGGGCCAATTTTATGACTCAGTCAAGGAGAAGTAATCCAATTTGGATTAAACATGCTGAACGGTCAGCTTGGTCCGGTATGCTTGGGTGTCTGGCCCGCCATGCCCCTGCCGGGGTTTCCCCCGGGTACCGTCCCATCTAAAAAAATGTTGAAGGGTGTTGAATTTGGGTTATGATTTAACTTTTTTGTTTTTGAAGGTGATAGAAGTCACAATTCATTAATAAAAGAGAGAAATGTAGAACAGGAAGGCACAAACCCAGCCCCAAACATTACAGATAACACTCCCAAAAAAAGATATATATTTTTAATCCAGAGAATTAAAAGGAAAGAAGACCTACCCTCTAGACAGAAGGCACTCTGAATAAACCTTCAGATAAACAAATCCCTCCAATCAATGACTAGCTGTGTGGACAAGAGAAGACGGATCATTTACATCTATAATACCGACAGATGTCCCCCAATCACCGACCCGATTGACTGCTTTTCTGAGGATATCAGATGCACTGCTAAAATCTTCTCTGAATCTTCTTTTATTCCTCTCATTCCAAATGGCCCATAACATTGCAGGGAGAAACAATCACCAAAGCTGAACATGAGTACAGTTCGGACTGTTACCATACCCACCATTGCATCAGATTTAACACATTATAAGGCGCTGTCCGTTGACCTTGAGTAGTTTGCATAAGGACCTCCACTGCACATTAATTATGCTACAACCGCAAAATATATCAACAGATTCTTCATACAATCCACAGAAAATGCACTTGGAATTCTGAACATTGAAAATCCTCAAGTCGATCACTGGTTGGAAATCTTCTCAAAACCAGTTTCCACATGAAGATCCTTATCTTAATTGGCGTTAATTTGCACCAAACTATACCTTTCCAGCACACTCTTAACACATCATCCTCTATCAGTTTTGTGAGAATATTTACCGAAAATGTTCCTCTGTTGTTCCAGATCCATCTCCTAGTGCCTTCTTGAGTCATATTCAGCTTCACCCCATTGATGATTCTCATTAAAATCAACAATCACTGTAATTCTGGTAGGATCCCTCCTGAATAATAAATTCCATGGGTAACTGTCCTTAATGGTATACACCTGTGCTATAAGTCTTCTCCTTGTCTACTGCAATGTGGTACAAATTACTGAATTGTGCTGCTAGAGGCAAGTCTAAACACCATCTATCCACCCAAAATCTGATCAGTTCCCATTTCCAACCTCATACTTAACTGCTGGGGCTATGAAATCCACACACTTGGCAATGTGCCTCTAGGTAGGCAACATATTTGAGCTCCTAAATGGAACTAAATACCATCTAGAGGAATAAGGGAAGTACTTCTCCTTATGATCTTAATCCAAAGTGCATCTTCACTCTTGCCCATTCTCCATATCCATTTAGCCAGCATAGCTTTGTTGAAAGCTTCCAATTTAACCAAACCAACTCCCCTTGCTGTTTGCTTTTACAAACTATGTCCCAAGCCACTAAATGGAGAACCTTCCTTTCTCTTTTGCCACCTGCCCAAAAGAAAGAGCTTCTAGAAGACTCAATAACTCTTGCCGTAGTCTTAGGAATTTTGAGAATGGAGAGATGATAATTGGCCATGGAAGAAAGGACCATCTTAGATAGAATCCATCTACCCCATCTGAAAGAAGCTTTGATTTCCAACCTTATAATCTCTGCTAAAATTTCTTAATAAGTCCATTCCAATCACGTACACTGACTGGCCCGTTGGTAAGTGACAAACCCAAGTATTTGATTGGGATTTGTGACCATGTACAATTCAAAGACATAGCCTTATGCAATCACCCTATCCATAGGTAAATTAATTCCCACCATTTCAGACTTGTCAAAGCTGATTTTCTGATCTGTAATTGCCTCAGTCAACAGTAACAAACTTCTTCATATTACTAAGGATCACATCTTGGCTTGAAGAAAATAATAGTGTGTCATCTGCGAACTGCAAATGTGTAAGCTGAAAGCCATTCCTCCCTATACCAAAACCATCGATCAAAGCTTGTCCCGCAGCGATATCCCAGAGAGAGCTCAGAATCTGCCCAACAGTAAAAGATTAGAGGTGAAATGGGATATCCCTATTTTAGGCCTCTTGAACTGCTGAAATAACCACAAGGTTCCCCATTAAGTAAAATAGAAAAGCGGGATGTAGTGATACAACTCATAACCCAGTCTATCCATTGCTGTTTGAAGCCATAATCTTCAGAGTTTTTTTAATGCACTGCCAGCTGATTCTATCATAAGCATTTTCAAAATCCAATTTGAAAACAACCCCTGCCTTATTGCAAACTTTTTTTTATTATGGATGGCTTCATATGCTGCCAGGAAATTGTGGAATGAGGCCACCCTTCAAGAATGTAGATTGGTTCCTGCTAAATTTGGTTCCCCAAAACCTTTCTTAGTCTGTTTGCAATGATTTTTGAGATGATTTTATATTGGCCTGTATTCTGCCACTTTCTCAGCTCCTGCTTTGTCAGGGATAAGGAGAGTGTTAGTGGAGTCGAACACCTTTATACCGCTAGGTCTGTCTTGAAATTCCTCAACCACTCGTATTAGATCATTCTTGATGGTCTCCCAAAAGCATTGGTAGAACCCTAATGAAAATCCATGTAGCCCAAGAGACTGTTTGCGTTCATACTAAAAAGTGCCTCTTTAACTTCTTCTTGATATGGTGATCACAACCACACTACTCCCTATTTTGGGAGTATTCCTTCCACCAAATGAGGCCCCCACCTACAATCTTCGGAAAATAACTCTTTGTAGTATGATAAGAACACTTTTTTGATATCTTCCTTGTCTTCTATTAATTTTGCCTCAACCTTGACATGGTCAATTTTCAAGGATGCCCTCTTAGCACTAGCAGCTTGATGGAAAACCTAGTCTTCTTGTCACCTTCCCTTAGCCGTTCCTTTGCCCTTTGCTTCCATTTAATTTCCTCCCTAAGCAAGCACTCATTATATTCCTTAAGATTCTTTAATTCAAGAACTTGTTCTGCAGAAACACTTAGAAGATCAGCTTTAGTCTCTAATAGATCTATTTTCTGCAACAATTGTTTTCTTCCAGCTGCATGTTTCTGACTTGTCCTCCATTTCTTGATACAAGATCTCATGCATTTTAGTTTTTTAGCAAAGGTCAGACAGGCAGAATCACTGGTCCTTCTCTCCACTATTTGACAATCAAATCCTTGAAGTCTTCCTGAGCATGCCAAGCCAACTCATACCCGAAAATCTAAATTTATTCTCATCCTTCTCTGTACTCAGTATAATTGGAATATGATCAGACACTGCTCTATTCAAACATTTTCCCTGTGAGAGAGGGAATACTGCCAACCACTCAGTTGAAACCAAGATTCTATCTATCAGTTCTAGATTGAGTACAAGTCTTCTGCAAATTAGACCAAGTAATCTTCTATTAGGAATCTCCAAATCCATCAACCTGCAGTCCCTTATCCAGCTCCCAAATGTTTCCATCTCCTTGTTCCACTTTTGACCTCCAGTTTTTTCCCAGGGGTACCTGACACAGTCGAAGTCGCCAGGAACACACCAGCTTTCTTGAAATATACTGTACGGTTGATATAATTCCTGAAAAAACACGTCTCTTTGTTGACGATTATAAGGGCCATATACTGAAGAAATTATCCATTTAGAATTGTGGCACCCTTTTTTTGAATCTGGTTAAGGGACATCATCTCAAATCTAATTGCCGTGAACTGGAGAATTTCTGCAAGGCACAAGAAGCCAAACCATCCACATGTCCAAACATGCACACAACAATACCCTATCCATTGACATAAACTCCCACCTTTTACACATTTACAAGACTAAACATTTCTTAATCCAAAATAACATTACGTTCTTTGTACACGAGAACTCAACCTGCTTTTTTCTTTATGCAGCAGATTCCAAAAATTTCCCAGATTGCTCTCCGACCTCTCCTTTGTCAGTATTCACTAAGCCTCTAAAAACTGAGTTATCGTGTGTGAGTTTTAAAACTCACATATTAACTAATCGACTACGATAAATTGGATTGGATTTTGCAGGTTTTTTTTTTCCACCAGCATCAAAATTAATAGTATGCTAATTACTAAGTAAGATGTAAAATTCACATGCTAACAAATTAAATTGTCTCACAAGTGATACTCATGTTAAAATCATATTTTCAAAGGTAGATAAATAACTTCAAAGGCTTAGATTTGACACAACTTATTTTTCATATCTAATTCCAATGAACCACAAGGAACACTAATTAAATACTTAAAATTTCACAATAACATGATATCATATTGAAACTTCTCACAGAATAAAATCTATGCTAAATCAAAATTCAAAGGCAATTCATTACTATCACCAGGCTTTCATAGCAGGCATGGAAGGTTTTTGTATTACAAAGGCCTGACACAGACAATTTCACATACACTCCTAGTAGACTAAGCCATGTTCGAGCAATTCCGTACACATGCTTTTAGCAGACCACTTCATACTTGAACATACACATACTGTTAGCAGATCCGGTCATTCTCGAACAATCATCACATACACATATTCATGTCTCACAGGCAAACACACATACATGTTCGGGTAATCACATACACATGCTTGCAGTAGACCAGTTCATACTTGAACGTACACATGCTTGCAACAGACCAGATCATGCCCGAAAACACGTATACATATCTATATTGCCAACAACCAACTTCCGTCCATGCATATACCGTATACATACCCCGCAGACTAGATCATATTTGAACGCACACGTGTTTGGAGTAGACCAAGTTATGCATGTCGTACCAACAAATCAACTTTTGTCCATGCATGTACCATATACATACCCCAAAAGGCAAGTTCATACTTGAACGCACACATGCTTGGAGTAGACTAGGTTATGCATGTTCACAAACTTAATTTTCATACGAACGTGCAACTTGAAATTTAAAAATGATAGATAAACGAATCTAAATCAATTCAAATTGACAAAACCAACTATATTGGCTCAATTCAAATCTATCAAAAATAATTACAGACGATTAGGGAGTCAACTAAATAGTCGAATAAAATCTATTAGTTGATACAAGAAGATTGAGATTTAGCTATCTATAATTATTTTAGGGCCTAACCAAAATTTTACCTTAAAATATGGTTGTTTTAATTTAAACTTGACAAAAGCATCCCCAAATAATTTGCAGAGTCTTGGCATATTAAAATTAAATTCTAACTAGAAAATAAAATGAAAATAATGTAATTAGCAACTAATATGGTCTCGGTTTATCATACACCTGCCTTTAGGGTGAAGTCCTCGAACAAATTCTGAAAACTTTCTAGCTGACCCTAACAATTTCTGCACATCCTTCTGACACTCCCCAACTGTTAGACACCCGCATGCACACCAAAACGCTGCTACGTAGCCTCCTCCTCCTCTTGCACTCTCTCTCTCTCTCTCTCTTATATAACGGGTGTTGCTTGGGGGAGAAGAAAGCCCCCCAAGCCACTGCCTCAAGTGCCCAACGCCTCCCACCTGCCACATGGCAAGTGGTGAGTTGAGGGGCAGTTTCGTAATTTCTGTGAACTTAATTTTTTTTTTTTTTGTGTTAAATACATGGTTTAACATATTTGACCCACTAAATGACTAAATTATAAAAAAGTGCTCAGATGAAAGTTGTAGATAATTTAATTATCTTTCAAACGGGCTCAAATTTCGTCTCATTTCGACCTTCCTACAAAGTTATGAAATTTACAAGCTGTTTGACCAATAAATATATTAGTTAAAACTTAATGGGTTTCACAGGCTGACTTATTAGGCTTGCTTAATGAAAATCTACTATGTTTTGGGCTTCTTAAAATTTAGGATGTTACATAAAGAACCTGTAAACTTTGTGCCATTCCACATCAATATCTGCTCACCACTGGTAACCCACAGCTGGTTTGGAAACCCAATCAGAATTCATGGAACCTCCTAGCCCTTTGATCAAGAGGTCATCCACATTGTTCATCTTAGTTTCTTGCAAACCAAAACAGTCCACTTTATAGAATTAAAAAGTTCTCTAAGTGCTCTTAAAATCTCCATTCAAACCTCGAATATAATATTCCAGGTACAAATTTCTTTTCAGTAACAACTCTCACCTTCATCTTCTCAGGGACCCTTGTCAAACTATCCACCTCCACTAAAATCCTTGAACACAAGCATATCCATCTCCAGGGTCCTCACATCAACACCTCTGAAGGTACCGAATCTTCAGCAATGCACCGAAACGATTCAATATTCCAGACAAGAACATCTTCAGCAGCAGGCTCTGTAACACTAAGCACTTCTCAAGGGGAAAAACTCATGGAAACCTTATGAAGACGAAGGTTCTTCCTAGAAAGAGCATCCTTCCTCCTTCCTGCCAGAGAAGAACTAACCAGAAAGCACTACCCTTCAACTCCCTTATTCTCCAAGAAAAGTTCCCTGGCCATAACTGTTGCAAGAACTCGAGTAACATCAAATTGGAAGGCTCCTCATCCAAAGATGCCTTGCCCTCGAAAGCAAATGACACCACCAAACATTCCCGAAGGGAGGATACTCTTGATACTGCTGGTGACCAAGGGATATCGATCCTATCTGGAATAGAGCCAGCTGTGATGATAACTGGAACCCAATCAGCTTCCATCTTTCTTGAACTCAGAGGTAACATATGGTTACAATTATATCTCTTGTGCCCCACTCTCCCACAAGAGACACTTGAGAGCTTCCCTACAAGCCGATTATGATTGACATTTTATGACCAAGTCTTTATCGACGTGCATGCATATATCAAGTCCTAAAGGATACCCCTTAATGGATAAAGATTCACAATCATCCCATTAAGTGTATCCTTTAAGTTAAGTTGATTGAATGTTGCCCACTGATGGGGCAGAATCCAACCGGGCCCCGATACTGGGCTGAGGCCCAATTTGCGAATGGGCCGAGCGGCAATCGGGCACCGATGTTGGGCCGAATCCCATTTTGGAAATGGGCCTAGCGGCGGCCGCTCGTTAAGCACGGGGGGCCTGAAAGCCTATTGGGCCTGCTGGATCTCGAATTCTGCATCCATAGTTTGATTGCGATTGCCTTGGCTGCATCACCCATTAGAGATCGAATAAGGATCCAATAAATATCTGAAATCTAATGGACCTTGGGTAGACCCCATGAGGATGTATTTAGGAACAACAAACTATTTGGGAACAACAAACTTCTTGTTGAAAAAGATGATGCACACGAGATCAAACAACTCGTCAATTTTATTGAAGTCGCCGGTCACCCCCTTGAATACAATATATCGAAGAACCTTGAAGAATGTGAACACACAATTCCTAGATAGGTTTTAGTAGGGGTGTAAACGGAGCGGATTCGGGTTGGGTCAGGGAGGATCCGAAATAAGATCCGAAAATTAAAATCCGAATCCAGATCCGACCCAATTTTATCAGACATTTTCGGATCCGGATCCTAATCTGGATGATCCGGGTTTCAGATCTGATCCAAAATCTCACATATTAAATTTCCTTTGGCCACTAAATGGATCCAGATCTGAATCTAATCAGGATTTTCGGATCTAACTGTTTGTACCTGTTTACAGGCCCATAATTCGAGCCGTTTACACCTGTTTGCAAGCATAGAATTTGAACCGTTTACACCAATTTGCAAGCTCAGAATTTGAAACGCTTACAAGCACAGAATTAAACTGTTTACAAAGCCAGAATTATACCGTTTACAAACTGCTTGCAAAGCCAGAATTAAACCGTTTACAAAGTGCTTGCAAAGCCCAGAATTCGAGCAGTATACACCAGTTTACAAGCATGAGTGCAGATGAAGTGTGCAACAGCCCACTCATAGAATGAAAGCCTAATATTTCATATTTTCTTCATTAGATGCGCAGCAAAATGAAGGCTTTCAGCTCCTGTACGTGACAAATGTGCAAAGATTTCAGCATCCTTCAGTTTCAAAATTGTCCATAGTGCTTGGAACTGCTTCATTACTCCACTTCGTCCTTCCGTTTGGTGATTTTCTCACTAACAAGGTTTATATTCATTAGACAAGGATAATCAAGAAGAGTGTATAGTGACAAGTAAAACTGATTGAAGTGAAATTAGGCTTTTAACACTCCTTAAAAGCATTTCACGGCACCAAAATGCATCTGCATTATCCTCAGAGAGAGCAACAAAGGGAGCAAGCAGATCACTCAGACCTGCAGTCAAAGCCTGGTGTTGTAAAACTTGAAAGACAAGTTAAAATGAAGGATCTTGCATTAAAGTGCTCACGTAGGAAATTGCTGCAATTTGACAAGTAGATACAATTGCTAAATAGGAAGGATTAAAAGAAAACCTTGGTAGTATCCAATAGCAGGATCAATACATGCATAAACAGCAAGGGTAACTAACATTTTGGCCATTTGTTTTGAATCCTCATAGAACTCAAAATTGCTATCCGTTCCCATGCAGATATCCCAAATGTTCCTCCCCAAACCAACAAAATAATTTTATTAAATTGTTAACTGCCAGCAAGTGGGAAATTATAGGTGGTATTATATTATTTGAACAATAACGATCAACCTATCAGTCATTGCACCCATCAGTGAAATATTCAACTTACTGATATATTTGTTAAGACACCAATTGTCCAAAAGATGGAATACTTATATAGTTGGTGAGTCTGTATTGATGAAAGGGCGTATTGGATCTGGATTCAGTATGTTGGAGACGGATAGTGCATATGCCCATTTGACCCAATCCTATAAGATGCGAATATTGGTGTGAATTTATTCTATATACACACGTCTTTATTTGATACCATACTAAGGATTCACATAATTACGTTTGTTGAGCATTCATGTATCCTCATTGCATGTAAGAGCCAAATAGAAGATACATAAGATGGTATAATTACTTTCACGAAGATTGAAAATACTTTTGCATGTAGAGCCAAACAGAAGATGGGCAACCACTACCCACAAAATAAATAAACAAACAAAGACTTTAACGAACAAGAAAAGGCAAAGTGATCATAAGATGTCATATATGCATTAACATGATGTCAAGTCACCTATAGAGTACTAATGGAAAATCAAAGCATTGAGATGAAAGAAATACAAGCTAAGATGTTAACAAAATGAATCAAGAGCTTCAATGAAGCTAGATAACCTGCATAGTAGACTTCTAGTTAGATATGTCAAAACCAAAAATTAATAAATCAATGTGCGGTGGCAAATGTAATAAGTAGAAGAAAAGGCTGAATTGAGGGTAAAGAAAAGGTACCTAATCAGATGCTGTAAGATATCTCAAATGTGTCTTCACGAGGAACTTCTACTATATCATCCTCGTATGCGTCAAGTAGCTTGTTCCTCGCAAAAAAATAGATGCATGTACGTCTTCCTCTGATGTATCAATCGAAGAGACATCATCACGCGACTAATTTTCAGTGCATAATAATGCTTGTACGGTGGAATGATCCAATGAACTTCTATACTTGTTAAGCACTCTACTTACAATATTAAAGGCCGATTCTGATGCTACTGTGGATATTGGAATTGCTAACACATCACGGGCCATTATTGAAAGCATAGGATATTTGGATGAGTTAGTCTTTCACTATTTCAAGATATCCAAATTTTCCTCTTGCTTTACTTGTTCTTCCAAATAAATGTGTAAGTCAGAGTTTTCTGATGAGACTAAAGGTTATTGATGAAGAAATTAATCAAATTCCATATACATGGATGTCAATGTGCTTCGGAAGGAGGAGCCCCGGCTTCTCTTTGATGTGCTAGTCATGCAAGATACCTTGGTACTTCTACTACTAGATGAGAGGCCGTGTCTTGTAGGCGTAATAGCAGCATAAGTATCATAAAGTTGTTGCAATCCAATTTTCACTTCCTTCACCTTTTGTTCTACTTCATCACTATAAATCTTTTCGAAAAAATATCTCACCATAAACGACTTGAATCGATGATCTATAACCAAGGATGGCAGTACTGGTACCGGTATCGGTGGGTACCGGTACGTACCGGCCGGTACCGGCCCAGTACCGGTCTGGTACCGGCCGATACCCAGGGTATCGGTGCCGGCCGATACCGGTACGTACTGCTATCGGCCGGTACTGCCAACCTTGTCTATAACAGATGCAATTGCAAGAAGTATGTTCGTCTTTTTCCAATATTTCTCAAATTTGATAAGCATTCGTGAAGCCATTAAAGAACAGTTCTTCATGATAGCACCATTGTTTCAAAGAGACATGGATGATATATATATCTCCAAAGAAAAGATTTGAGGTCGGAAACTTACTCCCTGAAAGTCTCTCCGTCACTTCATAAAAAACATTCAAACATTTCAAAACAAGCTTAATATTCTCCCAATCTTTTGTTGATGGTGTATGAAGATAGCCTGAGTTATACAAGTGCAAGCATGACGAGACTTTTGCAAACTCAGCAGTAGTCTTTAACATCAAATATGTAGAATTCCATCCGATAGACACATATAAGATTAAAGACTTTTGAGGACCCCTTTCTTTTCGTACAACTTTCGCAAAATTCTCCTTCCTTAGTTGTGAACTCTTCGCATATTTCATACTTTCACGTATTTTGACAATAACATTTTCAAGTTTTTTTAAACCATCTTAAACAACTAAATCGAGTATATAAGCACTACATCTCACATGGAACAATGAACCATCAAGAACCAAAAACTCTTTAAATGTGGGATCATTGAGAAGCAACTTAATAACTTTATTATTGCACTAGAATTATCTAGTACAATAGAGAAAAGTATTTTATGAATGTTCCACTCTAATAACTTGTCAAGCAACACTTTTGTTATTTCCCTATGTCCGTGGGGAGCCTCAACATCTTCAAAGTTGAGAATTTTCTTTCTCAAATACCAATTGTCGTCAATATAATGACATGTTAAACATGAGTAGGCATGGTTACCAATGGAAGTCCACATCTGATGTCAAGCTCACTCGACAAGTGAGACTCTTAAGTGATGAATACACCTCCTTTTCTTTGGCATACGATTTCATATAATATAATTTCACTGTATTACGTGATAACAAAGTGAATTCGGTCTGAGTATTTGCTTTTTTTTTTTTGAAAGAATCCATATTCAATAATAGAAAATAGATATTGGTGCACAATGACCGATTTTGCAAAATCTTCCATACTTTTCTCATTATCAAATACAAATATGGACTTCTCCTGAACAACTTTATTAGCTATTTGTTCTGTATATTTCCTGTTTCTTTTTTTTATCTTTGAGTATCAGGACATCGTTGGGTGTGGTTACTCAAGTGTTTTGTCCCATCTGTGCTACCACTAACCAACTATTTTTGACAGTATCGACAGATGGCAACAACACTCCTATTGTCATTTACAACCCTCTCAAAATCCAACCAAACCTTAGATTGCAACTTTTTTCCTATGTGTGGATGTCTACTAGAAGATTGTTCAATACTTGTTTCCACATTCTATGCATCAAAATTGATGCTTTTTGAAACACTTGTCATATTTTTTTAAACTCCAAATGCCCCTACATACCCATCACAAGATTAACATTCCAACATTAAAAGACTAATTACATGACAACAATTACAAAATTGACTATTAGCTGATTTAAAAGAATTTTGACATTAACGCACAACAAAATGAAAATAGAATTCATAACAACTAGCAATAAGAAAAATCATAAAGACAAAATTTAGATAGCAACGTCCACTAGCAGTCCACCTATGATAACATAAATCTGCTACCTATAACAAATGATATCCAACTGAAAATTACAAGTGAATTGAAAGTTAGGAGACAATATAAAGATAGCACTTGTATCTCATGTTAACTGAAGTCTCAAAGCAAAGTTGCAAACAAATGGTAGTGCTTGATGAAGATGGACATGAAAATATACTTTGGCTTGCATTACATACTCCTACTTTAGCATACTTGAGCTCATTGAAACATAGTACTTTTCACACCAAAATAACATTAGTTTATTGCTATGGTGTTCGAGTCTTAGGCACGGCACCTAAACATAAATTATGCATACATGATATGTTTTATTGAAATTTAACAAGTCTACAAGTTTGCAACCAGAACAAAAAATGGCCTCTCAAAAAGAAACCCCCTGTGCATTTCCTACTCTTACACCGACCAGACCATCCCTTCCTATCAACAATGTCATGACTCACATTCAAAATGACCTCTCAAAACTCCACCACTATGGGCCATTTTCTTCAAAACTCGAGTCTTTGCAAAGAAACACTACTGGGTCCTTCACTAATGTTGACACAGTGTCACCTCGCACACTAAAAGGATAACTCATCGCCCCGTCTCCGCCATCTCAGACATCACCCACTCCCGATGCTAGCATGAATCAGTAATCAGGGGAAAATGCAAAGCTAAAACAATTATGAGAACCCATAAAATCTCTCAATACATAGAGAAACGGCAAGCTCACATCCACAGAGAATATGAGAAATAAAACAAAAAACATATTTCCTTCACCACCAAAAATTCAAGAAAAATAATGCTTAGATGCCAAAGCGCAACCATAAATCGAGTTGCAATCCAACACAAGGAAGCCAAAAAAAAAAAAAAACCATTACCTCTCAACTATAACCCAAAGATCCGAAGAGATACCCGTCGGCTCACTCAACACAGCAGTCCAGGAAACCGGCAATGCGGCAACTTGCAAAAGCGATAAAAACAAGAAAAAAAATCTAACTGGTGATGATTCCTCTCAAATTGGAAGAAAACCTAGATTTCCTGTCAGCAAGCGATGAGGAGGAGAAGGAAACAAAAACTGCGGGGGATGGTGGGAGGGGAATTGCAAAGGAAGAAAGAGGACTTCAGGGGCGGAAGAGCTACCTGGATCAATTGGGTCTGTCGTTCGTAGTGGAGAGGGGTGGAGGAAGAGGGGGCAACGTTGCAGCGGAGAGAAACCAAAGACATCAGCTGCTGAGGCAGAGTGCTGCAGTTAAGGGGCAGAGCGCTGCAGCGAGCATGCCGAGCAAGGGGAGCGTTGAAGAGAGCATGGGGGCCGGGGGCACTGTGGCGAGCACGCTGGCTGGGCTGGGGATCGGGGTGCGAAATTCTCTTGATGTGGCAGGGGATTGGGGCAAAGAAAGCCCGATCTGAATATCTCTTCTGGGCGATCCGATACCTGCCCAGGCATGACTTGAAAGCTATTGCCAAATCAAAACGATGATCCGAATCCGGTTTCTCAGGCGGATCTGGGCGGGCTATCGAATCCCATCCATCCGTTGACACCCCTAGGGTTTAGACAAGGCCCAGGATTGTCTCACACTTACCTTCTTCTCCTCTTGCTTTCTTTTCTTGTTCTTCCTTCTGTGTATGTGTATGTCTGTGTGTGTGTGTGTGTCTATCTCTCTCTCTATATATATATAAAGAGAGAGAGATGAGAAAAGATTTATACATGGTTTTTATTGATTTAGGGAAAATTTATGATCGTGTACCTAGGGAGCTAATTTGGTGAACTTTAGAGAAGAAGGGAGTATCAAAAGGTTATATCCATGTAATTAGAGATATGTATGAGATGGTTTATACTAGCTTAAAGTCTATTGCCGGAGAGACGTATGAGTTCCCTAATATTATTGGACTACATCAAGGGTTAGTTTTAAGTCTTTATCTCTTTACTTTAGTTATAGATGTAGTTACTAAACACTTACATGATGACATCTCTTAATGTTTGTTATTTGCAGATTATATTATTTTGATTGATCATGATATTAAGAATTTGAATAATAAATTAGAACAATGGAGGTCTGCTTTGGAACCTAAAGGCTTTAAGATTAGTCGAGCTAAGATTTCTTAGCTTGTGATAGAAGGAATACAATATTGGATCCCTTATAGCCAGCCATGTCTTGCAAAGCTAGTGAAGTGACTCTATCCGTTAGGATTGATGTAGCTTTTTTCTTTCTACCAGGGGTCATCGACTACGCTCTACTTAATAGATTGAGCCTCATCCATAGGTCTTCCTTTTTTCCGCAGTTGTTAATGTAAATAAAAGTTTATTCTTGAAAAGTCGGCTCCCAACAATGATCAAAGATTCGGTACGGATGGTCCTAAAAAGCAACTCTTGAACACATGATTGGATTGCTTGATGACTTTGTTAACGTAAGATAAAGAGCCTTATATTTGCATGTGGGATGGGATAGATGAAGTAATTTCTCTAGGAATTTGTTGAGAAACGGGGATGGTGACTACCGAGCCGCCTCTACTCGCTATTCGAAGTACTACCTCTGTTTTTGGGAATGAGCACCCTCAGTATCGTAAGGGCATTCAATCTATTAGGCTAAGTGCGCTTTACTAATCTAATAAAGTAGTAATATAATATTATTTAAGGAGAGCTAGAAAAGAAACCAATAGAACTATCGAAGACGAGGTTCTGAAAGAAGTGAACTCTCCTTTTATCATTTGTCTAAAAAATTTGATAAATCAAGGCTTTGATGGACGAGGAGGGCATCATTGAGTTAGCAAAAGAGTTCGTCACTCCCCGATGTACCTGTGCTTAGTAATCAATGTGTTGGTGAAAGGCACTCTTATGCTCTAGAGGCACCCGAATGGAATGGGTCTTTTTTTAGGTTAAACCTTACCTCGACTTATCGCTCCGTGGGGTAAGTAGGGAATGCTCAACTGCTTGGTTCACGACCAATCCCCTCTCCTTTTAGTCGAGCTCCTATGGACCCTCTCCTCCCGTTATACAACAAAGACGAAACGGTCTACTAACTCCACTACTTACTTCACAACGATCGATTAGGCGGAACTGCTTAAGCTGGTTGGGCAAAGTGTGTTTGTTCACACAGGCAGCGTGATTGGGGGGGGGGGGGGGGGGATGTTGCTTCGCAAGGTTGTTAGTTTGTTCATCACAGATGCATGATAGTACTCAACTGCGGAAAACTAGTATGGATTGTGCCTGCCATCAAATTCGTGTCGCATGGCGGGATTACTCTACACTCTATAAATAGAGGCTCGATAAACCTTCGTGCTCTAAAATCAAATCAAATAATTTGTTTATTAGCGCGGTTGATGAACTATGGATATCGCAGAAAGGCTCGCTCAAGTTGGAGTAATTTCAATAATAGAAATGTTGATCAAATAGATTTAGTCACTATCAAATAGAAATGTGATTGACTAGTCCCATTAAAACTCAAAGGTAAGTTTTATAGGACAGCTGTGAGACCTGTTATGTTATATGGTTTTGAGTGTTGTGTTGCGAGAAAGAATCATGTATAAATGTTGTGTTGCTGAAATGAGGATGTTAAGGTGGATGTATGGTAAGATTAGAAAATATAAAATTAGAAATATACGTAAGAATTTATGTGTAGTTCTTATTGACATTAAGCTTAGGGAGAATAGATTGCGCTGGTTTGGTCATGTACATCGTTGTCTAAGTTTAGCACCAGTTAAGGTGTGATAGAATTAGAGTGGAGGAGGGTAGAAGATATTGAGGAAACCCTAAGATGAGATGGTTAAATGTTGTTAAAAAGGACATGACATTATTACGTGTTACCTCAAGTTTGGCATTTGATAGATTAAGATGGTGGGACAAGATTTATGTAGCTGACCCCAAATATATGGGATAAGGCTTTGATGATATATATATATACATATATATATATATATATATACATACATATATATATATATATATATATATATATACATACATACATACATATATATATATATATATATATATATATATATATATACATACATACATACATATATATATATATATATATATATATATATATATATATATATATATATATATATAATGTGTGCGCGCGCGTGTGTGTGTACGGAAAAGCCTCGAGCACGTCTTCTTATCTTCTCTCCCCAACTTTCCTTGTTTGACCTTGAGTACACACTTGTGCTACTCTCTCTCTCTCTCTCTCTCTCTCCTTTGATCTATAGGCATAGCGACTCCAAGCCAATATGAAGGTGGCAGGGCTGCATCCCTGAGATCTTCTATCGCATGTCTGCATCGCTTCCCTTGTGTGCCTCCAAGGACTCTTCTTACCTGGTTATCATCCTTAGTTGCATCGCAGAAACGTCTGCAACGATGTTCCTTAGCATTCCCAACTTGTCATGGGATGCACCAGAGAGATGCCAACATGGTGGGCTCCAATAATCCGATAGGATTGGATTCCTCTGGATTGGGGATCAGATCACCCAATATTAATACACTTTTGAGTGGCAACGATCTACACAGCTAAACATGATAGTTATTAAACCACTCATTATTTACAACAGAAAGAACCATACATATTCTTCAGATGCCGTGATGTTAGTTATTCGCTTTACCGATGTTTGATTCTCTTAGCTCCACTTTGTTTGCAGAATTAGGGAGAATAAGGGCCTGAATTCTCAGAATAAGGCTAATTCTGCTTTGATTGGAGGAATTGATTATTTCGCGCTAGTATTGCTTATTTCTGGAATTTGGTGACTAAGCATTTCCACCCTACACCCAAGAATTTGGTATTCCGCCTTGGGTTCTACCCCGCTATCAAGGTGACACTCCTTATTCTAGAATAAGTAAATCCATAATAACTAATGCTGCCATAACCCATTCTGCTATCAAAGTGGTGCTTAATGTATGTCTGGCAACTGTTCTGAAAGAAGAACCCACATTCGGTCAGGAGGCAGATGAAGTACGTTTATCTCTAGAATTTGCTTTAAACAAATGAGTTTTTGTTTCAAATTAAAGAAAACCTTCTGAATTCTCTCATGTGCAGAGACAGTTGCTAATTCAAACTTGGCTTTGTTGTGGGTTAACCAAAATGCTAACAAATAGATTAAAACCAGTAAACAGGAACAACCATTTTATTATCTGCAACTATCCACCTTAAGGTTATAGTGAGGATGGAATTATCATCTATTGGCTGCTGCAGATAATAATAGCAGCATCTGAAGAACATTGTAATCCTGTCACCTTAAGTTCTAGTGAGGATAGAATTATCGACTATTG
Organism: Zantedeschia hybrid cultivar; assembly: GCA_030544215.1. Lineage (NCBI taxonomy): Eukaryota > Viridiplantae > Streptophyta > Magnoliopsida > Alismatales > Araceae > Zantedeschia > Zantedeschia hybrid cultivar. The sequence continues at coordinate 10,561,482 of JARZZO010000016.1, forward strand.
GTTGCTTCTCTGGATCTTGATTTGTACCTCGTGCTGCTGCGTTCCCTGTGTCTCCAGTCCACAAGGTCATGAAAGGGGACAAACGAGCGGAGGGAATAAGTGGGGATAAATGCCGCGAGGGTGGGGGCACAAAAATCTGGCGAGCACTGATGGTGTGGCTGACGAGGAAGGTGATAGGCAGGGTGAAACACGGTAGGACTGGAGAACGGGAGAGAGTACCGTATTCAGGGAGGCAGCAGCATGGTCTAAGAAGGAACCTTCTATCATCAAAAGTGATTACATATATGTTCTCTGTTATTTAATAACAGAATAACCATCCTCTCTCTCTCTCTCTGTGTGTGTGTGTATATATATATATATATATATATATATATATATATATATATATATATATATATAGAGAGAGAGAGAGAGAGAGAGAGAGAGAGAGAGGATTCAATGCCCCCCCTCGATACCCCACCCTTCCAATGGTAAAAAAAAAAATAATTTAAAATTTATATTTTTTAAATATTCGAGGCCCTAAGGTTGATCCCTTATTTGGGGCTTTAAGTTTCACCGTCCAATTTTGACGATCAATCAGAGCCGTCCGATCTGGCACACATAAAAAATCAATGTTTAAAATACTGAAAAAATTTCAAAAATAGAAAATTGTCAGATTAGTCTTTAGGGTTGATCTCATCTCCAGAGGTTTTAGTTTTGATTCCAAAAAATGACGCACTTGATTGGACGGGTACGATTAAGTTTTTTGATCTAACGTTGAAATGTAAATCCAAAGGGGTGGTAGTCAACCTAAATGAGGGTATTTGAATATCTTAACATTTTTGGTAATTTTTTTTTTTTCAAAATCGGGATGGGGGGTTTTGGAGCTGGGAGCATCTAACTTAGATGCACCCGGGGCGCATTAATATCCGCCCCCAACAGCCCGCGGTCTGGCTGCATGGTATATTTGGGAACTTAAACCTCTTAATCGGTGATCAAAATTGAAACCCCAAGAGATGGGAACAACCCTAGTGGCTAATGAACTAATATTTTGTTTTTGATGATTTTTTAATTTTTTATGGATGTTTTTTGCGTGCATCTGTTCGAATGACTACAATTGATTTTCACAATCGGAAATGAAAATTAAGCCCTAAGGAATGGAAAGAACTTTAGGGGAATACTTGAATATTTAAAATTTATCATGATTTTTAATTTTTAACATGGGGATCGGATGACCACACGGTTGCATTTTACTCTTGCTCTCTCTCTCTCTCTCTCTCTCTCTCTCTCTCTCTCTCTCTCTCTCTCGCATGTGTGTGTGTGTGTGTGCAACCCAGGGCGCATGTAACCCACCCGAAACCCCACCCTCCCCATGTTTAAAAAAATAATTTTTTTTATAAACTTTTAAATATTCATATAGGCCCCTTAGGGTTGATCCCATCTCCGGAGCTTTAATTTTCTCTGTTTGATCTTGACGATCAACTGGAGTCGTCTGATCAGGTACGTATAAAAAATCAACATCTTAAAATACTGTAAAAATAGTAAAAAATAGACAATTCGTCAGATTAGCCCGTAGGGTTGATCTCATCCCCTGAGATTTTAGTTTTGACCCCAAACAACGACGCATTCGATTGGACGGCTATGGTTAAGTTTTTCTATCCAATTGTGAAAATTAAATCCAAAAGGGCATAAAATAACCTAGATGGGGATATTTGAATATTTTAGAATTTTTGGTGATTTTTGTCTTTTTCGAAAATGGGAATGGGGGGTTTTGGGGTTAGATGCACCTCGGTGATGTATTGTTGGCTCACCTCACCATTTTTCATCTTTAAAAAGAACATGCACAGGGCCAAACAAAAACATGTGCAAGCATGCAAGACAATTTCTTAAATTTATCTGCAATAATTTAAACCCCTCTTGCAACAAATCTGGCATGATGTTCTTCATTTCTTATAAAATGTCCTGCAAAAGCCTAAGCTTCCTGTGTCTTGGATGCGACTGAAAGGAGAAAGGAAAAACTTATCACCATTATGATGCAGCCGCCTAATAGCATGGCCAAAAATAGAAATACTACTCTAACATAAACAAAATAAACAAACAAATAAACGATTGGAAACATAATTTTCTGTTATTATCCATGATAATAAGTGCCCACAATGAGAAATTGGCTGCCAGTGGCCATGATAATCTGCAAATGTGGCCTTGGAGTCAAGTTTATCAGATGATTATGATGTCGTCCGTTAGTATACATAGTTTCAACTTCAGAGTCTACTTTATATCAGTGTACTTGCTGATTGCCTTTCCTCCTTCTATGGCGGCAGTAGCATACTGAGCTTTTCTATTATTTCTTGTGTATGTGGTTCTCTGACATAAACGCTAATTTGAACGTCTTTTGTTGCTTTCTTTCCCGTGTCAGTGGAATACTTGTTTTCTTATCTCTTCTATGTAGTTACGCTAGTTAAAGCTGTAATTTGAATAAACTAACCATAGAGTCGTGCATATCATGCTTGAAGCAATGTTTGAAGATTTTCAAGTTTTGTTTAATCACTAAAAAAGAAGGTACACAAATTACGAATGTTAAATGTGGAATGTCTCTGGAGTTCTTTTTTTTAAGTTTTGCTCTTGTTTTCTTTGCTTTCTGGAGTGGTGCATGTAGCTTTATGATGCAGGTAAATCAGTATGACTGTATGAGCTTCGTGCTTTAGCAGAAAGGTGAGGATCCCCAATTCATAGGGGACCCTACAGTCAAGTTTTGAGGCAAGGACACTTTCCAAAAAACGTTTTGAGGCAAGGAAGCATGGAAGATCTCTTTTTAGAATCTGAACTACATTTACTCTTATGGAAGAAATTACAAGTGCTATATTTACATAACTTCAACTTATTCTTTTTATCATTAACGCTGCCAAATTCTTATGACTATCATTGCTATCCTCCAAGTATTCAGGCTGAAGACCCAATATTCTCGTATATTGGTTTCAAAATGTGTACAAAATATTACTTGCTCAAAAAACTCATAATATTCTGACCATATTGGTCCACCTGTTCATGTACAAGGTTGTTTTGGTCTCTGATTTTTGGCGAGGTTTTCTACTACACCTCAATAATGGTGTGAATTTTCTGCTCATGATTAATTTTGCAGGGATGTTTACTTGCTCATTCTTTTCTTTTTTTTCCCCTGGATTTTTTACATCCTTCAACTTGAAAACTTGTGGTGCAGGCTGTAGTTTTTACTGAAATCAGTCTGGAGAAAGCAATTGAATTTGATGAGTATTGTCACAACCATCAACCTCCAATTTCCTTCATCAAATCTGAGGTCCGAGGCCTTTTTGGAAGTGTCTTCTGTGATTTTGGTCCAGAGTTTACTGTCACTGATGTTGATGGTGAGGAACCTCATACAGCTATAATTGCATCTATCAGCAATGACAATCCTCCTCTTGTGTCCTGTGTTGATGATGAGCGTCTCGAGTTCCAGGATGGAGATCTGGTTGTCTTCTCAGAAGTCGAGGGTATGACTGAACTTAATGATGGAAGGCCGAGAAAGGTTAAAAATGCAAGGCCATACTCCTTTAGCCTTGAGGAAGACACAACTAATTTTGGTTTATATGTGAAAGGTGGCATTGCTACACAGGTTAAGCAACCCAAGCTCTTGAAATTCAAACCTCTAGGAGATGCTCTCAGGGACCCTGGAGATTTCCTTTTAAGTGATTTCTCCAAGGTTGACCATCCTCAATTGTTACACTTGGCCTTCCAAGCGTTGGACAAATTCAGGCATGATTTTGGACGCTTTCCTGTTGCTGGCTCTGAGGAAGATGCCCAGAGATTAATAGCACTTGCTGCAAGCATCAATGAAACCATGGGGGAGGTCAGACTGGAAGACATTAATGGCAAGCTTTTACGGCATTTTGCAAGTGGTTCCAGGGCGATTTTGAACCCTATGGCTGCAATGTTTGGTGGTATTGTAGGGCAGGAGGTTGTCAAAGCTTGCTCTGGAAAGTTCCATCCTCTTTTCCAGGTGAGATTTTTTAGATGTTCTCATGCGATGTTGCACTATTAAACTTGTATATTTGTAAGGTTTTCAAATTTGTTTGAATCATATTCTAATAAGTGTTGTAACAATTTTGCCAGTTCTTTTACTTTGATTCTATTGAGTCCCTTCCAACTGAGGCATTTGATGCCAGTGACTTGATGCCAAGGAACAGCCGCTATGATGCACAGATCTCTGTATTTGGTTATAACCTTCAGAAGAAGTTGGAAGAGGCCAAAGTGTTTATGGTAGGTGCGGGGGCCCTTGGATGCGAGTTTTTGAAGAATCTGGCCTTGATGGGAGTTTCCTGCAGTCATCATGGGAAGTTGACCATCACAGATGATGATGTAATTGAGAAAAGTAACCTTAGTCGTCAGTTCCTATTCCGTGATTGGAATATTGGACAAGCAAAATCAACTGTTGCTGCTTCCGTTGCAGGTATAATTAATCCCAGTCTCCATATTGAAGCTCTTCAGAACCGAGCAAGCCCGGAGACAGAAAATGTTTTCAATGATTCATTCTGGGAGGGTTTGGATGTTGTTGTTAATGCACTTGACAACGTTAATGCGAGAATGTACATGGACCAAAGATGTGTTTATTTTCAAAAACCGCTGTTAGAATCTGGAACTCTTGGTCCCAAATGTAACACACAAATGGTCATACCTCATCTGACAGAGAATTATGGAGCCTCTAGAGATCCACCTGAGAAACAGGCACCCATGTGCACTGTCCATTCCTTTCCCCACAATATTGACCATTGTTTAACATGGGCCCGCTCCGAATTTGAGGGGATGCTTGAGAAAATGCCAAATGAAGTTAACAAGTTCTTATCAAATCCTGGTGAATATTCAGCTGGTATGAAAAGTGCAGGTGATGCTCAAGCTAGGGATCTGTTGGAACGGGTAATCGAGTGCCTGGACAAGGAAAGATGTGAAACATTTCAAGATTGCATCACCTGGGCTCGACTGAAGTAAGCTTGTCCTCACTGGCCTCTTTTAATGCATCATGTTATCTTTTCTACTGTGCATGAGTTTTCTTTTCTTTTGCACTTGTTGCCATTCATTCAGTTGATGATATATGCAGGAAAATGTCTCCTGTATTGCTTTCCTCAGTTCTTGATATTGTGTTGATGTTCCTCACTGAAGTAAGTACCTTGAATGTAAGAAATTGGTCCAATCGGATAAGGGATTGGTTGATTCTGCTACCACCAAAGTTCCAACCCATTACCAAAGAAGTAAAAAATTTTCTTAATTTGACACTGCATCTCCCAATGTCATTTTCCCTTAACCCTAGATATAACCTAAGCAGTGGAGCATAGCTCAGTGCATACAAGGACCCTTTTGGGTGGGCTGGGTGAACATGTCCAGGTTCTGCCCTGGCTGGCTGGGTGGTGTTAGCTTAGTTGAACAGTGTCCGCCACTGTGGCAATGACCTCAGAGAGAGAGAGAGAGAGAGAGAGCCTAGCAGGTGAAAATTACTTTACTGTGATTTTTCAGAGGTCCCTACTTTTAGTGGTTTGCTTATATTACTATGCTTTGTGATCTTGATTATTAGATTTGAGGATTACTACTCCAACCGGGTGAAGCAGTTGACATTTACTTTCCCAGAAGATTCTGCCACAAGCACTGGTGCACCATTCTGGTCTGCTCCAAAACGTTTTCCAAGACCTCTGGAATTCTCAACATCTGATGCAGGCCATCTTCACTTCATGATGGCTGCTTCCATTTTAAGAGCCGAGACTTTTGGAATACATGTACCTGACTGGGCTAAAAATCCAAGCAAACTGGCAGAAGCTATAGACAAGGTGCTGGTTCCTGATTTTCAGCCGAAGAAAGGAGTAAAGATTGTGACAGATGAAAAAGCCACAAGCCTGTCTGCTGCTTCTATTGATGATACTGCTGTCATTAGTGACTTGATCACAAAGCTGGATGAGTGCTCTAAGACATTACCTCCAGGATTCCGAATGAACCCTATACAGTTTGAGAAGGTTTGTTCCCTATGACTGTATTTAATGGTCTCCAAATGAACCTTAGATGTGTGTTATCTTTCCTAGTTTCTCTTTCCTGTACTCATTTCTTTATTGCCCCGCTCCCCCCATCCAAAAGAAATTCCAAGTGAATTGTGACCCATGCGATGATTATGTCCTACCAGCATCTCTGTTGAGTGTTTCTTTACTTTTCAAACCATTTTTTGAACATTCCTTTTTACATCTGCACATCTTTTCCTTGGAAGACTTTCCATCTTTTCATCAACTTTGGTGAAAGACAAGTCGATTTGACATTTAAAGTTGGCACCTGGCTTTTCCGACTTTCAATTGTAATTACTTTTGGGCTTGAAGGTTAATTAGAATATGGAAGCCATCTGTGTTTTCTGGCGTTCCAATTGGAAGCTGCAATTTGGGGTACATCGATGGAAAAATGGGGATATGGGGGAGGCTGACTTTTGATGGGAAAATGGGGTTATGAAAGGGATTGCTATGTGGTTTTGGGCCATTAGTCGGATCTCGACTCCTCACTATTTCTCCCGAGATGGAAGCCAAAGTGGCTTTTGAGAGGTCTCACCAAACACATCCTTGGTTCAGTCTATTGCTGGCTTGCTCTGAGAAATTAGTTCTTTTCAACTGACGGTTTCCATTTTACTGTTGCTACAGGATGATGATACTAACTACCATATGGACTTAATAGCTGGGCTAGCCAACATGCGTGCAAGAAATTACAGTATCCCAGAAGTTGACAAACTGAAGGCCAAGTTCATTGCTGGCAGGATTATCCCTGCCATTGCGACCTCCACAGCCGTGGCCACTGGCCTTGTCTGCCTGGAGCTCTACAAAGTCTTGGCTGGTGGGCACAAGGTGGAGGACTACCGAAACACATTTGCAAATCTGGCACTCCCACTGTTGACCATGTCCGAACCTGTGCCCCCGAAGGTGATTAAACACCTTGACATGAAGTGGACCGTCTGGGACCGCTGGATCATACGGGAGAACCTCACGCTACGGGATCTACTGAAGTGGCTCAAAGACAAGAGCCTCAATGCATACAGCATTTCTTGTGGAACCTCGTTACTTTATAATAGCATGTTCCCCAGGCACAAGGACAGACTGGATAAGAAGATGGCTGATGTGGCGAAGGAGGTGGCAAAGGTCGAGGTGCCATCATACAGGCGCCATTTGGATGTTGTGGTGGCCTGTGAGGATGACGATGACAACGACATCGACATTCCTCTGATATCCATATACTTCCAGCAGTAGACATAGAGAAGATGTTAAGATTTCCGCCATCATGTTGGTCAAATCTCAACAACAATTTCTACTGACGGATATAATTTGTACTAGGTGGTGGCAAAATTTTACGTTGTCAAGCTAGGGTGCTCGTCATATCTTTGTTGTATCCTGACTCGCACATGCTTACTTGGTATTTCTGCGTACCTTATCAGAGATCTTCGGTAGCTCTGATTGGATCATTTTCCTTCGGTTAGCATTCCTGGAAATGTGCCAAACAGGATTAGGAAAAAAGAATGATCTCCTGTTAGGGAAAATGACTTTTCCTCTTCTAGTCTTGCAGCCAAAACGAAGTTCCAATTCTAGGTTTTTTTTTTTTTTTTTTTTGGCAAACCTCATTATTGAGTATCGTGTGTCTGCAAGTCGGCAGCTTATGGTGGGTAATCTACGTTCACTCATCGAATAGAAATTTTCAATAAATATTCAAGAGTTCATTCAAATGCCATCCAAGTATTCATACAAGAGTCTAGGTCACACGACGCTATTAGATGTTTTCAAGATATTTAATTTGACCATCTGGACTTAGTATGATGGCCGGTGATCTCCTCTATGGACTCCCAGGGGTGCTGAGCTAATTGTTTATGTAGCTTATTCCAATTCGTCCCGCCTAGTAGGGTTTAAAAGAGTGGGAGACCAGATAGATATGAGAAACAGAGTTAATTATGGCTTGGTTGCTGTGGAAATGAGTAGATTTGTTCCTGCAATGCATATACGGTAACACTTGCCGCAATCCCCACCTGTCTCCTGTGGTACAGTCTAATATCTAATGGGACCATCTAAAGTTTCTAAAAACTTAAAAGTAGAAGACCATTGAACAGTACAAAAAAATATCCTTATTGGTCAAGCCTAATAAGGGTTTTTGATTTTCAGATTTTTCTTCAAAATGCTATAGAAATAGTATTGGAAGCTATTAGGGTATAGAAAAAGTCGGTATAGAAATAATTAGAAGTGAAGCCTAATTAGAAGTCAAGCCTAATAATGTTGGACTTGATTTTTCTGAGTGAGCAGGTAAAATGATAAAATGATCATGTTACAGGTTTGCTTCGTGATCACGTGAAGTTGCACTTTAAAACAGTTTTTTCAACAATAATTTTTACATTTTATCCCCTAACAACGTAGCATATTAAGGTTTTAACCCTTCTATTTGTCTTCCATGTTTTGTGTAGTTTCTAATTAAAAATATTTTTAGATTGCTTGGCGCTTTGATTTATCCCTAGTTATGTTGAGAGGAAAAAGGCAAGTATTAGAAGCCACCTATAATATTTTGGTTGTTTTTTTATTTTCAATCAAAAATTATAAATTGAAGCTTCCTAAATTGGAGACAAAGTAGTTAAGGGAAGTTTTGTAGCAAGCTAAAATGAGTTATAATGACTTCCATCCATTACTTTTTATATTGTAAGGGTAAGCCAAAGTGGGGTTGTGTTTAGCGCAGTTTTTAATTGGAAGTACTTTTGAATTTTTACTAATTATTTTGAGAGAGAAAAAGTAGGTATTGGAAGCTATTTCTATAGCATTTTGATTGCTTTTTTGACTTCTAATTAGAACTTTTAAATTTGAGCTTCCTAAATTAGAAAAAAAGTAAAATTGATAGAGGATTTTTGACTTTTATTACTTCTTAAAATTAGTTACGATCACTTCCATCTATCATTCTTTTATGTTGTAAGAGGAATCTAAATGTGGCATCCAGCTGAAAGCTATGCCAAACATGCCCTAACTAAAAGTGGCTTCTAATCAAAAGTGATTAGTCGGTAGGAATATAGATTTAGGTGGAATTAGGCTTTTTGAAAAGATAATTGAATAAATTGAAATTTTGATAAGACATGCTTTTGATAATTAAGTCATTTAGGAGATAATAGGTCATATTTAGATGGACATCTATTCTGACAAAATCTGCTTAAGTCCTAATCCAAGTTTGAATTGATGTCAAGAGGGAAAGTCCAAATTCATGTTTAGCTATTACCTATCATGACTTGGAAGCACAATTGATATCATTTAAAGCTAAATTCACTATAGATAAATTTTGACTTCATCCATGATTTCTTTGGTTTACATATTAATTCTGTCAGAGAGATATTTTACACTTTTTTTTTAAAGTCCAGACTCGTGTGAGTGCTTGCTGCACGGGAAAAGTTCCCTAACTTTTTAGCTCCATGAGAGCAAGATAATGCAAGAGGAGCTCAAGAATGTGTAGAGCAAGGCCAAGCAACCTAGGACCTTGACCCTGAGAAGAATACTTCAGTTGGAAGGTAGACAAATGACAAACCTGCCGATGATTACTCTGTAAGTTTACATTCTTTGTCTATTTTATAGTTCTTCTAAACCATGATAAGTAATGAGGAACTTTGATTTTGAAGTTTGATGTTAGATTCGGTCAACTGATGGTAAGCAGTCGATTGAATTGTTCTCGAGTTTAGCAGGAGTGTAGAGCAACAGTGTTGATCGATCCCTTGCACACAATGGACCATTTTAGCTAAAAACCTTATATTGATTTTATTTAGTCCCCAGCTATTCCAGTTAGTTAATTATTTTGATATTATTTTATGACTTGGAATATGATTATACATATGTATTATGCTGAGTTTTTATGAGAATTATTTATCATGATACAGTCTGCACCCTAATGCTTCTACATCGCAGACTTGAAAGAGCAGTGGAAAGTAAAATTGTTGTTTTTTAATTGTTTTTAAGTCGGATCTCACATGGACACACATCCATACAACTTCTGATCTTCGATTACATGATCTAAAGAGATTTAAATAATTAAAACGAAGTATTAGACTCTGCCCATTAAGATTTTTTCTTTACTGTTTATAGGGACTTGAACTTGACTTTTGATTTTTCAAAATTGTTTTGATCATTGGATCATCCGATGGGCTATATAGATAGGTGGGGCATGTCAGGTCTGACATAAAAAAATTGACAACAAAATTTTCTTTTGAGAAACACTTATTGGAATGCAAGTTGAATCATCCTATAATATAAAATGTCACCGATCCACATAAGAAGCAGCACACGGGCAAAGTAGCTTTTCAAAGGTGGGGAATGATGAGTACTTAATTCCCATGCGGGGTTCTTAGCATGATAAGTATACGTAAACGTGACAACTATTTCATGATTGTGATTAGGTTCATGAAATATTTGTCATGTTTAAAAATATTTTCTTTAAGCATGAGAAATATTTTTCGACATGACAAATATTTCGTAGGTACTCATGAAGTATTCGTCATGCCTGTCACGTTTAGAATCTTGCATACACATTAAACACTAGTCATACACCACTTTTGGAAAAACTACTGTACCCATGCACTACAACTCATGTAGACCAATGACGTCCTACATTATATGATGACTCAGTTTGCTGCAATGTTTTACATTGCAACAAGTATTTCTCTTCTCTTTTATATTGCAGCAAGTATTACTTATAAGAAAGCCTCCCACAACTGTACACGCTTGGTTTTCATGGGCTAAAGTCCTAAATAATTTTTAGGGTTCAATATGATGAGTAATACTTGTTGTAATGCCTTCTATTATTGCAATGCGAGGCAATGTAGTAGGTAAAACAAATTTTTTTATTTTTTATTTTTTTAAGGTTGGGCCTCATATCCTATATAGGTCAATCTACAATCGGATGATTCAAAAAATTCTAAAAAATAATAACTCCAATGAACAGTAATAATATCTTTAATGGACGAGCCAAATAATAATATATATATATATATTTTTTATTCATCCAATGTATGTACGCATAGGAATGTGGGGCCTGATATTTAGAAAATTTTAAAACTAAAAAAATTCTTTACCCACTTGCCCTACAGCGGCAAGTATTACTCCAATACAAAGTCTTGACGGGTATTCGATTTAAATCCCCTTTCCGAATCCATTTCCGATTATAAAGCTATTAAAGGACGTCTTTCGCGACTTCAGATATTTGGTATCGGAAACGGAAACGCGCCTTCCCGTCGCCTACAGTCTTCTCCACCCCTCCTCTTCCTCACGTTCCCGCGGAAGGAAAGGAGGACCTAGCTGCCGGGGGTCTCCCTACCATCGCTCCCAGCGCGGCCGCCGGCTGCCTCATCCCAGCGCCGCCGCTGGTCCAGCCGCCGGCCTCTTGCCGCCGACGCCTCTTTCTCTCTCCTTCACGCCTTCTTCTTCTTCACGATTGTAGACGAAAAGGGAGGAAGAGAGAAACCCCGCCTCCGGTCACCCTGCCGCCGCCACCGGCCTCCTTTCGTTCTCCTGCCACGGCTGCCCCCGCAGCAGCAGCAACACCAACAGCACCGCCGGCATTGACCTCGCCCTCGCCTAGACCGCCACCGTTAAAAGGCGCTAGCTTCTGCCGCACCTGCAGCGTCACCGCCGCTGTCGCACGTCCTCGGAGACCTCCGGTGAGTCCTTTTGCACCTCGTCTTCAATAACCCGCAGGACCCAGGATGAAATCTGGCCTTGATACCATATGTTGTGATCGGCACCCACGGGGACGAAAGGAGAACCCAACAACCCCCCTTTTCCCAGTCGGACTCTAACACCCTATCCAAGTCCCCGGACTCCACCCATGGCCACTCCGGGTTCCACTACCTGCCGATGCCAAGTCCGAGTCCACCTCATATTCAAAACCTTTGATTTACTAAAGTTGTTCAAATATATATATATATATAACTTGCATTCTGCTGTTCACTACTTTGCACTTTGTTAGTTAAAAACTATATCGATTTTTACTTGTTGCTTAGCAGGTATACGAGACAGTTGAATCCATATCTCAGAGACGATGAACAGTACATGTCCACCTCTCCCTTCTTCAGTTGTTGGTGATGGTGGTGCTAGTTGGCGACAGAAAGCATTAAAACGTGCACAAGAGCAAGCAGTTAGAGAAGGGCGGGAGGTGTGCTACCTTTCCTCTTATGCATAGCTAAAATTGAAGATTACATGTTTGTTACTTTAACTTAATTTTTACTGGTTGTGGAAGAGCGCTTGGGTTCCTTGGGTCAACTAGCTGCATCTGTGGTTTCTCACAGAGCTGCCAAGGCCATCAAATCTGGCATATTCAGTTGGCTTCATCTATTACAGTTATAAAAATCTATTTCTTGTGTCATAATGCTGAAAGTATAAGGTTTATTTTGATATACATTATGGTGCACACACAAAAAAAAAAGCATTTTGTGATGTACAGTATACCTATAAATATAATTTTTGTGATGTACAGTTTAGTTCTCAGTTTGCATATCACCTGAGAGGCTGAGAGATTTATCAGCTGCATTGCCTTAGTTTGCAGTTTGCGTATCACTTGAGAGGTTCATCAGCTGCATTGCCCTATAGTTCTCAGTTTGCATATCACCTGAGAGGTTTATTCGCTGCCTCCAGTGGTCCTTTTGGGTAGGCAAGAGCCTGTCACTGGGGGGTTTGATCCCCATATCCTCAGAAAAGAGAAAAGGGCTATGCCCTAGTCGAGCTTAAGTCCACCACCCGTGGCCTTGGCTTGATCAAGCTGTTGGGCATGACTAAGGTACGCTAAAATTTGTTGGCCAAGCGCAATACATTTGGTCATGTCTTCTGGCTACTAGTGATAGCAAAAGAAATTGGGGATAGGACATTTCTGCCCCTTAGATTCCAAGATGGAGAAGGTTAGAGTTGTCACTGCGGAACAAAGGAAGAGAAAAAATGTAAGAAAGTGGGGAGAAAAGCCATCCCCCAACTGTTGGCAGTCAACGATGGCAAGGGGTCTGCTGTTTATTGACTGTCAAAAATGGCCATCCGGGCTCCATTTGAAGAAGGTCTTTTTATAATCTATGAATGGTACTGTGTAAATATATGTTGGCAACCATGATGGCAAGGAAATGTTTTAGAGTCTATGTCTGTAGGTTAAGGGCAAGAAATGAAGAAGAGTTACTGACCTGGTTCAACCCATTTTGTGTACTCTGTGTCTATCAGAATAAAAGTTATAAACTGCCAAGTTGAGGCTGTGCAGGGAAATCTTGACAATGACATCTCAACCCTACACCAAGTGGTCAAGAAAGTGACAGATTGTAAATCTGTTGATGCTTTTCTACATAAATTTTAAACCTTGCAAGGCATGTAATCCGAGTTAGCTCAAACCATAGAAGCTTCTTCTATAGAATGAATCTATGTCTGTGCTATTAGCTTGATATTGAGATGGATAGATAGATAGGTTAATTGATGACTGACCAGTTGTTTGCTATTAGCTTCAGTATCTTACTTTTCCTGATTTCTTTCCTTGCCCTTCTATGATTAGTTTCAACATTTTCATCTTTTACTGACGTCTTTTTTTGTCCCTTTCCAGAAGGAGGTGGAGTCTATGACTGATATCCAAGTCTCACAGGCTATTAATAAAAAAGCTGGGGGAGTCTCAAGCAGGTATTTCACTCATTGCTAATATCACATAATTACATTATTTCTGAAAGAATAATACACATTCTTGCCTTATACTGTACATTTAGTAATACCATTTACTTAAGTTCTCTAGTGTCAGTGGCGTGACAGCATCCATGGACATGGATGATCGTGCTGGCTTTGTTGTTGAGCTTCTATTTTATTGGTTGCACTTCCATAACTTTTTTGGTGGAGGATTGTTTGTTCCGTGGAAAATGAGCATAAGTTGTTTTCATGATCATTTGGCAACATTCTTGTTTTGGTGAAGATATAAAATATATGAGCCTCAACATACTTGATATTTTTGTATGCTTTTCTAGTTATTATAGAAAAATGCAGCTGCACGTGAAATTTTGTAGGAATGATAGTAAAGAAGGCAGTTTTCTTGTAGCTAGTTGATAACGTGTCTAACTGTCTACTACTTGGGGACAAAATTTTCTGTTACTTGTCCACTGAATCATACATTCCTTTGGATTTTGTTTCATCTGATGGAGTCTTTGACTTATGTAACACTCTGCTTTTCTTATCACAAGGGGAGTGCCCAGTGGACTGAAGAAAGGGGAAGACCATGTTGGTCGTAATTTGGCCGAAAAGATCATTCAGAAGAGACAATACGACATATCTGGCCTAGCAGATGACGACTATGATGTTGACGAGGCTCCAATTAGAAAGTGGAAGAAGAGAAGGGATGCAGTAGGCGAGAACAGGCGTATCTTGACCACGCAGGATCGTTGTCAGTTCTGTTTGGGAAACCCAACATGGCCGAGACATCTTGTGATCTTAGTTGGAAATTTGACATACATGATGCTTCCACAGTCGCGGCCTGTGGTGAAAGGCCATTGTTGCATTCTGCCTTTTCAGGTTAGCTAGCCCAGGCCCATCTTTTGTTCGCATGTTCTGTTAATTGTTTCTGTACCATTTTACCTTACATAGGTCTTCTTTCGTAGTTTCTCTGAGTTTCATAGAATGTTTATTGACGAGTTTTTCTTGTAAATCAGACATTTAGTAGGCTAATGCTTCATGGACAAATGACTTTCATTGTTATTTGCAATTTATGATTCCTTATCTTTTCTCCTTAAGATTTCAATTTTGTTTTTTGATCCAAAAACTGAAAAGATACTAACCACTTATGTCATTTCACTCGCAGCATGAGCCTAGCACCAGAGCTCTAGATGATGATGTGTGGGGAGAGATTCGCAACTTCAAGAAGTGCCTTATAAAGATGTTTGCTGAGCAAGACAAGGATGTTGTTTTCCTTGAAATGGTAATAGGTCTATCAAGACAGTGCCATCATTGCTTAGTGGATTGTATTCCTTTACTGCGTGAGCTCGCAAAACAGGCACCTCTCTACTTTAGAAAGGTATGGAACGAACACAGAACAATATTTAAAATATTAATTCCTTTCCAGGCTTCATTTTAACTAGCTGCTTCATTATGATGGGGGATGCTTTTTTTCCATCATCATGTTTTCTTTAAATGGTCTTGTAGCTTTTCAAAACAGCTTATGTGATTGATGCTAATTCCAGCTTCACTCTCATTTGTTTGTCATGGACATGAAAGAGACAGTGTGTATTTGGACAGAAAAATAGTAAACAAATTCTCATTTTATTGTTTCTGCATTAGAGAAGGTAAACAAGGTTAGTTATCTTGAGAACTGGTCTAAAAATGTATCTGTGGTTGTTCATGTACTATTTTGATTGATAAATCTTCATGCAAAATGTAATTTATTATTATTATTATTTTCTTTTTGCATCCTGTGGTTCGATTTTACTTGAAAGTTATAGAGGCTTTTTTTATGGTTATCATTCTTGTACACCTGCAGGCAATTGATGATGCTGAAGATGAATGGAGTCAACATAATGCGAAGAGATTGATCGAGACAACAAGCGAGAAGGGTTTGAGGCGTTCAATTCCAAGAGACTTTCCGTATTTTCATGTGGAATTCGGTCTGGACAAGGGATTCGCGCATGTGATTGAAGACGAGGGAAAGTTTAAGAGTAGCCTGGGCTTGAATGTCATCAGAGGCATGCTCTCTCCCAGTGGAAGACATGTACCACAGGCAAAGAAACGAACCAATAGAGAAACAGAAGTTAGCCGCGGCAAACTTTGCACAGGAATGGGAACCCTTTGATTGGACAAAGTTGCTCGGCTAGTTTAGGTTGCATTCTGTAGTGCATATGCATAGCTTTACTTTGAAGTGTACATGTGTCTCGATCAATAGCACCTGTACTTAAGATTTCTAGTCTAATGAAACCCTTTCATTCCTTTTTTTCCTGTTGGCTAGGCATTTGGTTTTAGTGATCTGTACTTGCTCATGCAAACTGGTTTGAGGGCTTAAGCTTATGCTTATGCTAGTAATCTGTACTTGTTCATATTTGGGTATGACCCTACAGTGGTGGGTCATAGAAACTGGTTTGAACAGTTTTTATTGTTGTATGCCTTTTCATGTTTCCCAGGACCCTGCAGTGGTGGGAGCCTCACGCACTGGATACGTCCACATTCCTTTTCACACTCCATGCAAACTGCTTCTTTTTCGGCAGTTCATATTTTGGGTATTTCAATCGCACAAACCTGACGGTGTACAGTGAGGATCCGAGTTCATGGAAGGCCCTGTGATTTCAGGGGACCTGGACTGTGGAGGCTCATGGCACGGTGGGGGACACTGCCAACTGGCTTTACGGCAAGGCGCCATGTTGCGAATGTTTTAGCACATTTACATCCTTAATTCAGAAACCTGCCAACCCTGGCCAATTTGAATGTGATGGGTAGCTGTAACTGTAATGAAAGGAGGGTGTCAATTGGGCTGGGCCATCCTACAGACCCAGTTGGCCGGGCCCAGGTTTAACAGGGCCTGGGCCTAAGTAAGGGGCCTGGCGTGGTGGTGAAAAGGGCCGGGCTTAGCCTTTGGTCAGCCCAGCCTGGCCCGGGCCTGGTGTAATGAAAGGAGTAGGTCTTGCCTAACCCAGCCTGCCACTTTAAAGGACTGAATCTAAGCTGTGAAGGCCCAAACTTAGGATTGGATATTTGCCCATCACCCTAACCCCTGTAAGAAAGACTTGCTGCCCTGGAGTCGAGTGAAGTCCAGCACTGCCGATCATCTTGATCAAATGGCTGCACTCATGCCCACACGTGTATGGCACCCATATGGGTGTGCTTTATTTTTATTTTTTTTCTTTTTTCTTTTCTTAGGCCGTCCGATCAAAGATGGACAGTAAGTTTGAGTTTGAGTTGGTCCCGAATTCACCATATTGTGTTTTTTTTAAAATTTTTTTTTGCACGTCCTAAATACTGATGGATCAAAAAATAATTCAACTGCTTTAATGTACGTGAATTTATAATGTCCCTCAGTGTTTCTTAACCCTTACATACGCAAACATACCAAACGCCTCAACATTCTTCCTACAAGACAAAATGCCACCCACGCCCCAGCTACATGACACACGGTCCATCGTCCCCCCGCATCCAGCCAGCCTCACCTCAACCTAACTCAATGAGATTTTCTGTTGCTCTATTAGATTACAAACAATGTTCTTATGGAGTTGCTTATTTTCAATGTAAAATTCTGAAATTTGTCAATTTTAAAATCAGTCAATTTTCATAGTTTTAAAATTAAAAAGTACTTTGCTTGCATATTTATAGTTATTTTTCATAGTTTTAAAATAAAAAAGTACTTTGTTTGGATATGTACAAAACATATGATATAAATTCTTTGGTGTTGGTTTATCGTGGCCTTTTCCTGGAAATTAAAATAAGGGAATGCACCTCCAGTTAGACAGAGAAAGATCCAACAGGATTTTATCTTATATTATTTTACGTTAAATTAAACATCTGAAATAGTGTAAACCGAATTTTTAAATTATGCTGTGTTTATATTGATACAAACAAACCCCCATATCAAAACTTGTATTTTAAACCAATGAGGTACTAATAATATATCCATGCTATGTGGTGCTCAACCTCCCAACCTCGACACTCCCTTTCTCTGGCTACGTCCCTCCTCCCCAACCTCAGCTCCGGTCACCAACTGCCTTCCCCCTTCCCTTCTCTTTCCCTGTGATGTGATCTATTTTGACGAGCTGACTGCAGTGTCAGATTGGGCCTAGACCCTCAGCCTCTCTTCTTTTATTGTAGAGCGAATTAGACTATTTTACATTTTTTTCATCTTGACACCAATGTTCATAAAATATTCTTAGCTCTTAGATGATTGTTAATCAAAGGGACTTACTACTAAGAAATATGAAGCTTTAAAGAATTAATATCTAAATATGCCGGATGCACAGACTTTACTCACATGTACAGACTTGTTCATAATTCATTATATTTACATAAATCAAAATCTAAAATTTGTACTCCTCAATTTGTTTTTAAAAAGAAGATCCTAGCTATAAGCCTGGGTCAAAAACATAGTTTTTCTGCGTATTCCACTGGATTTGATCCTCTATCTTATGGACTAAATTTTCCGAGTCTGTACAAGATCTTGATCCGCTCTATCGTATTTGGTTTTATTGCATGGACCTGTGATTAGAGTTGTGGCAAGATTTATGCTGGGTTTAGCCAAACTCAAACTTAAGTCTACTAAGAAGAGTCAGACTCAAACGCAACCTAACAATACAAGACTAGCGTCCATGTATTGTTTATTTGTCACACAACAATACCAAATTAGAGAACAATTGAATATATGTAAAAATAAGGTTAATTACATATATACCCCTATCACATAATTAATTACACTTTTGCCTCTTTTACTTTTGCCTTATATTAATAACCCTACTGAATGAAAATTCTTTCAAAACTGGCCCTGCAGTTAACTTCCCAAAAAGATTCCATTTCAACTATTAAATTTAATGTTTAGACTAAAATGCCCCTACAAAAAGATGTTTTTTTATTGGCATATTGTGCCAAAGAGAGATATGAAAAAAAGACAGAAAGAGATTGGAGCAAAGAATAGGGACACCTTTTGTAACTTTGATTAAAAGTTAACTAGAGTTAAATAAGAGATATTTAACAGAATACTAACTAATGGCAACAACAAGGACACTCTTGCAACTATTTACATGCAACGGATGATTAATAATAGGGCAAGAATAAGATGGATCAAAGTGTAATTACATTTATAACACAATTATATATATAATTAACCCAAAAAAATATCATCATTTTTTTTCAAAAAATAATACATAAAAAAATCTGTAAGTTCAACCAGCAAATCCTAACTTAGATAAGATATGACATTCTACTTTTACAGTTTGCAAAAATACAAGATACATAAATGATTTTAATCCAAGAATAAAAAGTAGTAGAAGGGTATGTTAACAAAATAAAAATTTAAAAAATAGCACATACTTCAACCAACTTCTTCGATCATAATTCATTTCTACCAAACATCTGATTACAACATTCAACAATGGTATTATGCATTCATCGTTCGCATCCTACTCATCTTTTGAATCAAGGGCATTCACTGTTCAAGTTGAGAAAGCATCGAGGGACTTTGATGCAAAAAAATTTATTTATCTACTTGACATGGATGTACTTGATTGACTTAGACATAAAAAAGTAAGAGTAACTGTAGTAGGTAAATTTATAAATAAGTTTTCGCTTTAAGCTTCTCCCCTTAACAAGGTAAGAAAATTGAAAAAAACTTTCCGATCATACTAGCGCTGTTCGTACATTTCCCTTCTTTCTTTTTGTTCTTTAATTTGATCAGATGGCTCATCCATGGCCGCACACGGGAAGATATGATGTGGGGTCTAAAGAGATTAGCCAAGTTCTTTTCTTTTATTGTCTATTTTATACCTTTTGTCCATCCCTAGTTCGTCTCCGTTATTTGTCAAAAGTTTACTTTTTACAGTATTTACGAAGACGTTTACATTCTAATTTTCATGATTCAATAATACTCATTATATCATTATCAAGATTTAAGCCTGGTTTACATTATCCGATTGTCATAATTCACAATGCAAACAAATACATTTGTTTTGCAATGATTTTTTGTAATTGACTAACTACATACTATTTTTTGAAAAAATCAAATATGATGACAGATGATCGAGTGGATCAGATGTTCACATTTTACTATACTAAAACTTTTAGTAAAAGATAAATGTATTGATAAGATGGGTGCGAATATCAAGACAAACTATGTAAATATTACTATGAAGATAAAGTTTATTTGATTTACTACACAAATTGCATTTATATATGGGGTAATTTCATACAAACCCTCCTTATATGTGAAATATTAGATATTCTCTCTTATTTTCACAGTGACATGATCGTTCCTTTGACCTAAGACAACAAATATATCTTGTCGATGGATTTTTGAATTTTGACCTTGACTTAAATATCTTTGGTCATAGAATCTTAATCAGTGAAGTGATCAGATACAGTGGAATAACTTCGAAGGTGATCGTGTGGTCAATAAATGATTATTTGCTTTCGGTAACGAGAGAGAGATAATACTCTTGGGAATGATGCCCAGGGGTCACCAGCCAGAGTAAGATAACACATTAGAAAAGTGTTTTCTGATGATGTTTTGCAGCATTTGATCTAAGTAAGTGAAATAATTAGGTTTTGAAAGTTAATCATGTTCTAAGTTCACCTAAGAGCATTGGTACGAGCGAATGATTATAGCTACATAGTAACTGTTAATAGAAATGTTCCTTGCACAAGTTGATGAACTCCATTGCCTTCCTAGATCATGCGGTGATGCTTAGCACCTAACTTGATTGGAAGTTCAATCGATTATCATGAGATAATAAATCGATTAAATAATAATTTAATATGTGATATTAAATTAATTACTTTAAGAAATAAGGAATTACTGGACTGACATTTGGGCCTAAAAGGTCACACGCATAAAGATTCTCAATTGACAGTAGTTAAGTGAGATTTATATTAATTTAAGGACTTTCATAAAAAGTCGCCTTAATTACATAAATAATAGTAAGGAAGGAACCTTAGGCCAAGCTCCAGCATTTCCCAGTGTGCTGGCCATCCCCCCTGTCCCTCTCCTGGGTGCCCCCTTCGAACATGACGCTCCCTTCTCTCTCTCCTTCACTGCTATGTTTCTCGACTGTCGGGAACTTTGTCCGCATGCCGTGGGCACTGTCGCAAAGAATAAATATCAATGGATGTGCCAAACCTATTGAGGGATCAATGATGAGCCATTAATTGGAGAATTACATCGATACCACTGGCGGCTGAGCACTTGTGCAACTAGCAGCATAGCTCCTCTAGAACCAAACGAATGTGGATCTAAATCACTGCAAGATGATTTTCGATCACTGGTTCTTGTTCTCCTCATTAAATGGATTAGGAAAGATGTGGATTTAAGTTTTATATTCTACTGCATTTTAGTTTTTATTATTCCCCATTCTCCTTGCCGGATCCTTACAATGGTATTGAGCCAGGGTATCACTTTGATCCATTTTGATCGTCTGAAATTATAGATTAATTCCATGTGTAACGATTCGATCATTTCATTAATTGAGGCTCATGGTGATTAATCGAGGTCGCAAAATCCCAAATTTCTTGCAGAAATGGTTTGTAAAGGTTCCTTTTTTCTCTACATTACTCAGAGGAATTAGGGGCTACCGCCGATCACCCTAGCCTTGTTGACTGTGTCGACAATGACCATCGGCCGTAGTTGACAACCAAAGGGGTGGCTGAGGGTCGGCGACACCACCCCCCTATCCTCTTCTTGTCCCCTCATGAGATGAGGGTAAGGAAGGAAAGAGAGGGGGCGAGGGTCACTAGGCATTGTCGATTGTTCCTGCGACGTCTGCTTGCCCTTGCCGCATCATCAGGGATGGCAGGGAGGGGTTGGCGGTGCCACCCCTCCTCCTTGCCTGCCACCCTCATCGGATGAGGGTGTGAGGAGGGAGGGTAGGGTGGCGGCGGCTAGAGCTTCTGCCCCAGTTGGGCCGCGCCCAATTGGCTAGGCTAGTATAGGCTGGCTTGAGCTGGACCGACCCTTGGGCTTGGTCTGGCCCGAGCTAGGGGCCGGGGCGGAGCCTAATCGGCATGGGTCAGCTCAATTGGGTCCCACCCGAAGGCCCATTAAATAAAATAATTTGTTTACATTGTTTTTATTTAATGCGACTAACGTGAGTTATTTTCTGGGAGTCCTCAACAATAGTTGTTAATGGATTAATTATTAATCTATAGGTTAGGTTAATTATATTTAGGAAAATTCTAACCTGGTATGAAATTTTTCTAGAATATATTTCAGTTGTATTAATGCGCATGTTGATGTGTGTTACTACTTTTGAATATAGATTTAAAAGTATGTTTATAATTTGCTTTTTTTTTTTAAATATTAAATAATCCAATTTTGATTAGATCTCTAGTTTTATAAGAATCAAATTATGCTATTTTCGAAAATTTAACCCTCATTGTATATGCAATATGATGGGTGGTTGTGATTAAAAGTTAATTTGGTAGTCATGAGCATGCACTTAAAATTTTCATGTCATATGATAGTATGAATGTAGTTATGGAGGTATGATGACATTTAATTAATTGTTAATTATTGAAGCCTACGTGCCTCTCTCACTCTCTACACTCCAATGTACCCCTACCTCCTTCTTATGATGTACTCGCGATAAAGCTTTCTCATTACAAATATATTTGATATGATATTGTTCAATTATTTGTAGTTGAACCTGCTGGTTGAGGAAGAGCGCGGACGATCCATACAGAAAGACTCTAGGAGATGTGATCACTTGTATGTGTGTTTGTTTGCTGAATTTTAATATAAGTGTTATATTAACTAATTTGGTAATAAATTATAAATCTTTAATTTGGTCACCAAAACCTAAACATATGTACGTTGATGCATGTTAGTTTATTTTGATTATGAATCAAAAATATTAATTTAGGTATAGTAAATATTTTAAATATATTTTAATATATTTAAAATATTTATTTACTATCACTTGGGATGAGACCAAGATGAAAATTTAATAAAATCCCTCATTTGTTAAAATTTTAAACCGTAGCGCTGGTTATTGAGAATGTACCATGTGATCCTTCATCGTTATATAGTTTTAGGATTTAAATCAACTTGGGCAGATTTATTGTGCTATCTACAGGACCTGTCGGATTCTGATAATAAATTAAGATTATGACATACTGATGTCTTAAACAGAATAGAGGAACGATGTAATCTTGTTGTGCTATCCATAAAGATTACATCTAAATCTATACTCATCAAGTAACGATAATATAACTTAGACTAGACTGAGAATTCTAACCAACCAACACACTCTTTTATTAATCAAACAAACTTAGGAAAGCTGGTGCTCATGGAAGAAGGATTGTTATCAATAGGGAGGTCTTCCAGGAGGTGGGAGGAGACTCGTGTTGGTTCCTGCCTTCCTGGTTGTTGGTATCCGTATAAAAGGGTTTGTCGGTTTCTTTTTCGGGTTGTTGGTATCAGTGTAAGAGGGATTTTCATTAAAAGGTGGGCATAGATTAAGTTAATCTTGATTAATTTGTAATTATGCTGTTCTTTACTTAATATGGCAAAAACTTACTTAGGAATCAATGTTAGCATCATAAATTCTCGATGTATAATTTTTTTTAATTTCCTTCGCTCTGTCCCAATCATAAATGACCGCCATTTAACTCCATTTCAAGGGACCGACTAGTTCCCCGACATAACTCAAATGGTGCAGCCATATTGTAAGCGATGGATCAACTATTTTCAACTGTCATGAATTTTTTAAATTATTCTCAAATTTAATAACCTCTTACATGAACTTCAACCTATATTCTTTATAATTAATCTAAAAAAAGTATGAATAGTGTTTCAAAAATTATGAAATTGATTCCACACTTACTGCAAGAAAAATCTACTTTTGGGGGCAGACGACTAGGGATGACTATGAAATGTCGTCCCACATAATTTTTCTTATGAGATAATTAAATATATCTGTCCCAAACAACATTATTTGCGACAACCACAATCAATCGTCCCAAATATCTAGTATTCCATACAGGCATCTCAAATTTAAACCTTTTTGAGATAGACGAATATAGTTGTCTCAAAAAACATTTTATTTGAGACGATTAATATCTGGCGCAAAATCACGATCTTTAAATTGACAACAAAAAAATTCCATTATTTGTGACAATTAAGAATAATTGTCTAAAAAATCCAAATAAAAAATATTTTAAAAATTTTGAATTATTTGCATCTGTTAAACACTAGAGCCATGCGTGAATCCAACTCTTTTGAATTGGTCCTATTGGGTCGGAGATTCGTCTGATCTGAATCGGGCAGCTAGAATCCTTTCAAATCACAGAGATCTCCCCACCGCTCCGGCAAGACAGACATTAGGTCAGAAGAGACCCCAGTTCCGATCCGGGAGAATCCCCTCCGAAGCCTAAGTCAGGACACAGGAGAGAGCAAAGTCACCAGTAGTGTAGTTTAAAGCTTAGGACGTACTTTCTGAGGTTATCGGTAGCTTCCCTTTATAGAAATAGGTTGAAGGTAATTGGAGAGTCCGCAAGGAAGACGTATAGAGTAGGTTTGATCCCGTCCCCGGGCGGGGTAGGATTCTGGCTTTCTTATCTGGTGCTGATTTTCCTTATTAACAGATTGGAGAAGGATTCAGAAAGGACTTTCTTTGATCGGAAGTCACCCCATGTCATGCAAGACGTCAGGGTCTGTTTTGGATTCAAGGGCCTTCAGCGAGAACCTGTTCACATGGGCTAGAAGGACCCACTGGAACTTGATAGGAATGTTGGGCGCCTCTCTTATCGGACCGGCCCACTTAGTATATGGGCCAGACTGAATTGGACCCTCTTAGACCCATTTAACTCTCAACCCAAAATAGTTTAATTTAGGATTTAGGTTTTAAGGTTTATGATTTAATAATTTAATTTAAGTTGAGAAACCCATGTCTGTGATGGACCAAAAATCATCTAAGAAGCCCACCAATCTGATTGGTCCACAACCATTGGAATTGGCCAATCACAAAGCATAAGAACAAGAGGGGTAAAGACCTTAATTTATAGAATAGTTTTACTTATTGCACTGCAACAAGTTGACATGGAATGAGTTTCTCAGCCCCATTCTGTCATTTAGAATGCGCACATGAGGATTCTCCTCCTACATAACTGCATCCTGACGTTAGTAAAATAAAAAATAAAGAAAAATTTACTCACAGACTGTACTTCTCAAGCGCATCATGAAGTGCTCAGGAGAATCTTAACGCCCTCGAGTGCATCATGGCACTTTCCAGTGCATGAGTGCACTGGACTCATGTACTAGAGAACATTTTGAAGCGCTCCAAGGGATACGTCCTGAAGTGCTCAAGAACATCCTGACGCTCTCGAGCGCATTAGGACACTATCTATGGATGAGTGCTCTCAAATGCCTCAAGATGCGCTTGAAATCACATACAAAAGAATTTTTTACTTTTTATTTTTTTGACTGACGTCAAAATATATTTATGCAGGAGACAGCTTCATGTGCACGCTCCAGATGACTGAATAGGACCAGGAAGACTCATTTCATATCAACTTATTACGGTGCAATAAATAAAACTCTCTATAGAAAAACTGAAGCATATGGGTAGCCGACGAGGTACTAAGAAGTCCCCAACACACCTACTTGCGGCCCCAGGCAGCGGGCCGTGCGCGGAGAGTCGGAGATTGGTTGGATATCGGATTATACAAAATGGATTTGGTGCCTTATAACCTTCCCAAGAGAGTAATGGGTGTTCGCTTAGTCCCAATGAGTTGTGCGGTGAGTTATCGCGTGGGCCCATAGTTCATGGGTTAGATTAAGTAAATTATTTTGGCACGAGCCAAACTCGGGCTCGGCTCATTTATGTGAACGACCTATCATGTAGACTCAAGTACAAATTCCTGTTAACTTTATCTCTCATCTCCCTTCCTTAGATGGTACCCATTTTTTATTTCCCTGCAATTAAAAAGATACCCGACTTTTACATTTTTTACCCCCAAAAGCATATCACCGAGATGTTGCTTCTTTTTCCCTACCTCCAATTAGCAAAAAAGGTATTTTACCCCAAAAACGTTCAAGTCTACATTTCCATCACCAACACGGCTCCCATCCTCCCAGTCTATTTCTCTCTTGTCATGTAGGAATCACCGTGGATCAGAAACCGAGACACCTTGGGACATTTGAAAACACTTGAGGCCTGTCGGGACTTAAAGCCTCTCCCAAACGTGTTACCAAACGCAACCTCAGGCTCGTTTAGGCAATGAGCCGAGCCATCCCAAATAGGTCGGCTCATTTGCCAGCCCTAGGCGTCCCAAAAGTTGACATCTTTTGGGACAACTCATTAGTTTTTGCGACATATATGAGGTGACTTTCTGGGACAACTATGGCAAATAATATATAATGACATATATTAATTACAAGTTAGCCGTCATTATTAGGGAACTAGTCCTGAAAGTGAAAATGCTTTTATGACAATTTTTTTCTTTTTGTGACAAAAATCATGGGTATTTTTTGGGACGCTCTCTTAGTCGTCTAAAAAAAACTATAATATTGAAAATTTAATGTATTTAGCATAATTAGTGATGGCATAAAATTAAATCGACATAACTAATGAGTTTATTGATGAATAAATAATATTTTTGTTTAAATAAATATTGTTAGATAATTAATTTTTGACATAGTACTTGTCTATCAACATTTCGATATGACTTTTAATGATTTATGTTTCAAATTTGCAAATCGTTAGTTTTTCACAGTTATTTTCGTAGTTACAGTCATCAACATAGTTACAATGATCAACATTTAGATATGAGTATTCAACGATTTATGTTTTAAGTTTTATAACTATAATAATAAAAATGAAAACATAGGGCTATGTGGATTTTGTTGAGTTATAACCTTTTTATTAAAATAAATCATCTAAATAAATAAAAATTAACATAAAACTATAATAATAAAAATAAAACATAGGGCTATGTGGATTTTGTTGAGTTATAACCTTTTTATTAAAATAAAATATCTAAATAAATTAAAATTAACAAAATATACAATTGGTCCCTATATACATCTATATGTATACTATTAATGCTCCCCTCTCTCTCTCTCAAAGAGAAACCGCCCCCCACCCATATCCATCTCCATCCCCATCCAAGCCTAACCCAATTTGGAAGATCATATGGAACAAGAGCCTCAATGCCAGCTGCCGCCCAAACTAACCCGCTTCCTATGGGCATTGCATCAGACACTTTGCCTCTGAACTCAAGAAGGGCCCAATACAGTGATAGGGTGGATCCATTGTGCCCCATATGTGGCAAGGAGAGGGAGACTGTTTGTGCTAAGATGTGAATATGCTAAAATCACTGGGTTTACACCTAACTTATACATGATTGCATTAATTATACACCTATATTTTGACTTCTAGAAATCAGATTTGTATTGAGTTGGCTTGTAGTCTGATCTACACATTGAAATACTCCCTATGACTCTGTGCACTTATGCTTATTCGACCTATTTTGACTCTTATAAGACATGATTAATTTAGCCAATAATTTTGTAAGTAACATGTGATCTAGATAGTGCCATCTTAAAGTCCATTTCTTATATAAGCATCTTTATTAGATAGAAGTAGAACAACATATGAGTCCAAGGTAATAAATAAGAGTCTATGAAACTACGTTATAGTTTAGCATAGCAATGGGATATGTATGATCCACAGTTCCATAGTAGCTAATACCTAGTATTATTGGCTAAGTGCTTAGTATATGCATGTATGGTTATTTATGTTGTGGTAAAGATTTATGTCTTCTTATTGCAAATAAAATTTGTTAATTTGCCATATGAATTTATGCTAAATCATCATTTTAGACTATTATGATAGCCTTTGATCTAGTTTCCTTTTGATATCCATCATAATTAGCCATGTGAATAATGAACATGTGACATATGAATCTTTTAAGTAACCTATGATCATGATCAATGCCAAGTGAGCTTATTCAATCTGTGATATGATGTAAGATCCTGAAAATCAATTTTTGAGATTATGTTGCTCACAAGTTGGATCTATAAAATAAGATTTGATTTGTAGTTATACATATATGATCACTTATGAGAATATTTGTTAAATTTGACAAATTTGATATGCGGCACTTCCTTATGCACATTATAATTATATGATATGCTTTGTATATAAATTTATCATGTATTATATGTTGATCTTTATGAGATCTTATGACACATATGCTATGCATCATTTGAAATTTGCAAACCGTTTTATACATTAAGTCGTGCAATTATTTAGGGCTATGATGTCTAAGCTTTTATACTTACTAACTTGCAAACTTGAATTTTCAAGAGTGATGACTTATGAATCGGAACGTGAGGAATATGTTAAGTTGATATGGTGGCATTGTTGGTTATTTGAAGACTTTGGAGAATTAGTTTGATATTTTGTGTGTTTTTCATTAGTGGATTAATATATTATCATTTAGTTTGGATAAGTCTATAATTGAGAGATTTCGAGAGTTTGAGTATTTATTTTGGTACGTTATTCGAGAGAGATCTTCTAATATGATGTTTAATGTTGGATAATTTCTCGTGGCTTGAGTATTAGAATAGCATGTGATGGTTGGCATTTACTGTTTGTTTTCATGATGTGAATTTCTTGTGTTCTCATATTCAATAAATAGATGTTGTATTTCACCTTACTATATTCAAATTCTGCTGAAAGTTAGTTAACAATGAATCTGCAATTTGGAGGCATTCCAAAAAAAGGCCATAATAGATGATAATGAATGATCTTGAAAGTATCTTGGAAATATGGAGTTTATGAAGTCATTTTCACCCGTCTTGGATTCTTTACTAAATATATGAATAGATAATTTTTTTTTAATCTAGATACCATTGGACCACCAATATAATAGTAATGTTTGTTGTAGATTAATTTACATCATATATCTGCATGAATAAAAAGAATATATACGTTATATAAATTTAATTACTATTATTTATATTTAATATTTATCAGGCCTTTTGGACTTGGACTTGGACTTGACAAAACCTATGGGCAACTCATTTAAAGGTTGAAGTTAAAATTTTGATTCAAGTCTAGCATAGAAAATGAATTTAGCTCAATTTTAATACCCAAGATCACTTAACAAGAGTAGTGTTGGGTATCAAAGCTTGAGTACTCATTTATAGGTTAATCAATGATTAGTTAGTGTGGCAAAAGATCACACATGGGGATACAAAGGTGTAGAATTGAAGCTTTATCTTTATCCTCATCTTACAATAAAGCATCCATCCTTAATTTTATCTTTATCCTTGTTTTATTTGCATTGTCCTTGAGAATCATCTAAATATATATTTAAAAGCTAAATTATTAAATAACATCATAACTATGCACAAATTCTTTTCAACAACTCTCACCACTTTGTTTACAGACTAAGGAAAGAATAAGGCTCCTTATTCCCAAAATAAAGTTAATTCTCATTTGATTGGAAGAATTAGTTATTCTGCTCTAGAATTGCTTATTCTCGGAATTATGTGACTAAACAATTCTATCCTATACCTAGACCTAGGAATTTGGTATTTCACCTTGGATTCCGCCTTGTTGTCAAAGTGAAACATTCCTTATTATAGAATAAGCAATTCATAATAATTAATCCCCATCATAATCCATTTTACTATCAAAGTGGCGGAATTTCTACAATTCTGTGCTAAGTTGGGAGGGAGAGGGAGTATAGAAGAATGCTCATACTCCTGCGGTTTCTGTCTTTAGAAAGAAAGGGAGGAGTAACCTAGGAATCTTTGGAGGAAGAGACAATGAAGAAAAACAAAACTAGAGAATCACAAGGCAAATGAGATCTCGCTCAAGATTGCCATGGCTGCCATAAATTGAGGTGATAAAAGGTCGGGCAAATAGAGCAAATGGAGCCGGAGCTGATGAAGATAAACTAAAGTGCCTCTAGTCAATGCAAATCCACCATGATGCTTGCCATCATGAGAATCCCCTTTTGAGTCAAAGCTCAGTGATCTCCACATCCCATCCCAAGATGTTTCTCTAGGGGGAGGTCTCTCAATGCTGGGATTCTGAGGCTTTAGAATGGAAGTGCAGGAGATTTTAGAGTTCGTCTCCTCAAATAATAATCACCAATTAGGAGGTAATCATCTTTGATCAATGTTATCATAAAACATTTAAAACAAGTGAAAAAATTGGGTTATTTCTTTATCATTATGCCAAACAAAAGGCCAAGGATGACATCCTATTCCTATTTTTAAACTTTGCATTTATCCTATAAGCTTTGAGTAATTAGTACAAATAGTTTTAATTATCTTTTTCCATTTTCATTCTTAATCACTCTAATGCAGTTGAGGGGTGCTCAAAGATAGATCCCGAATGGAGTATCCGAGACCTAACTGAAGGGAGAGGATCCAGATGAGAGAGTTCTGACTAGCCTTCACATAGAACGCCCTCTACACACACAACACCCTCGATCTTATGATAGGCTCCTTCAACGCCCAAATCAGCACGTGGCAGAGGGAGAAAGGGATTAGAATAAGAAGGTTAAGATGAATGTTCTAGGTTAAAAAAGGTAATCCTTCCTTTTTATAAGGTAAAAGGTAGGTAGCTTCCTTTATGAGAATCATGTAGGATTATTTCCAAGTATGTTATGTCCCTTTCCTCTACTCTGCATCAGCTTTGGTGGTTCTTCCGACCAAAGGCTCACTTGTCCAGTGTGGCCTGGAACCATGGATAATCAACTTCCTCCAAGCTGGGGTCCATTATCGTGCCGGCCGCGGGGGCCCGTCTCTCGGATCCCTCACACACTCCATTACAATCTGCTATATCCATGCACTTCGACTTGATGCCTATTTGTAGCACATAAGAGAATCTTACCAATAGACCAAGATGCCTACAATGCTTGTCAATTGCTTTGATGAAACTAATTAAAAACATATGCATCAGATTTAAGAATTTTTGCATTTATACAACTGAAAAAATACCATATTTATATCTACACCGCTAACTCCCACATATTATTTTCAATATTCTTGAAATCTTAGAACTGTTGCGTCTATATCTTGCCGTCAAAGTGTTGTTAAATCAAACCAAAAGATTTGCATACACTTCTAAATTCAGTAGAATTTTACATATATACCCCTAATATTATCAAGATTTACAGAATCTTTTTGGCATATTCGGATGGAGTTCACTTTTAACAGACTTTTGAGAAAGGGGTATTTAAAACAATATGTGAGAGTTGCCTGAGTTGGGAGTAATACATATTTTAGGGGTACATATGCAAAAATCAATTGTATTTATCATTCTCCGTTTCCACTCCTAATCACACCCCTAAATTTGCTACATAATTTGTCAACTCGGACCGACTAGGTCCAAGTCCAACCCATACGAATCATGTCAATTTCTTTGAATCTCAAGACGATTAATATAACACAAGTCTAATTAACACATTCTTATATATAGAATTTTCACATAATCTTCTAATATTCTTTATAAGCCCCTACAATCTTCATATTTTCTTAAAAACCATACAATTTTTGAATCATCTTTACAAAGTCCCTCCAAAGGGGTCTTTTAGGAAGGGTTGAGGGGCCTTTTAAGTACCTTTCAAATAATTGTAGGGACTCACAAGGAATGATATAAAGATTACATGGGCCCATAAAAAAATACTAGAAGATTATAAAGACTAAAAAGTCAAAATTCCTACATGTGAATTAAGATTCTTAAGATTTGCACAGAATAGTAATAATTGGATTGACTGCAAATCAATACCACTTACTTCACTCTATGCTAGGGGTTTATGAAAACTCTTTATTCCTTGTGAAAGGAAAACATTTTCTTCTCGAATCAGAAATTATTCTGAGAAAGTATAACTTTCTCTAATTAGGGATTTTTAGGAAAAGTCAAATCTCTTGTGGGTGAATGTTAAATCCCAACCATTTGTTGACACGGCTGCACCCGCCTCCCACGGCTTTGTGAACAGCACAAGCTAAACCTCTGAACTATGCTAGCTCGGCTCGAGGCAAGCTCGAACATGACAACATGCATCCATGCGTTTGTACCATTAAAAACCCTAAATAGTCACAGAACGGAAGGAAATTGATCAAATTGGACGGTCACACAGTTCTCACGTATACTACTGCTACTAACCAAAAGAATGTAGCAGCCCACTGTAACAAACCTTGTTTATGGTTTCATAATGATTTTACGTTAATAGGGCCCATTATCTTTGTCAGCGCCTTCATCGAATCTACCCGAGTCTCCAACGTGGAAATCGAGTTGTTTCTGATGCTTTAGTTGGCGGCGCTCATCAAAAGCTTCCCAGCCTTCCAGCTGCCAAAGCTAACAATTAGCAATATGTCCAAGTACAGAATGAACAAAAAGTGACTGACTGGGACACAAGCAAATGTGAGGATGACAGCAGATGAGCAAAGAAAAGATTGAGAAAAGAACCTGACGGAGCACATCATTTGTTATCTGTGTACCATGAAGATCAAGTGTTGAAAGCTGTATGCACATCTTAAATATCGTTGCAGGGAAAGACTGCAGACCATTGTTCCTTAGATACAAACACTGGACCATGCGAAATTGTGTTATTTTAAGCCAGGAAAAAAAAAAGAGCAGATCTCAAAATTGTGTATCGACTTGTAACTTGTCATAATCATTTTATTTTTCAGCAGAAAAAGGTATGCAAAGGTAAATTAAACTGATGAATTTCAAATGTAATCTAAGATGATGAAACATTTAACCAAAGTTCTTTCTAATTCTTATTGGATGGGGAGAAGTTAGATGAGAAAATGCTTTACACGATTCTGGAATAATTGAGGATCGTAACCAGAATTTAAGACATCTAATCCAAAGATGTAACTTCACTCAAAATTTAAGATTTTCTAAAAGGGGCGCACCCAGTGCACGAGGCTCCCACCATTTGTGGGTCTGGGGAAGGGACGATCTACGCAACCTTACCCCTGCTAAACAAAGAGGCTGTTTTCTTGGTTCGAACCCGTGACCTCCAGGTCACAAACGGAGCAATTTAAGATTTTCTAAATTGAGATAAAAACAAGAAACAGGTTTAATGTTCATAAGTAAAAAAGATAATAAGCTAAGAACGAATTCACAAGACAAATCAATGACTTCAAAACTTTTCATGTTTAAAAAGTATTGTATTTTCAATTTTTCATTTTCTGGATTAATAATGAACAAGACAGACTAACACCAACATCACATACCTGGTTAGGCTTTTTTTTACACTAACAGCAAAGACGAAGTGTCACCTTCTTTACTTTACAGCTCACCTCAAACTGAGTTTGTGGCTTATCTCAATTGGTGGATAGCTTTCATTTGTTTGCCTCTTATCAATGAGAAGATTAATTCAAGTGAATGCTTTAAAAGACCATAGAATAAAATTTAGAGAGACGGATCAGCAAAGACTTCAAAGCAATGGTTTGCATGTTCTTGTACTGATGCTATTAGAACTAGTAAAATGATTTTACTGGTAGATAGGGGTCCAAGAGTTTCTGGCAAATCATTATTGCTAGAGCAAATCATGTCCAGCTCAACTTCTGTGAAAGGTATATATAGCATTGGGTTCACCAGCCCTCCAGCTCACTTCTGCTTCATGATTCGTTTTGCCATACGTGGACCCAATAACTGATGCAACCTAGCTCGGCCAAACACCTAAATACTAGCAATGGCCGTGCTACTGATTGTCGTAATGTTCACTTCAGGTTAGCCCAGGCATCTCAGGAACACAGTTCCAGCATTTTCCCTGGAAACAAATCCCTACATGACACATGTCAACTCAGGTTTTTATGCTCCTAAGTAGGCATCATTTTACCTTCTTTAATTGCTCATCTCTCCAGTTATTCCATCACTTTTGTCCAAAGGGTAGATTAATTCCATCCTTTTATTTTAGGAAATGGAGGGTACCATACTTCTACTAAATGACAAAAAGAAAGGGAATGTACAAGTGTCTGCTTAGTATGCTCTCAAAAATCCTTTTATACAAAAGACTCAACCTTCACCAAGTTGGCATGGATGCTTTTTCTCCCCCAGCAGCCCAAAATGAAAGAATGGATATCTACCTCATTAGTGCACTATTGTACACAACGGCAAATGAAAACGGAAACTCCGTCTGAAGTGCTACTTTGTCTTGGCGGATACTTTTGTTGTGCTGCACCCAAATAACCCAAAGGGTTGCATGTAAAATCAACTACCACACTTTCTGGACCCTTCATTGTCATCTCTTCCAGCCTAAAATAAGGTTGCCCACTATGAAAGGAAGTCAGTAGATTTCTCAAAATATCATAATAGTTGCACGCACATCTTCCGAGTGACGAAGCAGGTAGTGAAGGGATGACTTAGTCACCTCAACACATAAGAAATGAGTGGCCAGACACATGGGCAAACTGAGACACTGAGTCTCATATGCATTCACCATCATCTTTGGAGATGCCAGAAGTTTGAGGCAGTCCACAAGATCACCCTCGTCTGGCACTGAAGTTAGGGCCCTGGCAAGACTCCCCCCAATGAACAGGGGCAAGCAGTCAGGGATCCAAGAGGTGCCCCATTTAAGCCAAAAGTGATGGGGCCACGTGATAAATTCCAGAGCTCTTACAGACTGCAGAAACCGCCACCCACTGAGGGTAACTGCATCCATACTCCCTTCCGGCAGGTCCACGGGATTACGGGAGAGCAATAGAGCTCTGATGATTCTGCACATTGCCACCTGCAATAGTTGAGATGAGAATCTTTGAATGGATGAATACCCACGGCAGACATTGGGTACATGCTTGGAAGGCATCGAGTAGGGAAGAGAACTCTGCAGGTCCCTTATCGGGTAAGTAGGCCCGAGCAGGACAGCCCATGACTTACTGATAGAGGGTACTAGGGTAAGTGGAATTGAAAAGGAAGTAACCCACTTGCCATACCCTGATGACACAATTCTGTTCTCTTCTGCCTGTGATGAGAGTTTAATTAATTTGCAAATTCTCTTGAAGATACTGGAAGCCTGTACTAGACTGAAAATTAAATCTCCAAAACTGAATGTTGGTGGACATTCGGGCAGTAACCGAGATGAAATCTACATTCTTGAAATCATGGGGTTCAAACTCGACATTTTTTCCCAATTAAGTGCTTGGGATTGCCGGTGTCTGATGGTCCTATAAGGAGTACAGAGGAGAAGGGCATGAGTGAAAATTTGAAGACAGAAATGCAACTTGGGAGAAGAGGCTCTTATCTGCAGGTGGAAGATGGACTCTATCTTTAGTGGTTCTCCAAAATCTGGCTATTTATTATTTATCAATCTTTAAAAGTCCCAAGGAGTATGCCACAAATTAGAATCATTGAGATTGACCTTCTTCTTGAAGGAGAAGGGAATTCACCCAATAGGCTGGGGTATGTATACAGACCCAAGGGGGAGGGTGGTATAGGACTGACTCCAATTGACTTTTTTAACAAGGCAATGATGCTTAAATGGTTATGGATGGTTGATGTGGATGATCATTCACAGTAGAGAAGGATTGTTGCACAGATACCTTCATGAGGATTATGGTTGATTTTTAAAGTTCTGGAACAGGCAGCCATATGTCAGGATCTGGAAGCATACCCTTTACAACAAGGATTTCTTCAATTGCTTAGAAGTAATCCATGCAGGAGAAGGAAACATGCAAAATTTTGGGAGGACCCACAGGTGGATCAGAGATCTCTTCGAGATAGGCTTGCAAATGTGTATGACATTCCACCAATCATATCAAAGTCTCCACAGTTTGTTGGGATTTGAGATTCAGAAGAAACAGAGATCAGAGTTTATATCTTATCTCCTGGAAGAAATAAATACAAAACTGGAGAAAAGGAACATCAGAAGATGGAAATGGGAACCTGGTGGAAACTTATTCAGTTTAATCAGCAATTAGAATGCTAATGGAGGGAGAGAGACAGGTACCTTGCCATAAACAAGAATGGAACAAAAGACTACCTGCTAAGATCAGAATTTTCGCATGGAAGTGGCTTGGAAGATGATTATAATGGCAGAGAGAACGAGAGATATTAAACCTGATGTTAAAGGCAACTGCATGTTTTGTAGGTTGTACAGTGAGAGTATTGAAACACCTGCTTTTCAAATGTGGCTGTAGGAAATAAGTAGAAACTAGTGTCATCTACAAGTCTGCTTAGTTTATTTTGTTAGTTTATTTGTTCTTGGGCTTAGTTAATGGGCTGCCGGGCCCGTTAATGGGCTGAGACATTCAGCTACGCTTGGTTTAATGTTTTGAGTCTTTTCCCCCTGTGGACAGTAGATTTTCTTAGAAAGGCAACTATCAAAAAACAAAATAACGGAGGACCTCCCACTAAAAGAACCCTCTGAAAACCCTTCGAAAAAAATAAGAATTAGGTTAGAAAAGCAAAATCAGAAAAAACAGGGGGCTAAAAAACAACCCCCCCCCCTTTTTGCGCCGCCCCGAGGCATGCCCAAAGGGGGTCCACCACCCCCTGTGTCTGCCGCCCCTTGTGGGCAGCAGAGCCCCGTGAAGGGGCTGCTGTCCCCCAAGCGCGCCGCCCGCCCTTGGCGGAATGCCCCCAGGCTTCGGCCGATAAAAAAATACTTTTTTGGAGTCCAGGTGGGCCCCGCATATGCCCACATGGTCCAATGAAGAAGCGCCACATGGATCTCCATCGCCTCGTCATCACCGCTACGTCATCGCCTCGTCATCGCCAAGTGGACCAATCACATGGAAAGAAGCATAGACCAATGGAGCTTCGCCACCTAGGCATGGCCCGCCTCCAAGAACCAATTAGAAGCTGCCACTTGGCGGTCTCTTATTGGATGGAAATTCTATAAATACCCCTACCCCCCTTGCCTTGGATAAGTGGTTTTTGAGTTGAAGTGTTGGAAGTGAAGTGGTGAAGTTGAAGTTGCTAAGTTGTACTCACCTCTTGTTCCCAAGGTAAAAACTATAGGCGGATGCCTTGGCAGCGTGGCTATGATTACGCCGCCAAGCCTTGGTGGCGTGGCTATGATCATTAGCCATGCTGCCAAGCCATGGCGGCGTGACCCAAAACCATGCCACCCAGTGCCGACAAGTTACCTATTTAAATTCCAATCGACAAAGCCTCGTCGGCCCGTTGCCGCTTCCATGCGCAACGACGAGCTGTCGAGTGAGACTGAAGCTTCGTCAGCCCGTTGCCACCTCCATGCGCAACGGTGAGCTGCCGAGTGATAACTGAAGCCTCGTTGGCCCTTTGCCGCCTCCATGTGCAACGACGAGCTGTCGAGTGAGACTGAAGCCTCGTCAGCCCGTTGCCGCCTCCATGCGCAACGGCGAGCTATCGAGTGATAACTTAAGCCTTGTCAGCCCGTCGCCGCCCCCATGCGCAACGGCAAGTTGTTGAGGTGCCGCCTCCATGCGTGGTGACGAGCTGTCAAGCAATATCCAAGTCTCTTTGGCCCGTTGCCACCTCCATGCGCAACGGCAAGCTGTCGAGCGGTACCGAAGCCTTGTCGGCCCGTTGCCGCTCCAACGCATAACAACGAGCTGTAGAATGGAACAATGTCTCGTCGGCTCATAGCCGCCTCAACAGAATGATAATAAGTCGCCAAATGTAATTAAAGTATCATAAGTTCGCCGTCACCTCAATGTGGCGACAACAAGTTGAGTGAATCGATATGAGACCTTCCACTACAAGGACCTACTTGGCGCTTGGTGTGACCCACCCATAAACAATACCCATGAACAGTACCTATGACCAATATCCATGAACAGTACCCACAAATAGTGCTAAAGATACTATAAAAAGGAACCATGATAAAAGGGAAGAGGGGAAGAAAGTCTACCCTCCCATGAATAACATGTGGGCAAATAGAGCAAAACGAGCGAGACTTTTACACTGCAAGAAGCCATCTAGAAAGCTAATTTTGAGGAAAGAAATCAAAGAATTTTCCTATCACAGCAGGATGTAATCACCGTCAGTCTACTGACTGACAAGAAGGGTCCGTCCGAACCCGTATGATTCGTTTTCCATGGGCGAGTCAATACCACATAATTATAAACCCCGTCTACCAAACAAACAAAAATAAAAATCCGAAACCAAATCGGTCAAATAAAAAATGCCTGCCAACACCCCCTTAAACTAAGGGTAAGGGTCCATCTATGTATTTTATTTTGCTCCTTATGTATAACAACTATAAATACATTAAGGAAGGGAGGTTCCAATTCTATTCTGAATGGAAACCCTATTCCAGCCTCCTCTTTCCCAGAGCCATCTTCCTTGTCTCTTCCTCTGTCTTTTCTGCAAAAGTGGCATCATTGGTCCTGAAAACAAACTGGAACAACATGCCAGATCTACCAGAGATGACCACAGATTGGAGAAATAGCAGAATGGTCTCTACCAGCTGAGAGCAAAAAAGCAGAATATTCAAGGTACAATTTAGAAAGACATAATTATCATCATGAGTTGCTGAGCATATCTGCAACAGTGGTCTTTTTGCTTTTCTGCAGACAATCAGAAGTTCAATTGCTCTATAGAATGGATAAATGGAAAAGATCACCATGTAGAGGACTTTGTGAGGGGTTTCTGTGCTGCTTAGAGTGGGATCCTCTTTATCACCTTGCTAGAGATACCCTTTATTCTTGGAAAGGGAGGATATGTGCTATGTACATCCTTTTTTTAATGAATTATGGCCTTAACGGTTATCCTCTGAAACCATGACAGCCCTCCCACCATGAGGGAACCATTTAGAGGTACCTGAAACCCCTGCATTGGCCAGCAACTCCCCCACTGCCCACTTTTCTTAAACCTCGTGAGAATACCAAGTTACATATACAAGTTCCTATCTATAGACAAGTGAAACAAAACAAAAGCAATCTTCATAGAAAATCAATATTTTTGGCACAGGTAACATCTATAGTTCCATTCATTTGCTCTGTTGCATGAGTTTCCGGTTGCCACAGGGGAAGATTTTGTGAAGTTACCAACCTTCAAATTTGTTAAGTTTCCAAATGTTTCTGGCAAGTGATCCAAAAGATTGGAAGATAAATCAACCTGCACTACACCAGTCCACATAAAATATGAGTAGTCACCAATTTAAAATCATTTGGTAGTCCATTAGTTTGGACATAGAAGGTACCATCTATAATTAAAAACACTTTTGAGTAGATGAAAGAAAATCACTACCTCAGCAAGAGAAGAACAATTCCCGATAGACAAAGGAACGGAACAAATCCTGCAGTGTAAAGGGATCACATCATTTAATTGACAAAAAGTTTAAGGGCTTCTGGTGTTGCTGTCCTGTCCATTGGCATAATTTGATAAACTACCAAGGATGGAACATTTCTAGGCAGAATAGCACATAGTCCAAACGCAGACATTGATAGTGGGGGCAATGATTTTAAGTGGCTCCAGTAGACATCTTAAATGCCACATCGAGTCTATAGTTTCAAATTCCAGGGAAATATTCTGTCATGCTTGGTTCTTGAAACTTGTATGGCATATCATAGAGACTGGAGAATGATAAAAAGTCAACAGCATGAAGGAGGTCTAAGTTATTGAAATCATAAAGCAGGAGCACTCTAAAATCCCTTTTAAGTCAAGCTCAAGCATCAAGGCTATAACATAACCTGAATGACCTTCCATTTCATATACTTGTACAAAGCACAGGTCAAGCAGACATCAGACTATTATCTTGTGAACAGCATTGCAGATCAAACCCGATATTATGTATCCTTAAGAGTCAATCTTCTTCCATAGCAGTAAGGTTTTCCATTTTATACTAGTTAACATTTAGGGGTTCACTGATGGTTGACATGTTTTTTGGGGTTCACTGATGTCACTGATGCACAACCCAACATTAGGCCGTGGGCTGCTTGAACATAGGGGTGTTCACTATTTGGTTCGACCCGAAAAACCAAACCGAACCAGACCAAGATTATGGTTTGGTTTGGTTTGATAGCTGTCTCGGTTTGGTTCAGGTTGAACACCCCCTCAACCCGTGAAATCCACACCAACCTGATCAACCCAAAATATTGCACCTGATAAAATAAACTTTACACCCAACGCCTCCGTCCGTCCTGCTTCAGCAGTCCAAATAACATGTAGCCACCTGGATAATATAAGGAGCCGAAAGGTTTAATGGAATCCGATCTCAGACTAAAGGCCTCCAACCCACGTTTCATCCTCATGGGCTGGAGCTGTGCGTGGGACTGTGACTTGTGCGTGTTTAGTCCGACATCGGAACTTTTGGGAAGTTACTCTAAAAAAAGGCTATAAATACAAAAAGTAGCTGACTCCAAACTGTGTGAGCTTATGGCGCGTGGGTGCTGAGTGGCCCAATAAAAGTTCTATATAGACAAAAGATGGGTAGATTCGTGGGTGGGGCCGACAGTTAGTTGGGCTTAGCCCACTTGAAGTTGGGTATATGGCATCCAAATCAATTTAAAACAAACCAAACCGAACTTTTTCGGTTTGGTTTGGTTCGGTTTCTAAGGCTGGATTGGTTTGATAATTTTTCTCTCTAAACCGAACCGACCTGACCCGTGAACACCCCTACTTGAACACGCTGCAAGGTCCACTGCCTGGCTGCACAGAGAAGCCTTGCTGCAGGGCCCATGGGCATGGTCAAACGTAAACTTCCCACCCACAGACAACCCAACACTAGCTCATGGGCTGCTTGAATGTTCTGTAAGGTCTTACCGGGCCTGGCTGCATAGAGAAGCCTTGCTGCAGAGCCCGGGGGCACAGTCAAACACAAACTTCTAGTTCGCAACAACATATTTAAATCCCCAACCTTGAGGTGAAGCTTGGGCACCAGGTGAACTGTTCCATGTGCCTGATTCCACATGTAAGTATTAATTTTCCACCTCCTAGTAGAAAACTATCGACTGTCACATAAGTATTCATGGACATTTTCAAAGGGTCCTCACCACAGATTTCAGAATAGAAGAAAAGACGGTCAAATCATAGGATATGTGCCACATTCAAATCATACGACGTAGGACATGTTAGAGTACTTTTTCGCTAACTCCCATGTTCAGTCATGCAGCCAGCCAGGAGTTTCCCTGTACAGTCAAACATTTATAGTTTTATGTATAATCATAACTAGGGGGTGGGACATCTCCTTTGGCAGTAAAATTCCCGCCCATATTCGCCACACATCTCATTCTTTCTCAGTTATTGAGCAGATGTTTGATACTGCACAGACTGGAGGAGGGTGGATGCCTTCATTTAGAAGGCAACTGAGAGATGGGGAAATAGGGATTTGGGGAATCTTCTTCTAGTCCTTCAGAGTTATAGTGTGGACAACTCTAGGCAGAATTCTTGGCTGTGGAGATGGGAAGCTTCTGGTGCATTCTCAGTCAGGTCAGCCTACCGGATCATTGCAGATGGAGGCATCATATACTGGTTTCACTCACAGGGGTGGTCTCCCAAGAGCCCCCTTAAAGTGAGCATGCTTTTTCAGAGGATCCTCGCCACACCGACTTCTTACCGGTGACAGGCTGGCCAGGTTTGTGGAGGGCTTGCCCACTTTGTGCTCTCTATGCAGAGAAGAAGACGAATCCCTCGATAATTTGTTTGTGAAGTGCCAGTTTGCTTGTGAGGTTTGGCAGCATATTTAAAGCAAGCTCAACACTAGGAATGCTACCTTATTTTTGGGGATTCGGTGGATCATCTTCCTTTTTTCCATTCATGTGCCTAAGGTGGCTGATTCTCCACGCGACATCGTGGGCCGTATGAGGGGAGAGGAACTGGATGATTCTCAAGCATGAAGCTTCCACCCCACAAAGAGTTTGTTGGTCGGAAAGTTAGAGAGTGGGCAAAAGATCCTTCATTTTTGCTCTTTTGGGAGAGGATCTTTCGGAGTTGATTTGCTTCTTTCTCCTCTTTTGCTTGTTTGGAGGGAGATTGAGGGAAACACCATCTTGGTGTTGTGTAGAAGGGGCCTTTTTAAGAGCTTCATTGTATACATTCTTGTACATCTTCTTTTCCATTTATACAATTTAGTGGCACCATCCACATTCAAGGATGTATAATCATAACTAACAATAGACAGAGACCTATAAAGCGTGGTATATGAGCAAAATGTGAAAAAATTCTTCAGCATCCTCACAAGAAAGAAAGAAAATATAAAAGAATGTCATGAAACAGAATAACCATCACATTGAGAGAGTACCGATTGTTCCCAGCTTTTAAAACCTGAAGTTGGTTCAGATGCCCAATATCAGCAGGAAGGCCTGTCAGTTTGTTGTTTGCAATATGAAGTTGCATAAGAGACGTCAAAGTGCCCAGGACAGAGGGTAAAGTGGTTAAACTGCATAAATTATATTGGTTAATCAAAGAAGATAAAACAATAGTAAAATTCATCGCCTTGAACATCTAACAAGAGTTCTAACAATTACATAAAGACTGCATAACATTCTAGTGCAATGCAGAAAACAGGCACCTTTCCAACATATCAGTGTCCGCATCTAACAATTACATAAAGAGTGTGTAGAACTTTTCTAGTGCAATGCAGAAAACAGGCTTGTTCCAATACTTTACATAAAGAGTGTGTAGAACATTTCTAGTGCAATGCAGAAAACAGGCTTGTTCCAATACTTTACATAAAGAGTGTGTAGAACATTTCTCGTGCAATGCAGAAAACAGGCTTGTTCCAATACACCAGTGTCCACATGAACCGTGGCCATTGAACTATTAGGCATGGTGGCAGGGGTATGGTTGTAAATGGCCCCAGTCCTGGGGTTGAATGACCACAGTTGAAGCCCAGTCCCCCTTTGAAGCACAAGACACATATCGACATGAATACTACCCCCATGTTTGATGAACACAGGTAAACAAGTTAGCCGGAAAAAAACAAAAATCATTTAGTTACGTGGAATATGGGAACCCTAGCTAGTAAGATTCACTTTAATTGTGGAATTGGTTATTCGGGGATGAGTCATTCGGGATTGGTTATGCCAGAATATGAGGGATTTCGGTTTGATACACTTTTTAGCTTATTCCAGAATAAGGTGGGAAGAAGCTTGGCAGATGGAGCCTGAGAGTCTAAGAGAGAACCAGAGTCTGAGGCAGAAAGAGAAACAGAGGGAGATCCTGACAGAGAGAGATGGAGAAGCAGAGGTTGGGGAGTGGAGGGAGGTTAGGAGGAGTAAGAAGTTAGTAGATGGGAGGCAAAGTAGGGAGAGGAAGTCAGGTTCGTCAAACCCTATCGATAGAAATGTCTGTAGTAGATGCCTTCAAAAGGGCCATTGGGCGAGGGATTGCAGGGATCTGGTTAAATGTCTGCAGTCTCATGGGGTGACTCATAGAAGCAATAGCTGTAAGAAGAGGTTCCAGTCAGAACAGGGAAAGACTAACCTTCTAGTGAGGTCATCTTTCCCATATGCTTCTTCATATACTTGGGTGGACATCCCTTGGTCACCTGCTATTAAGAAAGCTAGGAAGTCACTTCTCCATTGTGTGGTTGTGCCTGTTTGGGATGGTGAAGTGAGGGAAGACAAGGACGATGATTCGTATACTCGGAAGATCCTCAACACCCTGAAGGATAAATGGTCAGGTGATCACACTTGGAATATCAGGGATGCAGAGGTTCAAGTTTTTGGTGAGTTCTTCTATCCCAGGATGGAGAAAAGCAGGTATAGCCCTGAAAGCTCTTCATTGAGGAGGTATATCCCAGAAATTCTTGTCATGGGATTCAGAATGTGGGATGAAGCCGGTGATTGATACCATTCAAGTATGGTGCTAGATTGAAGGGATAGCTCATGTTTGGAATGTGGAAACGTTCCAGAGTACCGTTAACAGGTATGGTATTCTCAGAGGAATAGATGCTAGAACCCTTGATCTGAGATGCTGAAGTATGCTCGGGTGCTAGTTGAGGTGGACAATATTAACTGCATCCCAGCGAAGATGAAGATCAGAGTGGGAAATCACTATTATTGGGCCACCATTAAGCGAGAACTCCCTTCATCCTCTTCATCAGGAGCTTCACAGGATTCTCCTTCATCTGATGCATGGTCATGAGCAGAGGTTGTAGAGGCTTACAAAGCTTACAGAGGAGGAATGCAGAAGGAACAAGCTCCTGAACCCAAAACAGGGGCACCGGAGAAGACCTTGGAATCGTTTCCTCACCTGAGTAAAACTCGGCCTCAGTTAGCCTGTGCGACTCGATAGGAATCGGTTGTTGTCCCTGGAGGGATTTCCAAGGGAGAGGGAGACTTCTCGGGATGGAGTGGTGGCTTCCCAGAGATTGCTTCAGTTACTGGAACAGGGTGCTTGAGGAAGCCAACACAAAACTGAACATGCTAAATCTTCATTGGAATTAGCAAGCGAGTAGAAAATTTTTACCACAAAATAGCAGTTAACAGAACAAGAATATGATTAGCCAAATCCAAGGAGCTCATAACATTGACAAAGTTGCAGAGTTTAATACATTAGCACGCTAATCAGGTCTCAACAAGTTTCAAAAAAAGCATCACGAAGCAAACAGTTTTTTTTTTAGGGGGGGGGTGTGGATGAGGGAGAGGA
Organism: Zantedeschia hybrid cultivar; assembly: GCA_030544215.1. Lineage (NCBI taxonomy): Eukaryota > Viridiplantae > Streptophyta > Magnoliopsida > Alismatales > Araceae > Zantedeschia > Zantedeschia hybrid cultivar. The sequence continues at coordinate 10,605,661 of JARZZO010000016.1, forward strand.
TGGTGCTGTATCAATATATAAATGTGTAAAAGGGATTATAAGAGTGTATACAGTAAAGCTCAAAAAAAAAAAACTTTGTACAAATGTACAAAAGCACCAAGACGGTGACTCAAACTCCCTCTAACAGATCAAAAAAGGAGGAAGTATTCGAGCTCACAATTACGACAAAGGAAGGAAGGATGCAGACAACGTGGGTGCCCTTCCTCGGCTTTGGTCATACATCACGGCCCCCAAGGAAAACCGTATGGTTTGGTGGCTGATCCTCCGTGCCACTCTATTGTCTATTTGGGGTTAGAGAAACAATAGGATCTTCAAAAAAGGAAGCTCGAAAGATAGAGATAGTGGTGGCCTTTATTTGTAATAGAGTGAGGGAGTGGGCTAGGGTCCTTTATAATGTGAGCATGAAGCATACAGGATTAAGATTGAAAATGTGAAAATTGCTAGGTACATACAGGAATAAAAGCTCTGTTTACATCTTTATTCCTAGAAGATATACGCAGACAATGAGATTATATAACCATGCATCATGTCAAAACCATGACTGATTTAGTGGCCTCCATCTGCATATGACCAATACTTGTAAGCAATGACGTTATGCTCTGACAGGCATTGATTTTTTTGTTTTTTCTATATGAACATAACAACGAGTAACTGCTATATATTCACACACCAACTTTTCCAGAAAAGAAAGAAATGCAATATAAACATGGTTGCATCATTTACTCTTCACAAATACCTCATGCAGTGAAAAGGACTAACACACATCAACAAATCCCTTACTTGTTTTGACTTAGATTAAGAATAGTCAAAGACTTCAGACATGATATGCTTTCCCAGCTAATGCAGTCATCCGATAAATTGTTGGCATTCAGAAACAACTTCTGCAAAACACAAACCTAAATTTATCAAGTTCTCACAACTTGTATGAATCAGGATAAAGCCACTCGGGTACAAATTTGGAACTATGACAAAAGATTCATCTAATTTCTAGTTAAAGCTTAACTGGTTATCAAGAAATGATCAAAACCAAAGAAAAGATGAGAGATCTGACATTTATTGTTGCTAGAGAGCTAATTTTAGCTGGCACTTCTTCAATGAAGTTGCTGCTGACATCCAATACTCTAGCATGGATCCCACATGCCCAGACCTCCTCAGGTATGACCTTACAATAAAAGGGAAAAAACAGCAACAGAATTCAGAATCAAACAGCAAGAAGAAGAGTGGTAACCAGTTTGCAATTGAAGAGTGCTAACTAGGATAAAACAGGGAAAAGCATGTGAGAGTCGGTCAGAATCACCAGAAAGTTCTGACAAGACAGCTATAAGGAAGAGACATTCAAAAGCACAAGATATTTCGATATTCTAAAAGGAGAAGGTTATGGAGACCAGAAAGAACCTTAGTGCCTTAGTAGTGACTGAATCAACACAAAAGCAAGTAAACAATGGTTCTGGAGCTATAGAAATTCTTGATGTGCTGGATGCTGGATTTAAATGATGAGGAAGATCAAATAATAAACTCGGTATGAATTAAATAATTTTTCTGAATGATTTATAATCACTTGGACATATCTTCAACAGCAAAAAGACAAAAGCCAGTGGATAGGATAGAGCCATCAAAAGTGAACTCACATGTTCGCTCACTATGTGAAATGGGTCAACAGTGCTATATTGTTCAGGGAGATGTGGCAAGTGCTCTACAACAATCAAACTAATAAAAATTAGGCAACTTTATATTAAAAAAGCTCGTGATAGAGTTCCCTTATGTGTGGTCAACACTGAATGGTACCTACGAATGGTATTTATTGAAAGTGGACTGGCATCTAGAGATGTTGATCTCCACTTGAAAAATCTATAGAACCAAACTTCGACATGGCATTTTCTTTTGCACATAAAAAGAATTCATTTTCTTTAAGCTCCATTTACAGTGTTCCAAATAAAATAATGGTTTTTCCTTTTTTTTTCAGATGCATTTTATTATCTAAAGTTTTTCTTGCAAGCTCCTGAGAATCTGAGAAGGATTTTTAGAGTATGGTATTGATGAACTTTGTATTACATAAATTCAGAGAGAATCTGTTCTTGACCCATACCACCCACCTACTTTGAAGTTTGAGCTAACACCATAATTTTTTATACCATTAATACACATTCATTTGCTTCAAGTAACAAAAGTACTGCATCTAGTTAAATTAGTCTGCATACAATATCCGCTACACTGCCAACTATCTTAACAGCTATGCTGGATGTATTTCTTTAGATTATCTAGGGGAAGATGTAACAAATATGCCACTGTAACTGAAGTCAGGCAATCGACTATAATGATATCTTTTCCAGGACAGGAACAGAAGAAAGCACAGAATTAGATCCAATGCTAACTTCGAAGAAGCTAGTAATGTGATGACATTGAATATTATTGCTCATATTAATTATTATACATATACTTCAGTAATTTTCTCTCTCAGGCATACAAAAAATCAATGCCCCCTCGGACATTTTCATCACCAAACAAGATACATAAACAAATAGTCTCAAACAATGCCACCAAACTTTTGTTCTCAACATCCTTAAAAGGGTATTGGAAACATGGACACGAAGAAGCCTCTTTAAGTAGAGCAACCATACGCTTACTCAACTTGCTATGTAATCAACAAGTCTCTATAAATGCCCCGCTATAGTTTCTCTAATGTTGATGGATAATGGTGCTGACACCATCAATTTATTCAATGTCAGTTGATGGCATAAGAAATGATGAGAGGAGAAATCCGTGCATGACAAGGATGTGGCTTGAACATCATGATCATCATCAGCTTTTTGCCTTTATCACATCAATCTGAGCTCAGCTGGATCCAATGAAGGATACAGGAATTTGGCAAAGTTTTTTTAGCTGCTTCCTGCCTGACATCAAGTCTCAAAGGTGGTGCTATGGTGTTAAGTATCTAGCCAAGATAACTTCCAATAGGAGAGGGTATATAGTAAGTCCCGCCAAGGATGGCACTTTCAATACTGGCCTCGGTATCGGTCGGTACCGGTACCAATATGTACCAGTACCGGTATTGGTGGTACCAGACCAGTATCGACCCGAAACTGGTCTGTCTCATCCCAGTACCGGCTGATAACATTTTGTTTCTAATTTTGGTGTGTGTGTGTGTGGGGGGGGGGGGGGGGGGTTGAGGATGCTGGTGATGGGTTCAATCTGTAGTAACCTTCAAACACAAACATTGTGGAAATGCACAAAAGGACAATATTAGAATTTCAAACTGCAAGGTATAGGACTAGATTCCTTATTTCAAGCGGCTCCTAATAGTGTCCCCAACTTGTACTATTAAATTGCTATTGAAATCATGAATTAGCAGTTTTAAACATTACTGTGTAAACTTTAAGCGACCTTTTAGATATTTCTCCTAGAAGGACTTGCCTTAACAGATCTCATTAAATTACTGAGAATGTGGCATTCAATTTTCAATTCACCGTTCCAAATATTTCCTTCAAGTGGATGGCACAAGCAAACTCTTAATCTTTTTTCCTCTCTTTCTTTTATCTCTATTTAGATTGAGCAGCCAATTCTAGCCAACAAATAACACTAACTTAGAAGAGTCAGGACCATCAGACAACCTCCCCCCCCCCAAAAAAAAAGAAAAAAAGAAAAAGGGTAGCATGTTTCAACTAATGTGAAACTCAAAGAGGTTTGGAAAGCATGCTAAAGCCTGCCAGAAGACATGCTTGCTTGAGCATCCCCCCCCAGGAAGATCACAGTGATGGTATGACAAGGTGACAAGGAAGCTTTTGTATACGGTTCTTCGAGCATGTGCCAAGAGTTAATTAATCCATAATGAGGGTACACAAATAATTAACAAATGACATATAATCAAACAAAAATAACCCCACTAAGCAAACATACAATGCAACTAGCTTAAATTCAAGGTGGCACAATATGCCCTCACATAAGCCCCTTCTCTTAGCTGCACATTAGATGTATGGTGACATTAGTGGTAGTTAATGCAGGAAAGGAACCACCATACCCTTCAACAACTCCCTGACCACTCATGAGCTACTTGATACTCGGCTCGAGCTCGTTTAATATCTAAAAAAGCCAAGCTTGAACAGCCATCATAAATACTCAGCTCGAACTCAAACTCGATTAAAATTAATTGAACCAAGCTTCAACAGGGTAAACCTTGGCTCGACTCGGCTCGATTACACCCCTACTTGCCACTTCAGTACACCTGAGCTGAGCTCCAATCCAAAGTATGTACCGCCTATGCTTCACTTTCCTGTGCAAGACTACCTCTTCTTCATATCTTCTTTCATCACAATCGGCCTTCTAGCTTGTTTTTCTTTGAGATAAAATATAAATTTTATATTCATTAACCTAATCATCGAACCAACCAAATGAAAAAACAACATACAAACTCCAAACAATTACTAAGCACACAATCACTGGTATAGCAAATTGGGAAAGAATCTTCTTACTTCCATAACCATATAAATATAGTATTTAAGCCCAAAATGTCGAAAAAAAGTCAATATGTCATAGGAACCAAGAAAATTCCAAGGATGACTACATACAGAATGTCATGTTCCATCAGTTCTGTCTTTCTTGCCTGATACACTAGACTAAACTTCTTTTTGAAAAAGGACAGTACCATCTATTCATTAAATGAGAAGGGAATTACACAAGGAAATAGAAGAACATACTCCAATCGGAAAAAAAAAGAACCTCCATATAAAAATCCTCTTGCCAACAAATAAACCATCTACAAGAGGCTCTTCCACTGAGCCATACTAAGACCCAAAAACTAAAAAGAGCACCAAGCTAGTGTGGCAAAGCTACCTACAAAGATTACTTAAAACACGAGTGTGAATCCTTCCCCCTCCCCCAACCTAAGCCAAAGCCCAATCTCAACCATGGTCACAAACCAAGGAAGTAGTCTGCTCCTCAATTCTCTTCGTGCTCGAAAATGTGTGTAAAGTTTCTCTCTTTCCCCATATTGTCCATCTGTTGCATGAAGCATCAACCATCAAACCCTCTTGCCCAACTGGAGTCCCAATGATCTGTTCCATTCCCAGAGCAGTTAACAATGGGTTCCAAAAGAAAGGCCCACCCTATGAAAGATGGCTCTCCAAACTGTCTGAGTAAAGTGGTATCTCAGAATCAAGTGACCAAAGCCCTCATCATCTTCATTAAAGTAATATGCAGTCCTGATACCCTCCATGAAACAGGCTAGACAGTCACACATCAGAATATGAACATGAGCAACTCCCCATAACAAAATTTGCACCTTCAATGGGCTGCATAGACTCCACACTTGATTGAATAAGGCATCCTCAGAACCCCACCCCCCACCCCCAATCGGCATCTTGCATGCAAATCTGACAGTGAATCTCCCTCCCCTCTCCTAGCTCCATGTCCATCTGTACTCTCTGTCTTGGGTAATAATATGATTCTGTAGCAGATTGGAAAGCCAACTCAGCTGAACAATCTGTCCATGTAAGCTAGAATTAAAACAAAAAAATACGACTCTGAGATATCCCTGGCATCAAGAAACCAAATAAATAAAAACCACCTCTAGCAGAAAAGCCCTGGAGATAATCTATCCTCATGAATAATGAAGCATTGCAGCATATAGACATTAGAGGTTACTCAAAAAAAGAACAAAAAATAACATAGAAATCAAAATGCGCCTTCAATCTGTCTTTAATATCTCCATCATCGTGTTTACAGTGTTCGGACAAGCTAGAACACGGACGATGATTGTTGAGGTTTCCTCTGATGGATGTGAATTTGCTGTTGAAGATGGCCCTGTTTCTTCTCCTCTGTATTTCCAGGCATGAAACTTGAATCAACATAAGTGCAGTTTTCTGAATGGCTTTCTTTCTCATATTCTCTTGGAGTATTTCTGTAAGAGCCAAAGCCAAAGTTGTCAACTTGTCATGCTATTCAAGCAATAATATTTCAGCTGTAACTCCAAATTTCACTGCTGCAGAGGAGACACAGAAACAGATACCATCCTGCCCCCTATTTTTCTCTAAATGTCAGTTCCTGTCTGCATACCTCTCTCTCTTAGATTTGCTTGGCTACTCACATTGTCCAACCAAGAAATAGAATTACAAAATATCTCCAGGTATGTTTCTAGATCCCGAACTGATCCATTTATTTACTTGATAAAGATCGGTGGACTGGTCCTTGTGAATTTTGCAACATATTTGCTTCACTCAATGACATGCAATGTAAATCTTTGCAAGATCTCTCTGGCTGATTGTTGGAACACCATGAAACTGTTCATTTCAACATTGACAAAATAACCAACAGCCAGCATGGAGTACCATAATCTTTGTTGTCCCTCTGAATGTCTTTTTCCTGTGATCCTCTAACATCCACTGCCAAAGCCTTCACTTTATAGCTTCTCTCCCTTTTAAGAGCCAAATGCACAAGTCTTGAACCATTTTCTCATTGGATTCAGCATGTTCGTAGTTATTGCAAAATACTTCCAAATTTATCAACAGCAGTCTCCAATGCCATAATATGGCCACGATGCAGCAGTGCACCATGACACAAAATTTATCATGCAAGTGACAAAGAAGATTCAACACAGATCAAAGAAAATTGATCATAACGTAATACACTGCTCACTGGAAAAGCAGCAGGCAAGAGTATTTTTTTTAATTAGCAATATGATTTTCCTTTCCTTATTTTGCATATCTACAGATGCCCTTGAATAACATAAGTAAATAACCTTTGCCACTCAGATGAGTAATGTTCAAAAAACAAAAACAACTCCCAAATTAATTAAAAGCAGAGACATATCAGATGCCTGCAACTGAACCAACAAATGTCTAATGATTTTGGCGAAATGCTTCTTGTATGTAAGAAATACCTTCAACTGGCATTCTGATAAGGCAACTACACCAGTCAGCCTCCAGCGTTCCGACCGGCTCTTCTCAATACTTATGCTAGTTGGTTGATTATGAATTTGTTTAGCATTGACATTCTTCTTCAAGTTGGTTGAAGTATCACTGGTGATGGGACCATCCTGTATAAGAGAATAGTACATTTACAGGTATCCAATAATTTGAAATAAGAAAGCAGTGCAAAACAGATTAACATTCTATAATACATTCATGCACAGTGTGAACTTGTCCTCCGAGTCTCCAACAAGATACCTCATGTACTAGTTCCCTTTAATGAATACGAAACAAGAATAACTAGGGTGTTATAGACCATGTAAGGAACAACTCATATAATTTCCAGATATTTCTAAAGGAAATATACTATGCATATGCATATAAGGAGATCCAATTTGTTGGATAATCCAGGTTGACTCATCCACTAAATTGTGAAGATCCAATTGACAGAATCAAACTGCATGTTTATAAATATGACACTTAATGACATTCTTTCCACAATTTCTAGCTTTTTTTCAACAGTGTGTGGGAATGCTATTTAATTCTTTTTGTTTATTAGACTTTGAGAACTTGGGGTTAGCCCTCAAGGAGTCTGAAACTTTGGATCAGGCGAATAGATCCGTGAATTCGACTTCTCCCCACCGACCTTGGTCGGTGTTAATTACACCAATCAAATAATCGGCAACCCTTGATTAACCGTCCGATAATACCCTTTAGAAAAAAAATCATGCACTGATGCTACAAGATTTGATGAACAAGTCAAAATGAGACCAGTGATGGAAAGGAATCTTGAAAAGAATCCAATTTGTATCGCTTTAAATGCCTTGAAATGACAAGTTCGTTGGATTCTTATTTAGATCCTTAGGAGGGTTCTTTACGGACGTATATTGCATGATGCACTCATGTCTTTTTCTTTTTGAAACTTAAAGGATACTTAAAGTACGCACCTTGATGTGGCGTATCCACATAGTTTCCTCAGAGGACATGATCAATTCTTTTGTCCTTTTAAGTATCCTTTAGTGTTTTTTGAAGAATTCCTTTAGTGTCCTTTAAACCAACTCTTAAATTTATCGTGGTTCAAGAATCTATCAGAACTTGATGTAAATGAGCATGTAGATTCAAATGATTTGATTCATTGATACATCACAAATACAATGAGCAACTACAATTACAACTTGCAAAAGCTTGGTCACTCAAACAATATGAATGAACCAAAGATAGGTCACTCAAACCATATGAGTGAACCAAAAGTTTGGTCTTTCAAACAATATGAATGAACCAAAAATAGGTCACTCAAACCATGAGTGAACCAAAAGTTTGGCCATTCAAACCATGAAAATGAACCAAAACGATTGGCCACGTATGAGACTTGATTTTTGAAATCATTCTCTTTCCTTTTGAAAAGAACTTAAAAGATCTTTATTTTTCAAAAGAATCTTCTTTGTTGTTTTATTTTAAGTGTAGACTTTGAGAGCTTAAGATTAGCCCTCTAGGAGTCTAGGGTTTTATATCAAACAAGTAGATCCATGAATTTGACCTCTTCCTACTGATCTCGATCAGTGTTAATTATGCCAATCACCGATTGGCAACCCTTGATTAACTGTCTGTTGATGCCCCTGAAGTAATAACGTATTAACATTTGCAGTATTAAATCACATCATAAATTAAACACATCATTTGGTTGATCTTTGCATTAAACACTTTCGAACTTGATGTTCATTTTGAATCCCTTTTTGAGAATCCAAAAAGATACTTAAAGGATGTCACCTCACATGGAGTGCATATGAGCTTGAGACTCCTAAAGGATACGAAGAGGAACATACCTTGGGCAAGATTCTTCTTAAAATCCTTAAAGGATACTTTTTGATTCGATAATATCTTTTACGAAACTGTAAAAGTTTATGAGGATTACTTAAGTGCAAAAAAATATGTTTCTTCCCTTTTTTATCTTTTTTTTGAAGATTTGAAAGAAAGAGACTTGATCAATGGGACATAATAGTCACCACTTAACCAAGGCAATTCCTTAAAAGAATGGTCCTCCAACCAATATGAAGGGACCAAAGTTAGGTAACTTCAAATCTGATTTAAATCAATAATTTGAGCGAACATATGAAATAGTCAAATTAAACACGTCCACAAGTCACACACAATTTCATTAGTCACATCAAATCAAACTTCAGTTATTCCACCAATGGGAATGAACCCCAATTTTACAAACTTTTGGCCATACCGACATTAGGAAAGACCAAGAAATACACTTTGGTCACTCCAACGATAGGAGTGAACCATAATCTCAATTTTAGTTACTTTAACAATAAGAGTGAACGGCAAACTTAATGGTCATTCCACCAATAGAGATAGATCACAAATTTAATGGCCATTCCACTGATAGGAATAAACCAAGAAAAGGACTTAGGTCACTCTACCAATAAGAGTAAACTACAAATTTAATAGCCATTCCACCAATAGGAATGAACCACAAATTTAATGGTCATTCCATCAATAGGGGTGAATCACAAATTTAATGGCCATTCCACCAATAGCGATGAATCATATATTTAATGGCCATTCTACCAATATGGATGAACCAAGAAAAGGATTTTGGTCACTCTACTAAGAAGAGTGAACCACAAATTTAATGGTCATTCCACCAATAGGAATGAACCACCATTTTATTAAACTCAAACAATAAGAATGAACCATCATTTATCTTCTTTTTTTTATTATATTGTACAAAGTATGGGTATTAATCTTCCATGCCCGGTGTCGGAGCTTTGAATTTATTCACGGGCAGAGCTCAAGTATTTTTCTTCTTCTTTCCTTCAGAAAAGGCTCTAAAAAAAATCATCTAGAGTCTCCCTACAAGCTTCTCTCTGGACCCCCTATAGTAGCCACCCCTTAGGGGGTATTTATAGAGTGAAAAGAGAGAGTGCTGAGAAAAAGAGAGGGGAGGGGTGCGGTGGCATCCCCCCCGGTGAGGGTACCCACCAAGGGGGCCACCGGTGGATCCTCCCTTCCTCTCTCTTTCTTTTTTTTTTATTTACCCCTTCCTTCTCTCTTTTTTTATTTATGCAATCCCCTCTTTTTCTTCTTGCTTTTCTTTCTTCATATGAAAAAAAAAAGTTCAACAAATGCTCCCCAAGAAAAGGAATTCCAAGTCGATCCCAATCCGACCCGATCTGGATCGGCTGGGTCGGTCGATCCAATTGAAGTTTGGCCAGTCCGAATCGGCCGGATTAAAAAAATAAAAAAAATGAAAAAAATAGAAAAAAACTATATATATATTATTCAATGAATGTACAATAAAAATGAATGCAATTCATGTACATCCATAAAAAATAAATATTAAAGATAACTAACTTACTAATAATTATTGTTGTGTACTAATTAAAAAAGACATTATAAAGTATTCACATGAAATTAATGAAAAATACCTTAAAAAGATCACATTTGTGATCCTTCATCATCCGGCTCATAAGTTTAAGTTGGCGAGCCATAATATGCCGACATGTGTGCTGGATATCCATAGCCAAACAAGGAGTTAGCGAGATCTTCAAATCCCCTTTGAATACCTCGAGCTGTGTAAGCTTGCTAGCTTGAACTTTCCCTTGATTGTACTGGAGGAATATAAATGTCATACTGTATAGGTGGAGGTCCAGAGTACCCCTTAGTAGTGTTGCTGATGTCTGAATACAACAATGTAGAGGGGTCAAAAATGGGTGGATAAGAAGATGCATCTTCCCATGGTGGTCAATCACATCCTGCCTGTCTCTGTTGACCTTCAAATCCCCCTTGTTGTCCTTATCTTTGGCCTTGAGTTCCTTCAGAATGACTCAGAAGTGCAGAGTAATCTTCGTATTCTGTGTAACTGCTCCCAAGTGCAGAACCTCCTGATAGTCCAACAACAGCAGCAGCACCATCACCATCATCATCTCCATCATTATCATCATCATCCTCAGTAGAGTCATCACTCTCCACTTAGCTAATTTTCTTCAACCGCCTTCTTCTACGTCTGTAGGTTTGTCTCTCTGCCTCGTACATGCTGGCCAAGTGAGGTGGTAAAGCTGGGGTGTCTTCAAGTGTCTCTCCAGTATGTTGAACTCTCCCATGTTCTTCTTCCGATGGGTCCACTCATTGTTTAAACTTTCCTTTTGATTGTTTTTTCTTTTTGTTGCTAGATGACTGCAACGAAGGTCTCGCTGGCTCTTTCTCCTTTCTTCTATGTGGATCCACCTGAATAGTTGATATCCTGAGTGCTGGCTGAGAGGCAGAAGTTCTAGCAGTGTCTGCTAGTGTGGCCAACTTTCGACGCCTCTGAAGAACAAGTACACCTCCTTCTTGTGTTGCCTAAAATTCATGATCTCGAGCAACTACTACATCTAATTCACCTCTTGCCCAACTCTATTCCTGAGGATCAAACTCAGGCTGTGCATCTCTGACTGCTCTACTCTCCACCCAAGAATGTCATTGGTGTTCCTCATCTAGCAGTTCATTAATATCAATCTGATGTACATGCTCATCAACTAGTCTGCCATCAAACTCCATGAATCTCTGTCTTTCAAGCCTATATCTTTTCTAAATCTGTCTGATCTTTAGGCGCATATTGTAGTGACAGTACACCAACTTCTCCAGCTTAGAAACACCCAATCTGTTACGAACCTTCGTGTGAATGAGACTGAATGTACTCCAGTTTATTTCACACTGACTGGAAAAAATGATTTGACTGAATACTATAAATGGAACATACGCCAAAGGATTTGTGGCAGCTTGTTTGTAACTGATATGGATTCACCATTCAGCTGTTGCAAAAAAAAAAAAGACAAAGATATTAATAATGAATATTAGTAATTTATTAAATTGAGTGTTTGGTTATTTATTATGTAATTCACCTAAAGTTGTCCTCATTACTATAGCCCTGACGTCCTCATTTCCATAAATGCTAATCTTCAATTTAAATCTCTCCATCTACAAAATAAATATAAATAACATAAGTTAGAGATAGAAGACTGGATTTTCATGAACTCCTACTTTATATGTTACTTCTGCTAAGACACCTATCTTTTCATTCGTATTCCTTAATATTCTATTAATAACATTAGTTGTGCCTCGGAGGACCTCTCCATCATTATATACGCTCTCACTATACTTATACCTTGAGTTGAAAATATCATGCATTTAAATTAAGGTTCATTAGTTATCAAAATAAATGTCATTACAATTAATCAAATAAAATCAAGTAGAAAAAATCAAGAATTAATCAGCAGCATGAAGATCATGATGGAAAGTCGACTCCTATCTATCATCAATAATCCTCCACCATTTTTCATAAGCTGTAGGAAGGCTTTCCTACAAGAGCTTCTTTGCTCTATCTATAGCCTCATACAAATATCTCATGTCATTTTTGTCATCTCTATCAACTAACCTCAGAACATGTACCAGAAGCTCAACCACTTTCAGATAGCGAGAAATTTTATCCCAAAAACTTCTCTCCCTAACTAGCGATTGCACTACTAAAGCAACATCCCTAACATCGGCCCTCAGTGTCCCTATATGTGCCAGAAACTCGTCATAGTGGACTAACTGGGCCAACTGATGCTTGTATTTACTCAGGCTCTCTAAAGAGATGAAGTTGGATGTAAATCTGCTAGGGCCAGCACGAAGAAGATCCCATCTACCTGTATACTCTCTCATCATATATAGGATCATGTTGTGACAATAAATAAATCATATGATCATCTAAGCATGTTGTACTACCTCAGCAACAAAAGGGTCTTTGCCTATGTCCTCCATCATCAAGTCAATGGAATGTGGTGCACAAGGCACCCAGTACAAATGGTTCCTCTTCTGCATCAACAATTTACAACCTGCTTTGTACCTTGCTTCGTTGTCAATGACTATCTGTACAACATTTTCTTCACCAATTTTCTTTACCACGTCATCCATTAGCATGTACAAATAATCAACATTCTTTATTTTGTTTGAGGCATCTACATACTTCAAAAAAACAGTGCCCTCGCTGTAATATACAAGGAAATTAATCATGGATCTCCTTGTGGTCCATGTCCAACCATCACACATGATGGTACAACCGCGCTCCTTCCATACATTTTTGAAGTTGTCGACCCATACCTTCAAGTCATTATACTCCTCTTTGAACCCAACATGATAAATGTAGTGAGGTGTGGGGGCCTTTACACCAGGCCCAGCATCTACAAGCATCCACCATCGTCTGAAAATATGGACTGGATGTTGTATGTGCTGGTACATCTGCATGTAAAAATCATTTCACAATTCCTTTCAAGGCATTTTTTGCTGAGGCCTTAACTCCTTTCAATGCTTGTTTAATTGCAGGCTCTCTAGCATACCTTGATCTCTACAAAAATTGGTCCATAGGACCGCATGCCACATCTGACGTCCGTCCACAACCCAACACAGAACTAGCAATCCTACGAGCATAAGAACCCCTAGGAACGAATCTCCCAGGCTGAGAACCAATAGGCACTGATCCACCTGATGATCCTATGCTTCTTTGCTGATCCTCATCTTCTCTATTTGTCCGCAAACTGGCACGAATAGCTTTAGCGTACTCTGCATCATGGTCATCTGGATCCTTCTCATCATCATCCTCCTCCTCCTCATCATCATCTAAATTGATTGGCCGCTGCAAAGGCAAACTGTAATCCCTTCGTCTCTGGCGCCCTGATATTCTATCTTGCAATTCCATGTGTTATTGAGATGGTGAATCTTTCTGTGCTTTTTTACCTAGCACGTAAGTCCTCATTTCTTTCTTCAAGTTTAGCATAACTGACTCACATCTGCTGACGTCTCCTGCTATGCCAACAATATAATTTTTTAGGCGATACACGCCTCCCCACATCTCCTTTCCATATCAGTTGCATTTGACACTCCTCTGCCTATTGTCCACTAGTGTGTAATGCTGCCAACCAGGATCAGCACCCCGCTGCTTCACATCTTGTTAATGATGTCCTTGCTTTGCCACATTCCTGCATAACATAAAAAGACACAAATGCAATCAGATTGTAATAAGTTCAATCGAGTGTTTAGCATACTCAATTGAACCATAATTACACTAATCATACAAAAGCTCTAATCTTTAACCCCTAATTCAGGTTAGTTTTACCAAATTAATGCTAATAATATGCAATTAATGAAAAAAATCTATTGCAATCATATTGTAATAAGCTCAATCGAGTGTTTGGCATACTTAATTGAACTCTAATTACACTAATCATACAAAAGTCCCAATTTTTAACTCCTAATTAAGGTTAATTTTGAGTAATTAATATTAATGATGAGCAATTAATGTAAAAAATTGTACAATTAGGTTCTAATAAATTTAATTGATTGTTTGACATATTAATTTGAACTCTAATTACACTAATCATACAAAAGCCCTAATTTTTAACACCTAATTAAGATTAATTTTATCAAATTAACGCTAATAACATGCAATTAATACAAAAAACTATGCAATCAAATTGTCATAAGTTCAATTGAGTATTTTGCACACTCAATTGAACCTTAATTACACTAATAATACAAAAGCCCCAATTTTTAACCCTAAATTAAGGTTAATTTTGAGTAGTTAGTACTAATGACAAGCAATTAATACGAAAAACTGTGCAATTAGGTTCTAATATGTTCAATTGAGTGTTTGACACACTCAATTTAACTATAATTACACTAATAATACAAAAGCCCCAATTTTTAACTCCTAATTAGGGTTAATTTTATCAAATTAACGCTAATAACATGCAATTAATGCAAAAAACTATACAATCATATTGTAACAAGTTCAATTGAGTATTTGGCCCACTTAATTGAACCTTAATTACACTAATTATACAAAAGCTCCAATTTTTAACTCCTAATTAAGGTTAATTTTGAGTAATGAGTACTAATGACGAGCAATTAACACAAAAAACTGTGCAATTAGGTTCTAATAAGTTCAATTGAGTGTTTGACACACTCAATTGAACTCTAATTACACTATTCATACAAAACTCCTAATTTTAACCCCTAATTAAGGTTAATTTTATCAAATTAACGCTAATAACATGCAATGAATGCAAAAAACTATGCAATCATATTGTAATAAGTTCAATTGAGTGTTTGGCACACTCAATTGAACTTTAATTACAATAAGCATACAAAAGCCCTAATTTTAAACCCCTAATTAAGATTAATTTTGGAGATTTTGTCTAATCAACATACTAAATTTTTTTAAAGCTAAATATTAATAGATCTAACAACCATACATCATTTTTAATTTTTTGAGAATTTTTTTAAAAAAAATAGATCGAAATATACCTTAACTCGGATCGAGATGCGGAAACAAAATCCGGCATCGACGGCGGCGGTGACGGCGACAACAGTGGCGGCGGTGGCTGCCGGCCGGCCGACCGACGATGACGGGGTGAAAACTCCCTTCTTTCAGTTGAGATCTTAAAGAGAGAGAGAGAGAGAGAGAGAGAGAGAGAGAGAGAGAGAAAAGAAGGAGGAGAAGAAGAAGAAGATGGTGGCGGCAAGCCAACGACGGCGGGCTGCCCAGCGACGAGTGGTGGCAGTGGGAGGGGGGTCGGCGAAGGGCTGGGGGAGGGGGGAAAGCAGCAACAGATCGGGCGGTTCGGACCCGATACTGCCCGATTTGGTCCGATACCGTTCTTTTAAAAAAAAAAAAAAAATCGGGGGAGGAACACCCCCCCCCCTCGAGTCAAATCGGGACCCGCCAATCCCGATCCGAATCGCCCGATTCGGATCGGAATCGGATGATTCACAATCCATGCCCCACGGGACATGTACCAGAGGCAAGGGCGAAGGCATGTGTCCCGTGCATTAGCTTCATAGTCTCTTGTTGGCTTCATCGCATACGATCAGCTTGCATTCGACTGAGGGCTCATAAACCCTAACCTGAGTATCAAGACACCTTGAAGATGTCGCAATCTACCCAAACCTTCTTGAGACTTTGGGAGCAAACCATTCTTTATGGTGTCGACCCTCTGGGGTTTTATCGCTTCTGAGCAAATGTAGCTTGCAATTGTTGTGAGATCTCCCGACATTTACCCACTTCTTTAAAATGTTTGGGTATGAATAACTCCTTTTCTGACATTTTAGGACACATCGCGAAAATAACCTTAATTGGCCGAAGCTTTAATTATAGAAAGCCGATCCTTGGATATGAATAACCCTCTTCTGGCATTTTAAGGTACGTTGCACAAGTGACCCTAACTGGCCAAAGCTTTGACTACAAAAAGTCGATCTTTGAGTATAAACAATCCTCTTCTGGCATTTTTAAGGTACCTGGTGAAGGTGACCCTAACTGGCCGGAGCTTTGACTGCAACAAGTCAAACTTTGTGTATGAATAAACCTCTATTGGCATTTTAGGGCACGTAATTAAAGTGACCCTAACTAGCTAAAGCTTTGACTGTAACGAGCCGATCTTTAGATATGAACAATTCCCTTCTGGCATTTTAGGGCACATTGTGGAAGTGACCCTAACTTACCAGAGTTTTGACTACAATAAGTTGAACTTTGGTTATGAATAACCCCCTTCTGGTATTTTAGGATATATGGTGCAAATGACCCTAATTGGCCGGAGCTTTGACCACAATAAGTCGAACTTTGGGCATTGTAGGGTAGACGGTAGAGGTGACCCTAACTGGCCGGCGCTTTGACTACAATAAGTCGAACTTGGGACATGAATAACCCTCTCTTGGCATTTTAGGGCACGTGGTGGAAGTGACCCTAATTGGCCGAAGCTTTGACTGTAATAAGCTATGGGTATGAACAACCCCCTTCTGGCATTTTGGCGCACATTATAAAAGTGACCCTAACTGGCCGAAGCTTTGGCTACAATAAGCCGATCTTTGGGTATGGATAACCCCCTTTTGACATTTTAGGATCCGTGGCGAACGTAACCCTAATTGGCTGAAGCTTTGACTTCAATAAGCCAAACTTTAGGTATGAATGGTTACCCTTCTGGCATTTTAGGGCACATTGCGGAAGTGACCCTAACTGGTGAAGCTTTGACTGTAATGAGCCGATCTTTAGCTATGAATAATCCTCTCTTAGGCATTTTAAGGTACATACTGAAAGTGACCCTGACTAGCCAAAGCTTTGATTGTAATGAGTCGAATTTTGTAACTTCGCTATGATCCATAGGCCCTCATTTTGTTTCTTTGCCCTTCAAACTCTTAGTAGTAAATTGCTTACTAATTAACCTAGTATATAGCCGCTTATTAAGTAACCTATGGAATTGGATATACATAAATAGGAACTAAACTAAAGTAAAGAAGGTGAGAAAATGATAGAGAAAGATCAATAATCAATAACCACTAATAAGCATCAAGTCCAAGAGTAAAAGGTTAATTTTAAATGATCAGAAAAATTAAAAATATCTTACTTCACAACATTCAAACTTTCAGGTTCCATGATAGGAATAAGCATTAAGTCGAACATAAAAAAGTTAAAACTTAATGATTAGAAAAATTAAATATATCTGACTTCACAATATTCAAACTTTCAGGTTCCATGATATGAAAAAAGAAGCATCCCACCAAATTAAAGTTTTCCCTTTTTAAATGTTAACCAGTAAGGGATTTAGAGTACAAACAACAAATAACACCAAGATGCTATTACCAAGTTCAGCAGATGAAAAAAAAACTTGGAACATTTAAGTCAAGAAGAAAACTTTGTTTCCTCACTTTCAACCTATGGCCTTTGGGACACGGACACATGTAAAGGATATGCAAGTTAGCCATGGCAAGTCTTCAAGAATAAGATGCAAGAAAACGGATGTGAATATTCATCTAGTCATGCAGATGCCAACACAGAACACTCTCAACCATTTCCTAGGCTGATGAAAAAGGTGGCTGTTAACTTGTAGAAATCTTCGGATCTTGAGCATACATTTCTTCAGCATGTTGCCAACCTTGCTGTAGCTGGTGTCTCCATAAGTATGTTGTCTTTAGAAACCCCCAAAGCAAGTGTCGACACTTTTGACACATGTTTTGACATAGATATCTGTGGAGACAGCTGATTTAAAGTTTCATGTCTGCCTAAATCATCACTACCAACAAACCCCAAGCCAAGAGATTTTCGATATTTCATATCCACTTAACATTCACAAATTCCTGTACACTTATAACATAAATCTAAAATTAAAAAGTCATGAAATTACCCCTTGGTGTACACCGTGAGAAGCTATCAGCATAAGCTTTGACCCATCAGAGATTTGCAACGACTTCAAACTCATTGGATCAGCAAGAACTTTCCCTATGGTAAATAGCTTATTAGATTTTTCAATTGCTACATACCAAACACATGCTAACAAAACTGTGAAAAGAACAATTTCCTCCTAGAAAGCTCCTGATGTCATTTCTCCACATCCAATCAGAAAAAAATGTATGTATAATAGAACATTGTCCCTTTATCCCCTGTAACAAACTCTTTCAGTAAGCATTAGCCACTCAGAAAGGACACTGTTTTTGTTCTCGTAGCATGTGATTAGATAGTAAGACTTCGTGAAACTGAGTGCTCGAAGAACTGGAAACATACCAACCTTTGCAGATGAGCTTCTGGCCCCGGGGGAGGACGTTGGTGAGGGGTTGGAGCAGGGATTTGAGCTCCCTCACGGTGGAGTCCGGGGAAACGGAGAGGGCGACGGGCCGGCCGCCGAACTTCACCTGCACGGTAATGGTGGAGGCGGGGTCCGGATCGCGAGAGGGGGCGCTCGCCCTCCCTTCTCCACCTCCGCCTTCCATCTTGCTCCGGCACCGGAGAGCCTACCGTGCGCTCCACCTGAGGCTCCGGCGTGCAAAAACTCTGCAACCCTCCGAGGCGTCGACGAAGAGTTCGGACTTCCGACCTGAGGTTGGTGATGCAAACGGGTCGGATTCGGCGCACATTTAGAACAGATCCGTGACAATCGCTTATCAAACCGGTTTCAAAAGTTCATCTGTAAATTGGCCTGTAAAATTAAAGTTTTTTTACATTTTAGTCCCTATTATCTTATTTGGGAAAATTCCTGTAACTTCTGTATTTAGTAAAAACTCTACAATTTTTCTTTTATTTAAAAGAGAGCTTTTCCAAAATTTCCCAAACCACTCAAGGACCTTATCTAAAATTTTGAGGATGCTTTCCAAATGAAAGCGAAATTTTAGGGAGTCTTTTACTAACTATAGAAATTACGTAAATTAAACAGATTAGAGGAACTAAAAATTTAATGAACTCGTTAACAATCAGTCGAATAATTAGATCACCTGTATATCAGTATTATATAAGCTTAAGACATCACATCAGTAGCTATAGATAAAAAGGAAGCAGTAATATGTGACTGAAAAAAGAATATGAATATGAAAGGTAAAAGTGGGAAGCTCACAAGGGTATGTGGTGGAAGAGTAAGAACATGATGATGGAAGTAGGAGATGCGGGTTGGAGAGGGGATAAATTTTCTCCTCTGCATCGCCAAGGCATGCCGCTTCATACATGTGTTTAGTTGAAAAGAAATTTGCATTCATTATTTCATCCCTATTCATATCAATTTTTAAAAAGTATTAATTAAATTAATAGTCCATTGAATGATTGACTTATAGTCTTCCACACTCTCCATCTAATGGACCGTATCCATACTTCGAGAATGTGTTGGATGAAGTGTTTAATAGCACTGTAAAGGACCTTAGTTATGACAATGTAATGAAAAAATGCGTCCCCTTATTTCTCATCTTTTATCAGTTTTTTTTTATCAACTATTTATCCCTATTCTTGAGAGAGATTAAATTTAGGCTGAGTTGATATATTCTCTTAAATTAGAGAACTTTCCACATTCGTCACGACTATTCCATCCGTTCGGACAATTATTTAGAGAAAAGTTATTTCATTTCATGTAAAAGTGCTGTAAATTTTTTAGATTTAGTGACACTTTCTATGCTAAATCTAGTGCTGCACCAAAGGTTAGTGCAGTAAAGTAAAAAATATTTTTTAAAATTTATTTTAGGTCAGCCCTATTCATTGGGGCTCGATTTCTTATTTTTCATATTTTTTGATCGCCCGATCGCATATCAACCTTTACAGATGTGTAGGACATCTCGGAATCAACCAAAAAACATTAAAAAAAAAAATCACCCCACTACATTAACTTTTGGTGCAGCACTGAGGGTAAGTGCAGCAAGTGTTATTCTCTTAGGTTTCAAAATCCCATTGGCCCATGTAGCATCTACTTGATCCGTTTTCAATTTTGCAATTCAAAACTGCTAAAGTCAAAACTCAAAAGTCTCGTTTGGTATAATTTAAAAAAATGCAGACAAAGTTATCACAAATATAATAGGCACATTTTTTATAAACTCATGCATAGACATTTTACGTAAATGTGATTGAGTTTATGATAAATTTGGGAGAGTTTCCAATGTGAATCAACTCCAAGTAAATTTGTGGAAAACACATTCATATAAAAGTTGAATTAATAAAATTAAGGGAGTTCATAGTCAATCTTTTTCCATTATGGCTTGCATCTAAACAAGTTCGAAGTTTTTTAATCTAATGGCTTTAAAATTGGGGTACAGTGACTTTGTTTCCACTGGTTAGATTTTAACGCTGATATTTTACAATATTTTACATAAAATAAAACAATCCTTTCATGAAAATGGAATGCTTATGATACGAATGCAGCAGTTACATGGGCTACGTTAGGTTCGAATGAAATCGTCTAGAGATCCCTTGCCCTTGTTTTTACTTCTTATGAAGTTTCCTTCAGTGACCATGAAATAAATAAGAGTAAGACTTGCTCCACTCATCCCTAGTGTATGTATTTATCTAATCTATTTATCGATAAGTATATAGAATGTGGTTTGTTCAGGGCTTGCAGTTAAACTGTACATACTATTTTGAACTTCATCCCTATATGTAAAAATAAATAAATATTTTCATAAATTTTTAAATATTCAATAACCACTTTTAAGATTATTTTCATCTCTTGAGACTCTATTTTGATCATCCGATCGTTAGTCTAATTTTAAAAGTTGATCTTAAGCATCAATCGGGTACATGCAAACCTTAATTTTTTAAAATTATGTAAAAGTAGTAAAAAAAATAGAAAATTCATCAAGCATCCATCGGGTACATGTAAACCTCAATTTTTTAAAATCATAAAAAATGGTCAAAAAATAGAAAAAAATTCATCATATTAACTCCTAAGGTTGTCCTCATTTCTTAGAATTTTAGTATTCAATATCAATTATGTGACAGATTAAATTAAAAGCCTCATGATCCAACAGTGAAACTTAAGCCAAAATAGATGAAATTAATTTGGGGGGAGAGTTGAATATTTAGAAATTTTATCATGATTTTTATTCTTTTAACATAAAGAATAGATCGAAATAGTGCATGGAATACTATAATAATGCACCATAAAACTCTTTCTCTCTCTCTCTCTCTATATATATATATAGCTCCCAAGATGTCCCACATGTTTATATAACTTGATCTTTAATTAACAATTTAAAAATTCTAAAAAAATTAAAATTGTATTGGACTCAACCCATTAAGGGTTTTTGTATTCTTCACTGGAACTCAATATTTGATTTTTTAAATTTGTTTAGGTCTTCTGATTGGAGACCGCTGCATGGACACAGGGTCTATTAAAAAATTCCAGCAAAATATTTTTTTTAATATTTGCCACAGCAATTGACAATGCAACAACGCCAATCAATGCAACAAGTCTCACCCAATGAATAATACTTGCTGCACCATCAGGTATAACTACATTATAATTTATTTTTTTTAAAAAAAGATCAGACCTCACATGCCCCAACATTTATACGATCCAATCTCTAAGGATGCAAAAATTTTTAAAAAATCAAAAAATATTATTAGGTTCAGCAATTAAAGACATTTTTACTGTTCATTAGAACTCAATTTTTTATTTTTAAATTTTTTTTGATCATCTGATTAGAGATTAGACTGCAGTAAATGTGGGGCCTAATGTAAAAAATAAATAAAAGAAAAGTTTTCTTTGGGTGTAGCTGCACATGGCAGTGCCGCAAGTATTACTCTTTCTCTCTCTCTCTCTCTCTCTCTTTTGAGACTTAAAAAAAAGAGAGACTTATTCTAATGGAAACTAATTTCTGATTTTCTAAGAAAACTAACAAGCATACTCCCATGTACTAGGCCGCAGCTCCACTTTACTTTTTCATCACTCCGCACCACCTATACCTTGCTTAAAAAATTGTCAAAAAATTTCCCATCACAAAAATCTCGAGAATGGATTCATTTGTACCATGATTTAGCCGTCTAAACAACCTCAGCATGAATGCTGCTGAGTGCTGATACAGACTGAACACATGAAAATGTTTGAATCGAGTAATCCTTGTCATACGACGTCGGATTACTCTATAATACTCCTTGAAAGAAGAGGAAATGATTAAACCACATACAGTCCATATATCTGCAACATAAAGCTATTCAAGTTCAGCAGAAAAAGGCATCCTAAAAATCCAACGGATTCCCAAACATTTTATTTATCTCGTCCGTTGCCTCCCTAGTAAACATGGTTGGCTCAAATAAATCAGATTCCCTGAAAGACTGACCAGAGCAGCTCACTGAAGGTGGTGGCCCTGTGGGCAGATCCACATCTTCGTCGATCAATATGGAAAAATCATGGCCAACTGGCTTCTGTCCAGGTAAATGATTCTTCTTCTTCAGTTTGCCGGCCTTGACAAAATCGATTGGCTTGCCAAACATGCTGTTAATGTCATCTAAGGCCTCTTTCAAGTTTACAGTGGGATCCACTAAACCATGGTGGCATGCATTTTCTACCTCACGTTCATCAGAAACAGTTGACCCCACAAAATTGCAGACAACTGTGTCTTCTTTTAGTTTTGAATGTTCTGAGCTTAACATACCTGAATCATGACTGCTATCTGAAGGAAGATTCTTCAGATCTAAAACTACAGGAGCATTAAAATGACAGATAGGAAGTCTTGAACTTCCTGCAAATTCGTTGGTCTCCATCTCATCCACACAGTCAGGTTCACTGCCATCATCATCATCCGCTAGTACTTTAAATGTTCCAACAAAGGGTTTTGACTTTTCAGTTTCTACATGTTTAATAGGTAGAGCAGTTTGAACGACACATTCACCGTCATCCTCATCATCTGCTAATATTTTAAATGCTCCAAAAAACGGTTTTGATTTTTCAATGTCCATATGCTTTGTAGGCAGGGAAGTTTGACTAGCATTACTGCATGCAATCTCCATTTTTTTGTCAACAAAATCTGCCTCTTCATCCAAGTTTTCATCAAGGAAAACCTCAAATCCATTGCAGTTCACTGTATTTGCCTTGGTTCTGTTCTGCTGTGCCTTTCTTTTCAGTTTTGGGTCAGGCTCTAGGGGCTCCCGAAACATACTGTTGATGGCATTGATGGCTTCTTTCATGTTGATTGTTGGATCCACCAGACCATGATGGCAGGCATCCTCTGCTTCAGATTTCCCAACAATAGCAGAACCCACAAACTTGACCACAACAGTGTCGTCACTGGACAAAGTGTTCTGTTTAACCAAGTCCTCATCAATCTCTCTTTGGCCTTCAGAAGATGTCTTATCACTGGTCATTTGTAATGCAGTTTTGCTTACGCAATCACTACCAGTCAGTCCAGCACTGCAAGCGGTTTCTACGCTCTTATGCTGAATAGGAGGAAGGTGAGTCTTCAATATAGATTTCCCCTTGCTTGCATTCATACAGTTTGTGGTATCTGCACAGGTTTCCTGAGCCGAACTTGACTTCAGTTTGACCATGTTTCCGTGATCAGAATGCTTGTGGTGTTCTCCTCTCGAAGAAGTTTGACGAGTTCCTTTTATCTTGACCATTTGACTGTCATGCTGGAACTGTACCTCTGTTTTTTTAAGCCCTGCGGCTTTTCCAGAGTTACTTTTAAGGCATTTCTCAGAAAGCGCTTAAAGAAAAGGTATTTATCAAAGAAGAGCTGAAAATATGAAAACAAAGTGAATGACAAAATCAACCAAACTAAGTAAAAGGACCTGCGGAATTGTCATCCTTGTGTATGTTTATCTCCCTATGATGCTCAGGCACACCCTTGGAAGTTGCATTTGCCCGCGCTTCTTTGAGCTGCAAGACATCTGCAGGCAGTTAAAGATAAAGCATGACAAAGAATAAAGAAAGCACAAAAAAATAATAGAAGCTATACTTTTGATATGCGCTTCTTGTACTGCTTCATACGACATAGAAACTGCTCATATGATTTCTGTAATTCAGCAGCAGGCTCTGCAAGCCTACCCGACGTCAAGTTTAGCTTAAATCACTTTTGAAACTAATGTTGATCAAAGCATAGAGATGGGAGGAATAAAAGAAAGGGGGTTTTGCAAATAACCCCTTAAATAATGTTGTATTTGTAGATAACCCCCTTGTATGATTCGTATTTGCATATAACCCCTTTAAATATGATGTTATTTGCATACAGCCCCTTAAACTATGTGATTTGTTTTGAATTTCACCCGAGTTAAAATATTTTTACTTCAAATAAAAATAGAAATATTTTTTTTGATGTGCAATATATACAAGCTTATAAGTAGATGTTTATGTGATTCTTGTTGTGAGATGCATGTATTTTAATTGAAGATATTATGAATATTTTCATTTAATAGTTTTTACACAGTCTATGTAAGTAACAATATTTTAATTTAAGTGAAATTTAAAATAAACCTACATAGTGAAGGAGGTTATATGCAAAGAACACCATAGTTAAGGGGGTCATATGCAAATACGAATCGTACAAGGGGTTATTTACAAATAGAACGTTCTTTAGGGGGTTACTTAAGACAACATAAGATCACAAACTATATCATTTGCAGCAACTTGTTTCAACAGGACAGGAAAATATATTACGAAAACAGTACCACAATATTGTCATCCTTGACCTGGTTGATATGGACCACAATATTGTGATGTTTGACCTGGTTGATATGGATGCCGGTCATATTCTGTTGAGCAGGCCATGACAATATGACGGTGATGCAATTCATAAGGGATGGCCAACCAAGGTTTCTGAAATGTGGATGGTACCATAAAATATATTAAATAAAACTGAAGTGAACGTACAAGGATGAGGAACAAAACCCGCATATACACCCACTCTACAAAAGGCACGGAAAAGGCACAGCCAAGAATCAACCCCCCAAAGAAGCAAAAAAGTGTGAATTATAGACATTCACGAGACAAAAGCCTATCACCCACTCCCTCCCTGAATGGCAAAGAAAGTGTAACAATCTACAAAAAATTAAGGATATTTACATAATTACATTAACTAAAAGGATGACAATTAAAGAGAATCTTTATATTTCTGGCGACATATAAAAAGGAAAAGCTTATTTAGAATTTCAGTGGATTTGTGGTGTAATTAAGTTATTAATAAATTGCATAGAATATGCATAATTTTAGCAAAGGACATATTTGTAAATACTTAAAAAATATAAATGAAATTATCAAAAGTTTAAGAATAAAAGTGTAATTTTTAGAGGGTTTAAACTTAAATATTTTAAGATATTAAAACTACTTTCAAATAACCAAAAAGAATTGATTTCGGCTTACTTGGTGAAGAAGTTATTGACTGAGGGTATAAATATAATTATTAAAAATATAAAGTTAAAGTGTAATGAGTAAAAGGTTATTGGTGAATAGTAAGGTTATTGGTCAAAGCTAACAGACAAAGATAAGAATACTAGTAATGGTTGTTGGAACACGTTAGTTACATGGCATGAGGGGTATAACTTATTATAAGGATATGATCAAGGGAAACAACTTAAGCTAAGAAGAGGAATGGGTGCAACTTACCCTGTGGATAGGATCAAGGAAAACAACTTAAGCTAAGAAGAGCAATAATACAACTTATCCTATGGATAGGATTTGAAGAAAGATCTACATATGGTGTTCATCGATTTGGAGAAGGCCTATAATAGAGTTTCAAGAGATGTCTTATGGTGGGTGTTGGAACGCAAGAGAATATCTACTAAATACATACAAATATTAAAAGACATGTATGAAGGAGCGACTACTAGTGTCCGCACGGTTAGAGGGGAAACAAGAGATTTTCCTATTTATGTTGGAGTGCATCAAGGATCAGCAATAAGTCCTTATCTTTTCGTATTAGTTATGGATGATTTAACAAAAGATATACAAGAAGACATTCCGTGGTGTATGTTATTTGCGGATGATATTGTATTGATAGATGAGACGCAAGAGAGAGTTAATAGAAAACTAGAACTTTAGAGGAGCACCTTAAAGTCTAAGGGTTTCAGGTTAAGTAGAACTAAGACATAATACATGCATTGTAAGTTTAGTGAAGGTCGGATAGGCGAAAAGGAAGGAGTTAACTTAGATGGGATGGCAAAACCCCAAAGCACCAATTTCAAATATTTTGGTTCGATCCTCCAAGAAGACGGAGGATGTGATGAGGATGTTAGCCATAGGATTAAAGCAGGATGGTTGAAATGAAGACTTGCAACGGGAGTCTTGTGTGACCGCAAAATCCGAACGAAACTGAAAGGAAAATTCTACCGTATGGCGATAAGACCTGTAATGTTATATGGTAGTGAGTGTTGGGTGATGAAGGGGCAACATGTCTCCAAGATGAGTGTTGCCGAGATGAGAATGTTAAGGTGGATGTGCGAGCATACTAAGCTAGATAAAATTCGTAATGCGTATATTAGAGAAAAGGTAGGAGTGGTACCAATTGAGGATAAATTGAGATAATGGAGACTGAGATGGTTTGGGCATGTTAGGCGTAAGCCTAGAGAGGCCCCAGTTAGAAAAGTGGAGCATACTAGGATAGAGAAAGGGAAGAAAAGAAGGGATAGACCTAGATTAACTTGGAAGAGGATAGTGCAATATGATTTGGAAGCTTTAAACCTTTCAGAAGAGGTAGCCCAAAATCGTTTAGAGTGGAAACAGAGAATCCATATAGCCGACCCCAATTATTTGGGATTAAGGCTTCGTTGAGTTGAGTTGAGTATCATATGGATAGGATCAAAGGCTTCACCTTAAGCCTAAGTGAAGTTGCGAGCACATCTTGCTAATGGCCTATAAATGCCACCCCATCCCCTCCCATTCCACTCCATCTTCCACAAAAGAGAGAGAGAGAGAGAGAGAGAGAGGGGTGCAGAGAGGGAGAGAAAGAGGGAGAACAGGAGGAAAAGAGAGAGAAGAATAGTGAAAAAGAAGGGGAAAGAGCTAGAAAGAGGGGGATTTTTGGAGAGTAGAAGAAGAAGAAAGTGAAAAGAGGGCTGAGAAGCTTCAGCTTCAGGAAAGAAAGTAGGACCTTTTGGGAGCTGCAAGAAGAGAAAGTTTCAAGAGGAAGTAAGGAGCCGCATCAAAGGATTTGCGTCATCTCGGAGTTGCAGCGACGCCACCATCTACACACAAGCAAAGGAAACTTCTTCCTACATGACTCTTTATTCCTAGAGGTAGGGTGATATTGTCCTACTTCTCTCAACTTATAGTTTAACTAGACATTCAAGTTAGATTCTAAAAGTCATTTCTAAAGGCAAGACTGTTATATTGGTTTTTAAAAAAGAAGCAGCTTTAAAAAGAGATTCTACTAAAATAATTTCTTGAAATAAAAGGTTTTCTTCTGATTTATCTTCTAAATCCTATTCGCTTTGCAAAATGAAAATAGAAAGATCTTCGTACCCTTACATTCGTTTGTTGTACTTTAGTATATCAAAGAACAGTAATAAAATTATATCACTTTCCTTTCCATAAAATTATTGTATGTATAGTGATTGCAAAAGACGATGTCATAAAACTTGACTTAGGATCTGCCTAAGATTTTACCATGATTTCAAGCTATTTTTAAGTATGAAAGTCTTATATAGATTTGTTCTTTTTAAAATTATGTATATGGTAAAGAAGTAACATCTCAACACTAGCGAGACGGGTTCTACGGTTTATCTCTTGGGGACAAAGGGATAACCGAGTCTTGCTCCTTACAATTGGCACCGTCGGAGTGGAGCATCTCTTTGTTAATAGAGTCAATGTTGATACACAAGCCATTCTTGACTAGACAAGAGGTGGAGACGCTACTTGAAGTGCACTCGTGACAGGGGCGTAAACTATGTGGTGTGGGGACTTGTTGAAGACAAAAATAAACCTAGGTGTATACACCCATGCAAACTAGGGTTGTATGAAAAAGAAAAGGACCCACATGATACATACATGCATATGAAAAGAACTAGGGTTCATGCATAGGTGTGTATGTGTAAAAGAATAGAAAAAAAAGGAGAAGGTACCCATACCTCAAAGCTACAAAAACAACAGCAATGCAGCCCTCCAACGTTACAAGAAGAGCCCTCCAATGCTACGACTTCAGCAACAACAAGATACCAACAGCAGAATCAACCTCCAACAGTTAGCAGCAAAGGGCCCTAGCAGCCAGCAGAGGCAGCCGCACAACAGAGATAGTAAAACCGCAACATAGAGGGAGAGAAAGAGAGGCAGCCGACCCTAGTTTGCCCCCCCCAACCGGCCCTCTATTTTTAAGGAAAAAAGAGATAAATACAAGAGAGAGAGAGAGATTGGAGAACCGGCCGGCCAGTGGGGCCCGCCGGTCTCCTCTCTCCCTCCATCTCTATCCACTCTCCTACCCAACCCCATCTCTATCTCTCTCCCGTTCTTATCCTTATCCCGACCCTATCTCACATCTCTATCTTTATCCCTCTCTAGCCCTGGCCGGCCCTACCTGCGCCCCCCTACCACTGCCTAGGTGGCATCAGTGGGGGTGGCACCAGTTAGGCATGCACCCCCCCCCCCCAAACGGTGGCCCTTCAGCAGCCTATAAAAAGGCCCCCATGGCAGCACATAAAGACATAAGCTGAAAAAAAAAAAAATCAAAGAAGGGAAGACTCTACTAGGAGGTTTCTGCAAAAATAGAAGAAGGAAAACTCAAAAGAGGAAATCAGTGCGTGGAAACAAAAAGGACAAGGATGCTTTTTTTATTATTATTATTCTTGTACCATCGCGTAACATTAATAAAAATCTAATTTGGTTTATTTCTATTGGTGAAATAGCCCTCTTTCATGTGTGGTTTACTCCTATTAGTGGAGTAACCAATATTTAATGGTCTATTCTTAATAAGATGACTATGTGATAAATAGTTCTCTCTCTTATTGGTAGAGCTGCCATATGTCACATGAATCATAATATTAAGAGGGACTATTATCCAATGGTTCCTCTAAGTTAGGTTTATTTCTATAGTCTTAAAATTGTGTTGGTTTACTCTTATTGGTAGAATAACCTTAAAATTGATGGTTCATTTTCAATAAAATGACCATGTGGTCGTATGGTTCTCTCTTATTAGTAAAACGGCCATATAACCTATGGATCATTCTATTAAAAATAAACTAAATTGCATGATGCTTTGTAGTTAAATATTTTGTTGATTGCTTCATGTTAACTAAGTGGTTCATTCATATTGGTTGAATGGCCAAAATTTCGTGGTTCTCTCCTATTGGTGGATTGGCCATTATGTTTATGGTTCATTCTTATCAGTAGAGTGACCAAAAATTATAGTTGTTAGTTCACTCCTATTAAGGGAGTGACCATTGGCTTTTATGGTTCTGTCATATTAATGGACTGGCTACGAAGTTATGATTTACTTTCATTCGTAGAAAGAACTAATAATCATGATTCTTTGTTCATTTTATCGATGGGATAACCATTGACTCATGTGATTCTTTCCTACTGATGAATTTGACCATTAAACTATGGTTCATTCATACTGGTTTAATGGCCTAAAATCGTAGTTCTTTCATATTGGTAGAAGGACCATTAAGAGATATCCTTAAGTATGTGGTGGCTCTCATACCCATTAATTAAGGCTATCCTTTAGCAGTCGTTATTTTTTCCAAAGAATTCAAATGAGAGGATATGCTGCCCAAATAATTATTTTATCCTTTTAAAGGATGCTTAAAGGATAATTTCTAGAAATTTATCCTCTTCAAAGGGTCCTAATGAAGTCTAGGTTTCAAAATCTATCTTCTTAGTACTCTGAGATGCTCAAAATACTCATGTCCTCATGAGTACTTAAAAATCCTCTAAGTATCCTTTAAGGGATATCTCATGAACCTTTTATAATAAAAAACAAAAAAAAAAGATCATGCTTGCACTAAACTTAGGTAATTTCCTGCTTTGTTCATAAGCCTTATTGGACGGTTAATCAAGGATTACCAATCGATGATTGACGTAATTAATACTGACCAAGGTCAGTATGGAGAGGTCAAGAACACGAATCCATGATCGATCCAAAAGAAATTTAGACTTCGAGGATTAATCCTAAATTCTCAAAGTCTATCTAAAAAGAAAAGAGAACATGTTTTTTTTTTAACTAATAAAAAAAAATTATTTTCGAAACAAAAGATGATTTTCAAAAAGGAAGTCTCATAGGACCACATCCCCAGATCAACCTAAAAACCCATCTCACTTGGAAGAGTGTTTGGAAGCTCCCTAGGGCGGACAAGTGGAGGTTAAAGGACTGTTATGTCATGACTGCTCAACCACTTTATGACCGTTAGTAGGGTGCTTGTCCCTTGTTACCTCTTGAGTTGCATGGATCACTATAGCCATAGAGGCACAAGCAAGGTTCAAAAACTCGGCTCGGATCGGCACGGATCGGCCGAGTCGGACAGGTTTTGGGCCGACCGTGCCGATCCCGAGTAACCTGGCCGAGTCCAGGACTCGGATCGGCCGGTCCGAGCCGGATCGGGCGATCCGGGACCGGATCGGGCCGGGTCGGCTCGGATCGGCCCGACCCGGCCCCCAACGGCTAGTTTGACTAGCCGTTGGGGGTCAAACTAGCCGTTGCTGGCCGTTCCCAAACGGCCAGCAACGGCTAGTTTGGGCCTTGGGGGTCTATTTAAACCCCCCCAAGGCCCTCCTAAGGCTCCACAATTGCCCTTTGAGCCTCCTAACAATCTTGCTCTCTCTCTCTCATAGAATTCTCTCTCCATCTCTCCCACGAGGTCACTTCTAGTCTACTACAAGCTCCGCAGTCTCTCATCTTCTTGTGCTGTGAAGGAATGGCATCTCAAGGTGCTGCTAAGCGGTCATCTGGGAATCCTCCTAGTGCTGATCCTGCTTGGGGTCATTGCACACCGGTGGACATGGGCCAAAGAAAGGTACAATGCAAATATTGCAACCGGGTTGTCTCTGGCAGGGTCTACCGATTCAAACAACATCTTGCTGGAATAAAAGGTGAAGTTGCAGCATGTGCTCGAGTTCCTTCAGAGGTTAGGATCCAATTTCGAACTTACATGAAGGAGAAGGAATCAAGCAAAGCAAGTACTGCCAGAAGAAGACAGGAAATTCGAGAGGAATTGACTGAACCAGCGCAAAGGTCTGATGCTGGAGTCCGGCTTGGTGGAAGTAATCAACCTATAAATGTTGATGATTGGGATACAAGTAAGTTTCTTATTTAACTTATTTTCATGTTCTTCATTTAACGTTTTCAGACAAATAGTTATAGTAGATTAATTTTTTTTCTTTTACATTTAAAGCTGAATTGCGACGTGCAATGGAAGCAAGCCGGCGGTCCTTTGCAGATGAGGACTTATTTCGGCACACTGGAAGATATGGAGGACAAGGAAGTGGCTCCACACCTTCTGCACAAGGGAGCACTAGCGCCGGCATGAGCACTAATGTATGCGAGGAGCTGCCTCAGGAGTTCACTAGAGCTGGAGATCCTAGAGTAGGTCCAATAGATCCCTTGCTCACCAAGAAGAGGGATAAACAACCTTCTATTAGTGCTGCATTCAAGAACTTAAAACTTTGTAAGGAGAAGATAGGGAGAGCTACATCTAGGTGGTTTTTCTATAACAGTATCCCTGCTAATGCGGCCAAGGGGCCATATTATGAGTCCATGATCGAGACCATACAAGAAGTTGGCAAAGGGGTTGAGGGACCTTCTCCATATGAGATATACAACAAGTACTTGGATATGGAAGTTGATGACATCCGAACATACATTAAATCATTTGAAAGGATCTGGGATGAGTATGGATGCACTTTAATGTGCGATGGATGGACAGGTACATAAATCTTATATTCAGTTTCTTATCTTATCTTCATTTTTTCTTAATCAGAATGGGTCTCTTTCTGATTTCTTATCACGTTTGGAATTTTACAGGGATAACAAGAAGAAGTATGATCAACTTCTTAATTTACTGTAAAGCTGGAACCGTATTTTGGAAGTCCATTGATGCATCTGGAAAAATAAAGAATGCCCAGTACCTGTGTGAATTAATGGATCAAATGGTGGAAGAAGTGGGCGAAAAAAGGATTGTCCAAGTCGTTACGGACAATGCAGCGGCGTTCAAATTAGCTGGACAAATGTTGATGCAGAAGAGAGAACATTTATACTGGGTTCCCTGTTCTGCTCATTATATTGACTTGATGTTGGAAGACATTTGCTCTGGTCCGATGGTAGATGGAGTGGTCAAGAGTGGTCGATTTATCACCACATTCATCTACAATCACAACAACATTCTGGATATCATGCGCACACATACTCATGGAAGAGAGTTGCTTCGTCCGGGAGCCACCAGGTTTGCATCTCAATATATCTCTCTAGATAGTTTAAGTCAACAAAAGAACAACTTGATTAGGATGGTGGCATCGGAAGATTGGGAGAATCACATATTGCGGCATGTACCAACTAAGGTCAGAGAGAAAGGTAAGAAGGTGGCTGATCTAATTCAGTCTAGACCCTTCTGGAGGGGGGTGCAAGCGGTGTTAAATGTTGTAGAACCGCTTGTCCGTGTCTTGCGATCTTGTGATGGAGAAAGAAGATCGGATATGGGTTTTTTATATGAAGTTATGGACAGAGCTAAGGAGCTCATTCAACTGAACAACCCAACAACCTTTGTGAAGTGGTGGGACATAATAGACAGACGTTAGGAACACACTTTACATCACGATCTTCATGCAGCTGGTAAGCTACTAACTTTCTATATGTATTATTTGTATACACATTTTTCTTAAGTAATAACTAACTTCGACTTATTTATTTAGGTTATTTTTTCAACCCTCAGTACATGTTTAGAACTGATGGGAAGAAGGATAGCTATGATAGTTGTTCGGAAGTGTTGATGGGGGCTAAGTCTGTTATTAAGCGTATGCTTGCAGATGAGGACAGAGCAATATTGGCATGCAAGCAAATGCATGATTACAGAATGATGTTATACCACTTTGGGACAAGTACTGCTCAAAGAGCTGCCAAAATTTTGAGTCCAGGTTTGAAAATTATTAACTAGATGTTCTACTTAAATTTTAATTATAGCTTGCACATTGTTGACATGGCCAATTTTCTATTTACAGCTGACTGGTGGCTAGATCATGGAAAAACATATGGGTATGAAGATCTAGCCTATGTTGCAATTCGGGTCTTAAGTCAAACAACCTCTTCATCAGGCTGTGAGAGAAACTGGAGCACCTTTGGTTTGATTCACACCAAGCAAAGGAACAGATTGAAGTCGAGCCGTCTAGAGAAGCTAGTATTCTGTCATTATAACATGAGGTTGAAGCTAAAGAATCTGGAGCTCATAAGGAACCTTCAAAGGCAGGAGAAAGAGAGAATTTCCGGACAAGCCACAGAGACGACACATGCAGAAGAACCCATAGACTTGGATGAGCTGTTCGAGGAGCAACATCCACTAAATGCATGGGTTGATGCAAGCACCTCAAATGAGCCTGAATTCAACCCAAATGATCGGGAATGGGCGGAAGGTGAGTTAGATAATGTTCCATTACTTACTGATTTTCAACCTCCTTCTCCAAAACGTCAGAAGAAGAGCAAAAAACAAGTACCAAGCAAAAGGAAGAGTGGTACTGGAATTCAAATTGCTGATCTGGAGACTGTCGAGGAAGATGATGAAACGCCAGAACCAAGTGATGAGGTCCAATATCAAACCTCAAATGACTCGACATCAAAGACGAGCTCCGACAGTTCTGAGGATGGCGGAGATGCTACCAGTGCCCCAGCCCCAGCTCCACCAATTCAATTCACTGGAGAAGAAGAATTCACACATGCTACCCAAGATGAACATCATGGTAGCAGAGGAGGACGTGAAGAATCTTCCATTCAAACATTCAGCAGATCAAGGAGGAAGGACAAAGGTAAAGCTCCTCAGGAATATCAGGAGCAACTATCAGATGCATCATCATATAGTCAGCCTACTGGATATGTAGTTTACCCTCCTCAACATTCTGATACATCCGACTATTCAGGGGGTTGTCTAGAATATCCACAATTTTCAGTCATTTATACCAATACGGATGACTATAGCCGGTATGTGATGCAATATGAACAATACTACCAGAGCTATATGTCATGGGCTGAGTATGTTAGCCATATGTTCATTCAGTATAATGTACGTTTGGAATAAATGTAAGTTCATAATCATATATGTAAGTTTATTCAAGGTTTTTTTGTCCAACAACATCTTATGTACTTCAAATCAATGTATTTCAACACAATTATGCATTAGACTTGTGTTTTATATTTTTTCCATATTTTTTCATATTTTTTTCTATTTTTTTCTGCTATCCGAACCAGCCGAGCCTGACTCAGCCAGGATCGGCCGGGATCGGACTGACTCGGATCGGAATCGGCCGATCCGATCGGTTTTGGACCGGCTGATCCGGGACCCGATCCCGGGTTTCTTAACCTTGGGCACAAGAAAGATTATTTCATGAATAGAAAAGCTATTTTACTATCATTAGAAAGTCGATAAAAAGGAAATGTTGATGACGGCTGAGAAGCCAATTAAAAGATGCTTTGCTACGATTATTATACAAATGGAAGTGATTTTTGACAGCAAAAGGCCAGTCATAAGATGTGAAAATGAAAGTTATTAATCTATAATGAATTTAAGGTCAATTCCTATTTTCTTATAAAAAAAGAACATCATGAACACCAGGAAAGAGATTAATGAAAAACAAAATGTCAAGTGTGATGAATGTGATCTTATTGAACGCCTGGTCTGAAAACTTTAGACGATTATTCACTCTGACAATGAAATGACGAGACAATACTTTTGTAAATGTTCTTATGATCTATCATAATTATGTCAAATGATTCATGTACAATTCAATCAAATATTTCACTGTTTATATGCTTATTTGATTATTGTCACATTCTTTTAGTTAAATGTTGTACGAAAAGACTTTAATCTTGAATATTGAATAAGTAGGGAGTAAATGATCCCTACTAAGTTTCTGTATGAAACTTATAAAGGGTAATTCAATTTTTTTTTCAGGAGAGAATTATCGACCACACTAAGCCTGCATTTCCATCCTTACCAATTGCATCAGAGCTAATGATCTGTACAGTCTTAACTGGTGTACTTTGAATCTTTTATGTTTAGCTATATAATATCATACTTTTGTGTCTTTCTTGTCAATATGTTCAAAGACATGTGTATTAATGGAAACTTCAGTAATAAGAATATCTTTTGGTTTGTGATTTCCATTGTTATTCTTGTTTGTACTTTTGTGCCATTGACCCAAACTGATCCTAGTTTTGACGAATCTCGGTTCAAGTGACGAGTCCATTCTTGTGTATATTTTTTAGAATATAAATTCACAAGGGTAGGGCCGTTGCACAAAGAAACTATCCCCTTTAAGATCAAACTTTCATTAGTGAGGACACCAAAACTCAAGTCTACTTTCACTCGAAGCAAGTTTATAATCCGAGGAGGACTGCGCCAACTTTTATGTGGCTTAGAGACCCTCTAGATGTTGCATGACATGTAACCCTTCGGACGACAACTCCATTAATATTTTGTATACTACTGTCAAAACGAACCCTATCATTCAATTCTTCATTATCTAATAAAAATTTAATCAAATCTCCCCTAGTAGGATTAGAACCTACGACCAATCAATTAACAGCCAATGCTCTACCATTAAGCTACTAAGGAACAACAGGTGATTCGATCTCACAAAGTTCAACTACCATTCTCTGCCGATGCATTTTTACATCCTATAGCTTCGGCAGATCTCTTAGCCATGTTCATCGTGGCGCAAGAGCGTCCGTTAGGGATCCGTTTGGGGCTTTTCCTATTTTTAGGATTTTTCCGTGTGATTTTTGCACTAATTTTTTAGGTTATGGTTACTTTAGTCCATAGTCAAGTTTAAGAAGTCTCTAGCGTTTGTTTACTCTTTAAATACTCATATACGACAATTTTATAATTCACAATGAATAATTGCACGAGTTTTTGTTATTTTCTCTAAGCTTCCCTTTCGAGATGGAGGAACACAAGAAGAAAGGGTATAACACCCTCACCTCTAATGTGATAGTGGAGGCCAGCCACTGCCATCATCTCTCTCTCTCTCTCTCTCTCTCTCTCTCTGTGTTCGCCATCGTACGGATCTAAACAAGGGGGAGATCCAAGCGACCTCTGTATCCACATCGCACACCAAGGTGCGCATTCACAATCGTGCCTACACATGCACCCAGTGTGCCTGCATGCGGCTAATCCAAGTGCACTACAATGTTGTAAACCAAGGCTCATATGTGGGTCCTCACGATGTGCTCCATAGCACACTATACTAAGCAGTACAATAAGAGCCTTCGGTGCACCACCTCTGTCCAAGCTCCACTTGCTTCATTTTACATGTTGATTGTGTTGCCAATGTGCACCCACAGTGAGCCGCTTGTCGCCATCCAGTCGTTGAATTTGCTATAGCATCTTGAGGCCATCAACCGTTGTTGTCTCTATTCCCCTCCCCGCTTGCATGTTATCTTCCAATGAGTGAGCTATATTTTCTAGTTGTACTACTCTCTTCATCTCATAATCAGGGACACGAATGCCGTGCGATCATCACCTACGCACCAGCATAAAGGTTTGCGTTCTAATCCTACTCTTGGCAATTGCTTGTTCTGCATTTGCTTTTCATTTGCCGTCAATTATGAGATAGGGTGCCTAACCAGTGATTCATTTCCCTACCGGCTTAAAAGTGTGAGATCCCGTCCCAGAGGCTACCTCTGAGCCTTGTCTTTCTTCAAAACCCCAGACAAGCGGTAGTTACTCAACTACTAATGCTCCCACATTTCCTCATCATGAGGGATGACTTTTCAAGCACAATTTCTATTATTTTAGGCATAATTATCTTGCTAATTCACTGCAAGTCTTAGAATTATTTGTTGTTTTATATTGCTATTTGCTGATCTCTTTGCATATTTAGGGGTTTCTTTGAGTTCACAATAGTTGTCCCATATCATTTACCCTTGAAGATCCTCTTGTTCTGCTCTCCCTATATGGCCCACATGGTAGCATGCAAGATCAACGACCAAAACATAGCATCTTCCTTGCACATATGACAATTGCCCCACAAGAGAAGAAGCTCGTTCATAGATTCCACATCGTAGTGGCCCTTGCTGAACCTGAAGTTTATTAGAAAGCTGGTCTACTTGAATCGTCCATGAAGTTGTTATGAAGGCCACTTTTGATGAGTCAATGACCCACAGAACTTCTAAAGTGGAGAGAAAATCTTTTTGGACTTGCAGGTTTAAGGGCAAATTCGTAGCAGAAACCAAATAGCTATGGGAAGTGCATGCTCTTGTCCGCAAAGATCTCTAGAAGATGGAAGATCAAAGTATGTGGAGAAAATTCCAAAGACCATAAAGATTAGAACTCTTTTAAGACCATGGTATGCAGAATTGGCCGATCTAGATTCCAATCAAGATTGGAATCGATTGGAATCGACGGGTGGTGATCCAATTTCAAGGGGGAAATCTGATCCCCTAAAGAAAATTAAAAAATAATAATAAGGACCAGGATCGACTTGGAATCGACCAGAATCAGGTTGAATCAGCCTAGATCGGCTATAAAT
The DNA here is from genome assembly GCA_030544215.1 of Zantedeschia hybrid cultivar. NCBI lineage: Eukaryota > Viridiplantae > Streptophyta > Magnoliopsida > Alismatales > Araceae > Zantedeschia > Zantedeschia hybrid cultivar. Next base: position 10,643,474 of record JARZZO010000016.1, read on the forward strand.
CAGGCTGATCCTGCCTGGATCATCTGATACAGGTCAGATCCGGCGGATATGAGTTCAAAACCTTGAATTTTTATCATTTATCCCTTTCATGATGTGGTATGTATTGGATTTCTCATATTGAAGGGATTAATTGGTGTTATTGTATTGCTTGTTGTTGTGTCATTAAAATTTTGATCATTTATCAAAGTCATATGTTTAATCCTGAACCCAATTGACCACTACCAACCCAAATCAGTATAATTACATTAGATTTGATTGTTAGTATGCCATTTTACCTTTTTAGCTTCTTTTCATTTTTTCTGATTGTTCTTGATTTTTCTCATTTTCAGAATTTTTTAATTTAAAAATTCAGGCCGATCCAAGGATCGGCCTTTTCTGAATGGATATTCTACCGATTTGATCCTGATCTGGATTGCATCGACACCGGGCGATTCCTTAGTCCTGATCCGATTCTACATGCCTTGTTTAAGACCAGTTTGATGATAATATGATATTATAGCTAATGATCTCCCAGACAGAATACCACCGCTCTGAGATATTCAACATCACATAGATCACATACTGGGCAATACTCTGTCCAATTTGATGCACCACAATATGAGTACAACTGAAGCTCAAATGCTGAAGAACATAGGTGAGAAGCCGCTATGCGAGGAATTTATTCAGAATGTACAATCCTGTGCATTGTCTCCCTACATTTTACCTACACAAAAGAAGAACAAAAGTTGGAGGATGTGCATGTATAGCCATATTATCAACAACATCATGGTAAAATATTGCTTCCCAAACCCACAATTGTGAGATGCTCAATCAATTAGTGGGATCACAAATTCTCTCCAAAAAATATTGGAGGAAGGTAGCATTAAATCTGCATCCAACCTAAAGATGAAAGGAATCACATTTAAAACAATGAAACGGCTGTATGAATGGTTTATCATGCCATTTGGATTCTCCAATGCACCTAGTACCTTCATTAGATTGATTAACCAAGTATTATGCTCAGCTATTAGGAAGTTTGTGGTCGTATACACAGAAGATACAGGTTTATGGCAAAGGAAGTCCAACACATTTCTAGCACCTATCCGAAGTCATGAAAACATTGCCACAGATCAAGCTGTGTATGAACCTGAATACATGTCACTTCTTCTAGGGTATGTGATCAGCTGTGAAGCCAATCATGTAAATGATGAGGAGGTCCAGATGATTTAAGAGTGAACTCTCATAAAATTATAACTGAGGTACAAAGTTTCCATGCCTTGGCAGCTGCCTTATGCCATTGGTTTATAATGCCATTTGGACTCTCCAATGCACTAGTACCTTCATGAGATTGATTAACCAAGTATTATGCTCAGATATTAGGAAGTTTGTGGTCGTATACACAGAAGATACAGGTTTATGGCAAAGGAAGTCCAACACATTTTTAGCACCTATCCAAAGTCATGGGAACATTGCCACAGATCAAGCTATGAACTTGAAGAAATGTCACTTCTTCTAGGGTATGTGATCAGGTGAAGCCAATCATGTAGATGATGAGGAGGTCCAGATGATTTAATAGTGGACTCTCATAAAACTATAACCGAGGTACAAAGTTTCCATGCCTTGGCAGCTGCCTTATGCCATCGGTTTACTTAGTATCTAACCTTAATTATATCTTCCATCACTATATGCCTCAAGAAATGAGTCCCATTAGTCTGAAGAAGCTGAAAGGAGTTTTTGCTTTGCTTAAGGAAAAGTTATGCACAATGCTCATTCTCCCTTTGCCTAATTTTAGTAACTTTTTTGAAATAGAGTGTGATGCATGTGGAGTTGGAATTGGGGCTAACCTGTCCCAAGAAAGTCAGTCTGATGCCATTTTCAGTGGAAGGTTCCGTGATGTCTGACAATGGTGGAGTATATGATCAGGAGTTACCATGGTTCATACCCTCACATCCCATACATTGAATACCAGGCTCTCAAATTTCTGAACAGCCAGAAACAACTTTTCTTGGTGGTTAACCTATATACAAATGATTTCATTTGAAGTGGTTGATGCACTGATAGGAAAGCATCTCTTCTGGTGAAGTTAAAAGGGGAGATTGCCAAATTTGAGATCCTATAAGACTCGTACATTGGAGATTAGTATTTTGGGGAAATTTGGGGAAAATGTCAATAGAAACAACTGACTGGCAAATTCTTTATTGAAGATGGGTTGCCGTTTCGAGGAAATTATTTATACAACCCATGTACTTACCTATAAGAGAGCTAATTAGAGAATTGCATTGTGAATGCTTTAGCAGTCCTTCAAAAAGTGATAAAGCCATTGCTAGTATATAGGATCAATATTATTGCCTACATGCCTATATCTGGAAAGGCATGTGAGGAAAATAGTTAGGCAGTGGTGAACATGTCAAACATCCAAGGGGCAAGCACAAAATATTGGACTTCAAATGTCACTATCAATTCTTGATGGGATTTGGAAAGGACTATTCAGATTTCGTAGTTTGCCCTACTCAAATGCCATGGAGTGTTGATTCTATAACCATCATAGGTGACCAGTTCTCTAAAAAGGGACATTTTGTTGTAGCCGCAAAATGACTAATGCATCCCATGCAGCACAACTTTTATTTAAAGAAATTGTTAGCTTGCATGAGTTCCTTGCACCATCACTTCTAATTAGGATACATGTTTTCTCTATCACTTTTGGCTCGCTTGTGGGAGATGTTTGGCACTTCTCTCAACCTTGGCACTCGGCAGTATAGCAAGGTTCGCTGAGTCAGTGATCCGGATCAAATTGGGTCGGCAAACTCGGTCCGAGTCGCACGATTAACACAAGTCAAGCCGATTAAGTCTCATTTCTAGTTATTTTTCAATTCTTTAATTTTATGAATAATTACGATATAAAAAAACTTTTAACTCTAGTGATTTATTAATGACAACGACTTTAAGTCAAATTAGGAGAAATCTACCTTATCAATCAATACAAAAGTGTAAATTACCTATTAAATTGGAGAAAAAGGCCAATTATTTACCAATTGGAGAAAAACGAGCCTAATTACTTATCAAATTAGAAGAAAAAAAACTATTTAATAAGATACAAGTCACATTGAGTAGGCTCGAGTCGGATCACAGTGACCCGTACCGGATTGTAGCCTATCGCATGAATCACGAGTTACATACGAGTTGATCCAAGTTGCATACAAGTCAGCACGAGTTAGTCCAAGCCGCATCGAGTCGACTTGAGTCGGATGCGACTCGATAAGTCAAACTGTCCTACGGATCTGGACTCGTCCAAATCATAGTCAACTCGTATAAGTAGGCACGATCTGGTACAACAGACCATTCAATATAGTACAACCACAACTTATGGCTATACTAAGACTCTAAATGGAACACTATGCATACTTATGTGTAATATTTGTGATGATTGGCCAGGATTTTGCAATTTGCTTTAAGACAAGTACAAGTTGCATAAAAGTGTGCATTCCATTGTGCAATAAGAAATCCATGCTCAATAGTTAATGTGAGAATTGCACCATGCTTTGGACATTGTTTCCCAACCCAAAGTACCATATCATCATGAAACAACTAAACATATGGTTAAATGAGCTCAAACAGTGCAGCAAGAAGTAAAAACAACATTTAGTGTAGAGAAAGTGAATGCAAAGTATGAGGCAATAACTAATCTTCATTGATGACATTAAGAGTTTGCAGAGGGAGATGATGTTGTGGTATTCCTAGTTTCCACTCAGTGGAACATTCTCTGTAGAGAGTTAGGAATCAGATGGAAAGTGCACTCTTCAGTTATGGATATGAAACCCAATTCAGCATATATTAGAAATCTCACAAGGATTAGGAAATCCAAATTCACGAGTCAAAGTCATATTGGGAGAGTACAAGTCGTTCAGTTGCTTTTAAGAGCCTTACTTAAATAGGGTTTGTTTCCTTCATAGAATTAAGTTTGCTTCATTTATTCTATCTTAATACAAAGTCTTTTCTTTGCAATTTCTCCAGTGCAAGCTTCTCGTCTGCAAATCCTCTTATTTCTTTCCGCTGCAGTTTTGCAGCAATAATGCAGGCTCTGACTAATTCTGTACCAGTCCCTTTCTTTGTTATGCATCAGCAATAGCACAAAATGGTAATGTACCATGATGGCAAAGACTGATTCCATCAGTTTATGGACAGACACCACTAGGAATCTATTAATAAACAAAAAGACATAATAAATCAAACACCAGACCAACACCAGCACTTATTCCTCTTCACCATTGTCATGACGCCAACAACGTACCGTTCAATTCTCTCCACAATATTTTCTAGGATTCACAATTCTAAGAACCACAAACATCATCAAAACCGACAGATACTGAGACAAGAAAACCTTACTTTTGAGCCCCCAGATGATACATCTTTTCCGCCTTTTCGAAATTCCTTTTCTTCTCATAGTAAAATGCGTACGCCACATAGAAAGCAGCGTGCCTTACCCCGATCCGATTCTCATCCATCCTCCGGAGAACCCCCCTGGGATCCTTCACGTGGTCCATCTACGCAAAAACACGAAACCAGAAACACATAGATTTGAGCAGAAAACAAGCCAGTGAGCTATCGCCAAACGGAAGTCGAGATGCGAACACTACCAGGAGCATCCACACTTGGAGGTAGCGGAGGTCGTCGCGGTAGTGGCGGTCGGACTCGAACGCCTCGGCGCACTTCTGCAGGAAGCGGGGGAGCTTCTCCGCGAGGGCCTGAGGGGGCAGGTGCTGCCGCATCCTCCGGATGCCCCTGCGGGAGCACGGCCATGAGGAAGAGAAGCAAGGAGGAAGGGAATGGAGAACGATCAGATGCTTACCGGAGCCACGGACGGAGAGGGTCGTCGCCGGCGTAGGCTTTGATGTCGGAGACCACGGAGGAGAGGAGCTCCTCGTGTGGGGCGGCCGCGGCCATGACGGAGGTGGAGGTGGAGGTGGAGCAGAAGGGGGCGGTGGGAGGCTGGGAGCCGGGAGGAGGGGTGTGGTGGCGTGGGGAGGAGCGGGCATGGAATAAAATTTTGAATCGGGAATCGGCGCCCAATTTCTTTTGATAGGAGAATAGAGAACTGTAATTCTTAGAATAAAGTTAATTTTAATTTGACAGGTAGATTATATCACTGTAAAATTGTTTTTTAATAAAATAAATATTTTTACTTTAAATCTAAGAATTATTTATTCTATCTATATCACTAGTAAGTTTCACACCACTGTCAAAATGACATATCTCTTATTTTGATATAACTAGTATTATCACTGTCAAACTGGCATATCTCTTATTTTGATATAAATACTTCTGAATAATTCGTTCTACTATTAAAGTGCGGCAAATTTGTGAGTTTGAGTTTTGGACATCGGGGCATGCGAACCGGAGGACTCAGTTATGGTCGGGAGTGGATGTTATCCGACCGTTATATTTAAATATATGTTTAATTATCTGATTAATCACCTAAATAAAAATAAAAAACTTTACAATAGAAATACGCTCCAATTATTGTGGGATTCTTTGTCTCTTGATATTAGGCCTTCTCTCATATTTACTGAACTATGAAGCCTTTCTAATTTTAAGTATGTCTTTTGATATTTAGGCCTTAGTTTATAAATGAACCATGAAGCTTTTCTGATTTTAACTATATCTACTTATTTAAATAAACTATTTAATATTTTATGCATGTTTAAATAGACATGTATTGAGTGGAATTTATTGTCAATGTTATTTTTTCAGTAATAACTACTTGTTCGTATAATTCATATAAGATATGTTTTTGTTATTATCTTAAACTATATGTAATAAAATATTTTATTTGAGTAAAACTTAATACTATATATTTATAGTTTGAATATTTGGTAATTTTTAAATACATATATAATACTTATATGTTACAAGATCAAAACTTACAAGTTATAGGTTGAATTTGAGATAACTCTATTTTTTTTATATTATCTAACAGAGTTAAAATTTGAATAGAGAACTTTATTATCTGAATAGTAGTTTTGATAGAGAAATATCATTTATAATTCGTTTTATTTTGATAAATGTTATGTCTTTGCCTTTTGGTATATTATATGTGAGCTCTGTACAGAACAAAAAAAAACAATATTAAAAGTCCCATCGCCATTAGTGAATATTTTTTTGTAGCGTTCTTTAAAGCTTTTGAACAAAATACAACTTAACTTAACTGATGCAGACTGGATCTATCACGACCGGATCCCGCAAACGGGGATCCGAAACAAGGAGGATCCGGAGCCGGTCCGGATCAAACGGTGACGAGGGGACCCGACGGGGATCCGCAACAGGGCGAAGCCGAAGCTACTTCGGAATGAAGAGGATCCGCCCGCGGGGGGCGCGATCTGCCGCCGGAGCTGCTCTTGGATAGTGAGCCGCTGCTCCTTCGGTCGGACGAAGGCGCGGCGCGAGCAGGAGCTCCTGTCGGCGGAGTGGTCGACGAGCGTCGGAGCAGAAGCCGGAAAGTCCGAGATCGGACGGGGGGACGGCTCGCTCTCCGACGAGGGGGTCCGAAGGCACCTTCAGCGCGAGGCCGAGCCTCCTGGCGCGGGGCGACCGACGGGATTGCCCTCGGACGGCGAGTCCGAAGGCTACTTCAGCGCGAGACCGAGTTTCCTGGCGCGGTGCAGCCGGCGTTCGGCGTCGAGACCGGGGAGAGGAGTCCGAGGTCGGCGGCCGAGACCGACTCGGGGAGGTCGGCGATGATTCGAACCGAGCCCCTGCAGGAGGGATAGAAGAAGAAGAACCAGTCAGCAGGAGTCCCGGGCGTCAGCCCTGGGGAACCCCCTCCGACGGTCAAGTTAGCTTCTGAAGAAGATTCGATTCAGGAAGCAAGAAGAAATAACTAGAACACTATTCGGACAGCAGTCCTTTAAGGGGTTTCGGAAGCTTAGGGGGGCATCCGTTTTTCCCACCCACCTCCTTAGCCACAAATAGCAGGATACTTATAGCGGAGGGTAGCGGATGGTTAACGGTGGCAGCCGATATAGGACTAAAAGGAGGCTTACTGGCAAACCGCCATAGCGTCTGATCCGCCACCGGAATGGGCCGGATTCGGCTACCGGGCCGAAGGGGGTTGGGCCGCTGACGGGCCGAAGCCTGCTGGGCCCTGGGCCGCCGTGCTGTTCCCGGGCCGTAGGCTGATGGGCCGCTGACGGGCTGAAGCCTACTGGGCCGGGAGCGACGGAGCCGCTTATGGGCCGAGGGTTGCTGGGCCGCTGACGGGCCGAAGCCTGCTGGGCCCTGGGCCGCCGTGCTGTTCCCGGGCCGTAGGCTGATGGGCCGCTGACGGGCTGAAGCCTGCTGGGCCGGGAGCGACGGGGCCGCTTATGGGCCGAGGACTGCTGGGCCGCTAACGGGCCGAAGGCCGCCGGAGGGCCTAATACTGCTACTGTTGGGCTGAATGGGGTTTGGGCCTGCTTCAATGGGCCGAATCGGATTCTGCCGCATCATTAACTTTGAGGAAAAAAGATATAATTAAAAATAAAACCCCAAAAACATAGTGATTTACAGATAAGCCTATGTAATTCTAGTATTTTACGAATAACTCCCACAATTCCCTGTTAATTGGTACAAGCCCCCCTAAGTGTTACAAAAATGCCCCTTAGAGTGGCTCCGAGAAGGTGCTCAGAATGACTTTTTTTTGTAAGAAAGTTGATATTGCAAAAACTTATTTATAAATAGTAAGATTAAGAAGAATTATTTTTAATATAATTTTTTTTGAAAACTTATAAATGAACAAAAAAAATAAGATTTTTCAATTATTCCTAGTTGAGACTTTACTTTTTTATTTTAAATTGGACTGAAGATATGTGTGGGATAGGGAAGAGATTCAACACCGCCCCCACGTTGAGGCGGTGGGTACGAGCCCCTCCCCCCCTCCCATTGCAGCGGACCTGGATCCTCTGTTCCAGCCCCTCTGCCCCATTAGTGTTCCCTCTATCCCCTCTCTAGTCCACCTCACCTCCCCCGTTGTCGCCCCCTTCCCACTCTAGATCCCCCTCGCACATACGGTTAGAGGATCCAAGTGCTATCCGAACCATTAACAGCCCTAACCTGAGAGACAAATCGGATCGGATCGAATTCGCCCAACTGTAACCCTATTCGGGCTGTGGACCAGCTATGCCTCTCACCAGTCCATAGCCGAGAAGCCGAACCGTGATTCTCAACTCCGAACTCCAAACCCTTTCCGTCTCGCTCTTCGACGCTTGGCCGCTCCTCGCCTTCTCCTTCTCCTCCTCCTACTTGTTCTTCCCCGCCAGCTAGACCCCGCTGCACCTGCTCCGCCCCTCAAATCCGTCTCCGTAGTCGATATTTCTTCGTCTGCGACGCATCCAGAACGACGGCTAGCCGGAATTCTGTCGGCGTGCTCCGGCGTTGTGCTGGACCTACTGGTACCCGTCTGTCTCTCTCTCATCTCAACTTCTGTGTGCTTATTTAATCGATGACGGTCTTGCCGCGAATTTAGAGTTCTAGCACATGGCCTGCGAACGGGCGCTTCCCAGGTCATATTGCGACGCGTCCAATCCGGTGGTGTGCACCTTTTTACCTCCAGGATTTAAATTTTGTCTGCTCACAATTTCCTTCTCCGCCTCTACCTTTGTCTGATTGGCACTAGCTAGTTTCCTGCAGGATTGGAACCATATTCGAATCCTCTTTTATAGCTTCTTATGCAGATTGCAAATGGTTTCTGGTTAAATGAATGTCCGACCATCTTTTGGACTAGCACAACTAATGCCTATCCCCTACAAAAACATAATACCTGCTCAAAACGAATGAGTTGGCACCTCTTATTTCTGCCACATTTTTTTTTTGTTTCTAATTTTGTTCCAGCCCAATCACACGGTCCATCATAGCTTTACTTCTTATGTCAATTGTTGTGTTTCTGCAGCTACAGTAATACCGGTTATCTATTTGGAATTAGAAATTTGCGCGCGTTGGTAAGGTGGTGGAGATGTTATCTGGAATAAAGTTCATTCCACGAGATCAGGTTGGTGCTTCTTCAGTGAGTTCCATGACAGTTCTAACATTCATTTTTCTTTACCTAAAAATTTCCTTTTTTTTTTCCTGAGTGATGGAACTGATATAAGATTTTCATCTTGCATAGACACAAGACATTTCGGATTCTGGATCATCTCCAAGGGAGAGGAAGGAATCAAGAAGTAAGAAAAAGAGAGATGACAAGAAGAGAAGAAAGAAGTCTCATCATGATAGTTCAGAGGATGATGATGATAACTATGAGATTGAGAGATTGAAAGGAAAAAGCAAAAATATGCGAAGGAATAAGACGAAGGCCTCCTACAAGTCTGAGGATGATGACATCTCTTCTCAAAGCACAAGTGACTGTCATTTAGATAGCGAGGAAGAGAGTCGGAGGAGAAAGAAAAGGTACAAGGAGGAAAGAAGCATCAGGTCACCAGATAAGGATGTCTTTTCGTCTAACGAGGATGACAACCATCATCATAGAAGGAGGAGGAAACATGAAAAGGAGAAAAAGAAAAAAGTAAAGGGTAATGATGTAGTTTGGGGTATTACGCATCTCAGTGATATTCTAATCTAAACCATTAGTTGATATATATTATTTTTCTATAGAGGATGGCAGAGATTTATCTCTCAAAGACAAAGAACTTATGAGAAAAGAAATGGGGCTAGACTGGATGTTTAAGCCCAAAGATGCCATGAAAAGGATGGTTGCTGAACCTGACGATGATGCTAAAGAAGAATCTGCCCTAGAAGAGGTATATGTGTATGCCAGTTCACCGTGCTTGATGTTTTGCCAGTATGTGCATGACTTTGTGACACTTTAGAACATTTTAAAGTCTTTACAGATGCCTTCCTCTTTCCTTCTGCATTGTAAAAGGAAGCCTTATGGGTAGTCAGAAAGTCAAAACAATCCTTAGTTTTCTTCTGCTAAGGAAAGCTTTCTGATGTAGTTCTCAAACTCATCAAGACTTTTGTCAAGTCTTCTTGTTAAGTTATTGGAAATTATCTTATAAGAACCATTGAGACGAGAGATCAATCTATAATCATTGATCTGTTTTGATCCTTAGTTTTCTTCCTTTAAGGACGGCTTTCTGATGTAGTTGTCAAACTCATCAAGATTTTTGCTAAGTCGTCTTGTGAAGTTCTTGGAAATTATCTTATAAGAACCATTGAGATGAGAGATCAATCTATAATCATTGATCTGCCCCTTAGGCTCTACTAGCTGTTGAGGTTGTTGTTCTGCTAGGGTAACCCTAGCCTGGCAAATTTTGCAGGCTTCCTCTTTGATCACCCACATTTTCTTTACGTGGAGGCTCCTATCCTCTGTCACATTGCCCCCAATCTGAGGCATAGATTTGCCCCCATTCCAAGGCATGGCAGACTTGAACTTGTATTGTTGCTTTTGTTGGACAGGAGCCTTTTGTGTCCTTTCTTCTTTTTGAAGGTTGCCCCATCTTGGTAAACCTTCGGTAGAATCCAGAACCGGTTCTGGACATGAACCGTCAGGACATGATGGATCTTAGGAATGATGGGTTGTCCGCCATCTAAACGAATGCGTAGGTTCCCCACCAATATAATTTTTCCCATTCTGGACAGACTTGTAGTTAGAGCCTTCTGCTTTTGCCTCTTGTTGGACGAGGAGGCTGGAAAGTTGCTAATAGTATTGATGACGAGCACTCGCCTAAGTTGGCTGTCGTTGTTGCTCTTTCTGGCGCGAGAAGTGCGTCTCTTCTTCTTCTTTTCTAGAGTAGGCTTTGGCGTCGGGACGACCTCCAGAAAGTATGGAGATCCAATTACCACGGGGAAGTCTCCGAAGCATATTGGTATGGTTAGATATCCACACCGTATGTGGGTTGCCACCACAAGTGGATCGTATGTGACCCTTGCTGCCATTGTCGTCTTTTGAGTAGAAACTTGATCACCTGCATAAGACATGACAATGTTAGTAGTAGGGTTGTGGTGAGAGCATCACTAGACGGAGAGATGAAGGGAAAGAGAGGTCCCACTGAGCATGCCATACATTGGGAACCTGGGCCTAGATCTCTCCTATCAGTTTTTTTTATTTTTATTTTATTTGTTTTATCTTATTTGGAGAAATATAAGTCGGTTTTATTTGTTTGGTTTCTTGGACTATGAGAACTTGGGATTAGCCCTCAAAGAGTCCGGGACTTCGGATCAGGCGAAGATTCGAGTAAATGACCTCTCTCCACCGACCTCGGTCAATGTTAATTACGTTGAGCAACTGCTCAAGAATCCTTGATTAACCGTCCGTTGATGCCCTTGTAATATATAATACTACTACTACATGCAACACATGAAGATATGTTTTAGGTTAAGCCCTTGGCCTCGCCCAAGTTTAGGATTGGTTGGGAGACTTTTTAAAAGGTTTTGGATTGACTCCGGATTATCTGGATTGATTCCAAGTATTTTAGACCCATAAGGGTATTTTCGTAATTATGCCAAGTTGGAGGGCATAGGGGCATTATGGCTATTTTGGTGTTTGAGGTGAGTTTTAATGATCTAGGAAGGTTTCGAAACCTTAGGAGGTATTTTAAAGTTATTTTAAGTGTGTTTGGGTTGTAACGGTATTTTGATAATTTTAAGTTAGTATGGGTTTCATGGGTATTTGCCATGTTTTAAGTGATTTGACATTTTTTTATGATTTCTCTAGAACTTTTAATGATTTTTAGTATCTTAAGGGTATTTTGGTAATTTTGCTTGTTTTTAGGGTTTTGAGGGCATTTAGGGTATGACGGGTGGTTTTTATATATTTTAGGATTTTTCTGTGATTTTTACAGATTTTTATAATGAGAAGGGTATTTTGGTCATTTTAAGGTTCCAGGGTTATTAGGGTCATTCCTAGGGTTCTGGGAGTATTTAAGGCATGTTGGGAGCTTTTCATATTTTTTAAGATTTTTCTCTGATTTTTACTGATTTTTATAGGTTGAGGGGCATTTTAGTTATTTAGGATAAATTCTGTAATTAGATGAGTTATTTAAGGAGTATAATGATGTTCATGTGTTTTAAACATGTTAAGTATATGTTATTTAAGTTATAGTTTATGAGAGTATGTTTATATTCTATTAATTAGGCTTTAGGTATGTTTTAGGACTTAGTTAAATTGAGGGGAGAGGCCAAGGGTATTTATGTCATTAGCTATATAATTAATTAAGCATATAGTTAATTAATTATGACTAATTACATGCATGCATGATTAATTAGATATGAGATTAAGCTTACACATAAAAAAAACATACATACATACATTAAGTATGGAAGCGACATAGGCGACATTTTATTTCATTAAAATTTGGCAGAATGACGGCTTATATAATGCCGGATTTACAATAAAATTTTGGCAGAGTATTCCTTTAAGAGAACCTTAGAAGGGAACCTAAAAGAGACTCCTCCTCCAGGTGCGTGCTGAACTTGTGTAGGGCACCAAGTTCGTATCTCCAAAATGACAGAATTTCCCCTTATAAATTGTAGGCCAAATGGGCATGCCCTTTCACCCTCCCCTTGGGGGGTATTTATAGGCCATGGAGGCCTTAACCGGTGGGGGTACCCACCTCAAAAAAAATTGAGGTGGGGTGTGCCACCTCAAAAAAAAAATTGAGGAGGGGGTGCCACCGTAGAGCAAATGAAAAAGGGTTCAACACAGGGGTAGATGGATTGTCTCTAAAACTGTTCTATCTTCATTGGCCAATTATCATCTTTCTATATTCAAGATTCCCAGGACTGTAGAAAGAATGGTTGAAGCTAGGAGAAGCTCTTGCTTCTGGGCTGGAGGCAAGTGGGACAAGAGAGGTCTTCATTTGGTGGCATCGGAAAAAGTCTGCAAAAGCAAGTAGCAAGGAGGGGTTGGTCTCAATAAAGTTGGAGTTTTTAATAAAGCTCTGTTGGCCAAATGGATGTGGAGGCTGGGGGAAGATTGTGTCTTTGTGGGTGAAGGTTGTTAAGGAGAAAAATAATCTTAATAACTCTAGATGGTGTCTAATACCATCTACGGTCTCAAACCTGTCTCCCATTTGTAGGAATATTACCAAGATGGAGGAATTACTAATGCCAGCAGTAAAACTTATGGTTGGAAATGGACAATCTATCAGATTTTGGGAGGACAAGTGGTGCTCAGATTTACCCTTTGCCTCCCAATTTAGTTCTTTGTACAAGCTTGTGGAGGAGAAGGAAAAGACAGTTGCTCAGATTTATTCTTATGAGGACAGTGCTCATTGGAACATTAAACTCAGAAGGAATCTCACAGATACAGAAATGGAAAAACTGCGGAGTTTGATGAGGCTAATTAATGAGGTTCAGCTGAATAGGGGCAAAGAAGACGATAGAAGACGGGTATGGAACTGTATGGGCAGGTTCTCAACAAATGATCTTACATGAATTCTTCATGAAGGTGGTTTAAGAGGGTGGTGGAGTGATTTAATCTGGTCCAAACAGTTTCCAAATAAAATCAAGATGTTTTTGTGGAAGTTGGCTTTGGGAAGCCTTCCAACTTGTCAGAGGCTCAAAAATATCTTCCACATTAACAATCCTAGTTGTACTGTGGACTGTATGAAGAGAATATTGATCATCTGTTTTGTCGCTGTGGCATTGTTAGTGTTCAGTGGAAGATCTTTTGCAAAGTTCTTCAAGTTCAGTGGGAAGAGCCTCGGAATGTGTTACATCTGATGCAGTGGTGGAATGATAGGCGTCTGTACCTTCATAGAGCACAATTTGGTCTCTGTTTCTTCCAGCTATGCTATAGGCAGTTTGGTTCAAGAGGAATAAAAGAAGATTCAGCCAAGCTTTCAACTGCACTTACTAACATTAGTGGAAGATCTATTAATTGGGTGATAGATTGGTGTAAAACTGCTAGGCTCAACTTGAATGGAGAGTGTTCATTGATTTTGAAGGCCCGACAATGGAGGAATCAGATTACTTGAGTGACTGTTTAGCACATTATTCTTTGCTATGTTTGTACTATTTTATTTCCTTGATAAAATAGTGTCAGGGGTGGCTACTTTCTATTGGGAATTTTCTTTCGGTTCCTGGGTTTGGATATCTTTTTCTTTCTTTCGGCTTCTAGCCATTTATGTACCCTTTCACTTTTTTAATGAAATGTGACTTCTGTCACCTTCCAAAAAAACACAAATGGGCTGTTATAAGCTGGATTATAGGCCCGTTATTTAGAATTTTGCACAAATGTTTTGACTGGGCTGCTGTGTCCATTGGTTACCGGGCCTGAAATCTGTATGGCCATTTTCATAATGGTCTTTCCAATACTTCATCCATTAAGTGTTGCTTTTCTGAAACCTAAATTGAATGGGAAGTAACAAATTGGAATTGGAACTCGCAATTCCTCATCAGAATTAGAATTGTAAACTGGCAGATACAAGATGATTCTGACCCATTGACAGTCCTACCTTTTACCTATAACAGGAAGTCTTCCAGTGACTCTCTGATCTTCCCCTCTTTCTCTCTCTCTTTATCTCATCCTCCTGATCCCTCCAACTCTTTGATCTCATCCCCTACTTTCTAGAAGCATTTTGTTGCTTTGGAATACTATCTAATGACATTGGAGAGCATCCTTTGATGGCAAACCAACTTTACTTTTTTGGTGATAACAGCTATGAGCAACCTATATCTATATATTTCTATAGTTTTTTTTTTCCAATTCTCCATTGTGCATTAGGGTAGTGTTTTGGTCTAAAAGTGTCACTTTGTTGTATTAACTTACTGTTGAGGCCAAGAGGTGGTAGAGAGAGTGATGGTAGGGAAAGGGACTTCAGAACTAAGCGAAGGGGTTCCCCGCTAGGTGTTGGGTGGCATGGTGCAATTCTGCCGTGGTGTGCAGGGTGTGCCGGAGGAGCGGCCATTTGGCACGCGACTGTGCCCTGAGCAGAGCAGGGTCGTCGGAGATTGAGAAGATCCTGCTGGTGCGGGGGATGGTGCCTAGTCAACCTCAGCTGTGGGGTCCGTTGAGGGAAGTATCAGTGTCGTTGCAGGATTATGATGCTGACATGGAGAGGTGGGACTAGTGGTTGAGGGGGTTGGGTTGAGGTGCAGACCAAGGATGTTGTGAGAGAGCTGTCAACGATATGGGGCCGTCCAGGGGATTGGACTGTTTGGCGCCTGGGAGGAGGGGGAGTCCTTATCAGGTGCCCGAGCCGGGATCTGGCAGATGATATTATTAGAGCAGGCTCCATCGCCATCTTCGGGAGGGACTGAAGACTAAGAGTGAAGAGATGGGATGTCGTTATTGGCGCCAAGGTGTTGGTGGCACTGAAGGTCCTAGCTCGTCTGCGAAGGTATACCCCTGCATCTATGGTGGAGGGAGGTTCTTTTGGAGCTGGGTAAGGCTGTGGGACATGTGGTGAGGGTGGATGAAAGAGCACTCAAGGACACTTACGGGATCAAGGCACATCCTCATGGCGGTGGAGGAGGGGAACTTTCCGATGAAGATTCACCTGAAGCATTGGGGGTTTTAGTTCGAGGTCATGCTTAGGGAGGAGTTGGTGGAAAGAGAGGTCGAGGCCCTTAAGGTTTCCTGGGCAGAGAAAGTGAAGCAAGGAAGGGCGGCGGCAGGTTTACAAGGTTCGTAAACCCTATAGGAGGTTGGTAGTGGGAGGAAGACGACGGGTCAGCGACCGGACCGGTCACTGGCAGACCGGGTGCCGAACAGGTCAGAGATGGATACGGGTAGTTTGAATTTTGAATTTCAAAATTCGAATCCTATTTTGGTTGGTTTGGGTGTGAGGGTGGCGGATCAGGAATGGATCCACCTTTTGAAGGGCCCGACACGACTCAAGTTTCGGACCTGGGTCCCCAACGGTCACTTTATATGGGAACGCAGGGGCTTCGGCTAGGGTTGTATCCGAGGCTTTTCTGGTGACATCGTCTGCGGAGAAGAGGGTGGAAGGCGTTGAGGCATCTGCTGATGTTGCTGCTGCGATGGTGCCGACGAAGGGAGAGGCTGGTCCAGGGCCGTCCACTCCAGGTGTGTTTGCGCTTCCTTTGCTCTCAGTTGAGGAACCAAAGGAGGAGTGGGCCTCTGATCTTGGCGTTCTCTTCGGCGAGGAGGCCCCATGGGATGACCCAGATGATAGGTCATCCTCCAATCTCGACGGGACCTAACAATGACCATTGCACAGTTGAAGAGAGGTAGAGGGTGACGGCAGGAAAAGGAGGAGCTTCTTCTAATTTTCACGGAGCTAGACGTTCACGCGATTGTGGCGGCGGTGGGGATTGCGGTGGATGGAATGCTGGATTTGTGTGTTCGTCGGGTTCTGGATCGGGTCAATGGCAGTCTCCACAAAGGGGGTAATGGATCCAAGGAGGCTTCATGTTCCAAAGGGGCTGCTAGGGACCCTCTTGAAGGCTTGAGAGGCCGGTTCATCAAGGGCCTTTGATCGGATTGTTGGGTTTCTGCTGGGCCTTGAAGATGGAGTCAAGGGTTTTCTAGCGTGGGTTTTATTTTCAGTTTCCCTCTCTTGTATGGGTATGGCCTTGAGGATGGTGACTTTTGGAGGCGGTCATAGTGTGTTTTAGCTAAGAGTTGTATTCTTGTGGTGGGGGGGGGGGAGTCGGAAGCCCACAAGTGTAATATCCTTTTTCATTTATAAATACATGGTACTATCCACGAAAAAAATACTGTTCCTAAAAAGGGGTTTCTCCCCAGGGTCTTGAAATTAAGCTGATCTGGTTGCAACCATTTTGCATATTGCAGAGGGACATACGACTCAGATTTCACCCCCTACATAAATATCCTTTAACTTAATTCTTGTTGTGATTTGGCATGCAGTAGGGGGTTTTGGAATCTCACTTATGAATTGAGCCCATTGGCCTAACCTCCCTAGAACAGATAGTTTGCCTCTTAGCAAGGTGCAAGTGGAGGTTCTTTCATTTCTCTAAAAGGAACCTAAGTTCGCACAAGAAGAAGGCATTTGGTGCCTTTTTCTAAGTATTATATGACATGAAGGATTATGATTTGTAATTTGCATAAAATGATTGGGATCTAATTCTGTGTTGGTGATTATATGCATCTTGGCCGTGTCAAGGATGGCCTCTTGATCACGCAATACTGTTGATTTTATGGAGTGATTACAAGCATCTTTTATTTACTTGGCTTTATAATGTGATGTGGTAGGGTATACGAGTCATCATGATTTTTTAGGATTGGTATTTTGATGGTTGTGAAGATATTTCAGCAAATCATGGTTCTTTCTTTTCTTAAGCTTGCTAGGAGTTATATTGGTTAATTGTGGTTCTTTCTTTTCTTAAGCATGTTAAGAGTTACATTTGAACTTGGAGCCACGCTCATAATTGAGTTATGAATTAGGAAAACCTGAATCAAAAGCAAGTGCGCTTACAATTCTTATAGATATGATGCAATTCCAACCCAGGAGTCAATGAAGTTAGAAAAGAAAAAAAGAATTGCATCATGAGACTTCATGTTTTATAGATTTTCCAAGTCTTATTTAGCCGGAGACATTAACTTTTTCTGTTCTGCTGATGTGCCTTCTGTAAAAGACATCAGCTTCTGCAAGCACAGATAACAATTGTTATAGATAGTCACATATAAGAAAGCTTGACGCATCTTCCTCTGAATCTCAATGTGGTGATTAAGTTCCCTACCTTCCACGGGGTATTTATTGTCATCTTCCTCTGAATCTCAATGTGGTGATTAAGTTCCCTACCTTCCACAGGGTTATTTACTCCTTTGTTACAATAAGTGGCTTTTATTTCTGTTACCATAGATTGCTCAAGACTGAAATTGTTATAGTTGAGCAGAATGCATGTTTTTTCATTGTTCCCTGACCATAGCGCCTATAGGTGCTGTGCTCTTCAAAGATTCTCTTGGGGCTTGTTTGACACAGTTTTTCTTTGGTCTAAAAGCTGTTTTTTGCTTGTGCCTATGCTAAGCATGTACTCAAGAGTCAAAACTAGATATACTTTTGTGTACCTTTCCATAGGTCTTCTAAAGGAATGACAGACCTTGTCTTATGGAAGTGCCTTGTTTGGCATCCTCAAATCTTCCTTCAGTTGGTTGCACTGCACATACAAAATTATCAAGAGATCTTGGCAGTGGCTGGTTTGTGGAGCATTTGACAAAAGAAATGTCTCCCCAATGATTCATTTGAGAGATCTGCTATTAAAGCAACATGTGACTGGACCAAGTGTGGCTATCTTTTATGAAATAGTTAATAGGAAGAAATCTACTGTTCTTCTTAGGATATACTGATGTTAGTGGAGATGGCTATAATCTTCATTGAACCAGTTTTTGGGTTCCAGGCACATGGTTATCCTTGGGAAAACTTATGTATGAGTTGCATTGGACATTTTGAACAAATCATAAGTCGTATTTGTTGACAGGGATACTCTTATAGGCATGTGAAGCCATTATCCTATTCTAGTCCGGTATCTCATGTCAAACAACCATATCCACATAAACATGTGAAACTTTCTGGTGAGACAAATCATAACATGTCCAGTTTCTATAGTCGTCATTTCTTTAATGTGAAAACTTTTCAGTAGGCTCTCCCTCTCTTATCTACATTGTTTGTTTAGCATATTTGAGGCCTTTGATCCACCAAAAATTTTGAATACATGACTTTCATTTGTTCAGTAACAGGCATCTTGCCAGTTAAACTAGATCTTTTTTAACTTCTTGTTGAGCAGGTAAAGAGACCAAATCCAAGAGAATTGAACCCATATCTCAAAGATAATGGAAGTGGTTTCCCAGATGATGCACCTCATAACATGAGCAATTCAGGTGCACTTCTTCCTTCTTCAGTTGTTGGGGATGGTGGTGCTAGTTGGCGACTAAAAGCCTTAAAACGGGCGCAAGAGCAAGCAGCCAGAGAAGGGCGAAAACTTGACGAAGTACACTGCCTTTATTCTTCTACATGTCTATAAATATCATCAAAATTGGAGACTAAACATATTTTGCTTTAATTTTTACAGGTTGTGGAAGAACGCTGGGGTTCTTTGGGTCAGTTAGCCACATCTGTGGCATCTCATAGAGCTGCACATGGTCATGCACATTTGCGTGCAATAAAAGATAGAAGAAGAGGGATAACAGAAAAATCTGAAGAAATTGAGCATAATCAAATGAAAGGAGAAACAGGGGAACTTCAAAAAAACCGCCAAGATTATTTACAGGATGTATCTTCTCGCCATCCTGAAATGCGAAAGCCTAAACAAGATTCCTATGCATGGAGAAAGAAGAAGACAATTAATAGTTCTCCAGGGGATGATCCAGTCATCTCAGATGCGTTAACTAAGTTGAATAAGTTTTCAAACGATGGAAGCTTTATGGATGAGATGGTACATCAGCAGAATGAACATGCTGGTGCCTCAGATAGTTCTTGTGTGGAGAAGGAAGCAAGTGAATTTAGTGCAGCAAAGACTAGCCCTTCCAAGACTGTTGAATCTCCCAAAGAACAGTCGGTTGGCATGCAGGGCTTGAGTGCAAATCAGTTGGCTGCTAAGGCATTGCAACTTCGTTTAAAAGGAAAGCATGAAGAAGCAGAAAAGCTGTTGGTGAGATTACACTTCTGCTCACATCTATTCTACTCTCTGCTAATACATTGCTTTGGCTATCTATTATCATTTCTTTGTGGAACATACTTGAGCAGCCAAAGAGAGGCACACTCGTCTTTACTAGTTAAAAGGATGCATGCTTCTCATGTTAATGTTACAAAAAATTGTTTATTATGTAAAGTTGTCTTGATGGTGAAAGTGTAACTTTTATTTTGTATATATGCTATTCATGAAAAAAAAACCAAAAACATAAAGGAAGAAGAAAGAGGAAGGGAAGAAAAGGAGAAGGGAGAAAAGGAAAAGAAAAGGAGAGGCAGTCTGGAAGATGGACTGTTTGCAGCTCAGCTCAGATGTTGGTGCCCTTTTTTTCTTTGTTTTTAGAGTAAGACTTGCTGCACTGCATGGGGCGCAGCCTCAAAAAAAAAAAAAAAATGAAAATTTTTAAAAATCCGGCCCATCATGCCTGACTCGTCCGTTCAATCGGATCTTTGATCGGATGACCCATAAATCTGAAAAATAAAAAACTGAGTCCCAATGAATAGTGAAGAAATATTCTTAATGGGCCGAGCCCAACAAAAGGGGACTCGTTTTTGTTCTTTTAGATTTTTTTGGATCGTCTGATCAAAGATCAGGTTATATGGGCATGTTGGACATGGTGAGCCGTACCTTTAAAAAATTTAAAAATTAAAAAGAATAAAAAAATTGGGGCTACACCCCATGCGGTCCAGCAACTTGCTGCACCGCATGTGGTGCAGCAAGTCTTACTCTTGTGTTTAATCTTGAATGGAGCTGTCAGATCTTGATCAGACTACTCCACTGCTGTGGCCAGGTTGCCCCAGAGAGCCTGGCCAAATAGTGGCATTCTTATACACACATATATGCATACAATAAGGAAAGGGTCAAATGAGTGCTAGGGCGCATCTGACTTAGATGCATCCCCTTTTTAAATTATCGTTTTGCCTAATAAGGGGCAAATGTCAAAACTAAAATGGAGAGAGAAAATTATTCTTTATTTTAGGTAAATGTCAAGATTATCCTTTATTTTACATACTGCTGTATATTAGTTTTCTATCATTTTACCCTCCAAACACACGCCTCCATGAATTGCCAAAAATACATACTGAACACTCTCCATGTGTGTTGTCACAGATACTCATCTAGACACATCCAATTGTGAATTATGAAAATACTTATTGTATGACAAAGGTTCTTTATATGGAACCTTTTTTTTGGACACTGATTAGAGAGTAGTAATAGATGTTGAGGTGGGAGGTTAACTTAGATTCGTCTATCACTGAGTTAGTGAGTACTCAAGATTGATAGATTGTAAATCTGTTGACGGGTTTCTATGTAGGTTTGGATCCTCCGGGCCATCTTTTGAACTAGATCAGTCTATAGAAGTTTCTAGTATGTAGAGAGAGAGAGAGAGAGATGTGGAATACAATCGCTGACAGTTGACAATCGTTACCATATTCCAGTTGGGGCCATCCAGTATGCGTCGGACTGCCCCAGCCCCACCTGCCCTGTGCGGAAAGTGGCAGGTGGGATGATTGGGGCCACCGCTCAGCCCCCTTTCTTCTTCTTTTTCTTTGGCAGCCATCAAATCAAAATCCGATGGCTGATAAATACTGTATGGCTAGGTCGCATCAATTGACCTGGCCGTATGCTAACATTACTCTCTCTCTGTGTCCCCCCTCCTCGCTCCTTCCCCCCCAATCTCTCTCTCTAGATATATATATATATATATATATATATATAACCCTCTCTCTCTCTCTAGATATATATACATATATAGAGAGAGAGAGTAGAGATTTCCTATCACCATGTAACAAGAGACTTTCCTGTTACCACTTATCGGACCATTGTATCTCATTAGATATAATCTAATAGCTAAAAAATTCAAATATCAAATTAATCTCCTTGCATTGCAATGCCATTGAACCCAGAGTTCACAGAGAGGTAGTGGGTGAAGAGAGAAGGTGAGATCATTTTTTTTTTTCAAAAAAAAAGGGAAAAAGAATCACATCTGAACTGTCTGATCAATGATCAAATGGTGCAACTTCCCTTCCCATAAGGCCATAACAGAAGGGAAGCTGTGCACAGCATGTAAGTGTCTCCACGCTGGAGGCAGAAACCATGCCGCTGGAAGCTGCCATACACTCCACAGTGATTTACTTTAAAAATTTTCTTTTTTGATTTTCTTAACCATTAGATTAAGACCTAATGGTTAATAAGGAACTGTTGACTGGAACTATTCTGTTACCTTGTTTTAGGATTTTGTTTTCCATATAATATGTTTGCGTATGAAATTGTTGATTCCTATTGTATTATGTACAAGATTATTGGCATCTTAATGTACAGGAATGCATTTCTTAAGTAATGAGTTTATATGTTTGGAAGTAGTTTTCAACCAGCAATAGATGCGACTCAGTTATAACCTCACTGCCTGCATCATTGCCCCAAGCGCAAAGATAATGGGTTTATATGTTATGCTTATTGAAGTCTTTGAAGCCATCAAAATCATCAGTTTGGGTTGAAGATTGAAACTTCATATTATATCCAAAAGGCAATGTGATTAGGCTATAATTATGGTGCTCCAGGATTTGCTTAGATGGTGTGTGGGGATCCATGATTAAACTAAACATTTAACCATAACTGACAAGAAAGATCCATAAACTCAACCGGTTGAATACATGCACACTTAGCTTCACTATCTTTATCTTTCCCTGATTTCTTTTCTTGTGCTTTTGTAATTAGTTTTGACATTGTCATCTTTTATTAATTTCTTTTCTTGTTCCTTTACAGAATCAGGTAGACTCTATGACTAACAAGAAGGTCTCAGATGTTAAAGCTATTACACAAAAAACCGAGGGAAACACAAGCAGGTACTTCATGCATTGCAAATATGTACACTGTTACATAGTTCCTGAAAGAACAACAAACTTCTTGCCTTATATTGTCCATTCGAGTAATATTGTTTACCCAACTTTCTGAGACCTGGTTGTTGGTCATAGACTCTACTGAAGGTAGAGTCTGTGACTAGCAAGTGACAAGCAGGCCTCAAAACCTATAGCTATTTATAAAAAGACTGAGGGAAATACAAGCAGGTACTTCAAGCATTGCAAATATGCACATTGGTACATTGTGCCTTAAAGAACAACAAACTTTCTTGCCTTATTGTTCATTTGAGTAGTATTGTTTACCCAAGTTCTATAGTTTCAATAGTCCATGGGCATGGGTGATTGGAGGGATTTTTCTGTTGTAGTTCCATACTCTTTGGTGAAATGTTGGTTCCAAACAAATGGAGCATAATGTATGATCATTTGGCAACCATATACTTATGTTAAGAGATGGAACATGATTGGCCACATTTATTTTTTTATTTTTTGGAAAGAATTGGCCACATTTATTGGAGTATGGATTATTATCTGGTGAACCTGAGCATCAACATTCTTGATACCTACGCTTGTTTTGTACTCGTTGCAGTTGAATGTAGTTAAGTATAAAAAATAGGAAAGACAAGGCATTTTCTAGTAGCTAGTTGTATTGTGTCTGTTTCCATGGACATATAATTTTCTGTTTGTTGTTGACTAAATAATACATTCCTCTGGATTTTATTTCATCTGATGTAGAGTTTAGTTACTGATTTTCCCCATGATCTATCATTTAGATATACCGGAAAGGGAATGCCTACTAAACTGAAGAAAGGGGAGGAAGATGCTGATCTTAATTTGGCCCAAAAAATCATTCAGAACAGACAATATAGCATATCGAGGCAAGCAGATGATGAGTATGACTTTGATGAGGCTTCCACTAGAAAACGCAACAAGAAAAGGGGAGCGACAGCTGAGGAGATGCCTAATTTGGCTAAGCGTTTCTTGACTCAGAAGGATCGTTGTCAATTTTGTTTCGAAAACTCAACACGGCCAAAACATCTTGTCATCTCAATTGCAAACTTTACATATATGATGCTGCCACAGTGGGAGCCTGTTGTGCAAGGCCATTGCTGTATTTTGCCATTGCAGGTTAGCTAACTGATGCCTGTCTTCTGTTCACATATTTCGTAATTGGTTTTGCAGTACTTTTTCCTTGTATAATTGTCCTCAGTTATCTAGTCTCTGAATTTTATAGAACGCTTGTTGAAGGTATTCATCTTGTGGATCATATGCTTAGTAGGTTTGTACTTAATGAGCAAATGGAATTTTGTTTGATTTAGCATCTATGATTCATTGTCTTTTAAGATTTCAGTTTATGTTTTTTCATTTTCTCAAAAACTGTAAAAATAATAACCATTAGTGTCATTCTACTTGCAGCATGAGGCTAGTACCAGAACCATGGATGACAATGTGTGGGAAGAAATACGGAACTTCAAGAAATGTCTTATAATGATGTTTGCTAAGCAAGATAAGGATGTGATTTTTCTTGAAACAGTAATTGATCTATCAAAACAGCGCCGTCATTGCTTGGTTGAGTGTATACCTTTACCACACGATCTAGCAAAAGAAGCGCCTATGTACTTTAAAAAGGTATGATTCTAACATTGAGTCCCTTTTTTCCCTTTAAAATATGCTTTCCTTCCTAGGCTTCATCCTTCATGCAAACTGGCTACTTCATTGTGATGAGGGATGTTGTTTTCATCATCATGTTTTCTTAGAATGGTTGTGTAATTTTGCAATATATTTTATAAGGGATTCCAACTCCGTTCTCGTAGGGCATGAAATAGATGGTACATATTTGGGTTTTGGACATGAAAAGTATTAAGTAAATTCTCATTTTCTTGTTTTTGCATTAGAGAGAGAAGGTAAACTGATTTAGGAATAGTGTGGGAGATTGTATCATACTTAATTTATCATGTCCTTGATGGTCATGGTTAGATGGTTATCTATCCTTTTCTGGCATATTGTATTTATGTGTTTACCATTTCTGTTTTCTGATTACCTGAAACCGTTAAGTCTCCACAACCTGTAGTTATGACGTTGTTTCTTTTCCTTAATTATGAAGGGGTTTTGTTTTGTGATTAAGAAGGTAAACTTTGTTCCTGTACTTGTCAACTAGCCGCCATGTTACAGTTTGTTAAAACTTGCTGTAATCATTCATCTTTTTCCACAAACGTGCCTAATGAGAAAAATGATCAAGCTTGCAGCATAAGCCCTAGGACTTTAGCTATCGTGTTTGAGACCTGATCTAAAAATGTTTCTATAGTAGTTCTGTAGCCATCAATGGGCCAAGCTTCATGATACTGCTACAAAATGTAAAATTTTACTAATTTTACTTGCGTCCTCTGGCTTGATTTTACTTGAAATCTACAGAGCCCTTGGATGGTTATCATCCTTGCATATCTTTGCTAATCTACATTGCTTCTTTAGGCCATTGACGAAGCTGCAGGTGACTGGAGCCAACACCATGCGAAAAGGCTAATTGAGACCACTAATGAGAAGGGTTTGAGGTGTTCGATTCCCAAAGACTTCCCCTATTTCCATGTGGAATTCGGTCTGGACAGAGGATTCGTCCATGTGATTGAGGACGAGGGGAAATTTAAGAACGGCCTTGGCTTGAATGTGGTGAGGGGCATGCTACGTCTCCCGGAGGAAGACATGTATCGCAAGCGAAGGCATGAACCGATGGAGAAACAAAGGTTGGCAGTGACAAACTTTGCACGGGAATGGGAGCCCTTTGATTGGACAAAACAGCTCGGCTAAGTTGAATGTTGTATTACACATGTAAAATTTTTCCTTGAATTGTAAACAGTTTGTCAATTGATGATGTTTGTCTTTCAGTTATTTGAGGTTTAAAGAAAGCCTTTAATTCCATTTTTTATTCTTGGGTAGGCTCTGGTTTTCTTTTCGGGGGTTTGTGTTGGAGGGAAGGAAGAAAGGAGACCAACTTCTAGCAGACTAGCACTGGCACCCAAAGTTTAGGGGCATTAGAGCGGTGTGCAGACGTGCAGAGAGAGAGAGTAATTAGAACATATAAGACCAACTTCTAGCGCTGGCACCCAAAAGTTTAGGGGCACTAGACATATGTGCACATGTGCACCGGGAGAGGGACGGGGAGAGAGAGAGAGAGATGAGAACATACAAATTAAATGCCAACACCAACCCATCTTCATATTCTCCTAATATTTCATGCCCAAATTGCGAGTGGTTTCTGGGTGCTTACAATGCTTGTTTGCACTTTCAGCATTTTATTTGACACGAGTGGCTCTTATTTGCGCTTTCAGCATTTTATTTTTGTCAATTTTGCGTCATACTAGTGCCATTTTGGCACCTCAGCATCTCATTTTCTGCAGTATATATGTTGCAGTATAACTGTGTTATTCGGTGTAATCATCATACCTGAGATTGACACTTTGTCTCTGGTCATTTTTTTCTGAAGTTGACTCAAACGAATGCTTAATTAGGTGGATTGGTTGATCCAAAATACATCGAGTTCAACAAGAGTTCAAGTTAAATTTGAATTGTGTATTCCAGGGCTGCCTTTAGAATGTAATTATCTCGGGACTGCTACTACATTTTGTTCTCGTCTCAAAAAAGTGTCGCTTGCCAGAGCGCATTCGTAAAGATGGTATACATCCTTTACCTATTATTTCATGTTAATTCCAAGTTTGCCTATTAAGTAAATCCACTACCTATCAGAGAATTCATACTTTACTGCTTATCAAAGGAGTCATACTTTCTTCGAAGTATTTTATCTTATTGAACTAGGATAAAGATAACCCTGACACCCAATCAAAGAAAATTTAGTCTAACGTTTGAGGATTTAAGATATCTCCACTGTCTCCAGGTCCCTGAAATCACGGGGCTTACCATGAATTCTGATCCCCGCTGCACACTGTCAGATTTGTGCAATCGAAATACCCAGACATGAACTGCTGGAGAGGAACCAGTTTCCGTAAGTGTGAAAGCGAATGTGGATGCATCCACTGCAAGAGGCTCCCACTACTGCACGTTCTGGGGAACCATGAAAAGGAACACAACCCTAAAATTGGTACGTCCAAGGCGTACTCAAACATGAATAAGCACAGCTTACCCTAAGCATAAGCCCTCAAACTAGTTTGCATCAACAAGTACAGATCACTTAAACCAACTTAAACCAAACGCCTAGCCAAAAAAGGAATGGAAGGCTTTCATTAGACTAAAAATCTGAAGTATAAGTGTTATTGATCGAGAAACGTGTACACTTGCAAGGAAAAGCTATGCAAAGTGAAAACATCTACTTCATTGATCATCTAATTGTCTGCTCATATACAGTTGGTGTTACCTCTAATGTATACAATACTTCTCTAACAACTACATCATGGTGGCTGATGACTGCTGTTTCCCAACGTTCTATGTTTCAAGAAGATCATAAGTGAAGTTTTTTAAACAGCTAAATTTTTCCTTGAGGTGCCAATGGGCTGAGCTCGAGTGGGGCTCAGCAAAACTCAACCCTAAGCCTACCAAGAGCGTTAAGTCTAAGTGTGGCCCAAGCCCTTTTTTTAATGCCTAAGCCCAAGTCCAGTCCGAACCAAAAACTACTTAAGTTTTAAGCCTAGTCTACGAGCTTAAGAATAAGAATAGTCATTTTTTTTAATTTGGAATAATGTAATCTATCAAGCTAACAATGAATCAGTGTCTATCTGTGAACGTTGTTGCCCATTAAAAAAGTCAAATGAGACCTTTAAGATCATCATATTCAATAACACGTATTAAAAATCAAAATAATCATTTGTATTTTGATTTTTTATGTTTAGTTTAAAATAAAAACTCTAAAAATTACATCTTTTATGAAATCAAAACTTAACATAGTAGCTAGATCAAATATTACTTAGATCACTTTAAAATACTATAACGATTAATGGTACATAGGATGATCTTAAAGGTGTCTAGAGACGTGAATTCTATAAAGCAATTTTCACACATTTAAGGTTTCTTAATAAGTACATCTAAAGATCACTCTTTTGAATGTAAGACAATTAGAACATTAATCTAGTATTCAGACTTGCATAAATAAATAAATATAATATATATGCATAATTAAATGATCTCGTCAATACAAATATTATATATATTATAAAAAATTAATTATTATTCTTTATATTTAATATTTATCAGACTTTTTGGACTTTTGGGCTCTAGCTTTACAAAGTTCAATCTCAGCCCATTAAGGAGATGGGCTTAACATTGTGACCTAAGCCTAGTCCGAAAATAAAATTAATTCAATTTTAATACCCAAGCCCACTTAATAATGATCGGGCTGGGTGAGATTTTTGGGCTTTGGCTACCTATTGACAACATTAATGATACCTTATCCACTTATAAATAGGAATATATGGTTCTAACTTTCTAATTTTCAATTTGTTTCCAACACTTCGGGAACATGTAGGAATGTAAAAAAGTAATTCTTCTCTTTCTAATATATAAGTTTTTTTGAATTGGAACTTTTCAATAAGAAATATGATGCAGAAACGAAAATACTTATTTTCACGTTATATATATCATGATTGTATATTACAACAACTATAATGAATTATTATATTTTCTTCCTAATAGAAGCAATCAGTAAGACCAAAAACTTGAAGTTTTAGCTGCAAACTAATGGCTCAGATACGAATATCTTGGACGAACAAAAGGTGGTACTTTTATAAGAATAATACTTGCTACAATGCTCCTATGTGCTGCACGCAGGAGCATTGAAGTAGGTAAATAAATTTTTTTATTATTTTTTCCTAAGTCGGCTCCGATGTGCCCTAATTGTCTGTATAGTGCAATGCCCGATCGGACGAACAAAAAAAAATCTGAAAAATAAAAAATCGAATTCCAATGAACAGTAAGTCGTCCGATTGGGCATTGCACTGTGCAGATGGTAAGGACACCTCAGGGCCGACCTATTAAAAAATATATATATATTTTACCCACTGTAATGCCTCTGCGTGCAGCATGCAAGAGTATTGCAACAAGTATTGCTCCTTTTATAAAGGGACCAAAGAATTTTCTTTTATTTGATTGATGTGGTACTAAACAATAAGGACATTTTAGCCAGAGATGTGTATAATATACATCAATGCAATAAACATTTGATTGCATGTATTATATGAGGTACGATGGACAACAACACACGTTGCACATCTGATTTGCAATGAGTATTGCAATGCACCTGACGTATAAGTGGCATTATTTATAGGGAAAGGGAAAAGAAATGGGTACTTTTGTTTTTGTTTCGTTTCTACATCCAAAGAGAAAATTAATGCGAAAAAGGAAAAAAAATCATGCCACTTTTCTTTTCCACTTCCATAACAGCAATTATCTGTCTTGAATTTTTGGGTACGTGGTATCATCTACTTTCCACTTTCAGAAAAGATAAATTTGAGTACGAGCGTAGCAATAATAACTAATTTCAATCCCACAATTCAATCCTATTCTGAAAAGATTCAAACGGTTGAGACGAGTGACTAAACAAGACAATGAAATAGTTAAGTTCAACAAGAGTGCACATCCATTTGTCTGCAAACAGACAAATGGCATCAATTTTACAAGAGGATACGAAGGCACAAAAAGGCATTGTGAATGAGGGAGGGGGGCCAGCTCGTGTACACTGCTCATCTTGGATGTTAGATGCATAAAAAGGTATAATCACAGAATTCTGCATGCTGTGCATAGTGGTTTCACGTCATGAAACCAGCACTCGGCCAAGCATTCCCTGGGTCCAACTTGCTGTCTCCTTCAGCTGGTCATCATCAGATTTGAAACACTCGCCCAAGATCTCCATATGAAATGTCCGTTCCTTGAAGAACACATTAAGATTTGGACCAAGCACGTCAGCAAGATCTCCGATTACTGCAACTGCAGCTTTAATCACACCTTCATCCCTACAAGAAGAAATGCCAAATTTAGATCCAAACAAATGAATGGGTAACAGAGCATCTAAAGCATGCTCATAACATGCATACCTATTTTTGTCTTTAAACACAGCTTCTATGAATTGCAGGACATGAGCTGCATATGGCATCATCAGATCTGGCTTTGAGCTTTTGAATCCTTGAAGTATACCGGAATAAGCATCAAATATGCATGTCCTAAGTTGGTTTCCATAGTCGAGCATTTCCTCATCCTTGGGATCAAATTGAGAGCAAAGCTCTGCTGCTCCTTGCAACATCGGCATAGCATAAGGAAGATACTTCTCAAACTTATTACCAATGGCAAGTGCTATATCCCCAAAGCATGTGAATATAGGAGGTTTGACAGATCTCTGAAGCCTGGAATCAGATAGGTTCTTGAGAAGCTGGCTCATTATGCCATCACAGAAGGGAAGAATCTTCTGGTCCATTGCACGACATATATCTCCAACAACCCCAACTGAAATAGAACAGACCTGGTATTCTTCAAAATTTTGCAGGCCCATCTCCAAGTACTTATAGAATTCTGACATGTACCTAGAGAATTCAGGACCAGTAACATAAGCAAGGGTTCCAATTGCAAGCATGGCTTCTTCATGCACAGTTGAACTGCGGCAAGCAAACACCTGGAGAAATAAGGTCATCATCTCGTCAGCAGACTGGAGAATTAACGGTTTTGTTTCTTCTGAGGCACTCAATTTCTGAATTATCACTTGAAGGACACCACAGAGTGATGCCTGCAGACCGCTTTGCTTTTCCCTCTCCTCTGAGGAGGTAATCTGGAGGTCAAGTGTACGTCTCAGCCTGTCCTTTATCTCCTGAAGCACCTGAGCTACATTTGAGGTTTCCCCTAGATTGCTGGATCTAACTACCTCATTCAAGGTTTCATATGCAGAAGCCCTGAGCCTTGAACTGTTGGCATCTGTACGATCAGCTGTTGAAAGAAGAGCAACAATGATTTGCCTATAATAGGGAGAGAGGACAGAGGATTCTGACACAGCGTCCTCATAACCCTGAAAGAGATTATATATTGCTCCACAAACTTTCTCAGCAACATTAGGGGAATCCTTAATACTTGTCAGCAACACTGACATGATCCTAGGAATATTTGTGCTTGACACCACAGAAAAATTGGAGCTGGGAGAATGCAGGAACTCGAATATCCTACCAAGAGTCCAAGCTGTTGTGTCCTTGACATGGGCATTCTGATCACCCATTGCATTAAGCAAAAAGTCCAAGCCAGCATGAACCAGAGGTGATAGCATTTCAATGGGTGGGCCTTCAAGAATTGACCCAAATGCAAAAGTTGCTGCTTCTCGGCTTCGCCAGTCAGCCTTAGTGATGTTGGCCTCTACAAAAGGCATCACAAGAGGAACAATTGCATTTCCCACACTCTTAGCAGCAAGCCCTAGGCAGGTCCCACCAGCCATGGACAGATTCCAGATTTCATCATCTTGATCCTGATCCTCATCTTGCTTCAACAAAGTTTCTAGCAACATAGGGACCAGCATAGGAAGGCCTTTTTCTATGAAATGATAATTCATGGTACCCAGAGTCCCAGATTCAGTACTGTCATATTCCTCTTGGATTTCAATCTCTACATCACAGATAGAACTCCAAAACTCTACAGCTTGGAAAGCAACAGGCTCTCCATCTCCCTTCACAGCATTTGCTGACAAATTATAAATCGTTGGCATGTAAGGCTCAAGTACTTCATAGTACATGGAAGAGATGGAAACTAGACATTCAAAGGCTGCCTTCCGAATTTCCAACTCTTCAGAAACAGCAGCATCACAGATAACCTTCATAATATAATCCTCTCCATCTCATTTTCAAAATTAATCTGTGCAAAATCAAGAGCATTATACAGGGACCTAACTGCAGCAAGACGAACTCCGATCTGCTCCACATGACTCATGCCCTGGACCACGGCAGTGAGAACAGAATTCACTTGGTCCTGTTCAAGGTCCTTTGGGGATATCTCTTCACACACATACCCAAGAGCCTCCAAGGTTGCTTGTTTCAGCACAGCAGATGCATTGGATTGTCTCATGTTGGATAATAACCTTCCAATGAGATCTGGCCACTCCTTGCGTGGGATCTCAATGGAGGCTATCTTTGCAATGACTTGAGAAGATGTGTGCCTTGCCTCAGGCACAGATGATGGGAGGGTCCGCATGAGTGATTCTTTAATTTGGGCTCTTGTAAGAAGGTCAAGACTGACCCATTGCTGAATCAGATGTTCTTTCCTACTAGCATCCTTGGCATCCAAGGAGTTCTTAAGGATGATACCAGCAAGTCTGCGGGACTCGGGAGGTTTTGCATCACTTGCAAGCTCAACTGACAGAGACAGGAGGAAGATGGCAAGATTCTGTTCCTGAAATTGCCCGAGGCTATCTTCTGCGGCAATCCGTGTGTTCCCGTCAGGGGACTGAGCAGATATAAGGACTTCCGTAATTTCCATCGCCATGTTACTGTACAATAGAGAAACATGAAATGCAATGACAACCACATTGGATGAACTTGCCATCAAGCAATTAAAACCCAACAAATTTAGTATGAAAATGAACAATTGAAGAGCATAGCACACTAGAAAAATGTGGATAAAGGTGTCCTTGAAGTGGGAAGTATCGAACTAAACCAGGATCTAATACATCTAGATGGCCTCTAAAATCATACGTTTTGGGCATTTTCAAAGTCTCTATTTTGAAGCTTTTGGTTTGGAAGCAGAAAACATAGTTAAATGCCAAAAAAATGAGTGAAGCTGAATGGCACAAATATGCCCTAAATCAAGAGGATCTGCAGATTATACCCATTACCCACCATTTCATCACATTTGAGCAAGGTGAATGGTACAAAAAAAAACATTTACCAGAACAAAATCCACAAAAAAAACACCACCTTGACCTAAAAATGACAAGCATTGATTAAAAAAATAAAAATAAAATTAATCACCGGTTGAAGATACAGAACCACTACAACAAAATAGATCATACAACATTTAGGCCAGATAAAACACGAATCTCCAACAAAAACACCACATCAGGGGAAAGGCATAGCAAGAAAAGGATTGAACGCGGAGTCCTAACAAATCAAAACAACGCCTTCTTGCATGTCGATGACACATCACAACTCAAAAACCTAGGCAACCAAAGGAGACGACAAATGGTACCAAACGAGCAAATACCTAATCAGCAAAAAAAAGGGAAAAAAAGAAAAGAAAGAAAAAACCTGCGCTAAAAAAAACCTGCCCAAAGCGCAACGAACAAGCAGCTCACGTCATATATGACTAGAATCATAAATACCTTGAAACGGATCTGCCAACTCAAGGGAGAACAACCTAGGGTTTCCCTTGGCGGCGCGCAGCAGCAAGAGCAGATTTTGGGTTTCCAGCTCTCCCCGGCCTTCAACCCCCCTCTGGCTCGGTCGTTTGCTACCTTCGTCGATCCAGAAAGAAGAGGAATCCCAGGGGCTCGTCGCTTTTTTTTTCTTTTTTTTGAATGTGTAAGAAAGAGCGGGAGGAGGGAGTGGAGCGAGGCCGAGGCTAAAACCCTTGCTCTTGCTTTTGAAATGTCTTCTCGCACGTGCGTGACGGGGATAACCGGCTATCCACCTGATCCTGTACTCCGTGGAATAAGGACTTACTTCAACATGACATTGAAATTAGAATAGCTCGGTTGGCTTCACCTTCGAATTTTTTTAAAATTCTTCTTGGTGTGCTATGAAAATATCAGCTTTACCTGAGATTCGACTCCTGATCTTTTGTATATCTATATACATAATCAATTGAGTCACCTTTTTTTAAAAAAATCATAATTATGACCCGTTGATTATTTGACCAATTATTAAATAGACAACTTTTTTAAATCAACATGTATAGTGGATAAAGTGGTAAATACGATCCTTTTTAATTAAATGCATTGGTATATTAACAATCTAGTTATCATTAGTGTATAAACCAGTTAACGTGTGGACTTTATAAATCAGTAAGGTAACAGATAGATTACAGGTCCAGCTAAGTCCACACCAAATCTAACTCATTTATATCCTTAATTGTACATGTTGCATATTACCCTTAATTTTAATGATAACAAAACCATCATTATCTCACTAACCTTATGTTTTTTGTGATGACGTTGAACCTAGCAAAAATTCCCAAGGTATACATTCTATTATTGTCGAAATCTATATGAATGCTCATTGTTTCAGGGAAATCGGTCGACCGGCCATGAATCCCATGGTAACCATGTTCAAGGTGTTTAGGAACCCCTGAGCAATCAACCGAACCCATGCAATCGATGGACTGGGCCCCCACCCTAGACTTGTTTGAATGCTCTGATTAAAAATGATCGACTGACCCATCGAATCAGTCGACTAATTTCTGCTTTTTCAGGTTGCATAAGATTTGTAATTTGACCGTTGGGATCTCACTTACTACCAACGGCTCTTTGAGTTTAGAGTCTCTATAAAAGAGAACTTTCACCCAATGAAGTCTAACTTTTGCCACCAAAGAAAAAATATTTTGAGGACTACTTCCAAGAATGAAACAACCCTAGAAGTGAAGAAAAGAGAGAGTGTGCAAGAGAGTTCAAGCTCTTCCCATTCACTCCATTGAAGCTTTACTTGGAAGAGGACTTTCGACATCGGCTTTGTCATCGAGTTCTTCTCTTTCTCCCTCTTTTCTTGTGTTGTTTTCTTGCTTTAATTGGTGGAGTGTGTGTGGCGAGTTTAACCTATCATGGGTGTTCTTATGCACCATGTGTAAGCTATTGTTAGGCCATAACTAATGTGTTTGTAGAATTCTCTATGAGGTGTACAGGAATGGATGTAGCCCAATTGATTGGGACCGAACCACTATAAAATCGTGTGTTTCTTTGTGTGTGATTGCTCATTTGGTCTTTTCATATCTCATTGCAGTTAGATTTCCTATATATTGTGGTTTTCAAAGAATTTTTTTAAAAACATAATTCAACCCCCTCGGATTTGCCATATACATCAGGGCCAACTAGGGTTCGCCGACTCATGGATTCGGATCAGATTGAGTTTGGCCAGATACGAGTCGGATCCAATCCGACTCGGACCGACTTGGGCCGACTCACACGAGTCTGGCTGATTCAAGTCAATGCAAGTTAGTTTTTTTTCTTTGACAAATATCTCTTTTTTTTTAATAGTTATCTAATTATAAATATCATACTTCATGTCCATCGTTACTGTGAATGATTATAAGTCACATTTAAGAAAAATACTCTAATTTAATAAATTTAAATTTGTAAAAAAATTAGTTTATGATACTAATTGAGAGGAATTTAGTTTGGGGATCTTAATTAGCAAAAAAAAAAAGTATATCACATCTCATAGAAAGTTAGAAACGTCAAATCTCAATTAACAAAACAAAGTAATACACTTAGACTAAAGAGAGTGGATCACACTTTATCGAGTCGGATCGCACTGACTCGAGCCGAACCGTGACTGGCTCGCATCGGATCGCAGCGACTCGTGTCCGTATCAAGCGACCCGACACGAGTCAGTCCGATACGATGCGAAACAACTCGATCAGGAAGCGTCCCAATCTGGCTCGTACAATCCACCAATACCAACGACTCAGGATTGTCTCTATATGAGTCGACTCGTACGAGTCGGCCCGATCCGATACGATACGGCAAACCTTGGGCCCAACAGAACATCATGACTTTGTTAGAACAACAATGGTTTGCAACATTTTGAATCCACTGCAATCGATCCTATTGTGGGTAGGAATAGAGTGTTCAAATAACAATAATTTAAAATAGAAGGGAGTCGGTTAGTCACCTAGTCTCTTAGTTTTTTTTTTAAAATGAAAAGTGTGAACTTCTCTTCAACCATAAGCACTAGTACATTGAGTAGAGACCCCGAATCGGAGTGAGCCCATACAAGGGGGTACAAAAGGCCATAGCCTTTTAGCAGACCATATGATGACCATCCTTTGTAAGAACCCAAAGGACACAAGCAAAATCCAACATTAAAAAAATACAATGATAATCATCCAATTCATTGGTTGTCGAATACCATATACATCAGAAAGTGTGAAGCTCAAAATTTATCATGAAGAGAAGACTTTCTCAAGAGTGAACAGACTGCCAATGAAATTAAGTAGGCAACAACATGAACGGGGGACTCGGATGGCCTGCACGAGGGGGGGGGGGGGGGGCACCAGATACACGATTCCACTTCCGAAGAACAAATAAAGATGGAGATCATCTATAACATGACTCCACATATAGTGAGACCAAAAGAATATAGTGTTTATATGCTTCACCTAGAGTAGAAAGGAGGTTGTACGACAAATAATCAGTGAGTAAAATCTTCGTTGGAACATAACATCAAATAGGTGTTGGACAGTAACTATAAAAGACTCACCGCGCGGAATATTGCTTAGATCGATGGAGAAGGATGTAGGGTGGTGAAGATCTAACTTCAATGAAACTCTAGACAATGAGTATGGAGCTTTCGATTAGATTTGCAATTGTAATACATTGTATAAAAATATATTAAATAGATTAAATTAGTAGACTACCAACAATACTAGTTGACTATTGTTCAAAGCTCGAGTTAAAAAGAACTCTGAAGTTAAGTATGTTCAGTTGGGAGAAGTCTCAGTATAGATGACCTTCTTAAAAAATCTACTAATCAACATAGTTGTTGGACCAGTTAGATGATTAAGTCGTTACAAATGGTATCAAAACTACGAATCAACCATTAGTGTGGAAGCTAAGTGTTACACAGGGTAAAGTGTTGCACTATGAAAAGGCTATCCTAGAGTGTGAAGCCGCATGGTAGGAGCCACTTCTTGAACCAGTGGGGACTACCTCTAGAATTCTACTTGTCTAGTAGATTGGTTGTGAACTATATGTAATATGGTCCTGACGAGGACATCAGACTTCTAAAGAGAGTAGATTGTAATACTCCGTATAAGAATATGTTAAATAGATTAAATCAATAGATTACCAACAATACCAATTAACCATTTTTCGGAGTTCGAGTTGAAAAGAATTCTGAAGTTAAATGTGTTCGGTTGTGAGAAGTCCCAGAATTGATTACTTTTCTGAGAAGTCTACCAAGTAGTACAATTGCTAGGCTAATTAACTGATTGGGTTGTTACAGCAATGATTCCATCCATGGGAAAAGTTGACGAGTATCCACGAGCAAAGTTTGAGGAAGATGATTGGGGGAAGATGTTGGGGAGCCCGATGGAATTTGTTGAAGATATCAAGAGCCAATGGAGAAAAAGAGACCTCCCTAATGGGAGCATGAATCCAAGGAAGATGGCCTTCCTTGACAAAATCTCCCAAAAGAGGGAGACAAAATCTCTCCAAATGGAGAGAAAGTTCCTCCAAAAAGGAGATCTAGCATCCCAAAAGGGGAAGGGAGGGGAAGGGAGAGTGTTCTTCTAAGGAAGAAGAGCCTCGTCTCCTCCCCCCATTGAGGAATGTCGGAGAAGACAGAGTAGGTGGGTGCACGGAGAGGCAAGGATGGTGGAGACCGATTTGAGATAGTTATTGCACGATATCTAGCCTCCTAGATGGACGTGCAAAAGGTTAGCATCAATATTAACTTTTTTTTTTCTTTTAGTAAAATAATCAATTTTCATTTATTTCTGTCATTGTATTATATTCAATTATTTTTATCTTCTATGAAAAATATTTTACATTTGTATTTATTATAAAGTTTATTAGACTTGAAACACTAGACTTGACTATCAAGTACGT
Source organism: Zantedeschia hybrid cultivar (assembly GCA_030544215.1). NCBI lineage: Eukaryota > Viridiplantae > Streptophyta > Magnoliopsida > Alismatales > Araceae > Zantedeschia > Zantedeschia hybrid cultivar. Next base: position 10,680,617 of record JARZZO010000016.1, read on the forward strand.
GCATCTTGGCATAATTTATCTTGTCCTTTCTAGAAAATTCTAGCCAATTAATGTCATTGTTCATAGTTCTGTTTGGTTTCATTAATTTTCCATAATTTTTTATCAAAGCAAATTAAACTAAACTATCTTGAAGATCAAACCAAAACTTTTTCAAATAGAATTAAAATATTCTATGTGATTTGACTTATAATTTAGTTTGGAGTTGTAATGAGCCTATAATATATAAATTTTCATCATAAACAAAAATAAATAAATCAACTATTTTTTTTATTTTATACTTAAACCATAAATGTTATAAATCTATCAAAATATAGTAGTTAGTCTTCTTGAACTAGAATCAAATACTTTTAAATTTGTAAATCATATAGATAATTTTATGCTTGTTTGAAACATTCCATGTAATTTGGCTTTTCCAACTTTGTCTGATTTTTAAATTTTTGAAACTAAACTAAATCAAATTATGTAATTAGGTTCTCTTTCAAATCGAACCATTTAATTTTTTCTTGTTCTAACGAAACCAAATCAAATGGAATTGAGTTTTTTAGTTTGAACTATGGAGCGGGCCGCTTTAGCAACGAGATAGAATTCCTTCTATAACATAGATGAGCAATTTATACAATTAATCACATTGATGTGTGCATAAATTATGTCCAAAGTAAATTTTATGCAGACATTTTTGTGAAGAAAGGGAACCATTATAAAGACGATAAAGAGAGCATGCTACAAGCCAAAGAGAGGAGGAAAAATACATCATTTAGTTGATTTGAGCTTCAGCACTACCTCTAAGTATTTAGCCTATAAATGGAGAAACATTTATGAATATGTTATACATAGAATCATTGTCTAAATTTAAATCTACATAGTATCATTTTCTAAATTTAAATCACCGTTTTAGAGTCAGAAGTCCTGCTTCTAAAATATATTTGCTACTTTATCAAAGAACAAGTAGCGTGCATAGCGCCTCATCAAAACTTGTTAAAGACTAAAGAAAAGTGTCGATTATCTTATAGAATGATCAATAAACATTGATATTTAAAAAAAAAAAAATCTTAGATGTACTCCTTTTATTTGAGTTCAAAACCTTTCTTTTATGATGCAACAAGTGGATGTATAGAGCAGGGGCATTTGACGTCAGAACTTTATGAAGAGTACTCAAAGAAAATTTGCCTACTATTGCATGAACTAAATTATAAACTCTGATACTTATTAAACAAATCCTTATGGAGTCTTTTTATTTTGAGAATAAATCTTCTTGGTATAGTAAACATTACAAAAAAAATGTTTCATATGATTTAAATTTTTTAAAAATATGTAAGTTCTCCCACTCATGTCTAACATTATACTGATAAGATCTCTTCTCTTTTATTTTAGACATGTCACATTACTTGCAACAACATGCACATCATGTCTACACAACCGTTGCCAAAGAGCAACATAACATGAAATCTCCCTACGTATGTTCTCCCTTGTTGATGGTCCTGAGGGCCTGAGCAAGCCATGGCTCAGAAGGCTCCCTCAGGGGAGGCAAGCTCCACTCCCCCTTGCCAGGGCCCTTCCCGCCCCCCCTCGCCGCCACGGCAACACCCTCGCACCCACGGCAGTCCAGGAACCGCAGCCCCCACCCGGGAGAGTCCCAGGTGCGTGCACGTTGCGCCTTCCCGGCGCCGCCGCCGTCTGCGTCCACCTCGAACCCGAAGATAGCGCTATGGCGGGCATCGCCGTCATGGGCTCCCCGCGAGGTGCCATGGCTACGTCTGTCGAACGAGGCGCCGCTCTGAACCGAGCTCTTGAACCCGCAGAAGGCCTGCTTGAAGCCCCAGGGGAAGAAGACCGTGATCCCGCAGGCCTTTGAAGAGGAGTAGGAGCGAGTCTGGGACCGCCGGGCAAGCTCTCGCTGGAGGCCTGTCTTGATGGCCGCCTTCTTCCTTGGGTGGTAGTGGAGGCTCGGAGCGCGGACCCTCGTCCTCACTGGGTTCCTGCAGAAGGCCTTCGCGGCGAAGGAGGCGGCCACTGCTTCGGCGGCCGGGAGGAAGCGCTGCAGCATGAAGCTCGGAGGCGGTGCGCGGCCTAACTCGCCACCTTCTTCCGCATCGGTGACGTCGCGCTCGCCTTCGACCCGGCTTAAACTGCACGCAACGCTCAACGAGTTGGAGAGGGAAGCCACGCCCGCCGAGTCGGAGGGGTCCTCCCCCTCGCTGCCGTTGTCGACATCCCCGTCGTCGCCGCTGTCGTCGGAGCCGTCGCCTCGCCGGGGGTCGTTGTTCTCGTCGCCAACGTCTTCTCCGGGTGGGCGCCACCGCCCCGGGGGTGGCCTGGGCGGCTCGAAAGCGTCTTCGTCGCGGTCGCGCGTGCTGTCGGCTGCCTTGGGCACGCCGGGGGCGGCCTCCCACTGGAACGGCACGCTTCTGGAAGCATGCTCTGGCGAGGGGACAGAGGCTTCGTGGGTGCAACGCGCCGTGTCGTCTCCGCCCGCGAGGCCACCCAGGCGCCTGGTGGATATGAGCGGGGCGTTCAGGTCCAGCTTCTCAGGCTTCCCCGCCTTCACCTCGAAGCTCTCCATGGAAGAACATGGGCACTTCGCAGGTGCCCAGAGCTCGAAGTGAGCAGGCAAATAGCCGGCGGCGAGAAAACTACTGGAAGAGATCGGAGGAGGAAGAATGGAGCAGAAGGTGAGAAATCGTCTGCAAGCGACGGAGGAGGGGGGTGCTGCCGCGCGTGTGTCTGCACGCGCGCGCGAGGTGACATATGGAAGGCGCGGCCGCGCAGGCGTGGTTAGTGGTCGCTAGTTAAAGAGCCAGTTAAGAGTGGTTGGGTTGGGGGGAAGGGAGGAACGCACGTGGGGATCCCGTGAAGGCTCTTAAAAACGATCGCCCCGTCACGTGCAAAGGGGAACAGTAGTGCGAGCTTTATAAAAGGTTGATGCTATAATAGCCATAAGTTTGGACGGGCAGACTTAATTTGGTACGAGTGCAGCCGGTTTGGTCGAACCAACTTTAGTTTAGATCGGAGTGGATTGACTCCTTATGTCAATCTGGCTCTAGTAAAATCTAAGTGATCTTTTGGAACATAAGATAAAATAATCGGATAGTGGGTATAATTTAGTTTTGATGTCCAGAGATGGAGTCAATTAGATAAGCATATCAATGAGTTAAGTTGGAAGTAAGATGGTCAAGTTTTGAGGTTTATGCCAAGTGGAATTCAGATTGAGCTGCTTTTACAATAGGAGTGCATTGAGATCCATCGTGACTCACATTGATGCGGCCTTGGTGGCGGTCCTACCCATGCTGTTTGAGGCACATTTGAAGGTAAAGAGATGCTTGACGAAACTAGTGTGTGCGTAGGGGGGAGATTGGTTCACTGTTGATAGGTTTAGGGTGAGTTGAAAAGGCGCAGGGGCCTGAGTGGGCATGCATGAGAGGGAGCCATGGGGGAGCTGAGATAGGCATGCAGGCCTCGAGGTGCTGAGAGGGGTGGAGACTAGGGAGAAGGAAGAACATGGACCTTAGAGGAGGATAGAGATCACTTGATTATGTCTTCTTAGACTATGGGTCCTTATATTTTATTGGAGGGAAAGAGTAATGTTTGCTACATCGTTCACCATGTTGTAACGGAGGACATTGCTTCACTTAAAAAAATAAAAATTGATTTTTTTAAGTTGGGTCTGACATGTTCTATATGTCCGCACAGTGCAATATTCGATCGGACAATTTAAAAAAATTAAAAATTGTTATTCGGCTCGGTCCATCAAGAATATTTTTAGGTTTAATTTTTATTTTTTATTTTTTTTGGATCGTCCGATTAGACATTGCACTATACGGACAAGTAAGATATGTCACATCTGACCTAAAAGTTTTTTTTTAAAATCTAATTTACTGCAATGTCCGCCCATCATAGCACAAGGGGATTACAACAAACATCACTGAGAGGAAAAAAAAAAAAGCATATTCATTAATAAGAACCAATGTATGATTCCAGAAAATAGATCCATGTGATTTGGATATGTTAGACAAAGGGTGGGTGAGAGATCCAAGCGGCAAGCGGACATGAGAAGGAGCCATGGTGGACATGCGCGCAGCCCATGAAGGATTAGATGTCTTTCTGGTTCAATCAAGGCAAGCCAACTGAGCGCACTTTCACATATTTCCCCTGTTCATAGTTGCCTTTTGAGGTTTTTTTTTTTTTTAAAAAAAGAGCTACCTTTTTAAGTTGATGTTTTTGTAGGCGGATTGCTTCATCACTTCAATTCTTACCGATATTTACATTGAGATTAAGGTATATTTTCATATGCCAATTCAAGGTAAGTGGGGGCCATGTAATTTCTCAAACCATAGTATAAATACAAGTAAGAAGTATGGTACATAGGCAATCCTCCCCCAGTACTTTCCCATGACAATGACAATAAGAAAAAAAAGAAAGACAGCCAATGTACACTGAGCATAAGTCACTCTAGCTTAGGGTTGTCAATGGATATTTGAAGCTTAAAGTCTAACCTAGACTGACCCTGATTAAGTATGCTTGGGTATAAAATTGAACTTATTTTATTTTTGAGTTGGACATAGACTTTAATTTTAAGTATGACCCTTAAAATAGGCCGGGATTGGGTTTTGTCAAGTGTTGTCACTAAAAAATTATCAAGCTTCAAATCCATGAACCAAGGTTTAAAGATTTGGAATGGGCCCAAGCCCATAAAGAAGCTAAGAGCTATCCTATTTGAAGCCTAAAAAGCTTATATAAACCATGTAATGGCTACAACTTTTACAAAGCGTTAATGGGCCTATGGGTACTGTTTCAGTCCATAAAAGTGTGTATACCGCAAAAAGTCCACTTTTCCTATCCCATTCGTGGCCTTCTTCTCCAAGCAAGATGCCTTATGGTGCCCATGAGGGCCAAAAGCTTCTAGCAAGGATAAGTGAAAAGTAAAAAGCAAAAGTGGCCTACCATGTCAAGACAAGTATTTTTTTCCCATTGGCTCACCCCAACCACCAAGAAGATATTTGTTCTCCCACTCATTGCCAACCAATAGAAGGTAGCAATGTGGATTATTTCTTTTGAGCCCTCTCATCATAAAAAAATCATATTGCAATTATCTGTATTTGTCTATTGAGAAAAAGGACACTTGGCTTCATGCCATTGGCCACCTTATGATTAGGGGAGGATATTCTTCTATCCTCTTTTTATCATACCCACTAGAGAATATCCTATATCCTTAATGGTACCTTTTAGTAGCCAAAAGCTGTGAGAAAAGATATAAAAATGACAAGGAAGTCGTTTGAGCCCCTTGGAGACACAAGCCCACAAAAAAAAAAGAGAAGAAGAAGTGGAGTAAGGAAAGAAGAAAGGGAAGAGGTGCTCCAACCTCTTCTCTCCATGTTCTATAGAAAAACAAAGAGAAAAGAGGGAGACGAAGAGGGAAAAGGGTGAAAAATAAGAGAGAAAAAGAATTCAACTTGGCAGATTGTCTTCCTGCCCAATTGAATTTAAGGTGAGATAGAGAGCTTTGAGACGAAAAGTTCTTTGATGATTTTCCTATATTTTTCTCTTCAACGAAAAGTTCTTTGTATCTTCTATCTCCCTCATATGTATCACTCCGTTTAGATTTGATATATACAATGAGCAAGTTACAAGTTTATATCCATGTTTTCACGTTTTTTTTTTTTTTCTGAATCTTGTTTATTTTTGACCTCCTATACTTCATAAGGGGTGATTTTCTTTGTGGGAAGAGCTTAAGAAGACCCCTCTATCGATAAGGAAAGGCTCTTTGAAGCTCAAAGCCCCCCAAAATGTTCCCTTGTGGAGTGAAATACATAGTTTAGTCTATATTTCAGATTTTCGCATCTTGCATACTATTGAGGTTTATGCTTTATTTTAGGTTCCTTTTCCTATTGGATTTGATTGAAGAGGGCGTCCTCTATATGGACTAGGATCCTTCAATGGCCAAATGCCAATTAGAAGCTCATAGGGATTTGTATTTTCTCCATTTATAAGTCTATGTCAATGTTCTATCTCCGAATTTTAATCCTTTGTTTTCTCACCCTTCCTTGCAATGGCAATAGCTTCGGCCATAGGGGTACTCATGGGAGACTTTCCCATCTGTTGGGAATGGACTTCCGAAGGCATAAGTCCCCTAACATAACCCATTCAAAGATTCATTGCTATGATTAAGTTATAAAATTGCTCACTATTTTGAATATTTCCAAACTTCATCTTTTATTTTAATGAGGGAAAGACCAATGAAACGGGTTTGGGGCATACCTCTCATGTGAGCCTAATGGTCCCTGAGGTCTTGAGCTATCTCTATAGCTTTTTCCCTTACATTTAAGCCATGTTGTAGCTGTAGTTCTTCAAAATTGTCCCACATATTTTTGATTTTGCGCCTCCCTCCATGACTAAGTTGAATGAGGAATGTGACTTGAGAACCCATCTCGGGTCTGCCTTTGGATCCTATGGATATAGGGCCAGCTCTTATAAGCTTGAGAGGGAATTCCAAGACCCCTTGGTTTCATTCTCCTCATTAAAACTTTTTTACCTATAGTTAGATTCCATTCATATCCATTTGAATCTTTGTTTGATGGGAAGACAACCCATTATACTTCCTTCAATTAATGAGGGTAAGTTTTTGAGGCATCCGTATATGATTTAAATGGGTGTGAAATGTCTTTTGCATATATATAAATATGTTACATCTTTTAATGTGTTAAGTCTCTTTTGAATGATTTTTTCAAAGAGAAGTTCGAATCAAGACTTGTCTAGCAACTTCAATGTTAGTATGACTCTTAAAAGGGACTTTAAAAAATAACAATGTTCCATTAACTCTTCATTTCATATGAATGATCTTAAGGAACATGGCCCAAAGTTTTGAAAGATGAGTTGGAGTCCCAAACTTCACTTCATGCAAAGATACATTGGTTGCTCTTTGTGAGTTTTCATTGTATCTTGAAGGCATTAAGGGCATCCTTGAGGTGAGTGATTGCACTCGACGAATCCCCCTTAGCAGCCGCCTCTTGAGATGAAGGGTGATACATGATTCCTGTAGACACGCTAATTTTGACGTCATTTTGAGTAAATTTTATATCACACAATAATGCCTCAGAATGGTCTGATAATTAATCATTAATTAATTTTTTAATCTTTTTGAGTGTCGGGTTTAACAGATGTGTTTAAGTTAATCAATTGAATTGATTTTAATTCAAATTTGAGTTAAAATATGAAGAATTCTAAAAGACGTCTACACACGTGGACGCCATTTATAGTTTATTCCTGTTTTAACGATTAAATTTGAATTTTAATTAATTGATTTATTAACTAAAAGGCGTCTGGTAATGTCGACGCGTTTTAAGTTTCCTAAGTGGTTTTAACTTCTCCTCCGGATGTTTATCCTTATCTTAATTAGTATAAAAGACGTCTACACAAGTGGACGCGTTTTACCTAATAAAGATAAAGATAAGTTTTCCCGGATGTTTATCCTTATCTTAATTAATCTGAAAGGCGTCAGCCAAGGTGGACGCGTTTTAGATAATTACAGATAAAGATGAATTAATCAGTATTTATCTGTCGGTTAAGATGGATAAATTTGGGAGTTTTCTATGTTAATCGCGAACGCGAGAAATGCCTATAAATACCCTGCATGTTGAAAAGAGAAAAAAAGGAGAACAGAATTGGATTGAGTTGAGCCATAGCATTATAGCGATTTGAAGATCGGAGCAACAACGTCGTAACGCCGGAGCGCTGCCATTTCCAGAAGTCGGCGTCCCTTTCAAGATCTTCATCCTTTCAAGGCTTCAACCAATTGGGCATAAGTTTTTCATTACTGCATTCATTTCATTAGTTTCATTTTTCATATTCACTTCATGCAAACACACACCACAGCATAATCTTTCAAAAAAAACTTACTTGATTTAAGGAGTTTCAAAGCCATTAAAAAAGTAAGTTTGCTGTTTTAAATATGCTTAAAATCATGATTAGTTCAGATACTACTTCTATTTAGATTCTCATCATTGTTTCTTCATTCTGTTTTTTTTCTGTCTCTGCTGAACTCAACAACAACAAGAGATCAAACAGGGGAAATCAAGTACAACTTCTGGACGATCCTCAACCTCAAACTCAACAGCAAGAACAAAAGAACAAAGAAAGGGCTCTCTTTCTTCAGCCGGCTGAGGAAGGGGAACCAATGACTCAATCTTTCCGCGTTTGAAAGGTAGGCGATCATACTCTCTTTTGAAACTTTTAAGTTAAAAGTTTCTGGCGATCACTGCACTTTAGTTGCTGTTTTTAATAGGTTAGTTTACACCTAAACAACATAGATATTTCATGTTAATCACACGGTCATTCTAAGCACCTACAGCTTTTTTGGCGATCACGGTGGGACTTGGTCTCGCCAGATTTTAGTTTCTTTTGTTCTTGCTATCATCATATCGGGCACCCACGGTGCACCATTGGTGTCTCTGGACACGTCCTCACCAATTGGTGAGTGTTTAGTTTAATTGATTTCCCTCGTGCACCACGTGCACACCCCAGTGGCAAGATCTTGCCCCCCCCCCCCTTGATTAACTCAAAAAGCTGTTTTTGTGATAAAAATGATGTGTGATTGATTGTTTTTCTAGTTGTTTAGTTAGTAAACCATCCTGTTTAAAATCTGGAACTAAAAAAACTTGCATGAGTCGATTGTTTACTGCTTTTCATCTTGTTTAAGGAGGATTCAACCCAGAAAATCCTCCTGGAAAATTGCTTCTGCGAACTGAAAAGCGTCCAAGATAGCTGACGCGTTTCAAAACCGCGTCAACCTATCTAGACGCCTTTCAGGCTTCACAGTTTCTCTGCTGTCTGCATCTGCTTCTGCGAAAAATTAAGTTCTGTTTTGAATAGCGTCGACTACCATCGACGCGATTCAGACAGTTTCTTAATTTTTTTTCAGTTTCCAGATTTCTGTGTTTTGAGTGCTAGCTACCCATTACTTACTAAGCATTAGAGGCCGTCCAGGCCACAGGACATACGCATTGAGGCTAATACCCTCCTCTTCTTAGGAACACATTACTCGACGTCAGCAACTCTCTCTGATTGGGTTGGTCCCTTGATCAGACTAGAGAAGTTGACGTTGAGACCTCCATAAGTCCCCAAAATCAAGGTATTCCTCCTTGATCATCGGGCTGGTTGTACCAATTGAAGTCCCGGTTAGATTCTGAAAGCGTTGTGAGAGAAAGCCCTAGAGAATAACGGTGGAAATCGAACTGAAACTAGGACCCTTTCCCTGAGCGAAATTGTGGTTTAATCCAATTCAAATAACTCAACAAGGAATCCTAAAATCACGTTAAGCATCCACTTGTTTGATTAATCTCTGTACAACTTGTTTGATTAAATCTTTGGAAAGGGAATCTAACATCATGTTGCTACGATCAGGTAGGGACTTGAGTGTGGCTCCAGACGCCATGGTTAATTACGAGGGAGATGCTAATGCCCCTCGGAATTCTGAATACAACTATGAGAGTGGGAGAGATGCTGATGCCTCCCGTAGTTCTATCCCCATTCCGTATCGTCTAGATGGGAATGTTCGGACACCTCTTTTGCCTCCACGTGATCAATATCCTGATCCTCTTCCGCATGAATATGCGATCCCTAATCCTGATCTTGAGGGGGACATGAACCAGAATGATCCCTCATCCTCTGATCCTACGGATCTCATCAATGCTCTGGGAGTTCTTGCCTCCCGACTGGACCCTCAGCAGTTCGAGGCGATCCAATCTATTTTGAAGGGGAAGGCACCTATGCAGCCTGCCGAGCCGAACCCTGTGGCTCCCCCTGCTGTTCCTCAGCAACCTTCTTTTCCTCCTCCTTATATCCATCAGGCCGTTGAGGGCCTTCATATTACTTCTCGGCCAGCTGGGCCGCAGCTTTCATCATCTAGGCAACCGGCTAGACCGCAAACGCCTACTTATCAAAATGCCCTCGGGCATGGCGGAAGCGCTGCCGGACCTCCCCTCTATTGTCCACCCTGTCCAACGTACTCTAGGCAGCAGGCCTACCAAGTACCTCCTCCTCCTCCTCCTCCTCAAGCAGATCTGACCACACAAACGCTGCTGGCCAAAATGGAGCGTATGGATGAGCAATTTAATAACCTCTAGAAAATGATGGGGGTCAAACTGTGCCAGAAATCAGTCTACCGAGTCTGCCAGTATTCCATCTGCCACCCTCTGAGATGCCAGTGTACCGAAAGTACAACGGTACTGGTAACCCCTTCACACATTTGAAGGAGTTCATGTATGAATCCTCTTTCTGGCAGAACGACAAGAGGTCGTTGGCCTTCTTGTTCAGGAGATCTCTAGAGGGACCAGCCCTCGAGTGGTTCTTTTCCCTGGAACCCTCAGAAGTAGAGGATTACGGTATCGTTTCACGCAAATTTATTCAACGATACCAGGACAGAGTTGCACCCTCCTTGTCTATCATGGACCTCATTGCAGAAAAGATGAAACCGGATGAGGAGTTTGTCGGTTTTGCTGACAGGTGGCGGGGTCTGGCTGAAAAGGTGAAGGATCACTTGTCCGAGTCTGAACAAGTGAAAATGTTAATTTCCAATGCCACCCCCCAGTTCAAGCTCGTCCTCTCCTTGAACAATTTGACTAACATGGCAGAGCTCTATGAAAGAGCACGGTACTGCCAGAATGCTTTCAAGGACGCTACATTCTCTAGCGTCTTTGATCCTCATAGACCTAGCAGACCTCCGCCTCGGAAGCCTGCAGTGCCGAACTCTTCCAGCACAGGTCCGACTACTGAGGGCACGCTCTCTCATGAGCAAGTGAGTACCATGAACAATAACTCGCCCCAGTTCGTGAGGAGTCAGCAGCAGTACCAGAGGCCACAGCAGCAAGGGTACAGACAGCAGCAGAACCCCCAGTACCAACAACAGTATCAACGGCCCCAGCAGCCGAATCAGAATCAAAACCAGCAACAGCTACAGCAACAGCCGCAACGGCAACAGCAGCATCAGCAGCAGCAACAGCCACAGTACCAGCCGCGCGCACCGCCGGCGTACCACAATGTCCCTCCTCCTGGTGATTACAACCAGCAGAGGAGACCTCCAGGCCCGAAGAGGGCAGAATACCCGGCTCTCCCAGAATCCTTGGCCGATATCTTCAGTGCTTTAATGGCAGCTAACGCCTTAGTTTTGCCAAGGGAAAAGGCCGTCTGGCCTCAAAATGCCGATACGTCCAGGTGTTGCTACTTCCACAGGCAACCTGGGCATACCATTGACACCTGCTTCCAATTCAGAGATTATATTCATGATCTCAACGAGCAGGGCGGCATAGACTGGGAGGAAATGAAGAAATACATAACAGCCCTGAAGGCGAGGAGACCGCAGCAGCAACAGCAGCAGCAAGCAAGACCACCAGCACAAGCAGCAGCACCACCCAACATGGGCATAGTGCAGAATCCGCTCCCGGAGCACCAGAATCAGAACCAGGTTGCTCCCATTCTAACGAACAGCCAGTCTGAGGCTGGTCGTGGGCAACAATGGAGGATAGAGGACTCTTCCTCTCTCTACTCAACGGGTCACATTCAGAATACCGCAGAGCGACTATCACGCCGCACCATCCACATACCCAGACCACAACCCGTCACCATCACCCCCCTACCCACACCCACATATCATTCGCCCGCATCCAATAACCCATTACCACTACCCACCTTCCTTAGACCCATTGCGCCCCGCACTCCTACGCCTCCATCATATACCCCTCCGCAAACCAATAACGCACCCCTTTTACCATCTAGGCCATTATTACGCATACCATTTCCTATTTCACCCGCTACCACTACCACCTACCCAGATATGCCCCAACCATCCAAACCGTTACTACGCGTACCATTCCCCACTTCGCCAACCACTTACCCATCTACCATCCAACCATCTAGGCCTTTAATCCGCACCGCGCCATCACCACTTAACCCTACGCCATCACCACCTAACCCAACGCCACCACCTACGCATCAACCCTCCGCACCGCTTACGCCACCCAACTCTGCAGTACTCAAGGTGTCACCCGGATCCTCCACGGTCGAGGAACATGCGCTCCGGAGTGGGAGGATTTTCAACAAGGTTTTTCCTCAGTCCACAGTCAGAGACGGCCCATCACAGCCGACTGAGGAAGCCCATAATGAAGAGAGTGCACCAGGCACTCAATACGACTTGTTGAAACATCTGGACAGAACACCGGCACGGATCACTGTACTGGAATTGATTAAAAGGTCCAAGATTCACCAAGAAGCTTTAATAGAATACCTACAGAAGGTGATGGTCAACGAAGACGTGCCGGTAGAGAAAATTGCAGCACTACTAGTTCCTCAGGGGGATCAGCCCTCAATTACATTCCACACATCGGAACTAGCACCGCCAGCCGCCAGAAGCATGGCTCTGAGCATCACGGTCAATATCTGCAAGAAGGCCGTGGACGCATGCCTGGTTGATACAGGGGCTTCAATTAACGTTCTACCTCCGAAGACCCTGGAGCTATGCGGTGTGCCCAAGGAGAAATGGCTGCCAAGCCCCATCTCAGTTACGGCATATGACAATTCTACCCGTTCCCCTCTGGGAATGGTTTATTTAAAGGTGGAGCTAGGTCCAGTAAGTCATGCAGAGGTCGAATTTCATATTCTAGAAATCGACCCTTCCATAAATGCCATTCTTGGACGTCCTTATATTAAAACTCTTGAGGCGATTCCTTCTACGAATCACCAATGCCTCAAATTCCCTTATAAAGGACGAATTATTAAAGTGACGAGCATGCCGATCCTTGCTGCTGCTCATACATTGAATATTAAATCTGCTGTTTTACCTGGCCGACAACCTTTCTTGTCGGTATTACAGGTCTACCGTCCAGTGGCTGATCCTTTGAAAGCCGCCACCATTTCTCCATATCCATTAGATGCTATCAAAAGGGGGAAGTGCATGAGTACCCCAGGATGGAGAATCATGATGCAAAATGGCTATCAGCCTGGGAAAGGTCTGGGCACACAGTTGCAAGGCAGGACCACTCCTGTTAAAAATCATCGGGCAGTACCTGGAAGCGGTCTGGGCTATAGGCCAATGAAACTGAAGCAAGACAGGGTTCAGCAAGAAGACGGTCAAGAAATCTTGGAAACAATGTCCACACCACTGAAAGAAGGCCGGGATCCCTTAACATGGACTCTATATACACACTTTGTGAAAGGGCCCATACTTAGTCACGACAACACGGTGGTCATTACTTCCTGTTTTGACTTCCATGACATATATGGGAGGGACTTGGCCAGACATTGTTCCGAACTACTTACGTACCAATCCTTGGAGGCTCTGCGGCCTATGAAGAGGAGGAAATTCCATGACCCTGAATGCGAATGGTACAGATGGTTCGACCTGAGGGACCTATACATAGCATTGAACAGACTATTCCTGGATCCTGCAGAACCCAAGTGGCCACCGCAGATTGACGAGCTAATTGAGAGTCCTGGCACAATCTTTGACAAGCGGATACTGCTATCTGAACAAACTGATGAAGGGGAGCCAGATGACCCCTATGAAGCTGGTTATACAATAGATCTGCTATGGAGGGGGACATATCCTTCACATGTCTTCATGCTCCATACTCTTTTTCGTACACTACTCTTGACCCCGACTTGGTCGCGGGTCATAATTGAAGATATTCCACGGGCTCCGCCCATTATGATAACTATGTCCCCTCGGGACTTTATTCCACAACCTCCTCTCGACCTAGAGAGGTTGTATAATCTGATCTGGGACATATTGCTATATGATCCCCCCAATCCTCTGGCCTTGGTGCCGCTTCCTCCGTCTGATTCTCCTCCCATTTGTATTCATTCTTGCTTTATGTTTAATTCTTTCATTGTCCAAAAAAAAACGCCAATTTGGCAACAAATTCTTCCCAAATCATTATCGAGGAAACATCTTACTTGTCCGATTACACCCCATCGCGCGGGTCCGTCGGTCAAGATTCTCTCCTAGATCTACTCTGTCCCTCCCCACGGGAGGATTCCCCTGTATTTCCATTTGTATCCCAGGATTTTCATCCTGCTTCATCTTCATTAGGTTATGATAGGCAGTTTAGTGAAGTTAGGGAGTTTAGTTTTAGTCAGTTTAGGAAGTCTAGGAAGCCTAAGGGTAGGCAAATTCCAGAAAGATACCTCCAGGATTTGGCTGATAAATGTTCCTTTTGCTCTTTAATCCCTCAGCTTTTAAAAGATCCAATTCAGATGCCAGAAGATTGTACAGATGATGAGTCAGTCAATGATGGGTATGGGGTATATGAGTTAGTACATGAAAAGGACCCCATTGTTGAAGATGAGGAAGATGATGAGGACGCAGCTGAGGCATATGCTAGTGGAGTGAAGAGATTTGATGAACCTTCAGCTGCCGTAGAAGAGCCCACCAAAGAAATAAACTTAGAGACTGAAGACGAACCTAAGGTTGTCCTCGTCAGTAAAAATCTTTCTGCAGAGGATGAAAAGGCAATGGTACAAGTGCTTAAGGATTATAAGGACACTTTCGCCTGGAGTTATGAGGATATGCCGGAGTTAGACTCATCTTTAGTTGAACACAGGTTAACATTAAAAGATGGAGCTAGTCCGGTCAAGCAGAAATTAAGGCGATTCCACCCACAAATGGCTCTAAAGATGAAGGAAGAGGTCGACAAATTACACAAAGCCAAATTCATTAGAGTTGTCCTTTATCCACAATGGGTGGCCAATATAGTCCCGGTTATGAAAAAGGACGGGAAGGTCAGAATTTGCATTGACTTCCGCGATCTAAACCGGGCGTGTCCTAAAGATGATTTTCCATTGCCTCATATTGATGTACTCATCGATAACACTGCTGGCTATGAGACGTTATCATTTATGGATGGATTTTCAGGATACAACAAGATTAAGCTGGCAGAAGAGGATCAAGAGAAGACTTCATTCACTACACCTTGGGGAACATATTGTTATGTCGTCATGCCATTTGGATTGAAGAATGCTGGAGCCACTTATCAAAGGGCTATGATGGCAATATTTCATGACATGATGCATATAGATTTGGAAGTGTATGTGGATGACTTATTGGTTAAGTCTAAAACGAAGGCTGAGCATGCCAAAGTTTTGGCAAGGGTATTAGAGAGATCAAGAGAATATCAGTTGAAGATGAACCCCAAGAAATGTATATTCGGGGTATCTTCAGGGAAATTGCTTGGATTCATTGTCAGCAAACGGGGAATTGAGATCGATCCCAATAAGGTGAAGGCTATCAGAGAAATGCCACCTCCCAAAAACTTGAAAGAGTTAAGAGGATTAATCGGGAGGTTACAATTTATTCGCCGTTTTGTCTCCCAGCACTCACAAAGGTGTAAGCCGTTTTACGAGCTTACCAAGCCAGGAGTCAAATTCAATTGGGACGATAAGTGTCAGGAGGCATTTGATGGATTAAAGGACTATTTGGCAAGTCCTCCTGTTTTGAGACCACCATCTCCAGGCACACCATTGATACTTTATATTTCAGTCCTGGATGATGCAGTGGGGGCTGTCCTAGCACAAGAGGATGAAGAAGGAAAAGAGAGGACAACCTACTATCTCTCTAAACTTCTCAACCCCGCTGAACAGAGATACACGGCGATGGAGAAAACATGTGCAGCATTAGTTTGGATTGTGCAGAAATTGAAGCATTATTTTCTGGCCCATGAAGTCCATCTCATCGCTAGGATGAATCCGATCAAATTCCTTCTGGAGAAATCTGTTCTTACCGATAGGTTAGCGCGATGGCAAAGCTTTCTATCTCAATTCGATATCATTTACATTCAACAGAAAGCGATCAAGGGCTATGCCATAGCAGAACATCTCGCTCATCATCCCCTTCCTCGATTTGATCCAGTACGATCAGAGTTTCCGGATGAGGAACTGATGTCCGTAAATCAAATCAGAGATGATATGTGGACTCTGCATTTTGACGGAGCTCTGAATTCTCATGGAAAGGGTATCGGAATCGTTCTGTTATCACCTGAAGGTGTCACCATTCCACAAGCCTTTCAGCTTGACTTTCCAGTCACCAACAACATAGCTGAGTACGAGGCACTTCTTGCTGGTCTCGAGGCTGCTCATTTGCATGGTGCCACTAAACTCAGGATTGTAGGTGATAGCCAATTAATTCTTCGCCAAGTGCTGACCAAGTATCGAACTCTTGATCCCAAGCTTAAGCCATATCAAGAACTTACTTCTGCTTACTCGAAGCTTTTCACAAAGTTGATCTTTGTCCATGTTCCTAGAAATCAAAACATCTTAGCTGACGCTCTAGCTTCACTTGCATCTTCTCTTGATTTTCCTATCAGCAAGCAATCTGAATCGATCATAATTCATAGGCGTCTTTCACCCGCCGTGAAAGATCCTTCATTTCTTAGAACTAAGGAGAAGTTGCTGAAGAAATTCAAAGATGGAAGTATCGTGGAGAAAAGAGAAATCATGTTGATGGAGCTGTTAGAAGAGATGGATGATGAACAGAAGCCATGGTATTATGAAATTGCAAAATATTGTGAAGATCAATCGTATCCTGAAGAAGCTACAACTGAGGAAAAAAGAGCTATCAGGAGAGTTTCTCAACGATACACCCTAGTTGGGGGAGCATTATATAAGAGAGGTTTTGATGGAGTTCTTCTGAGATGTCTAGACGAAGATGAACTTTGGAAGGTTATGGAAGGAGCTCATAGTGGAGTTTGTGGTGGCCATGTCAATGGACAGATGCTAGCAAAGAAGATCCTTAGACAAGGATTTTATTGGCCAACCATGTAAGAAGACTGCGTAGGATATGTCCGTAGGTGTGCCAAGTGTCAACTTCACGCCGACAAAATTCATTCTCCTGCATCTTCACTCCATCCTGTTTCTTCCCCATGGCCTTTCTCCATGTGGGCTTTCGACATTATTGGACCTCTTGGTAACCCAGATTCCGGCATCAAGCAAAAATCTTTCATTCTCACAGCAACGGAATACTTCACCAAGTGGGCAGAAGCTGAAGCATACGTGGAGATCAAAGCATCAACCGTCTGCAAATTCATCATGAGGAACATCATCACAAGATTCGGGATTCCAACTACCATCGTCACCGACAACGGACCGCAGTTCGTGTCACAGGAATTGAAGGACCTCTGCAACAGGTACAAAATTGCATTGCATCATTCATCTCCTTATTATCCGCAAGGCAATGGCCAAGCAGAGGCAACTAATAAGACTTTGATAAAAATTATCAAAAAGACGTGTAAATCTAACAAATTCGCAGATTGGCCAGAAAAATTGGTTGAGGCTCTATGGGCCTACCGAACTTCAATCCGCACGCCCACTGGGCAAACTCCTTATTCCTTAACATTTGGAATGGAGGCGGTAGTTCCATATGAGATCCTTATACCGTCATTAAGAGTACAATTGAACAAGGAATTCTCCATTGATGAACATCGTTCAGCACTTCTTGCTCAATTGGAACTTTTAGACGAGAAAAGATGGTCAGCTGCTAATCATGCAAAAGTTTATCAAAACAGATTAGCACGTTTTTATCAAAAGAAAGTCATTGAACGAAAGTTCAAAGTCGGTGAAATGGTTGTTAAAAGAATTTTTGTAAAATCTGGTGGTCCACGTTCTAAGCTCCAACCTAACTGGGAAGGACCTTATGTTGTATCGCACGCTTATCCTGGTAATGCTTATCGTTTGGTTAATGCAGAAGGAGAAGAGCTAAATCATCCCTGGAATAGTTTACACCTTAAGAAATACTACCCTTAAGATAAAGAGTCGGTCAGTATGGTACAAAGACCAGTGGAATCAGAAAATTTATAAACTCAAATTTCTTTGTTAGTCTGAATAATTTAACTTCAAACCCATTACTGCACACACTGACACGTTTGATTCGTGAGTAACAAGAGATGCCAAGTCCTTAAGAATATCAAAAGCTTGACTAAGAGTATAAAGTACAAATCATTCCTTTTAAAATAGAATATCATGAAGGATCCTTCAGAAGCTAAAGGATGCCTCACGAAGAAGGGGATCAATCTCGCAAAACTAGCCGAGTGGACTCTTTATGAAATTGAAGATCTAAGGGAGAATGAGGCGGAAGATGTAACGAAAGCTCTCGTTACATGCCTTGCTGGTGCCTTATTCTTTCCTGCGTAGGATAACATCTTGGAAGACGATCAAATTAGTGCTATTTGCGCAATTTTCGAAGGTAAATCCATTAGCACTGCTCTCTTAGCATATCTCTACAGTGGACTTTCTGCAGCTTCTGTGGGTCGTCCTCCATATGGATGCATGCTACTCTTTGCCTTATGGGTAGAACTTCACTTCAAATTCGAGCATAGCAAGAAAAGGCCTCTGAATCCATCTCAGATCTTCTTGAATAGTTCAATTCATTGCATTGCTAATATTGTAAAGTTCAACGAGTACATGGTCAACAAGGTTCCAAAACTCAAGACCCGAGCCGATTGGAGGGAGTATTTGAAACTCATGACGTCCGACATATTCGACTCGTCTCCGCTTGCTCTCGTTGGAAAACCAGTTTGGGTGCGCCGCACAGCAGGAGCAGATCTCAAGTTAATTGGAGCCACTGAGTTTGTGTTATATAATCCACACCGGTGCCTTACTCAACTCAGCTTGGCTCGTCGCGAGTTCCCTGAATTCTCTCCTACACTTCCAATCAAGAAGCGCGACTTGGAGTCCGATGAAGATTATGAAGCCATACAAATCATCATTACTCTATGGAATCTTGGCTTTAGCTATCGTGTAAGATCCTCTAAAGACAGAGATAAAGGATTGAAATCTCCTTATCTTAAGGATCTTCATGATATTCTCCCTTGAATGTTCTTTGTCTCTCTTTGATTTTGATGTAATAAAGAATTGGTTCCATTGAATAAAGAACGACTTTTCATGCCTTAGAATCTTTCCTCAACCTTCTGTGATGTGCACATGATTTTTCCTTCAGTAAAAACCTGATTTTTCCTGAAAAAACAACAGTTCGGGTTCTGTAAAATGTAAAATGCGTCCACTCAGAAAGACGCCTTTCAAACTAAAATTATTTTCCAGAAATTCAATTTAATCCTTAAAAACCCGTTTTAAGCTTAAAAAGCGTCTACATTACTAGACGCCTTTAAATTCTCTCTCCTACTTTTCCCAGGATTCTGCCATTAATTCCGTGATTAATTCCCTAAAACGCGTCTAGTAAAAAAGACGCCTTTCATGATTTTCCTGTGTACGGCTCTGAACAGAACCTGAAACGCGTCTACCCATGTGGACGTGTTTCAACCAATTCAAACAGCTGTCCTTTACCGCCTCAACTTATGCACGCTAAAACGCGTCTTCCTGAGTCGACGCCTTTCACCTTTTTCGTTACAGACCCGCGAAGGCCCTCCTTTCTTCCCCACTTTCTCAAAAATTCCTTCTCTCCACCCGAGCTCCGGCGATTCCGGTGATCTCTCTCTCAAAAACTCCTTCTAGAGAGCCATGGAACACGGCGAGGGTTCAAGGAAGAAGAAGACCTTGGCCAAGAGGCGGCGAAGGCAAGAAGAAGAGGTCCCCGAGGAGGTGCCGGCGGCGTTAGCCGAGGCGGCGGCCTTCTTGGAGGAAGAGCTCCCTCCACCGGCGCCCATGGCGGTGGAAGAGGAAGAGGAGGGCGACCTCCACACGGTAAGTCTCTTGTGGTTTGAATGGGCAAAGAAAAAAGGGGAAGAAAGGGGTTCTTCGAAGAACCCGAAATCTGGACTTGAAAGGCGTCCAGACCAGGTGACGCCTTTCAAAAGGCGTCGCCCTTGGTCGACGTCTTTCAAACCAAATTTCGAATTTTTAAATTATTAGAAAATAGGTTTGAATTGCGTCAAGGTATGTCGACGTGTTTTGAAACACGTCTGTGTGTGCTGACGCCTTTCAAAACAGAAAGTGAATTTTCCTGTTTTTTTTATTACTGACCCTATTTTTTGTTGTTTTTATTTGCAGGGAGTGATGAGGGCTAGGATCTCTTGGGACCTAGTCATAGGGGCTTACAGAGGGCTCCCAGACTTCCATAAGGTGCGCCTGCGTCGGATGGGGTTCGGTGAGATATTAGACATCGAGCCATTTTGGCTCGATCTAGTCTTGTTACAGGCGCTCAGGGAGCGTTGGCATGCGGAAAGCCGGGCTTTCCTAATGCCGTGGGGACATATGGTCCCCACCCTAGAGGATGTGGCCAGGATCACTGGCCTCCGGGTAGAGGGCCGACCGGTGAGTGGGGTGACTTACCCCGATTATCGAGGATTAGCAGAGGCCTTATTAGGGATAGAGGTATCTAGCATGGGCAGGGAGTCCAGGATGGTTCCCAGGGTAGAAGTAGAGGCTGCCCTTGGATTAGATGAGCCCCGGCGTCGGTCTGACGAGACCCGGGAGGAGTTTAGGGATAGGCTAGCAGAGTCGTCCTCTATCATCTACTGCAGGGACCCTAGTCAGGTAGAGGAGGTAGACCGACAGCTTAGGGTCTTTCTTGTCTTTTTCTTCGGTCGGTTGCTCTTCGGTACGAAGGGCGACCATATCCACTGTAGATTTCTGTATTTGTTAGATGACCTAGATAACTTAGGTGAGTACGCTTGGGGTGCGGCCCTCCTGGCCCACCTGTTTGCAGATCTATCCGCGGTCATTCCGGACCGCGAGACTACTGTCAGTGGCTTCTCGCCGTTCCTCCAGGTATTAAATGTTTTATTATTTATTCATGATATGCAATATGATATGATGCTTTTTCTAACTTATATGTTTATGCATGCAGGTGTGGAGCTACTATTATTTCCCGCTCGGCAGAGCGAGGATTGTTCGTCCAGACGCTGTCCCCTTGGCCTGCCGTTGGCAGCCAATTGTGGACACGGCTCCACAGCACCACCAGCTGACGGCCCTCCGCCGTCAGTTCTTGGACTATCCAGAGCTTTTGGTGAGTTTTTAACTTATTCAAAAATTTTATTAAATGCAATTCTTTTATTGTTTAAATGTAAATTATTTATATGAATGCATCTAATCTATATGCAGGTGATCTCGCGCCCGTACCTTGGTATGGGCGAGGAGGGTCAGCCGTGGGTGACGGCTGGCAGGAGGAGGTTCGGGAGGCAAATGTGGCTACATTGCCTCAACGAAATTGAGCCTCTCCGCCTCCGGCTTGTGATGAGGACCCTGGGCCTCCACCAGGAATGGATCGACGAGGAGGTCCCGGAGGACGTCGGGAGGAGCATGAGGGGCAAGCAAGCCCTCACAGATTGGCGTGCGAAATTCCCCGAGCAGTACGAGGATTGGCACCGCCGCGGCGTACGGGTGGAGTCCCGTGCGGAGAGTAGCGAGGGCTACCTCCAGCATTACCGGGCCTATTACGCCGATCAACTTCGGCTCCTCCGACCACTCGATGTAAGTATGCATTCATGCGTCTTTAATTTTATTATTATCTTGATTTATGTTGGTGAATGAATGTATGAATGCGTGACTTGCAGGATGCACGCGATGCGGTCATCATCGACCTCCGGGCCTGCCTACATGATGCGGAGGCCCAGCTAGAACAAGTCCAAAAAGAATTGTTCGATCTGGTATGTATGAATGAATATGAATGCATGTTTTAATTAATTATTTATTTTGGCGATTAACCACTGACAGTGTTCTTTTGGTGCAGCGAGCCGTCTACACCCAGGCGGCTCCTCCTACTTTCGGGGCTTCATCATCCACTTCTTCATCCTATGATGCGGCTCTGGCTGACCTCCAGAGTCAGCTTGCCTCCGCCATCCACTGGGCTTCTCTCGCGGAGGAGGATCGTGCTGCTCGGGTAAGTTCTTCAACTTTTCATTTCTGAATTTGATTTTAATTACTTGATTGCCAACTAACAACGACTTTTATTCAGGTTGCCGAGCTTCAGGAAGCCCTTCAGAGAGCTGAAGCGGAGCTGGAGCATGCCCGTACTGCAGCGGCTCGCGCCGAAGCTGATGCTGCGCGGATCCGGGCTCTAGAGGAGCAGGTGGCGCGTCTCTCCACTGGAGATTTTGCACGCCTCCAGATTCGCCTGGAGGTTGTGACTGAGGAGAGAGATCGCGACCGCCTTCGACTGGAGAGTCTTCAGGGTCGGCTGTCAGTCGCGGAGCATGAGCGCAAGATGGTGGAGGAGCGATATCAGCGAGCCCGCCAGCGAGCTATTGATCGAGGTCAGGCGAGTGCCTTTACTGCCAGCATAGCCATATCATCTGGCCAGGCAGGGCCAAGTGCGATGGGACCGCCTCCAGCTCCTAGAGCTCCACCGCCAGATGCCCAGGACGAGGCCCAGAGCCAATTGGATGAGGGCGGAGGGGAGAGCCAGCCTTGAGGGCTTTTGTACTTCTTTTCCTTTTCATGTATCATGTACAAAATACTTTTGATATATACATGAAACTTTTGGGCTCTAATTTCGTGTTCTTGTACTTATCTTGCATCCTGTACAACACTTAACAAACAGGTTAAGTATCTATTTAGGCTTAGCCCCTTGCCTGACCAAATAAATGGTCAATTAATCTTTTCCTTGAATAAATGGTCAAGGGGCTAAGCCTTTATTAACAAAGGTAATAAGAGTAATCAGACTTAAGCAAAATGCAACATACAAGCAAACATATGCTCACTGAAAATAAAATGAATGAAACACACTAAATGTCACAAGCAAATGCTAATTGAAATATTTTTGTGGTTTTGAAATATTCATTTTTGTTTGGGTTTTGAGATGTATATTTTTTTGAATTTTGAAAAATGTATATTTTTTTGAATTTTTGACTATGCAATTTTTTTTGAATTTTGACATATATAATTTTTTTTTGAATTTTTGACATATATAATTTTTTTGAATTTTTGACATATGCATTTTTTTTTAATTTTGACATATGCATTTTTTTTGAATTTTTGACATATGCATTTTTTTTGAATTTTTGACATATGTATTTTTTTGAATTTTGACATATGCATTTTTTTTGAATTTTTGACATATGCATTTTTTTTGAATTTTTGACATATGCATTTTTTTTTGAATTTTCGCATATACATTTTTTTGAATTTTGACATATATAATTTTTTTGAATTTTTGACATATATAATTTTTTTGAATTTTTGACATATGTATTTTTTTGAATTTTGACATATGCATTTTTTTTGAATTTTTGACATATGCATTTTTTTTTTGAATTTTTGCATATACATTTTTTTGAATTTTGACATATACATTTTTTTTGAATTTTTGACATATGCATTTTTTTTGAATTTTTGACATATGCATTTTTTTTGAATTTTTGACTAAAAGACCAGTATGGTACTTAGATCAAAAGATCATATTCATTTATTAACTTAATTTCCAAATTGTTCTTTAACAACTTAACTTAAAACCCATCGTGTTTGAACTTGTGTTTCCATTCGTGATCCCATTTGATGATTTGACCCTTAGCCAATCTAAGCCATTCTTTAAGCTTGAAGTACACCTCTTTAGAAAGAAAAGAAGAACAGATTTAGAAAGCCCATAAGAAGGTTCCGGAGACCTAAAAAGATGTTCCTTTCCAACCCTAATATCTGTTGGGGTTCGGTCATTTTCTTTCCGGGGTATTTATCGACCTTGCGTTCCCTTTTGTTTCATTTCATGGCCTTGATGTAACGTTTGTAATGTAATGGCCTTTTGATTTGACATTTGGCTTTTTGCCTTGCTTTTTCTATTCTTTTCTTTCTTTGCTTTGCTTTGGAACGGATCTCCCCCATTTTTTTATGACGGCCTCCTACTAAGATGGCGGGTATTCTTGGTAGTCTATTTTAAGCCTCGTTCCGACATCATGGGCCGAGTGTAAAATAGAATTTTACTTTAAAAGGAATGATTTGTACTTTACACTCTTAGTCAAGCTTTTGATATTCTTTAGGACTTGGCATCTCTTGTTACTCACGAATCAAACGTGTCAGTGTGTGCAGTAATGGGTTTGAAGTTAAATTATTCAGACTAACAAAGAAATTTGAGTTTATAAATTTTCTGATTCCTCTGGTCTTTGTACTATACTGATCGACTCTTTAACCTAAGGGTAGTATTTCTTAAGATGTAAACCATTCCATGGATGATTTAGCTCTTCTCCTTCTGCATTAACAAGATGATAAGCATTACCAGGAAAAGCATGTGATACAACATAAGGTCCTTCCCAGTTGGGTTGGAGCTTAGAACGCGGACCACCAGGTTTTACAAAAATTCTTTTAACGACCATTTCACCGACTTTGAACTTACGTTCAATGACTTTCTTTTGATAAAAACGTGCTAATCTGTTTTGATAAACTTTTGCATGATTAGCAGCTGACCATCTTTTCTCGTCTAAAAGTTCCAATTGAGCAAGGAGTGTTGAACGATGTTCATCAATGGAGAATTCCTTGTTCAATTGTATTCTTAATGACGGTATAAGGATCTCATATGGAACTACCGCCTCCATTCCAAATGTTAAGGAATAAGGAGTTTGCCCAGTAGGTGTGCGGATTGAAGTTCGGTAGGCCCATAGAGCCTCAACCAATTTTTCTGGCCAATCTGCGAATTTGTTAGATTTACACGTCTTTTTGATAATTTTTATCAAAGTCTTATTAGTTGCCTCTGCTTGGCCATTGCCTTGCGGATAATAAGGAGATGAATGATGCAATGCAATTTTGTACCTGTTGCAGAGGTCCTTCAATTCCTGTGACACGAACTGCGGTCCGTTGTCGGTGACGATGGTACTTGGAATTCCGAATCTTGTGATGATGTTCTTCATGATGAATTTGCAGACGGTTGATGCTTTGATCTCCACGTATGCTTCAGCTTCTGCCCACTTGGTGAAGTATTCCGTTGCCGTGAGAATGAAAGATTTTTGCTTGATGTCGGAATCTGGGTTACCAAGAGGTCCAATAATGTCGAAAGCCCACATGGAGAAAGGCCACGGGGAGAAAACAGGATGGAGTGAAGATGCAGGAGAATGAATTTTGTCGGAGTGAAGTTGACACTTAGCACACCTACGGACACATCCTACACAATCTTCTTCCATGGTTGGCCAATAAAATCCTTGTCTAAGGATCTTCTTTGCTAGCATCTGTCCATTGACATGGCCACCACAAACTCCACTATGAGCTCCTTCCATAACCTTCCAAAGCTCATCCTCGTCTAAACATCTCAGAAGAACTCCATCAAAACCTCTCTTATATAATGCTCCCCCAACTAGGGTGTATCGTTGAGCAACTCTCCTGATAGCTCTTTTTTCCTCAGTTGTAGCTTCTTCAGGATACGATTGATCTTCACAATATTTTGTAATTTCATAATACCATGGCTTCTGTTCATCATCCATCTCTTCTAACAGCTCCATCAACATGATTTCTCTTTTCTCCACAATACTTCCATCTTTGAATTTCTTCAGCAACTTCTCCTTAGTTCTAAGAAATGAAGGATCTTTCACGGCGGGTGAAAGACGCCTATGAACTATGATTGATTCAGATTGCTTGTTGATTGGAAAATCAATGGAAGATGCAAGTGAAGCTAGAGCGTCAGCTAAGATGTTTTGATTTCTAGGGACATGGACAAATATCAATTTTGTGAAAAGCTTTGAATAAGCAGAAGTAAGTTCTTGATATGGCTTGAGCTTGGGATCAAGAGTTCGATACTTGGTCAGCACTTGGCGAAGAATTAGTTGGCTATCACCCACAATCCTGAGTTTGGTGGCACCATAGAAATGAGCAGCCTCGAGACCAGCAAGAAGTGCCTCGTATTCAGCTATGTTGTTGGTGACTGGAAAGTCAAGCTGAAAGGCTTGTGGAATGGTGACGCCTTCAGGTGATAACAGAACGATTCCGATCCCCTTTCCATGAGAATTCAGAGCTCCGTCAAAATGCAGAGTCCACATATCATCTCTGATTTGATTTACGGACATCAGTTCTTCATCCGGAAACTCTGATCGCACTGGATCAAATCGAGGAAGGGGATGATGAGCGAGATGTTCTGCTATGGCATAGCCCTTGATCGCTTTCTGTTGAATGTAAATGATATCGAATTGAGATAGAAAGCTTTGCCATCGCGCTAACCTATCGGTAAGAACAGATTTCTCCAGAAGGAATTTGATCGGATTCATCCTAGCGATGAGATGGACTTCATGGGCCAGAAAATAATGCTTCAATTTCTGCACAATCCAAACTAATGCTGCACATGTTTTCTCCATCGCCGTGTATCTCTGTTCAGCGGGGTTGAGAAGTTTAGAGAGATAGTAGGTTGTCCTCTCTTTTCCTTCTTCATCCTCTTGTGCTAGGACAGCCCCCACTGCATCATCCAGGACTGAAATATAAAGTATCAATGGTGTGCCTGGAGATGGTGGTCTCAAAACAGGAGGACTTGCCAAATAGTCCTTTAATCCATCAAATGCCTCCTGACACTTATCGTCCCAATTGAATTTGACTCCTGGCTTGGTAAGCTCGTAGAACGGCTTACACCTTTGTGAGTGCTGGGAGACAAAACGGCGAATAAATTGTAACCTCCCGATTAATCCTTTTAACTCTTTCAAGTTTTTGGGAGGTGGCATTTCTCTGATAGCCTTCGCCTTATTGGGATCGATCTCAATTCCCCGTTTGCTGACAATGAATCCAAGCAATTTCCCTGAAGATACCCCGAATACACATTTCTTGGGGTTCATCTTCAACTGATACTCTCTCGATCTCTCTAATACCCTTGCCAAAACTTTGGCGTGCTCAGCCTTCGTTTTAGACTTAACCAATAAGTCATCCACATACACTTCCAAATCTATATGCATCATGTCATGAAATATTGCCATCATAGCCCTTTGATAAGTGGCTCCAGCGTTCTTCAATCCAAATGGCATGACGACATAACAATATGTTCCCCAAGGTGTAGTGAATGAAGTCTTCTCTTGATCCTCTTCTGCCAGCTTAATCTGGTTGTATCCTGAAAATCCATCCATAAACGATAACGTCTCATAGCCAGCAGTGTTATCGATGAGTACATCAATATGAGGCAATGGAAAATCATCTTTAGGACACGCCGGGTTCAGATCGCGGAAGTTAATGCAAATTCTGACCTTCCCGTCCTTTTTCATAACCGGGACTATGTTGGCCACCCATTGTGGATAAAAGACAACTCTAATGAATTTGGCTTTGTGTAATTTGTCGACCTCTTCCTTCATCTTTAAAGCCATTTGCGGGTGGAATCGCCTTAATTTCTGCTTGACCGGACTAGCTCCATCCTTTAATGTTAACCTGTGTTCAACTAAAGATGAGTCTAATCCCGGCATATCCTCGTAACTCCAGGCGAAAGTGTCCTTATAATCCTTAAGCACTTGTACCATTGCCTTCTCATCCTCTGTAGAAAGATTTTTACTGACGAGGACAACCTTAGGTTCGTCTTCAGTCCCTAAGTTTATTTCTTTGGTGGGCTCTTCTACGGCAGCTGAGGGTTCATCAAATCTCTTCACTCTACTGGCATACGCCTCAGCTGCGTCCTCATCATCTTTCTCATCTTCAACAATGGGGTCCTTTTCATGCACTAACTCATATACCCCGTACCCATCATTGACTGTCTCATCATCTGTACAATCTTCTGGCATCTGAATTGGATCTTCTAAAAGCTGAGGGATTAAAGAGCAAAAGGAACATTTATCAGCCAAATCCTGGAGGTATCTTTCTGGAATTTGCCTACCCTTAGGCTTCCTAGACTTCCTAACCTGACTAACCTGCCTAAAACTAGACTTCCTAACTTCACTAAACTGCCTATCATAACCTAATGAAGATGAAGCAGGATGAAAATCCTGGGATACAAGTGGAAATACAGGGGAATCCTCCCGTGGGGAGGGGCAGAGTATGTTTAAGAGAGAATCTTGACCGACGGACCCGCGCGATGGGGTGTAATCGGACAAGTAAGATGTTTCCTCGATAATGATTTGGGAAGAATTTGTTGTAAAATTGGCCTTTTTTTTTTGGATATCGGAGGAATTATACGTGAAGCAGGAGTGAATACAAATGGAAGGGGAATCAGACGGAGGAAGCGGCACAAAGGCCAGAGGATTAGGGGGATCATATAGCAATATGTCCCAGATCAGATCATACAACCTCTCTAGATCGAGAGGAGGTTGTGGAATAAGGTCCCGAGGGGACAGAGTAATCATAACGGGCGGGGCCCGTGGAATGTCTTCAGTAATGACCCGCGACCAAGTCGGGGTCAAGAGCAGTGTGCGAAATAGAGTATGGAGCATTAGGACATGTGAAGGATATGTCCCCCTCCAGAGCAGATCTGTTGTATAACCAGCTTCATAGGGGTCATCTGGCTCCCCTTCATCAGTTTCTTCGGATAGCAGTATCCGCTTATCAAAGATTGCGCCAGGGCTCTCAATTAGCTCGTCGATCTGCGGTGGCCACTTGGGTTCTGCAGGATCCAGGCATAATTTGTTCAGTGCTATGTATAGGTCCCTCATGTCGAACCATCTGTACCATTCGCATTCGGGGTCATGGAATTTTCTCCTTTTCATAGGCCGCAAAGCCTCCAAGGATTGGTACGTAAGTAGTTCGGAACAATGTCTGGCCAAGTCCCTCCCATATATGTCATGGAAGTCAAAACATGAAGTAATGACCACCGTGTTGTCGTGACTAAGTATAGGCCCTTTCACAAAGTGTGTATATGGGGTCCATGTTAAAGGATCTCGGCCTTCTTTCAGTGGTGTGGACATTGTTTCCAAGATTTCTTGACCATCTTCTTGCTGAACCCTGTCTTGCTTCAGTTTCCTCGGCCTATAGCCCAGACCGCTTCCGGGTACTGCTCGGTGATCTTTGACAGGAGTGGTCCTGCCTTGCAACTGTGTGCCCAGACCTTTCCCAGGCTGATAGCCATTTTTCATCATGATTCTCCATCCTGGGGTACTTATGCACTTCCCCCTTTTGATAGCATTTAATGGGTATGGAGAAATGGTAGCGGCTTTCAAAAGATCAGCCACTGGATGGTAGACCTGTAATACCGACAGAAAAGGTTGTCGGCCAGGTAAAACAGCAGATTTAATATTTAAGGTATGAGCAGCAGCAAAGATCGGCATGCTCGTCACTTTAATAATTCGTCCTTTGTAAGGGAATTTGAGGCATTGGTGATTCGTAGAAGGAATCGCCTCAAGAGTTTTAATATAAGGACGTCCCAGAATGGCATTTATGGAAGGGTCGATTTCTAGAATATGAAATTCGACCTCTGCATGACTTACTGGGCCCAGCTCCACTTTTAAATAAACCATTCCCAGAGGGGAACGGGTAGAATTGTCATATGCCGTAACTGAGATGGGGCTAGGCAGCCATTTCTCCTTGGGCACACCGCACAGTTCCAAGGTCTTCGGAGGTAAAACATTAATTGAGGCCCCTGTATCAACCAGGCATGCATCCACGGCCTTTTTGCAGATATTGACCGTGATGCTCAGAGCCATGCTTCTGGCGGCTGGCGGTGCTAGTTCCGATGTGTGGAATGTAATTGAGGGCTGATCCCCCTGAGGAACTAGTAGTGCTGCAATTTTCTCTACCGGCACGTCTTCGTTGACCATCACCTTCTGTAGGTATTCCATCAAGACTTCTTGGTGAATCTTGGACCTTTTAATCAATTCAAGTACAGTGATCCGTGCCGGTGTTCTGTCCAGATGTTTCAACAAGTCATATTGAGTGCCTGGTGCACTCTCTTCATTATGGGCTTCCTCAATCGGCTGTGATGGGCCGTCTATGACTGTAGACTGAGGAAAGACCTTGTTGAAAATCCTTCCACTCCGGAGCGCATGTTCCTCGACCGTAGAGGATCCGGGTGACACCTTGAGTACCGCAGAATCGGGTGGCGTAAGCGGTGCGGAGGGTTGATGCGTAGGTGGTGGCGTTGGGTTAGGTGGTGATGGCGCGGTACGGATTAAAGGCCTAGAGGGTTGGATGGTAGATGGGTACGCGGTCGGTGAAGTGGGGAATGGGACGCGTAATAGCGGTTTAGATGGTAAGGGCATATCTGGGTAGGTGGTAGCGGGTGAAGTAGGAAATGGTACGCAGAGTAATGGCCTAGATGGTAAAAGGGGTGCGTAGTTGGCTTGTGATGGGTTATATGGTGGGGGCGTAGTGGTGCGGGGCGTAATAGGCTTAAGGAAAGAGGGTAGTGGATTATTGGGCGCGGGCGAGTGATATGTGGGTGTCGGTAAAGGGGTGATGGTAACGGGTTGTGGCCTAGGTATGCGGATGGTGCGGCGTGGTGGTTGTTCTGCGGTATTCTGAATGTGACCCGTTGAATAGAGAGAGGAAGAGTCCTCTATCCTCCACTGTTGCCCACGACCAGCCTCAGACTGGCTGTTCGTTAGAATGGGAGCAACTTGGTTCTGGTTCTGGTGCTCCGGGAGCGGATTCTGCACTATGCCCATATTAGGTGGCGGTGCTGCCTGTGCTGGTGGTCTTACTTGCTGCTGCTGTTACGGTCTTCTCGCCTTCAGGACTGATATGTACTTTTTCATTTCCTCCCAGTCTATGCCGCCCTGCTCGTTGAGATCATGAATATAATCTCTGAACTGAAAGCAGGTGTCGATGGTGTGCCCAGGTTGCCTATGGAAGTAGCAATACCTGGACGTATCGGCATTTTGAGGCCAGATGGCCTTTTCCCTTGGCAAAACTAAGGCATTAGCTGCCATTAGAGCACTGAAGATATCGGCCAAGGATTCTGGGAGTGCCGGGTATTCTGCCCTTTTCGGGCCTGGGGGTCTTCTCGGCTGGTTGTAATCACCAGGAGGAGGGACATTGTGGTATGCCGGCGGTGCGCGCGGCTGATACTGTGGCTGTTGCTGCTGCTGATACTGCTGCTGCGGGGGCTGCTGGTACTGCAATTGCCTGGGTGGCGGCTGTTGTGGCTGATGCTGGTTCTGATTCTAATTCGGCTGCTGGGGCCGTTGATACTGTTGTTGGTACTGGGGGTTTTGCTGCTGTCTGTACCCTTGCTGCTGTGGCCTCTGGTACTGCTGCTGACTCCTCACGAACTGGGGCGAGTTATTGTTCATGGTACTCATTTGCTCATGAGAGAGCGTGCCCTCAGTAGTCGGACCTGTGCTGGAAGAGTTCGGCACTGCAGGCTTCCGAGGCGGAGGCCTGCTAGGTCTATGAGGATCAAAGACGCTAGAGAATGTAGTGTCCTTGAAAACATTTTGGCAGTACCGTGCTCTTTCATAGAGCTCTGCCATGTTAGTCAAATTGTTCAAGGAGAGGACGAGCTTGAACTGGGGCGTGGCATTGGAAATTAACATCTTCACTTGTTCGGACTCGGACAAGTGATCCTTCACCTTTTCAGCCAGACCCCGCCACCTGTCAGCAAAACTGACAAACTCCTCATCAGGTTTCATCTTTTCTGCAATGAGGTCCGTGATAGACAAGGAGGGTGCAACTCTGTCCTGGTATCGTTGAATAAATTTGCGTGAAACGATACCGTAATCTTCTACTTCTGAGGGTTCCAGGGAAAAGAACCACTCGAGGGCTGGTCCCTCTAGAGATCTCCTGAACAAGAAGGCCAACGACCTCTTGTCGTTCTGCCAGAAAGAGGATTCATACATGAACTCCTTCAGATGTGTGAAGGGGTTACCAGTACCGTTGTACTTTCGGTACACTGGCATTTCAGAGGGTGGCAGATGGAATACTGGCAGGCTCGGTAGACTGATCTCTGGCACAGCTTTGACCCCCATCATTTTCTGGAGGTTATTAAATTGCTCATCCATACGCTCCATTTTGGCCAGCAGCGTTTGTGTGGTCAGATCTGCCTGGGGAGGAGGAGGAGGAGGAGGTACTTGGTAGGCCTGCTGCCTAGAGTATGTTGGGCAAGGTGGACAATAGAGGGGAGGTCCGGCAGAGCTTCCGCCATGCCCGAGGGCATTTTGATAAGCAGGCGTTTGCGGTCTAGCCGGTTGCCTAGATGATGAAAGCTGCGGCCCAGCTGGCCGAGAAGTAATATGAAGGCCCTCCACGGCCTGATGGATATAAGGAGGAGGAAAAGAAGGTTGCTGAGGAACAGCAGGGGGAGCCACAGGGTTCGGCTCGGCAGGCTGCATGGGTGCCTTCCCCTTCAAAATAGATTGGATCGCCTCGAACTGCTGAGGGTCCAGTCGGGAGGCAAGAACTCCCAGAGCATTGATGAGATCCGTAGGATCAGAGGATGAGGGATCATTCTGATTCATGTCCCCCTCAAGATCAGGATTAGGGATCACATACTCATGCGGAGGAGGATCAGGATATTGATCACGTGGATGCAAAAGAGGTGTCCGAACATTCCCATCTAGACGATATGGAACGGGGATAGAACTACGGGAGGCATCAGCATCTCTCCCACTCTCATAGTTGTATTCAGAATCCTGAGGGGCATTAGCATCTCCCTCGTAATTAACCATGGCGTCTGGAGCCACACTCAAGTCCCTACCTGATCGTAGCAACATGATGTTAGATTCCCTTTTCAAAGATTTAATCAAACAAGTTGTACAGAGATTAATCAAACAAGTGGATGCTTAACGTGATTTTAAGATTCCTTTTTTGAGTTATTTGGATTCAATTAAACCTCAAATTCTCTCAAGGAAAGGATCCTAGTTTCAGTTCAATTTCCACCGTTATTCTCTAGGGCTTTCTCTCACAACGCTTTCAGAATCTAACTAGGACTTCAATTGGTACAACTAGCCCGATGATCAAGGAGGAATACCTTGATTTTGGGGACTTATGGAGGTCTCAACGTCAACTTCTCTAGTCTGATCAAGGGACCAACCCAATCAGAGAGAGTTGCGGACGTCAAGTAATGTGTTCCTAAGAAAAGGAGGGTATTCGCCTCAATGCGTATGTCCTGCGGCCTGGATGGCCCCTAATGCTTAATAATAATGGGTAGCTAGCACATCAAACCACAGAAATCTGGAAACTGAAAAAATTAAGAAACTGTCTGAATCGCGTCGATGGTTGTCGACGCTATTCAAAACAGAACTTAATTTTTCGCAGAAGCAGATGCAGACAGCAGAGAAACTGTGAAGACTGAAAGGCGTCTAGGGGTGTTAACGCGGTTTTTAAACGCGTCAGTACTCCTGGACGCTTTTCAGTTCGCAGAAACAGTTTTCCAAGAGGATTTTCTGGGTTGAATCCTCCTCAAACAAGATAAAAAGCAGTAAACAATCGACTCATGCGAAAATTTTTAGTTCCAGATTTTAAACAGGATGATTTACTAACTAAACAACTAGAAAAACAATCAATCACACATCATTTTTATCACAAAAACAGCTTTTTGAATTAATCAAAGGGAGGGCAAGATCTTGCTACTGGGGTGTGCACGTGGTGCACGAGGAAAATTGATTAAACTAAAACACCCACCAATTGGTGAGGACGTGCCGAAAGACACGAGTGGTGCACCGTGGGTGCCCGGTTGATGACAGCAAGAACAAAAAAACTTAAAAGATGACGAGACCAAGTCCCACCGTGATCGCCAAAAAAGCTGTAGGTGCTTAGAATGACTGATCGTTCCGAATTGTGCGTCGTTAAACACATGAAAACGTTCAATCAAAATTTATCCGGCTCGCTCAAATCAGATTTTGAAAATTTAATAGTGGTGAGTCCGAGTCGAACCACAGGGAGTTAAATTTTTAATTTTGAAAACTTTAGATTTTAAAAATTTAGATATCTTTTTTTTATAAAAAAAAAAAAAAACAATGTAAAAAAAAAAAACTAGTGAAATCAACTAACTTTAACTAATTAAACAAGAGTATTAATACAAATGACAAAACTAAAAGGTGCAAAGAAAAGAGCACTCAATCAAAGCCCCTGCATACGCATGCATAGTGATGGAGCCCAATCAAACTTAGCCACGTACCCCCTTGTTACTATTCATCAAAAGATTTTTTTCATTTCATTTTATTTTTTTAACATTTTTTTAATAAAATTTAAATCAAAACAAGTACTAGATATCGA
This sequence comes from Zantedeschia hybrid cultivar, assembly GCA_030544215.1. Taxonomy (NCBI): domain Eukaryota; kingdom Viridiplantae; phylum Streptophyta; class Magnoliopsida; order Alismatales; family Araceae; genus Zantedeschia; species Zantedeschia hybrid cultivar. The sequence goes on from JARZZO010000016.1 coordinate 10,714,565, forward strand.
TTGATTTGAATAAAAAGATTTTACATTGGAAGAATAAAATTCTGGAAGTTAGAGGTGAATAGTGACGTACTGTTCATGCAACTATCTAAACAATCAAATTAACGCTAATATGCAAATATTTAATGATAAGAAATAAAAATACTTGAACTATTAGTACTTAATTAACTAATCGTTAGATCAAATGTAAGAAACAACAACATGATTGAAATAAATAAACAAAAACTTCTAACAACAATTCTCCTGTAACTTGCTGAAGCTGCTGCTGGATGCTTGCGGGCATGCATGCGCATGGGAGCTTGCAGGCGGCTGGGCAACGGGTGGAGGTGCAGCTGCTGGAACTTGGAGCTGCTGGTACGTGGAGGGGCAGCTTCACCAAGTCTGCACGTGGAAGGAGGCACAGGTGCTGGTGGTTTTGCCGCAGCTGGAAGCCTGTCGCGTGGAGCTGCTTGAGCTGCGGTGGAAGCAGGCTTCACGCTTGGACAACGCGTGGAGCTTGACGTGGAGAAGCTGCTGCTGCATGCGTTGGAGGAGCTGGCTTCACCGGACGTTGCTGCTGAACGTGGAGGGCGATGGAGGCGCTGGACTTCACGTGGAGAAGCTGGAGGAGGCCGGCTTCACCGCAGTGTTTGGAGGTGCTTGGTAGTGCATGCACGGGCTTCACCGCATGCATGTGGAGCTGCTTGCAGGTGCGGTTGGTACAGGCTTCACCGCGTGGAGGTGCAGGCTTGGTGGATGCTGTTGGTTGAGAGGAAACCGGAGAGACAGAAACGTGGGAGAGAGAAGAGAAGAGAGAGGAAGGCTGCGGGAAGCTGGGGAAAAAAAAAAAAAAAGAGAGACCGAGAGAGGGAGAAAACGGGGAGAGAAGAGAGAGATTGACAGAGAAAGAAGGGAGAGAGAGGAAACGGACAGAGATGCAGAGGGGGAAAAGGGAGAGAAAAAAGTAGAGAGAGAGAACTGGGAGAGAAGAGAGAAAAACGAATTTCTGAAAAATTGGGGACTCCCTCCCTTTGACCTTCTCCCTTAGTTTTATAGAAAAGATGAGGGGTTTGAATTTCAAAAAGAGATTTAAATCTTTTCATTAAGTCCCCTTTGATTAGGGGATCCTCATAAAAAATATTAATTGGTGATTTGAATTTCGAATTTTTTAGATGGATCCTCCTTTCTTCGAATTTCAGAATTCCCTCCTTGTTTCTCTCTTAGTTGGCATGTGGGCCCCAGTTGAAACTAAAATACGAAAATAAAATGTTTCTTTTGCCAAGATTCGAACCCTGGTTGCTTCCTTGAAGTTTGGGTGGTCCAACCACTATGCCATCTGCTTGTTCATGTCCTATTTCACATAAAATAACAGTTAAGTTCTCATAGCCATAAATCATTTAACTGCGCATTAAATAATTGCTGAGGAAATGAAGTTGCTACCCTTATTCCATCTATGGAGTGATGATATTTTAAAATTCAGATTCTGAATGCGCAAATAGTTTATCTATCATTCCATGTGATTTTCTCCGTTAAATTGATAGCAAATTATGTAAATTTCATCTGTTATTTATGTAAAATTGTGGACTTATCAATGACCGTGTGATTAACATGAAAAATCTATGTTGTTTAGTGTAAACCAACCTATTAAAAATAACAATTAAGTGCAGTGATCGCCAGAAACTTTTAACTAAAAAGTTTCAAAAGAGATATGATCGCTTACCTGTTCAAACGCGGAAGATTGAGTCCTTCATTCCCCTTCCTCAGCCGGCTGAAGAAAGAGAGCCCTTTCTTTGCTTTTTGTTCTTGCTGTTGAATTTGAGGTTGAGGATCGTCCAGAAGTCTTTCTGACTTTGTACTTGATTTCCCCTTTTGAATCTCTCGTTGTTGTTGAGTGTAGTAGAGACAGAAACAGAAAACGAAGAAACAATGATGATGAGAATTTAAGTAGAAGCAGTATCTGAACTAATCATGATTTTGGACATATGATTGAACATCAAACTTACTTGTTGAATGGCTTTGAAACCCCTTAAATCAAATGGGTTTTGAAAAATTATGCTGTGGTGTGTGTTTGCATGAAGTGAATGAAGAATGAAATTAATGAAGATGAAAATGGAAATGCAGAAATGAAAAACTTATGTCCAATCGGATGAAGCTTTGAAAGGATGAAGATCTTGAAAGGACGCCGACTTCTGGAAATGGCAGCGCTCCGGCGTTCCGACGTTGTTGCTTTGATCTTCAACTTGCTATAATAATGCTCTCTCTTTATGGATTTCAACTCTCTCTTTTTTTTTAACTCTTCAACATGCAGGGTATTTATAGACTTTTCTTGCGTTCGCGATTAACATAGAAAAATCCAAGATTTATCTATCTTAACCGACAGATAAATACTGATTAATTCATCTTTATCTGTAATTATCTAAAACGCGTCCACTATGGCTGACGCCTTTCAGATTAATTAAGATAAGGATAAATATCCGGGAAAATTTATCTTTATCTTTATTAGGTAAAACGCGTCCACATGTGTAGACGTGTTTTAGACTAATTAAGATAAGGATAAACATCCGGAGGGGAAGTTAAAATCACTTAGAAAACTTAAAACGTGTCAATATTACCAGACGCCTTTTAGTTAATTAATTAATTAAGTAAAATTCAAATTTAATCACTAAAATAAGAATAAAGTCTAAATGGCGTCCACTTGAGTCGACGTCTTTTAGAATTCTTCATATTTTAACTCAAATTTGAGTTAAAACCAATTCAATTGATTAACTTAAACACATCTGTTAAATCCGACACTTAAAAAGATTAATAAAAATTAATTAATGATTAATTATCAGACCATTTCGAGGCATTATTGTATGATATGAAATTTACTCAAAATGATGTCAAAATTAGCGTGTCTACACATGACTGGTTAAGGCTCTTCATGAGTAAATTTGAATCAGGACCTACTGCTTCCAAGAAGTTGATGTTGATTCTACGCTGGGGGATGTAGACTCATATATAAAAAAAACTTTTTGATGTATTTCAACTAAACTCAAAAATTTTGAATATCAAATTATTATTGAAGGCCTAAAAAGATTTTGGCAATCGTCAGGAATGTTTTTTTTTCAAGTTAAATTATCTCTACCTTTTCTTAAAATAAGCTGATTCTATGATAAGGGCCGCATACTCATCCATACAAGTTTTTCCATGTGTTTTTACAAGTTATAGCCAAACAATTTTGACTCTCATCATTATGAATGATTGATTAAAGTTTGAAAAAACTTTAATGAACATTGGAGACATTTGGCAAATAAATCCAAGCTAAAATCTCATTATTTTTTCTTAAAATAAGTTGATTCTACGCTTGAGGTCTCAAATTCGCTTGTAAGAGGTTCTTCAGCATATTTTTGCAAATTGAGATCAAATGCTTTGAGTTTTCTCATTGTTTAAGACTTAAGCAACTAAGTAATCATTCCAAATGTTTTATCAATTACTTCAAATTAAAACTTAGTTGTTTTCTTTAAAATATAAGTTGATTATGCACTCTAGTGCAGCCAACTCTTTTAAACAATGTTATCTTATAGAAAAAAGGTTTTAAATTGTAAAAATACAATATTAGCCTGAATTCATTGATGTGGAAGGTTACAAAGCTAAAAACTTCAAACTTTACATGTCAAATTCATGAAGTATACATTAACCATAAGATGATTCTGCACCCCTCTTGTAGGTGGGGCAGATTCAATTCATGAGCACCTTTTTCTTCAAAATTGTCAAAATGCTTTAGTTCATTAATCTCTTGAAAGGCTAGAAGAATTTGACATATCAACGTGTGTCCATAACATGCTTCATCTACGAAAAAATGTTGAAGAACTCTCCATATTATTACTCTTGTGGCTGATTTTGCGACTACTAAAGTTAACTTAAAAAAACTTCAAAAAACGGATTCAAGTAGTGTGTATTTCTGATTTCCAAATTTTCATACATGAAATTAATATTTAAACCAATCAAACACTTTAAGGTGTAATTTGTCAAAGAAAAAAATAAAGAACATAGATTGGCTTATTTTACGGAGCTGATTCTACGTTCTGCAGAATCAACTCCGTAGAATCAAGTTTGAACTAAACTTGCCTAAAAAATCTTTCAAAGTATGATGTCATGTCAAAACATGCCATATTTTAAATTGACTTACATGATCATAATCATTAGTTGCATTCTTTCATGATCAAATTCATCGAAGCATCATATTTTCATAAATTTCATAATGCATATTGCTATTATTACTCTATTTTATTTACAGGGTGTTATGCTAAGTTGTTCCAATAATTAATTAAGGATTTTCTTCCTTAGAGGATGTAATTAACGCTATTCATTTATGGATAATGGGATCAAGTCAAACGAATAATCACAATCACTTGAATAAGTCAGATAAAGAGTACCAATAATCTCAAATCCCTAAATCATCTAAAAAATTCCCCAACATCAAGCCCAAGTTCGAAAGTGTAAAAAGTTTGATAAATATTAAATATAAAAATAGTAATTAAATTTGTATAATGTGTTTATATTTATATTGACGAGATCATTTATTTGTACATATATATTGTACATATTAATTTATGTCAAGTATGAACATTGGATTAATGTTTCTATTGTCTTAAATTCAATGCTCTTTGCATGTACTTACTAATGAATCTTAGACACGTGAAAATTATTTCATAGAATTCGCATCTCTATAACACCTTCAAAATCATCATATATATCATTAATTATTATAGTATTTTAATGTGAGCTAATAAATGTTTGATATGTACTATGTTGGATTTTTGATTTTATAAAAGATATGTTCTTTAGAGTTTTTATTTTAAACTAAACATGAAAGATCAAAATATCAATGATTATTTGTTGATTTTTTGAATGTGCATTATTCAAAATGATGATCTTGAAGGTCTCAATTTTAAATGAGTGATGAGGCTTACATATAGATGCTAATACTTATTAACTTGATAGCTTATATATTTTAAATAAGAAAATTGACTCTTGTTATATTTAAGGTCGAAGTTTAAGTCCCAAATTTGAGTTATTTTGAACTTGGGCTGAACTCAGACTTAATAAAGACATGGGCTTGGACCAGACTTGGGCCTCACTTCTTTTGTGGGCTTAGACTTTACTAAACCAGACCCAAGTCTGGCCCATTGACACCCTACTATGGTTGTAATCCCCATCCACTTAATCATTACACCATGGTTGTTACATGACCTGTTTGATGTATTATTCGAGGGCAGGAATTTTAACAAAAAGATGGTTTATCGAGGAGATTTGAAAAAATAGAGATATTAACTTTAGGTTCTCTTTATCTAATTGATATTTTCGTATCTTGTTCCCCAAGTGAATATTTCTAAAGCTTTAATACTCATATCACAAATTTTCTTTTAGAATAACATCAAATCGATCAACTATGCCTAACTTAGTTGATGCCTCATGACCTCCTGATTTAGAAAGATCACAAGTTCAACTCTCACTAAGTACTTATAATCCATGTATTTGCATGTGGCCCGTAAGATTATATAGTGGAGTTGACTTAGAATTGTCACATATTAGACAAAAATTCATGCTCGCAGAATCTCTTCCACTTAGGATATACTAGAAATGCTTGGCCATTGAGTCACTTGTCAAAAAACTAAAAATCAAATAGATCGTACTTGATGACAAAACATAGAATGTTTGTGAAAGCATATACTTGAAATGGATGAAATAGAAGATTTAGTTTGAAAATTTGTAAGCGCCTTCCCTCTATATATGTTGAGGATTTCCTTAATTAAATACTTTACTTTAGTTTTAAGGTTCGAGTCTTTCATATGATACAATAGTGTTAGAATAGTCCCATTCAGAAAAGGGACAAAATCAAGACTGGCCCCTTATCACTACATCCGCTATGTATTTTGTGTTCTCTTTTCCGTACTCTAGGATCTCTCGCGTATCTCATCTGTGCCTTTGCTCGTTTAAATGAATGAAAGTAGTTTATTATCCGAAAAAAAGGAAGGGAGGCTTTTAAAATCCCTGCCACCACATAACTTTGGAGAAGTCTGAACTAAATTGAAAAAGCACTTAAACCTGTGCTCCCATTAGTCCCCATCGTGACTTCCAGACTTGAAATGGCCGAAGGGTTTAATTTTTTAAAATGGATTAATTATATTTATAAATTAAATAATATAAATGTAATGTAAATAATAAAATATTATACAAATTTGTTCACGAGTTTAAACATGTTAAGTAGATCTGTTTCCAAACTCAACTTGTTTACCAGCCAAGTCTGAAAATTCATTTAAACCAAACTTCTTCAACTCCATGAATGATTTGAGTTCAAGTAGTATCCGAATTTGAAGAGCTGCTTGTCGAGACATCGAGTGTATCAACTCTTTGAGAGGAAGAGATACAAAGAATTACACTTTTTCCGTCCCTCCCCCTGTTTTAATTAGATAGGAAAAGAGAAAACAGAAGAGGGGGGAGAGAGAAAGAACAAATCTAAATAGTTTTATTCTTTTAAATGCTGAGGTTGCATAGAAAAAGTGTGATTTCTCTCTACGAGCCACCAAAAATGCAATTTATGTCTAATTTCGAGTGGTGTTACCGTGCTTAACTAATGTCTGGATCGTGATGTGTATGTCTTGTCTCGACTCTCAAGAAATGACAAGACTCCAATTAATCCTATGTCAATTAAATTAATATCTATTCAATTAAAACTGTTAATCATACATTTAGTTGGAGCACATCAAAAAAAGAATATAAGTAATGCTTGCCGTAATGCCTTACGTGCTGAAATAGGGGGCATTGCAGCAAGATGAGAAAAAAAGTTTGAAAATTTTCTTAGGTTGGATCCTAAGTCCTTTATCCATTTATACGGTCCGATCTTCGATGACGATCTGTTTGTATTGTTCAGTAGGGCTCGATCTTTAATTTTTTAGATTTTATTTGAGTGAAGATCAGGCTGTATAGATGGATAAGGCATATCAGATCCGACCTATAAACTTTTCAACTTTTTTTTTCCCCTTAAAATCTTGCTGCAATGTCTCCTAGCAAGCATTACTCGTAGAATATTGTCCAGTAACGTAGTTTTCATTTGGGCTTGTTTGGCTTACATAAAACATCATAAAATATTATTTATAAATCAATTTTAAAATTAAAATTAAAATTTTTTGTTCTCTAAAATCTTCTAATATTCTTTATAAATCTTTACAATCTTCATATTTTGTTAAAACTGTTCACAATTTTTGAATCATCTTTGAAAAAACCCTCTAGAGGGACCTTTTAGAGAGGGGCATTCATAAGTAATTATAATGATTAATAAGAAATAAAAATTGCAAGGATTTATAGTGCCACTTTGTAAGAGAATAATTTATCATGGGATAACTTATTCCGGATTAGTTATACTAGAATGAAGGTACTTTGATTTGAAAACGGGACAGAATGTGAAGCCTAATACCATAAGGTGGAGAGGGGACTGGCTTATCAGCTTATTTGCGAATAATTTATTTAAGGGGGACATACCATATTTTGTCTATCAAACTAGAACAAGACTTACTGGGATGATAAAACCGATCTTATTCGGCTGTGTTTTATCGAAGCGGTGCATAAAGATTATATAAAGACTAAAAATTCCCTTTATAATTTTAAAACCCCGACCTTAAAACCTCCGATTTCGGTTTTGGTCACACATAAATGGATGGTACCAGCATCACGGAAACTTGACTAAAGTAGCCAGAGGTCCAATACGGCCCAATAAGGGTCGCCACGCTTCTTCACTGTTTACTCCTCCTCGAGGAAAAGCCAAACCCGCCCCCGCCGACCGCCGGAACCCCAACACCCCGCGCTCCCCGGCGGGCGGCGCCGCCCGCGGTGCTCTCTCCACCTCCACCAATGGCGACTCCCGCGGAGCCGGAGCAGCATCCCAAAGCAGGAGAGCCCGCGATGGAGAACAACGAGGCGGAGGAGGACGGCGGCGCCGAGGAGGTGGAAGAAGATGAGGAGGAAGGGGACGAAGAAGCAGACGGCGGAGGGCGCGGGGCCGCCGCTGAGAGGGAGAGGGTGGCGGGCGTCCTCCGCCGCCTGTCCAGCCACCCCGTGCCCCTCCGCGTCCACGACGTCGTCATCAAGGGGAACACCCGGACCCGCGAGTCCCTGATTGAGGCGGAGGTGGTGGAGGCCTTCCGCTCGGCCTCCTCCATGCAGGAGGTCGTCCAGGCGGCGTCGGTAGCCTCCGCCCGGCTCCGGAGGCTGGACGTGTTCGACTCGGTGGCGATCACCCTCGACGCCGGTCCCCCGGAGCTGCCCGACACCGCCAATGTGATCATAGAGGTGGTTGAGGCCAGCAATCCCCTTACTGGAGACGTCGGCATGTATACCAAGCCCGAGGTGAGCTGTTCTCTTCTTTCTGGTTGCTTGAGGCATGTGAACGAGCTGTTTTTCTTTTATTGATGCATGTGAACTGTTCTTCTTTCTGGCGGTTTTGAGGCAAATCGCAGTGATAAAATGTTGTTTTCGAATTTTATTTTGTTCACGAGGAAGAGGGGTAAAAAGTAGAGAAAGTGCGTGTGAGTTTAGTATGCTGTTTTCCCTAGAGATTTGTTAAATCTGTACTGAGGTTTTGGTAATTTTCATTTAAGGATCACGTAGAATACCGTAATGTCTCATGGAAATGCATTATTTTAGAGCGTTCAAACAACAGCTTTTACACAGAATCCTGGACATAAACCCATTAAAGAAAGTGAAAGCAGGATTCCGGATAAGCATATTATTAGTATTTTTGGACTCAAGACATGGATTCTAGGATGTGTTTAAGGAAGCTCTTAGTTGAAAGCCACTTTTGAATTCCACTTTCAGAGTGGAAAATGGTGAGTGAGACGTTATAGTTAATTTTGAGTAGTTACAAAAGCAAACATCCCCAACAGCTTCATTTTTGCCCTAATGTAGGAAGCTTCAATTTGGAGCTTTTTGGTTGGAAGCCAAAACATAGTGAAAATACTAGATAAATGGTTTCCAAGACCGGTGGAAGCCCAAATTTGCTTCTTTTTGGGAGCTGAGTCAAACAGAGCCTTATGTTTGTTTCGTGGACTAAATTTGCATGCTCAAGCTGTGGATTTTAGTCTTTTCAATGAGTAGGACGTATAAGGGAATGTTGGACTTTTAAACTATAACGTCTATTAGGGGTGTGTGATAACACAACCTTGCTCATTTGATGGAAGTTTGAAGGAAAATTGGTCAACTATGAACAGATGTCAGCAGCTTGGGGAGGCACCGGATTTTAGATATGTTCTAGTCTTGGCTTTTGGGGTGTGCTTATCCTTATAGGTTTTGGTACTGGCTCTACTCTATTGGATAATGATTATGGCCTTTTGAACTGGATAAGTGGTACATGTGAGAAAACTGATGTATGAAGGGGACTTGTTTTGGATATTGAAGATACCCATGCCTGATGAGAGGCAAACCCCAGGGATGGCTAGGCACCCACAATCCTCCCTTAACAATTCTGTGCTAGGTTGTTTGAGACTTTGAGTACATGAACTTTGCTTCTTGAGAGTCTTGTAGCCAACTAAGCCATGGGACACGAGCTAGGGAGAGGACAGAATTTTTTCTTCGACGTCTATTTCTCTCAAATTCAGTCCTCCAGGCTCCAACTGATATAGTTACCAAGGGTTCTTTTGTGGGAGGTTTGCGATTGGTAAATGAATATGTGGGCCAATTACATGTGGTGAGCATAGATACCAGGCAGTCAAGGTCCGAAGGCAATGCAGTTGCAGCCGATGTTATCAAAGGCGATCGCCTTGCTCTCCTAGGTGATGAAGTAGATTGAGGTGAGCCAAAATGCCTCGCCTCACCTCATGTTCGACTCACTCACTTAGGCACTTGCCTATGATATCTATGTGATATGTTTGTTTCTTTTTTAATTATGTGGTACTGCTTTTTCTTGTTCTTAATTATTCTGAAGTAGCTAATGACTCTTTTAACAATATCTAGTACCCGTTTTCTCTTATACGATGTCACATTTTTTTTCTTTTTTTTTGATGATTTCTAAGACCATCCTTGAGTAGTGGATGGTCTTAGGACATTATATGTTGGACATGATCAATGCTTCTTAGAGTCTTACATATGATTATCAGATATTGTATGTTTTCTTTTATTTTCCTTGTATTGTCATTTTCTTCCTTTATAGTGATTTATGAGAGAACATATCGCCTTAAACGCCTAGGCGACATGAGAGAACATGTCGCCTCGATCACCTCTTGTCTCTGACTACATACTTGCAGCTGGAGTCCTGCTTGTCCCCATTTGAAAGGGGAGAGGATAGATCACTCACACAACATGGCATGCTGTTTGTGTGCATACATGTACATGGGTTGTTTGATTCTTTCACATTGAGGGACACACATACGAGATCCATTCATCATGCATTTGACATGTGTTTAGAGAATAATTTTGCTGCCTATAAATTATAGGAAACATATTAAATTACTAATGTGCACCACAAATATGTTATCTGCACTCTTATCTGATCTCAAATGCATGAATGTTTTGTCATACATTTGCTTGACTTGTTTTGTCATAAGTTTGTAGATGAAAAATGACATGTTGCTGCCAGATTGTATTATGGGATACACCAAACTGCTGCTTTAGTTTGAACTATGTTACTCGTTAAAGTGAGACTAAGCACAACCTTGCTGCATGGCGCACTTCATCTTTATGTGGATAATCTTGTTCGTTTGATCAATTCCTCTGTTGTCATTAATATGAGAACATTGATAATGTTGTTACTCTTTTAAGATGGTTTTTCAATTTTTGATGTGCTTTCATAGGCTAGATCATGGTCACTTGAAGGATCACTAAAGCGAAAAAACTTGTTTGGTTATGGTGATATTTGGGATGCTACTGGAGCCTATGGTTGGGATCAAACAACGGAGATGAGTATTGGATTATCTTTGCCCAGATTGAAGATATTTCCTACCCCTCTTACTGCTCGGATATCATTGCTTTCTCAAGATTGGTTGAAGTTTTCTTCTTATAGTGAAAGACTTTTGGGACTCTCTCTTGGTCTGATCTCGACCAGATATCATGAGCTGGCTTACAACCTCACATGGCGTAACTTGACAGATCCTTCACGCATATCATCTCAATCAATCAGGAGGCAGCTGGGGCATAGTTTACTTTCATCTTTGAAGTATACATTTAAGATTGATCATCGAGATTCACACCTGAGGCCCACAAGAGGGTACGCCTTTGTCTCTACTTCACAAGTTGGTGGACTTGGTGATTCAAGGTTCTTGCGATTTGTTCGCCAGGTGCTGTTTCTTGTCACCTTTGGTGCTCTATTCTACAGTCAAATCAACTTGCATAATGCTGTCTTCTTTTCCTTTCCAAAATATCCTTTTGTTTTGGTAACATATTTGTGAATAGTTGTCCTAAAATTAAATGGTAGAACTTGAGAGGAAAAAATTATTAGCCTTCTAAAAGTGTCCATCAAAAGAAGATACATGGGATTCGAAAGGAGAAATTAACATGTCATATGGAATAGAATGGCTAATTATATAAAAAGAGGAGTAAAAGAAATATTAGGTGAATCTAACAGTAAAAAGTTTTTAGAAAAGGCATGTGGGATATTAAAATTTAAAAGTCTATTAGTAATAAGCGAGAATGCTTTAAAGCATGGCAAATGAGTAAAAGTTATCAAATCCTTAAAGATTACAAAATTGAAAAAATAAACGCTAAGAAAATAGTTAGCAAAACTAAGTTAAAGGCTTTTGAGGAATTGTATCATACATTAGGAACTCGAGAAGGTAATTGAACTTGCTAAACTAAGAGACAAAAAGGGTAAAGATTTAGATCATATTAGATGTATTAAGGCCGAAATGGAAGGGTTCTAGTAGAGGATTTTGAGATTAAAGAGAGATAGCATATTTATTTTGAGAAATTATTAAATGAGGATCTATTTAGAGGCTATCTTTGTGAAAGAACTTACGAGTCTAGTGAGCAAATTAATTATCATTACATTTGACATATTAGAGCGTTAGAAGTTAAAGATACTTTAAAAAGGATGAGAGTGGGGAAAGCCCTTGAACCAGATAGGATACCTATCAAAGTTTGGAAAATTGTAGGTCATATATGTGTTAACTGGTTGACTAGACTTTTTAATAAGATTTTAAAGGAGAGGAGAATGTTGGATGATTGGAGAAGAAGTATTATGGTTTCTTTGTTTTAACATAAAGGGAAGATTCAAAATTACAGTAGCTACTGCAGAATTAAACTTATGAGCCACACTATGAAACTCTGGGAGAAGTGGTAGAGAAGCATCTCATGCTTGTAACCAATGTTTCAGAAAATCAGTTTGGGCTTCATGCCTAGTAGATCTACTACAGAGAAGCGTCTTAGGCATGTAACGGATGTTTCAAAAAATTAGTTTTGGTTTATGCCTAGTAGATCTACTACGGAGACTATTTTCCTATTGAGACAATTGAGGGAGAAATATAAAGAGACGAGGAAAGATTTATGGATCGTTTTTATTAATCTAGAGAGGCTATGATCGTATACTCGTGAGGTAATTTTGTGGATTCTAGAGTAGAAGGGAGTATCTAAGGGATATATCCATATGATTAGAGATATGTATGAGAAGAGACTTATACTAGTGTGAGGACTATTGTTAGGGAGATGTTTGAGTTTCTGTTACTATTGGACCACATCAAGGGTCAACATTTAGTCCTTATCTCTTTACTTTAGTTATGAATGAGGTTGCTAAACACTTGCATGATGACATCCCTTGGTGTATGTTATTTGCAGATAATATTGTTCTAGTTGATGAGAATATTGAGAGTTTGAATAATAAATTAGAACAATGGAGGTCCTCTTTGAAATCTATAGGCTTTAGGATTAGTCGAACTAAGTCGAAATATATGAAATGTAATTTTAGTAGTATAAAGGTTGATCAAGTAGATTTAGTTACAATAGAGGGTCAAATTATTCCTGAAGTAGCAACTTCCGATATTTATGATCTGTTATTTAAGAGAATGGAGAGATCCGAGAAGATGTTACACATAGAGTTAAGGTAGGTTGGTTGCAGTTGAGAAGTGCATCGGGAGTCCTTTGTGATCACTTTTAAAACTCAAAGGTAACCTTTATAGGATGACCGTAAGACCTGTTATGTTATGTGGTCCCAAGTGTTGGGCCTCGAGAAAGGAGTATGTGTAAAAATTGTGTTGCTAAGATGAGGATGTTGAGGTGGATGTTTTCTGTATTATCTACGAAGTTTCTAAGCCACATTAATGGTTCAATCATCATATAGATGGTGAGCCTCTTTTACATTGTTAAAGAACATGACTCCTGTATAGGATTTTTACATGAATACCCCTGGTAGAGGCTTATTTATGTAAAAGCATCCCTCAAATTGTAATGCCATGAACATTTCCAGAGGAAAAAAAAAGTCAGTTACCAACGAGGGATATTTGTGACATTGAAAAAGGTTATCATGATCTTTTCCCCTCTAAGAAAGGTAGTCTTGACATTACAATTTTAAAGAGTATATTTATCTAAAGAAAATTTTAACAGGGTTACATATGTAAAAATCCCTTTCAGATTTCCCAAAAAAAAAACTCCTTTCCATTTTTCTTTGGTGGTTACCATCATATCTTTCCTCTTTGTATAGTGTCTAACCTTTTTGTTTAATAACTAGTTATTAAAATGATTGAGAAGGGTGAATATTTGCAGCCTATGTTCCTTGTGTCTAGAGATTTTCAGCTACATGGATGCTTGCTACATTTTCATGTTTTGCATAAAGAGGCCTACGTTTTCTGGTAATGGATTTATTAAAAATGGGACTTTTGGAATATATTATGTGTCTTCCTTGAGGGCATGGACTATGTTTTCTAGGACACGGACTGCTGCAAAATCATGGAAAACATTGGGCTATTTCTGGTACAATAGGCCCACTTTCCCAATACCCTTTTGAAACTTGGAAAAAGTTAGTTTTAGCGATCCTCTTCCCCGCTGAAACAGATGAACATATAGGAGAGGTCTAGCTACCCTTCCCTTGGCCCACCAGCATTCGGTCAACCACTGACAACTGCGTAGAAGAGGTCATGATCATCATTGGAGCATGAGCATGCACTGGTAAACATGGAGAGTGACGCCTGAAGAGGTAGATGGCAGGAGTGGCAGGAGCAGCAAGGAGAGAGAGGGAAATAAGGTGACAAGAGAGCAAGCAGATCAAAGAAAAATTGGGAGCCAGACTGTTGCCTTTTATGCTATCGGAGGAGCATTAGTCTACCCGATGCAAAGGGCCAGTGGTCTGCAGGACCTGCAGGGTGGAAGGGCATACTGAAAATAAGTCCCATGGGATGTCTGCCTCGAGGAGGAGAGTTGAACCAGAGGCGTCTGGGAGATCTACAGAGAAGAAGCCAGGGTTGGTTGCTAAGGTGCCAGCAGTGACAATCTCTAAGGTGATGAGAGGAGTGGAGAACATTGGGCTCCAGGAAAGGTTCCCAGGTACATCAAGGTCTTGGGCTGCAGTGACTGCTGGAGGTGATTGTAGGGGAAGCATGTGGCAGTGGTTTGGATGAGGGTTCAGGGGAGAAGACAGTTCAGCCAGTTTCTCACTTGGGACATAAACAGTGTCAAAGCTAATGAAACCCAGTGTCTGCATTTGATTTCAAATTTGAATTTGAAATTTGTGGATCCATGCTACTTGAAGCATAGTGGGTCAGAGTTGCGAGATCAGGTAGTGAGGAAGTTGTATATATTCACTCATCAGGTTGTTGGAGAAGGGGGACCTGGTTGTCATGGGGTCTGTTAGGTTGTGAGGAGCCTCAAACTGTCAGTTGTGGGGGATCTTGTTTCCCCATCAAGAACTTCCACAGTGCCACTGTGAGAGTCATCCCTCTGCCTGGGGTTGATGCCTGATGGGTTGGCGTGCTTGAGGGACTGCTTGTGAATGGTGTTGCATCCATGGCTGATACTAAGGTTGACAGCATCCTCAGGCTCGCATCTCGCCCAGCTCCAGGTAGGTCGAAGGCTGCTTGGTGTTCTTCCCATCTGTTCCAGGCACTGTTTGATATGAATCATGGAATGCTGAATCGGCCGATCCTGATCGGGACCTGAATCGGCCGATCCAGGTCCCGATTCTGGCCGATCCCGGCCGATCTGATCCCGATACGGATCGGGATCGGCGGGTCCCGATTCGGGGATCCGATCCGACCCGGAATTCCTGGATATGAATGATAGCCATAGAGAGGAAGAATGTTTTTTTTGGGGGGGGGGTGGTTGTTGTTGGTGGCGACATGAGTGAGGATGCAGATAGTCCCTAGGACATGCACACAGACGAGGATGCACCAGTCAACAACCTTGATGCAGAGTGTCTATCTCACAACGGAATGGATGCAGATACTTGCCTTTTGGCTTCTTTAGAGGTCAATATTGATGGCACAGGGAGGGTCTTAAGCCTATGGATACCTCCTGGATGGTCTCCTAGCCACACAAACTGTGGGAGGTGAAAGACATTTCTCGTGAACAAGGTCTAATGCAAATGGTTGCACAGGTCTCTGTGGAAGAGTTCAAGTTGCTCACAAGAATGGTTGGTATCTGTTTGCAGGGGCCTGAGACATCCACAGGATGGCGGATTATATAAATGACTAGTTGAGCGCGAAGCTTGTGGAATACACTTCAGATGAGAAACAAAGTGGACATCAAAGACTTTAAGGTTCCTTAGAAGTTCAAAGGGGTGGGTTCACTTGATTAAGGGATTGTAAAGAGTAATTTGGATTTTTTTGAGGGCCCTAAATGCATCAGGGTCATTGGGAAGGAGCATTGGAAGTTCTTGTGGAGCATGTGAGTGGTTCCTTTCTATGTACTTTTGCATGATTATCTGTGGTTGGGAGGTTTATTCTTTTTAGGGTAATGTAAAATTGGGCACTAGGAACAAAGGGTTGGGTATATGGAGTTCCATATTCTTTGTAATTGCTCTTTTTTAATTTACAGTAATGTGGTATCATCCACTTTAAAGGAAATTATCATCATCAGAGCTTTACATCCTTATTTGTGGTCAGCTGCATGAATCCTATCCTTTATTCTATTAAGTGCCATGTTTATAGTTCATCATCATGAGAGGCTTATCCCATTATATGGGGTGGGCCACATGAATTTTGTCCTACCATTCTAATCTATCCAATGCCGTGTTTGTAGTTAAACCTAGGAATGTCGTCTTTTCTTACTACATTTGCCCACCTCATTTTTGGCCCTCCTTGAGTTCTCTTACCTCCACCCGAATTTGATCACATCTTGTAACCGGTGCTGAGCTTGACTACCGGTGCACATGATTGAACCATCGGAGCCTATTTTCCCTAAGGTTAGTGTCCATAGAAGCTACACCTATGTCTCCACATATATGCTCATTCGAAATGTTATCCTTTCTAATCTTTTTACACATCCATCTCAACATCCTCGTCTGTGCTACACACAGTTTTGTTCTTGTTCTTGACTTCTTTCTGAAAGCTCAATACTCAGTCCTATACAACACAGAAGGCCTCACAGCAGTTCTATAAAAAACTTTTCATTGAGCTTCATGGGAATCTTTAGTACTCCAGATTCACTCCTCCACTTTAGCCAACGTACCTTTAACCCTGTGTGTGATGTCCTCTTGGATCTCTCCATTTTCTTGAATAATGGAACTTACATATCATGAATTACTACTCTAATGATAACTTGACTGTTGATTACCACCAAATCTTCTTGGTCTACATGGATATTACTAAAATTATATTTCATATATTTTGATGTAGTTTGAGTGTTTGACTAATCCAAAAACCCTTAGATTCCCAAGCATCCCTCCAACGTTCTTATCATTTAAACCCTCTGCATTCTCATCAGTTAAAACAATATGTACCGCAAATAAGACACCCACATCCATGTTTGTAGTTAAACCTAGAAAAGCCATGTCCTTCCCTTCTACATCAAGCCATCTGTGCCCTTTCCTACTACATTAAGCCATCTCTTTTTAGGCCTTCCCACATGCTTTTATATTCTTCGACATGAAGATCTGACCTGACCAAAACATCTGAGCCTATTTCCCCTCAAATTAATGTCAATCAAAGTGTTGAACCCTTTTTAAAAAGGAAAAGGAGAAGGGGAAGGACCCCCCCCCACCACTGGGCTCCCCCCTCCTCTCTATCCCCTCTCTCTTCTCTCACCCTTCTTGAATAAAAAAAAAAGAGAAAAGGAAGGAGAGAGAAGCAAAACGGTGGGTACCCCCCACCTCAAGATCCTCCGGTGGGTACCCCCCACCTCAAAGAACTCCGGTGGCACCCCCCACCTCAAAGTCTCCCGGTGGGTACCCCCACCGGTTAAGGCTTTCAAAGCCTATAAATACCCCCGAAGGGGTAAGAAGTATTGCATGCCCATCTTGGCCTAAAAATTCCTAGGGAAAATTCTGCCCATTTGAAGACCAAATCCGGTGCTCTTGCCCGGGTTTGCTGCGTTTGGAGGAGATATTTTTTCGGAGGGCTCTCTTCCTAAGGTTTATTCATAACGGGAAGTTTTGCCGAATTTATATTGTAAAATCGCCGTTTTATAAGACGGGATTATGCTGAAATGATAAATGAAATGCCAATATTGTTCTTTGAGCATATATGTGTGCATGTGTGTTTATAAATCTATTACTTAAGTAATATTATGTTATTATATTTTTACATACATAATTAAATTATTAATTAATTTAATAACTAATTAAAATATATAAGTACATAATTAAATGTTCTAAAATACCTTTGGCCTCATCCCATACATAATTAAATCTAGACTCATAATCAAAACTCAATAATGAAACATTGAGACATAAAATAATATACTTAAGTTAAAAAATGACTTAAATACTCCCCATGCTTAATTAATTAATAAAATCTGCGAAAATTATTTAAAATCAGTAAAATGAATATAAAAATCAGAAAAATTCTGTAAAAACAAGTAATACTCAGTAAAAATCAGAAAACCAAATATGGAAATTACATAAACCAAAAAACATGACTTAAATATCCTTCATATATCCAATTAATTAATAAAAATCAGTAAAATTAATAAAAAAATCAGTAAAAACCAGTAAAAAACAGAGAACCAAATCTGAAAACATATAAAATTTCCGAAATGACTAAAATGCCCCTAGAACTTAATACAAATTACAAAAATACCCCCATCTATGATAAAAATCTGTAAAAATTACAGAAAATTCTTAAAAAATATCAAAACTTCTCCTATGCCCAAAATACCCTCCAAACCTTAATAAGATGGATAAAATTATCAAAATACCCTCAGTATGATAAAAAATAAATAAAAATCTCAGAAAAATATAAAAATAAACTTTAAGTCTAGAAATCCAATTCAGGTAAAATTATCAAAATACCCTTACAATCCAAACACACTTAAAATAACTCTAAAATACCTCCTAAGGTTTTGAAACCTTCCTAAATCATTAAAACTCATTTCACACACTAAAGTGACCATAATACCCCTATACCTTCCAACTTGACATAATTACAAAAATATCCTTATGGGTTTAAAATACTTGGAATCAATTCAGATAACTCGGAGTCAATCCAAAATCTCTCAAAAAGTCCCCCAATCAATTATAAACCCATCCTAAACTTAGGTGAGGCCAAGAGCTTAACTTAAAACATATCTTTATATACATGCGCTGCCTGTAGTAGTAGTGTTGTATGTTATAAGGGCATCATACGGACGGTTAATCAAGGGTTGTCGAGTTGTTGCATGACGTAATTAACACCGACCGAGGTCAGTGGAGAGAGGTCATATATTCGGATCTTCGCCTGATCCGAAGTTCCGGACTCCTTGAGGGCTAATCCTAAGCTCTCATAGTTCAATAAATAAAATAAATAAAATCGACCTATATTTCTCCAGATAAAAATAAAAAGACCCAAAAACGACCAAGGATTTTTTTTAAATAAATCCGATAGGAGAGATATCTAGGTTGGGTCCCAAACACAAAGCTATTCCCAAGTCCGCATGTATATGTTCTCTCTGAATTTTACCCTGCTTAGCTGAGAAGTATGATATGTTTTTTACCTTTTTGCTTTTGTTGTGTGCCCAGGTTGGCTGATTCAGACTATCTACAGTCTAGAGTGGTGTCAGCTGGGCTGACCTGGCTGGCAAAACTGATTTTGCAATCATTGACTGAGATGCCAATAATAGTGACGTTCGTTGTCCTGTGATGCTGTACTCAATGGCTTGTAGTTCTCTCTCTCTCTCTCTCTCTCTCTCTCACACACTCACTCACTCTCTCACACACACACACACACACACACACACACACACACACACACACACACACACACACACACACACACACACACACACACACACACACACACACACACACACACACACACACACACACACACACACACACACACACCCACCATAGTTGTCAAGGCGGTAAGGCGACCAAGGCGTGCTCGGGGTCTCTGACCGCCTAAGCGCTTAGGCACCCGCCTAGGCGTACACTTCAAAATAATATATTTTATATCACACTAACTTAATATTAATATAAAATATTTGAAGAGAATAGCAATAATATCACATTAACATGAAAACAAATATTACAATAAAGTACCAAAGTTAAATATGTGACTGAACAATAATTTTAAAAAACAAAATTTCAAAGATAAAATACTAACCTCATATTTATGGAGTTCTTCCAAAATCTGCAACATAATACTCATAACAACAATATATATATATGATGCAAAAATGTAAACACGTAATAAGAAGATCATTTCATTACATTAAATAAAGTTCATGAAGTCCTAATATCACATCCATCACTAAGCATAAAATAAAGAAGAAGCAACACATTAAGACTAAATACTCAAGAAAGCAAACAAATAAGACTAGTTCAAATGTCTAACAAAGCTAATTCAAATAAAGTTTAAAATTCTCTAAATTTTAGAGCCAAATGGTGCATTCTTAGGAGCCATGTTCCCATCCTCGTCCCCATCATCATCATCATAATCGTGTTCGCCATCTGACTCCCAAGATGCATTATCATCATCATCTTCTTCCTCTGCCTCTTCTTCCTGATCCGAATGGTTCTCTTCTTCATCATCACTAACCACGGGCATGGGCTGCGAAGTACTTCCTCTTTGTGGCATTTTGCCTATTCTGAGTCTTTCTTCGGATGCTCCCATGGCTATGTCCACAGCTGCCTATGTAAGATCGTTATTATCATCATGAACCAAATCTTCTGCATCCCTAGTCATCCACTCACTTCCCCAATCCAAATCTGCTAAGCATATAAGATCACTTTTCTCTGGATGATTCTTTCTTTCTATGAATCTTTTACGAAGGCGCCGATTGTATTGAACATACACTAAATCGTTCAATCGTTTATGCTCCAACCTGTTCCTCTTTTTTGTATGAATCTACATAAATAAAAAAGACAAATCAAAGACAAATAGATAAATTTAAATCTGAAAATTGAATGAAAAAAATAAAAACATCCTAAGAATATATCTCAAGTTAAATACTTACAAACTCAAATGTGCTCTAATTATTCTCACAGCCAGAGGAACTACAACAAATTCCTAAAATCCTTAAGGCTATCTTCATGAGCTCCGGTGCATCTCCACCAAATTGCATCCACCACTCAACTATAAAAAGAATTTAAATAGCATAATGTAAAATCATTTAATCTGTAAAACAAAAAAATACCAAGCAATAAAGAGAGATTGTAAGAATTTACTCACTTGGTAGCCTCCTTTTACGAGCTCAAACTGCCATTGGCTTTGCAAATAAGCCTTTTCCACAAATATAGTCTACAACTTGATCACTTATTTTGTCTTGTATATCTCTTTCTGGCACCATCTTTTCAACACATTCATAAAAACTGCTCTCAAACTTTTTATCATTAGCGACATCTTTTGATCTAGCCTCGAAGTATAATTTGGGATTCAAAAAATATCCTGCTGCATGTAGTGGACGATGCATTTAATCTTGCCATCTTTTATCTATAATTTTCAAGATGGGTTGATAATTTTTTTCCTTTGAACCAAAATTTACTATAATTTGTTGCCTTGCATATTCCATGGCAGCATACATGTATCCCATGGCAGGCTTCTCATCTCCATCAACTAATCTCAAAACTTGCAAATTGGTTGTGAGGCTCTCAAGACATCTTCAATACCATGCCAGAATTTCACCTGAAAGACAAAAGAAGCAACATTTTTTCTCATAGTTGTGTTTGCCCATGCACTATTATGCCATGCTTATGAAGCAAACAACCTACGTAAGCCTCTCCTTACAACATCATCGTGCAACCTTTCTAATGTAAGAAAAGCAGTTGCAAACCTTGTAACTCTACATCTCACAAGTTCCTTTCCCTTTGTCTCCTTTCTCATATAGTCAAGTAAACGTGTATGTGTGTAGATGTATGAAGTCAACTTCTTGCCTTTTGAAATGACACTCTTATATGCCTTTAATTTGCCAAAATCTTCTAACATGAGATCAAGGCAATGTGCAGCACAAGGTGTCCAAAACAATCTTCTCCTCTTCTCCATCAATACTCTCCATGCAGCAATATTATATGAAGCATTATCTGTCACAATTTGCACCACATATTCTTCTCAAATTTTTTCAATCATAGCATCCAACAATTCATATAAGAGGTAGGCATCCTCTTTACGATTTGAAGCATCAACGGACTCCATAAAATAAGTCCCTTCTGGACAATTCACTAAGAAATTAATCAACTTCCTCTGCCTTTTGTCAGTCCATCCATCACACATGAGGGTGCAACCATAAGTCTTCCAATGTTGCTTATACTCATCATGCAACTGATGTGTGCTCTCTACCATTTTTTTTAGGAGAGGCACTCTCAACATGTGATAACTTGGAGGCTTGTATCCCAGTCCAAATCGCTCCGCAAGTTTGAACATCACCTCAAAACTCTTCAACTTTGCAACATTAAAAGGAATTTCAGCCTCATAAAACCAAGTGGCTACAGTTTCATCAAGCTTCAATTTTTCTTCTTTCTTCCATTTACTCTCCAAAGTTGTTTGAACCCTCTTTCCATGTCTCCTTGCCTCAACAAAGTCCTCTGCACTCATCTTTGCAAAAGCATCCATTGGCCCCTTGTTTGGCTTTTTCTTCAATGATGAAGAACCTTTATCCGATTTGTGGGGAATTTCCTCATCAGATGATTCATTTATACACACATACTCTTCGACTGTAATTTTTCTTTTCTTGTTTTTTGTCATCCAACTCAACGTTTCTTCAAAAATATCCTTTGTTGTCTTTGGACATTTTTTTACATCATTGAATCCTCCTACTAAATGTTCTTTTTGTCTTTTGATCCCCCCGTTTGTCACCAAACCACAAAGTTCACACTTCACTTTATTTTTATCATTTTCATCTGGCCAATAGGAATACTTCCATCTCGGATCATTTGACTTGGCCTTCTTCTTCTCTAACATTTCTTGCACAGATGCGGACTGTGACCCTGACTCTCCTTCCATTTAAAGATAAAAATTTGGCATGGGACAAATAAAAAGGAGTAAGAGAGTGGGTGGGTTTGTGACATGAGACGGTGAGAGAGAGAGAGTGGGTCTGAGAGAGATAGACATAGTGAGATAGAGTTTGAGAGAGACAAAGAGAGAGTGGGTCTGAGAGAGAGGGTGTGAGTAAGAGAGAGT
Source organism: Zantedeschia hybrid cultivar (assembly GCA_030544215.1). Lineage (NCBI taxonomy): Eukaryota > Viridiplantae > Streptophyta > Magnoliopsida > Alismatales > Araceae > Zantedeschia > Zantedeschia hybrid cultivar. The sequence continues at coordinate 10,737,247 of JARZZO010000016.1, forward strand.
GAGACAGAGTCTGAGAGAGAGGGTCCGACAGAAAGAGTGGGTTTAGAGAGGGAGACAAAGAGAGAGTGAGACATAGAGAGGGAGATAGAGAGAGTAAGAAAGAGAGTGGGACGGAGAGATAGAGAGAGGGAGATAGAGAGAGTGGGACAGAGAGATAGAGAGTGTGGGTGTGTAAGATAGAGAGAGACAGAAAGTGTGGATGTGTGAGAGAGAGTAAGACAGAGATAGAGAGCGTGGGTGTGTGAGAGAGAGTGAGACAGAGAGTGGGGGTCCGAGACAGAGAGAGTGAGATAGAGAGAGTGGGATAGAGAGATGGAGACAGAGAGAGGGTGTGAGTGAGAGAGAGTGAGACAGAGTATGAGAGAGGGGTCCGACAGAAAGAGAGTGGGTCTGAGAGAGGGAGACAGAGAGAGGGAGATAGAGAGAGTAAGACAGAGAGTGGGATGGAGAGATAGAGAGAGGGAGATAGAGAGAGTGGGACGGAGAGATAGAGAGAGACAGAGAGTGTGGGTGTGTAAGACAGAGAGAGACAGAAAGTGTGGGTGTGTGTGAGAGAGTAAGATAGATACATAGAGCGTGGGTGTGTGAGAGAGAGTGAGACAGAGAGAGGGAGACATAGGTGGGGTCCGAGACAGAGAGAGTGAGATAGAGAGATGGAGACAGAGAGAGGGAGATAGAGAGTGAGACGGAGAGAGAGTGAGACAGAGAGAGGGAGGTAGAGAGAGTGGGACAAAGAGAGGGAGACGGAGAGACATGGAGATAGAGAGTAAGACGAGCGAGACAGTGAGAGATAGAGAGAGTGAGACAGAAAGAGAGTGAGACACAGAGAGCGTGCGAGAGATAGAGAGAGTGAGCTAGAGAGCGTGTGAGACAGTGAGACGAGAGAGAGAGTGAGACAGGGAGCAGGGAGCGTGTGAGAGATAGAGAGAGAGAGGGGATGGAAGAGAAGGCCTCACCAGAGAATCGGAGATGACAAAGGGATTCGGCGTGCGTGCCGCCGACGGCTCCAGCTGCAGCAGGCAAAGGCGACAACGGCAATTACGGAGGCGATCGCCGGCGGCGGTAGACACAATCGGCGGCGAGCGGCGGTGGCATCGCGACGAGCAAGGGCGTGAACCCTAGTGGAGCGGGCAAGAGGGGGTCGGGGGGTGCCGGGGTCGAAAGGGGGAAGAAGGATGCTCGTATTGGGTCGGGGTTATTTAAGGAAGGTGGGCCGGGTAGATGGGCCGGCCCAACGGGCGCTTAGGCGGCCCAGGCGGGCTAAGCGAACCGCCTGGGCGCCTAAGCGTCTGCCTGGACCGCTTTTTTAAGCCGGTTTTAGGTGCCGGCCCGCTTTGCCCTGTGAACAGCGCCCAGGCGCTTAGGCGACGCCTAGGAGGTGCTTAGGTGACGCCTAGGAGGCGCTTAGGCGTCCGCCTTGACAACACTGACACACACACACACACTCATACACACACACGCGCGCGCACAAACACACACTAATAGTGGCTTTGTTGCTTTATTCACAGTGAAAATGATCTTTCTGCACTGCCTTGTATCCCCATCCATTGCCATGTATAGATCCATATTCTGGCATCCATTACATGGCATTTTTTTTTGGATTGGGTCATAGTTTGCCATCTCTCAGGAGAGGATTAGGATGAGGAGAGGAAGCAGAGGGGAAAAAAAGGAGCAAAGGAGACAGAGGAGAAGAAGAAGAAGAGGAGATGACAGTGCTGGTGGTGGCGGAGATGAGGATGATGATGAAAGAGGGGATGATGGTGTTTTTTTTTTTTTTTTGGGGGGGGGGGGATTTTGGGACAGTCTCTCTACGATATTTCCTAGATTTCTCTGGAATCTATTCTCTTTGGCCCAAAGAGATGTCACCAAGATCCGAGACACAATCCATAGGTTGGACTAGCCATTTTCATGGTCTCATTCTCATGACTTGGTGTATACTAGATGATTGTGAGGCCTTAGTATGGTCACTCTTTTTCCTGTATTTGGAGACCAGCTTTCATCCTAACACTTGTGAGCAAAAGTGATTAGTATGCTCGAGGACACAGTTAAAAGAAGCAGAAATTGATGGGATGGCTGTTAGTTTTCAGTTCTGCAATCTTCATAGTTGGTGGATCTTACAGGTCTACAAATCCTTCTGGTTCTCAATAACTGTACAGTGCTGCAATTTTTTTTGTATCGTGCAATTTTTTCTCTTTTTCCTGTGAGACATTTATTAGAGACTTCGCACTTCTGATCCTGGATGTCAAAAGAGTGTAACATCAGGTGTTTAATATCATTATAAAGAAAACCAGTCTGTGGAATGAATATTTTGGCAATATGAAAATCAGTTTGTGGCATATGTATGGTCCTAGAAGACAGTGAGCGGCAGAGCTGCTATTATGAAACTTGTTCTAGACCGATTTTCCAGTGGGAAATTGTTTTGCTTATATTAACATACTTGGTTATGCAAATCTGGTGTCTATTGTGAAACTCAATCAAGACTGTTTTCTCCTGGTGGGAAACCTTTTCATCTATATTGGCATTCTGGTTATTTTTCATTGTCTGAGGATCTTTCATAGTGTTTAGGCTTTTCATGTGTAGTCTATGCTACTGCAGTGGGTTGGGAAAATGTTGATTTATTCTGCATGGCGCCAGTATGGATACTATGCATGCTGGCCAAAGTATAAATACAAGTGGGGCGGGAGGTATATCGTATGTTTGTTGTATTAGCCTTTTTCTATGCATGCGTACAAGTCCATTTCCCTTGAACTTCTACCGTGAAACTCTCAATATGGATATTACTCGTTGATAAGCATCAAATCATCAAGGTTTCTAGCATGTCTCCTCCTTTCTTATGCTGCATTACTTTCCTTTGCTTTCTACAGGAATTTGATCTTAGGGGTGCTGTTCCCTTAGGTTTTTATAACACTGCTCTGAACATGGGATGTGCAGTAGGGATCATTTTGCCATGGGGAAGAGGATTCATGAATATGCCCACTCCTATTTCTGAGAGATTCTACATGGGTGGCCAGTCTTCCCCAGTTTGCACCTTGGGAGGGCCCACCTCATTGTTGGGTTTCAGGTTGAGAGGATTAGGCCCTAGTGACTCTAGGAGGCTGATTCCTAGCAAATCTGAAGATAATTCAGATAGTGTTTCAGGAAGGGATGTTCTTGGAGGAGACCTTGCAGTAACTGCCTTTGCTGATCTATCATTTGATTTACCTTTGAAGTTATTTAGGGAAGCAGGGATCCACGGACATGCATTTGTTTGTGCTGGGAATCTTTCGAAATTGACAGAAAATGAGATTAAGGATTTGTCTTTTAATAAGTTCATGCATTCGGTTCGAAGTTCTGCTGGCTTTGGCATTATCATCCCCACCAAGCTTTTCCGAGTAGAGGTATGGAATTTGCTTCATAGCTCTAAATTTTGTTTCCATAATGCTCAGGTCATGGGATCTTTTTTACAACAGTGTTTTCTTGTTTTCAAGATCAATTACTGTCGCATACTGAAGCAGTCACCACAGGATCATGCGAAGACAGGCATACAGTTCAGTTTCTCTACACCCTTGTGACATGGAGGACGGTGTGTTTTTTCCTGGACTGGTTCGTCTCCTTACAGGGTAGCAAGAAACTGAGTAATCACCATACTTTGCGCTTGGGCACAACGGTTTTGTCTCCTTTTGATATTGATCTTCGTCACCCTTGACATTTTTCACTTTTGGTGGTGAAAGCGATTCGTTATGTGGTTCCACCCTTGGAAATCTCACGTTTAGGTGCAATAATTCGTGGTTTATGCTATTTGCTGGCAGAGCACTTGGTTTCCTCGGCTATGTAGCTCTTTATGGCTGATTTGATAATTTACTTGGTGTCAAACTTCTGGAACAACGAAGAGCTGGAAAGAGACACTGGGGCAGGGGGGCTATTTAGTCGCCCAATCATATCGCATTAATTTTTTTATGGTCTAGTCTTTCAATGTTAGTATTTTCGTCTGACAGCTTTGGGATTTAAGAATTGGGTTTATGTGCTACCTGATGATAATAATAGTAAAAGGATGTCGGAACAAAGGCCGTCTTTTTTTGTTCTCATGTTAAAGGATGTTTGCTATACTTTTTAGTATATTTAGGGATTTCTCACTATTTATGTAAGAAAATCCATTGAACCCAAAATAAGCTAATGGGTTCATCAGGTGTCAAAGAGGATATTTAGAGGATAATCTTTCGATTATTCCTTTCAGGTTAGTTTTAGTTTTAAAGTGACTAAATTATCCTCTTCTTCGTATTAAATTTGTGAAAAAATAACCACCACAGCTACAAACAGCAACAACAGCAACCAATGTTCTGACGACAGTCACTACTTGGGCACTGACCATGCCATCGAGATTGGCGCACGTGGACCTAGGGGTGGAAACGAGTTGAGCCGAACTTTATGCTGTTCAAATTTAGTTTGACTAATTTTAGTCGAGTTTGAGTCGAATATGTATGACCATTGTTCACGTTTGGTTTGTTTAAATATTGTTACGAGCTCAATGAATCCATAATAGACTTACTCTAAAAGTTTTTAAATTTAAGTTTATAAACTTAGGCCAAACCATGGTCGGTCCTGATCTGTTTGCCCTCCGGTTATTTGATAGAAGTTTCTATAAGATGTTAAATATCTTATTAACTAAATTTACTCTTGAATGGAATAAAAAAATGAGGATTTAGTGAGTATTTAAATGAGCTCTTAATGATTTTGTAAATGATCTTTTAACGAATGCTAAAACAAGTTTGTTCATGAACACAATTAAGCCTCACTTGTTTGTGATCAAGTTTGGCTCATTTAACGAACTGAATTTAAATTTTCATTCAAACTTGTTTATTTAGCTCAATAAACAAGTCGACTTGAGTTATTATTGAGTCTTTTATGAGCTGCTTATCAAACGTATTGGGTGGTTTGCAGCCTCACTCGTGGTACCACTGGATTAAGTTGTTAATGCCCATGCCGGAGGAGAACGCCCCCCCTCTCACTGTGTGCGTGTAACTAGGGATGTCAATGGTAACCAATAATCTGATTATTCACACTATTTATTAACTTAACGAATGATTTGCATACAGTCTTTTTATTACAAGACAAATATATATGAAGTATAACTAAATAATGTGAATGTATTCTTTAATTCTTTTCTTTTGGCTAAAGAAAAATTAGGAGCAGTTGGCTAAAGTTTAGAATAGGACATCCAGTTATCCAAGTTTGAGTCTTAACGGGGCCATTTACTTATATTTCCTTTTTTCACCGCCTGCACCAGGAAATCTCAGGTGGCAGAGGGGGTAATAGCACTGGGTCAACCCCTTGGATGAGGGTGGCAGGAGTCACACACACGACCTCTTAGATTGCCAGTCTCAAGTGGTAGTCAGTGTTGCCAACTCTCTCACTCCCCACCCCCTTTTATCCCATATGGTTGGCATGATATAATACTAGTTTTGATACTTGGTTTATAAAGCATAGGATAGCAACATTACGATTGATATAGGAAGAGTACAAAGGGCATTGACTGAAGAACAGAGTTCAGAGGAGAGTAAGAAGACGAGAGGAAGTCTTCGAACTTCAAAACATGGATTGTACTGTTCTTTACATAAATATCAAAACTGAAAGGACAAGGCAAATGTCAACTAGGTATAATTCAGTTTTTATTTTATAACTTCTTCAAACGGGAGGTCACAAGTTCAATTCCGATTAGACGTTTGCACTCACATATTTGAGTGTAACCCATACATTACTTCTTTTTGTTGGTGGGATTGACCTAGAATTGTTGCATGAGATTTGAACCTCTCCACTTAGAAGGCATATACATGTTAGTCCATTGAGCCACTTATCCGAAAAAAAAGAAAGAACATAGACAAATATTTGTATATTGGTAGCAATGTTAAAATTGCTATTAATACACATATTTGATGTAGCAACAAAGAATCTTCTTACATATTGAAAGAATGGCACAGTGGCCAACAAATACAACTACTCTTCGCATGAGGAGAGATAGAAACCCAGTACGTAGGAGCTAAATCACTGAAAAATGGGATATTACTGCCCCCAAAAGCTAGCGAATTATCCACCCGCGAGAAGCCTATCTAGCATTCCACTGAACAGGCTAGGAAATTGGTGCCCATTATGTCTTCGGTGCAGGGACTTTTCGGATTTTAACACAGCTCCAAATTGAAGTTTCCTTATTTTTTTTTTAACAATTGTCTAGTATCTCCTTTCATCGCTTAAATTATAAAAGAAATTACTTTTTTCACGTACTGATCATATATATATATATATATATAATTTTTATCGTGGATTTGGATTAAAATCATAAAGTTTAACTTGGATAAATCTCGGAAATCATTTGATATGTCTCCTATATATATGTGTAGCTAGCTTTGATGTATACTGCAGTACCTAGATTCCCCTAGCCTACACATCTTGTTTGGAGGATTCCGAACAGCAGTCGGTGCCCACAACTTCAACAATCGAAAGATAACAATGGAGGCGCTTTGTCCATAGCTCAGCTTTCTCCTTGACGTGGTTCCTTGCTGTCCTCTAGACCCCATTCCTCAAAGCCCTTAAATCGCCGAATTGAAGATTCTCTCCTTCCTGTTCAACCAGCCTTGCGGGGAGCACACAGTTTCAAACGAAAGGATGCCACAGATGTGGATAGGGAGGTCCAACTTATTCAAATGGACACCTTCTTGCCTACCCAACGAAACCAGGGTGGAGAAACCTCTTCTTTGTTTGTTTCTCACTGTGTCCTTGTCCATTTGCAACAGGGGGAGGGAGGGGAACCATGGTGGATAAGAAGGTCTCCAGGTTAGGTGAAGATAGGGTAGTGTCGTATGCATTTATAACTCACCTTTTGTCCTATTAAACTTTACTCATAATGATTGAATGCAGGTATATATAAGGCTGATAAGAAAAAGGTTGCATAACGCTATTAGGTCATCAGGGTACCACACAGTCATCTGTAGATTGGATGATTAATTCAAATTGGAAATTGGATAGTTTATCCATATAATTAGCTTAACCCTGTTAGCAAGGGACTACGTACGCAGTTGCGGATTGGCTGATTCATTCAAATTAAAAAGTGTTGCGCGAAGTCGATCTCGCTCGTCTCACCAACCGAATCGGACGTACGCATCAAACAAGAACAAACAAATCATGGAGAGAGAGAGAGAGAGAGAGAGAGAGAGAGAGAGAGAGAGAGAGAGAGAGAGAGAGAGAGAGAGAGAGAGAGAGAGAGAGAGAGAGAGAGAGAGAGAGAGAGAGAGAGAGAGAGAGAGAGAGAGAGAGAGTGGCCACGTCCAGGAATTCCGACTCCTTCACCATCTTCTTGCACTAATCTAGGAACCCCTAGCCGCCCTTTGTTGTTTTCAACCCTAGAGCAAGTTTCTTTGAAGTTACAATATACATAACTTCCTTGAAACAAAAGTTTCAAAATACCCCCACGTTAGACCACATCAGATTGGACCCGTTCGCACGGCAAAATCTGTCTTTTAACTGCTACTACTAACTGAGATGTCCTCTAAATTTGAGCCACAACTCAACAGAAAAGATGAATATGCACATATAATTAATTAGTTTAACGCTACATATAGAAGGAACTATACACAAATGTATAGATTAGCCGACTAATTCAAATTGGAGAGGATAATGTATGCATATAACTTGTAATGAAAAGGTGTTGCGTATCTGCAAGTCTTATTTCGATATTGGTTAACATGTCAAATTGTTGTCATATCCAGATTCATAGCAATGATCGATTAATTTGCAATATTATTTGAGAGTTAATATCTGTTGCATGTGAAGTTATTTTTAAAAAGGTCATTAACAATTTAATCAACATAGAAAATATGGCTGTCAATGGATTTAGAGTTCTGATTATCTATTTCATTTCCGTTTTTATTAATGGATATGGAACTCCGTTAAAGACCACTCGTTAAATTATAAGAAACGGAAATAGATCTCCGATAATTATAGGAGTCGAAAATAGGAACACTCATTTCCGCATCCGCTAACTTGTTTCCGTTTCCGAATGATCATATACCTTATACATCTATCCACACACACACAGAATATCTTTTGATAGTTTGATAAAAGTATGACCACAATAAGAAGTCGGAATTTTTTTAAAATTTTAAAATATGACTTTATGGCACATGTTTCAGTATATTCATATGTAAATTTAGATTGATAGATAAAGTAGATTCAAAATTTAAAATTCATAAATTGTTAATTTTACATATATTAAAATTTTATAAATTTAAAATTTTTAATTGTTAGAAAAAAATTTATCAACAATGGAATACTGACAGTGATTCTAAATAACTTCTTAATATAATGATGATGATAGCGGAAACTTCCGTTTACTTTCATTTCATTTTCGTTTTTGATTTCTGATTTAAAAGTGGAAATAGATACGAAAACGAAACACTCACTTCTGTCTCTATTTCTGTCCCCGATAAACTTTATAGATCCGACCCATTGACAGTCTTAAGAGGAAATTAAATCTAACATGATACACACTTGTTTTATCTTATTTATGCCGATATAAAGCAATTTAAATATACCGACTTTAGTTATAAAGGAGAACAATCTTGCACCCAAGATCAGCTTTGTAGCATGTGTATGCTTGCAGACGGTGATTGCACGAGAAAGAGAGGAAAGACAGCGGCTGAAGGAATCCCCATGCGAAATTCAGAAAAAGAATTCTTAATTTTTGATGAATCATGTTAAGATACGACAGTTTAGTAAAGTAACTGCCTAGTTGCAAAAAGTTTAAAGGAAGAGAAATATAAAGAAGAGAAGAAGAATGAGAAAGAACTCACAACTCTCAAAGAAACTTAAAAATTACAAATAGTATTCAACTAATATTTTTTACATGGAGAATGACTATTTATAGATGTAATTTTTAATTTTCACTATAAAAATAAAAATAAACCAAATAAAAAAAGATAAAATTCTAAGCAACTTTTACAAAATAAAATTCTAACTCTACATTATCCCCTACCCAAAAAATTATCAGAAATAGTAAATTTTAACTAAAGTTGAGCAGTTCATTAGAAAAATGATGAATTTGACTTAGAAAATAATCCCTCACAGGATGTGATGACTCCGAATTAAGGTCCTATGTGGTAGAATAGTCCCGCATCACATAAGGGATAAAATAAATAATATTTAAATATATGGTGCCTACTTGACTCAATATCTCAAGGCTTTAAAATAGATGGCCTAAAAACTTTAATATGATACCAAAGCTTATAGTTATGAACCGGATTACGCACCTCGTTTGTAGTCCATGTAACAGAACTTAACATCGGTGTGCACGTGAGGAGACTTGTTAGAATAGTCTCACATCGGATAAGAGACAAAAGAAATAATACTTAAATACATGGTATCTATTCTACTCAGTGTCTTAAAATTTTAAGTTAGATGATCCAATAACTTCAATACTATACATAAATATTTTAACATGTAGACTAAAAACTATGTCCGTCTTATTGACAAATATCAAACTCTTCTTTTCTTTTATCCTCACGTTTAAGCCACGTCGGCACGTCAGCTCGGCTGCAATGTTGCATCATATAAATACCATTTTAAGGTGTCATGATACTGGCAGTCAGATGTAGACAAAGTATGCAATTTCCTATGGAGGAGGCTCTCCAACATGCAGTTGCACATCCTCAACCTCTTGCTTTTCTACTACAATAAGGGTTAATATAAATGTTTGAGAACGCTAAATACAAAAATTTAGAGAATAAGTGGGTACGAAAAGTGTGGACGTTAACCACGGAAATGACTTTTTACAAGATGAAGGGGACACTGTGGTGATTGAAATTAATGATAAATTAGGAATCAAATATCTCACCAGTAGCATATCAGAATATGTACAAAGAGGGACATTAGAGGCCTAGATATGTAAAGTCTTGGTTAAGCAAAGCTAGCGAATTGCAGAAGCTCAGGATCAAACGAGAAGACAGATGATAAGTATAGTTGAAGCTAGTGCAATTAGAATATGTACACATTGCAGCGATAGAATATGGGAAAAAACAAATCTAGCATAGTATATGAGTCTAACACATACATATATTTCTAATCTTCGAGGGGTCTACTTTTCATATTATATCACGTGAAGTACAGAAAGATAAATATTTTTCCCCTCAAGGCAATATTTCTCTTACTATTTATGTCCCAAACATGCGATTAAGATGGAACATATATGGTTAATCTTTGTAAATTTTTACCAGCATGAACATACATTTAATTCGAACAATCATTTAACATTGATAAATCAAGAAAAGCAGAAGAAGTTGCTTCAGCCATGATAGTGCACCACACGAAGAGATCAATTCTTGTTTGTATGACCACACGGGTGTGTGCATATGTGACATTACTGTTTGTTAAATATCAGTCAAACGAAAGACTTTAAAAAAAAATATAGAAAAGTATTTTGGTTGATTAGACATCCTTTACGCATAAAAATGATCAAGCATGCATGAAAGGCCTTACTTTGGGTTTCAATCACTTTAATAATTAAAGTGTGACGTGTTTTTCTTATATGCACGATCAAATGCGATAAAGTAATCTACAAAGAGGTGTAAAGATTCAAGGCTCTATGATAGATCATCTAGATGAACGGTTCTTATTTTTATGCGAAAAAGGTCATTGGTTCTTAAATGTCTCTTTTTCCTACTCGCACGAGTTGAGTCCTTTTAAAATGGAGAGGAGATCCTCTCAATAAGCTAATGGATGAAAGGCTAGCAGTACAGAGATGAGGAGGGGGACAACTACTGCAGAAAAGTCTCTCACTCGTCTCAAGATTTCTGTCCATACTTGAGTCCTCCCCCTCTCTGTACTGTTCCATCCACCAATCTACTAAGAAGATCTCCTCTATTTAAAATGTCGATTTCTTATGCCTTGCTATCAAAAACACTTGGCAAATGCAAAATCGTACGTGACTTCATGGTAAACTCTTTTTGACAAAATATCCCTTTAGTACAACATGGTAATTCTTATATGTGCAGATATTGATTTTTTGAAAGATATCCGAACTTAGATATTAAGAAAATAAATGATTGTGTGAATTTTATTTTTCTCAAAACTTTTAATTTGAATTGTCAAACAATTTATACGATCCAATTTTCCGAAAAACTTGTAGATGTGCAGGTTTTACGTTTCCAAATTAATGAATAGTAAAAATTTAGAATACAGTAAAGTAAAAATTAACATAGAAAATTCTTATCAAAAATATGTGTTTAATTAGCTTCCTTTAATTTCTAACCTATCTGCAACCGAGCTGCATGCCCATACATGTACCTTCCCAAGTCCAACGCTATGTTTTAACACTCGAACTTAGAAAACCGATCAGTGGGAAGGTAAGAATAGAAAGAAGCCTTTAGCCAGTTAAAGTACGTGGATTCAAAAGCCAAGTTACAAGCGATCCCTCTCCAGTTAGATTTTGTCGATATCAGCAAGTATGTAAGGGAAGAACGGATGAAGAAAGCAGGACTGAGCAGTAAGTTGCAGAGGTGGTCGAAGGAAGACGTCGACGACAATAATGGCGGGGGCATCGTCTCTGGTAAGCCTATGTCCCATCAAAGACGACAGCGTCGCCTCTTCCCAAGGACAGTTTTTTTTGGTACTCAGCGGCACACTCCCCTCTTCGCATGCACGAGCGGACCCCCCCCCCTCCTCTTCCACACCACCATGAACTAAAAAAAAGAGAGGCTGTCTCAACCATTCTCCTTCCCTCCCCCACCAGTTTCCCCACTCTCTCTCTTTTGGAATGCTAACGGATGGGATTAGATACGTTAGATTATAAGTTTTGAAAGATTATCTGATAAAATAATAATTGGTGAGAATAATAATCAGATCTTCAGTGTATCATATGTATTTGATCATAAAAAATTATATCTATTACTTTACCGGACTATCCATTAACTGACCTATAAATTAACGGCCGGTTGAATGATCCAGTTATTTGCATCCTTGCATTCTCTCTCTCTCTCTCTTACAAATCTCTCGCTAAGCTTCTACAAATGTCTCTCCATGCCCTCTAAATTAAACTTCAATAAATCTCTCTTTCTCTGTCCCTCTCCCTTTCTCTCTACCTCCTAGCTAACTTTCTGCAACTCTCTCTACCCCCTACCCTTCGACAAATCTCTCTCTTTTGACACTACTACAAATCCCTCTAACTTGTCTCTCTTTACCCCCTAATCAAGCCTCCACATAAATCTCTCTTTCTCTCTCGCTCTCCCTGCCCTCTAACTTTCTGTGAATCTCTCTACCCCTCAACCTTCCACAAATATCTCTCTCTCTATCTATGATCTGGACCGTTCCCTATTTGTTTCGGTTCATTGATTCATGCATGTTAGTCTCCATCCTCTGCCATAGCTGTGCTTTTCAGGGCTTCTCATGCTGCCCACCATACCATGCCCATCAATTGAGTGCAATCAAAGCTGCTGAGCAATTGCACCACCCTAGAAAGAAAAGCAGCAAAAAGGCGCATAAATACCTTACTTTCCAACCGAGCAACTAAAATTGCCCACGACAAATCCAACCAGCAAAACCCTCCATCTTCTGATCCCCGCTTTGTCTACTCCTAATGGCAGTACTTACTGCTTCTGCAAAAAGTCCCTGCTAACACACAATATCACAGATGGTTTCTGCGCCCCAAAGGAGTTTATAGGATGCAGATATATATTTTAACTCTGCTGTGTGACCACCGCCCTTTCCATCCATAGAGGAAAGGGGGAGAACCCCATCAGTCGCCTTCTCCCACCCCTTCTCTTTTCCATCACCCCACAGAACGAGGCCATTGATCCGCCTATTCCCTTTTTTAGCCAGTTTTTTTTTTGCTTCCCCAGAAAAAATGGATGGCGCAGGCCAGGAACGCCCAATAGAACAGTACTACCACCGTCGCCATCATCACCTGCCTCCTCTCTCCTCCTTCCAAGACAACAACACCACCCACAGCAACGCCGGCAGCAGCAGCAGCAGCAGCGCCAAGAGCAGCCCCACCAGCGCGAGCAGCAGCGGCAGGAGAGGGAAAGGGAAGGGAGGACCCGACAACAGCAAGTTCCGCTACAGGGGGGTTCGCCAGCGGAGCTGGGGCAAGTGGGTGGCGGAGATCCGCGAGCCGCGCAGGCGCACCCGCAAGTGGCTCGGCACCTTCTCCACCGCTGAGGACGCCGCTCGCGCCTACGACCGCGCCGCCCTCCTACTTTACGGCTCCCGCGCCCAGCTCAACCTGCAGCCCTCTGTGCCGCCCTCTTCCCAGCCCGCCTTATCCACCGCCACCCTGAGGCCCCTTCTCCCCCGCCCTTCCGTCTTCCCCTACCCCATCGTCACCTCCCCGTACCCCCTCTTCTCCACCCTCCGTGCCCCAGGCCTCTTCTGCACCAGCGTCGGCCGCGGCCCTACCACATCCGACAACGACGAGCACGCGGGGTGCAACAGGACCCATCAAAGCCAGAAAGACCAACAACAGCTGCAGCCGCAGCAGGAAGCCCAGCCACGCGTGCTCTCCGACGTCGCAGCTGATCATGCGGAGCCCAGTAGTGCTCATGGCGACGCCCCCTTCATTCCCAGCAGCATATATGATGAGATCGGCTCCCTCGCCGGGTCCGTCGGCTCCAGCCTCTCCATCTCGTGCCCCCCGGTGGCGGGCAGCACGGACTCCTCCTCCTCAACGTCGCTATTCGCTTCGCTCGAAGCCGCCGACGCCGCGCCTGAGGACGTCCTGCTGCACCACCACGACGCGCCCTCCTCGCCGGGCGCGTGGCCCTACCTCGGCGCGGACTACTACCCGCCTCCCTGTGATCTCTGGGACGACGCCGACCCCTTCTTCTTCGACCTGTCTCTGGGCGAAGCGTTGGGCGGCACTGGAGGTTGATGACGGGCAGATCGGAATTAGGGTTTCCTCAGCCCTTCCTTTCCCTTTCTGCGTGCATGCCTCTCGTTTCTGATGCTCGCCATCGGTCACATTCACATTCTTATTTCGTTCTCTACTTATTCTTCATGTTATCGTGGGAGAGATCAAACCCTAAGATATTCATAATTTCTATCTTTACTGGAAGACATTATGTGTAGGAACCCTAGTTTGGTATAAATGAAGTTGAGTCTGATCATCAAAAAGTTGGTGGGATGGGGAGATGATGATCTCTTCAGATAAATGACATTTCATGTCATGAATTAATGGGTCGGTGCAAATCGGAAATTTTCTGTGGTTACTGCTTTAGTTTCCTATAGGGTTTTTTATGTGTTGCCTTCTTTAGGGTTTCGTCTGGCCGGCTTAAATATTGGAGGGATCCATGTAGCTTCTTGGGGCTCTTGATCAGTTCCGCCTGTTTTCGTAGAGGTACAGTTTTTACGATGAACAAGTATATATGGCTTTATATGCGAACGTTGATCTCATATATCATGTTCACATGGATTTGACAGGCGATTTGAAGTGTGATATTTTTTATTTATTTCTTACCCTGAATATGCAATCCTGTAAATTTCTCTTTTCAGTGGTTATTATACTAAGGTTAATTGACACCAGTATAGGTTCGCCTTCACATTGATAAAATTGTTGTGTTGCGTTGCATGTTAATTATCTTTTTGTTGCCTTCGCATTGATCTTTTCTGATGGTAACGCAACTGGTGCGTGTCATTAACAAAACGTAGGTAAATTGCCGCAATAGGAATTTCTAAAATCTCCAAAAGCTTGATCACCTGGGTTTCTCTTTTTCTGCTTTCTGTCAGTACTGCTAAGGAATTGGTTCTCTACTTCAGGACTAGACATTAGAAGCTGATTGATAACGTTCATACATCCAGCTAATTATTGTGCCAAGGATACTGAGCATGAGTTTGCCCGAGTTTGCTCTGTGATTGATAACCTAGACGAGATTCTTTATGGACAAATGATTACCCCCTCTCCGAAAACTTCACATCCATTTGGTTTCATCTCTGTGGCTTGTAGTCTCCGATGTAACATTGTTGATGGAACTCATATCTGGTATCTGTGAACATTCTCATATTAATTATGCAGCTGGGTACCTATGTACTATCACCTCTCTGGAGAAAAATAAACATTAATTTCAAGTAATTATTACCCTCTTGTTTCATCAAAACCTGTTAATTTGTCCTTCGCAAGTTATTCTTATTCTTATTCCTCACTGTTGGTTGGGTATTTGGAAGGGGGTGTTCAAAGCAGCTTTGAGGTTCATGTCCACCTGCTAAAGCCAGACCTTGTCCCTTTAGCCTAATCATTTCAATTTGTTCAAACAAAGCCTGCAACTTCTTGTGTTTGTGACCTCGTGGATAGGCCATCATATATACCGCAGGTGACCATTGTACGTCTTACATATATATTGCCCTAGGAACATGGGTAGACATCTAGAGATGATAGATGCTTGTTAATTTAGATATTGCCCTGGGAACATGGGTAGACATCTAGACATTGTAGATGCTTGTGAGTTTACATATTGCCCTAGCATCCTTTGGGACGTTAAGTATGTCTTTGAGTTGAATGCCGTTAATTAGGCCCCTAATTCTCACCGAAGACATTTTCATTGACCACAGATCATATACTTTATTTCCTTGTTTCTTAACGTTGAATTTTGCCTTTTAGAGCAGATTCTTCTCTAGGAATTTGTTTCATATCATGAACTAGTTGTACTTTTATGTGGTTTTTAAATTGTAATCAGCGTGGTAGAATTAATGATGTGCAGGCCAGATATGTTGCCGCAGTAAACTTCTAATAGAGAATTTGATAGCATCTTATGGTCTAATAGCATGGTGTATCATGAACTAGTTGTACTTTTATGTGGTTTCTCCATTGTAATCAGCGTGGTAGAATTAATGATGTGCAGGCCAGATATATTACCGCAGTAAACTTCTAGCAGAGAATTTGATAGCATCTTATGGTATAATAGCATGGTGTAACAATTCAGAATATAGCCTCCAGACACTATCTATATTTTATGGCACCAGCTAGCATAAGTTTTACAGGTCGATTGATTATGAGAATTTTCCTAACATTTCTGCAAAATAATAGAGCAACTGTCAAGTGCTCCTTTGATCATGAAGAATGCCAACCATCCAAGATATATAATCAGGTATAGGCCATAGAAGTTTCGAGATAGCAGCATGGAATGTTCAAATCATGTTACAGCACCTTGTAGAATAACCTAGAATATTTAGATATACGATATTTAATTTGTTGATTCAGTATATCTGATCGAGGTCTTCCTCATCTGTCATCTCTGGATTGATTAATTGCAATATTCATAGTTCTAGTATCTTTAATCTGTTGCCACAAGTTACATATAGCAGACTTCTCCAGCTAAAATCAGTGTTCACAATCAGCTTGGATCAATTTGTTTGGATTGTATTGCATAATTACAACCACGTGCATGGGCATGCCTCTGTTCCATGTTTCTTTGTACGTCCTCTTTATAATTAATCAACCAAGGGTATGGGTTTTCGATGCTATCCTTGCATGCCTGTTTGAGGATTTGGCTTTGATTATATGTTTCTCCGTATTTGAAACCAGAAAAAGCACCATAGAACAGACGTATTACACAGGTCTCTCTATCTCTCTCTCTCTCTCTCTCTCTCTCTCTCTCTCTCTCTCTCTCTCTCAATACACGCACCCCATAAGCTTCATAAAGAAAGGTTTGGTGATACAGGTCTTGCTTGCTCTTAATAGATTCATCGTCCTCTGGGATTTTTAGGTAGGTTTTTGGTAGTATGTCTTTGTTTCTCTGCGTTCGATGTATCTTTAATTGTTTGAATGAGTATGTTATCCGATCAATACTTTCCTATGTACGTGAGGCTTGAAGGCAAGCTAGAAACTTGCCATTTGCATCTTATTTTCTTCTTCTTCTGAATTATCAAATTGCATATATATATATATATATATATTGTGTGTGTGTGTGTGTTAACAAGATTTTTACATTGATGGTCTGGGATGTTGACAATATTTCAGCTTTTAGTTCTTATAAAGACACTTGCAATCCTTCAAGAGTGATATTTACTGCAATGTGCATATTACAGCAACCGTCCGATGATCCGATCAACTTTGATTGAATTGTTGCTGCAGTTGCAAGTATTATCTTTTAGTTTTTTCTATTAAAAACTCAAGGGAGAGAGAAACCCTATGGGGCTGATCTGTAGCATCCGACCTTTGGTTGGAGGGTTAAGAATCTTCAAAAAATACAAAAATAGATAATCCTTTTTATCTCATTTTTTATTTTTTGAAAATTTTTAGCCGTTTGATCGATAGTAGAGATCGGCCTCTTAGGATTTGCCCTTCTTCCTTGGGATTTTAGAAAGAAAAACAAAAAAAGAATACTTGCTTTAGCAATCATCCAACCAAAACTAACTAGATCGCTGCTTGCAATAGCTAGCGTGCATTGCAACAAGTATTACTCATCCTTCAATAATGCTATTATTTCTCATCCCTGATCATCGATCAGTTGCACTTTGGAATGGTTATCGATCATTCTCTGCCACTAATAAACAAGGCGGCTTCAATGCCAAGATGGTAAGAATGTCTAACTCTATGTTAAGGATTAGCTTCGATAGCCGGAAGGGGAAGGGTTGCTAGGTGGAAGTGAATTCCAAAGGTCAGAAGGGAAGTCAGTAGATGAAGTCAAGACCAATGGACCACCTTGGAAAGAGTTACGCTGGAATCTCTTTGGAAGCTACTCGGATTCGTCCATAACCCAACGATATTGCTTCGTTGGTGACTCCGTTTTGCCTTTTTTTTTTAAATTTTGTTTTCACTCCATGGAGACTCCACTGTTGAAAGGCATAAATAAATAGTAGGCACAGGAGGAAGAACGAAGACGTGTCAATAATAAAAATTGAATTTTCATAGCGTCATTTTCTTTTCTTAGGAAATTAATTAGAAGATTTTAAGATATTGAGGGCCTCATTTTATCCTTGATTAAAGGTGTATAACTCAGTAAAACTAAATGAAATCCCATGATCATTAATCGAATAGACTTGTTGCATATTGATCTTTTGCTCATTACCTGTGAGACCACAAATTGGTCACAAATTAGACCATTGATTACCAATATTATTTTGTAAGACCGTGTATGATGCATTCTATTCCCAAGCATCATATACATGTATGAATCTATGTATGCGTACTTGCTTAGTGCCGTACGTACATATGCATCCATCCACGTGTGAGTGGCATGTGCGTAGGTCATTCGTTATGTCTCCAGATCATCTGTATGCAGCAAGATTTGAGTATTTATACAACTTTCTTTTGCAAATACAAGGCCTACTCTCCTCCATTTGTGAGACTGTTGGGCTGTTGGAGACCACATACCCAGGCATGTTTATGGAACCCGTGGAGCTGATTTTGGTAGATGCACAAACCCACTTACCCTTCCCCTCCTCGGGGGCTGTCCGTGTTCACAGAAAAGCGAAGTTCGAGTGGAATTACATGCATTCAGTTTACTTGTTTTTAAGTTGTTCGAGTGGAAGACATTATTCTTAGTACATTTTAATTTTTTTCATTTTTTTTCCGTACAATCACTCAGCATTCCTCATTAGTCCTATGCAATTCTCATATTTACTTTGAATTACTCCTTGTAATCTTTAAATCCTCTCTAAAAGCTCCCTCTAAAGGAGCTTGGCTTTTTAGGGAGGGTTGAGGGGTCTTTTGGGAATAACTCAAAGATTGTAAGGTGTTTCAAGTAAATATGAAGACGGTAAAAATAAAACATTCTTTATTTAAAGTAGTCAATAAATGCTATTACATATGCAGACTGACTTCAGTTTTGCCACAGCCGCAGTGATAAATACAAAATACACAATCGTATAGAATTATAAGTTTAATTACTGTATCAATATTATTAGACCATCTAACTCAAAGTCATTAAGCGTACATGACTCCGCTCTTAATATTTTTATTTTTTAATTTTTTTAATTTTTTATTCAATATAGAACTATTTTAACAAATTAAAAAATTCTCTTTTCCCAAACGCCACCGAGTGCTGACTGAACTTGTCCGAAGAGGCACAGTGGACGACCCCATTTCAGCACACACGTGCAGAGATATACGAAAACACAGAGAGATTCATGTTACATCGATCGTTCTCCTCCAGGCTCTCGAGAAGCCGTCTTCTTCCATCCGCACGGCAAGTGAAGCTGCCGATCGTCTAACTCTAGAGAGTGGTAGCACGAGTGAGTGTTGGGCACCGGCAGTAAGAGATAAGATCCTCTCAATATACGTTTGGATCGAAAAAGTTGATAAATATTTAAACTTTTTCTTCTCAGTGCTGTTGGATTCCGATTCAAATACGTATTAAGAGGATCTCTTCTCCAATGGTACAGCAACAAGTTCGGAGTAGCAATTAGCAAAAGCTGTGGTGCCGAGCGGGGGATCAGCAAGATGGGTGAGAGCATCCTAACATGGAGGTGGCCATCCGCGGTGTCAGGTTCCTTCACGTTTGGATCTGCATCCACCACCGCATGCATGATGGGAGGCCTCTTGCAAGAAGACCCGGCGGATCCACGCGACACGGCTTTTGCTTCTGAGCTGATGTAGTTCTTTTTCTCCTAAGGTATTGACCTATTTAAGTCAAAATCTTAAGACTTTGAGTAGAGAGATTCTCACTCATTTAAACATTTATTTTATCTCTTAATCAATGCTAAGAGATTTTAATGTGTGCTCTCACATGCAAGCCAACTTAAACTTTGTCGTCGTGTACAATGATAAATATGGAATGGATGACCCAAAAGAAAACCATGCATGGACTAACTTTGTCATCCTCTTCAATGATAAATATGGAATGAGTTACCCAAAATAAAATGATAGATTCTAATACCATGTTAAAAGTTGAGTAATACTTGCTGCACCATGCCGGCTCTATGGAACGGTGAATTTCTTTTATTTTTTTTAAACAATTTGCTACGCTGAAATTTTTTTGACCACTTAAATTCTTTGTAAACTTATTTTAAGGAGGTCATTTGATGAATATACTCCTTTATAAAATCATAAATGCGTCTTAAATATCTTTATTTGCATTAATTCTGTCTTATTTTTATGTTTATATATTTATTTTTATATTATTCATTGTATATGTATGTTTTATATTTGTTGGAATATGCATGAAAAAATTTAAGGAGGGAAGACCGAGACATCCCGTCCAGTAGAAAAAATGGGACCAAGATCAGGTCGGACTTGACAACTATGCTTTCAAATGGTGTCCAAGGGGTCCTAGTTATAGGTCCAAGGCTTGAGCACAAATTTTCACAATTACAAAGATACCATAGTGACAAACTTGAAGTTTTTCAACGTAAGAACTTGAAGAAATTACAAAACATACCTTTTTCAAGTGACTTCAAAAGCTTCTTTTGAAAAATGTAAAGTAGGGTAGTGGATGACCCCTATAAATTGGCCTCCTTGGACATCCAATCTTCAAATTGAAGCTTCCATCATCTTTGAACTTAATTTCAAGTGTTGTGCACATTGTTGGTAGTGATTAGACTTTATTTGATTGATCAATTTGACCAAAAAGTCAAATTTGTTGAAGTAGCCAACCCTTATGGTTCTCTTTGCCTAGAACTCAGCTTTTTCTGATCTTTACACCATTGGATAGAGCTTCAAAAATTAAGTGTTTTACACAATTTTGATGCAATTTGGAGATACCTGATTTTTAATCATTTTCAAGTAGAATTTCAAAGTATTTAAGGTTCATAGGGGCAGACCCCTGTGTATCTCATTGTGTAGAGATCTAAAAGAGTTGATTCTAGTTTCATTTGAAAGCTTGTTCAAAATGAAGGTGTCCACCCAAAATTGAGCTTAATTGGAGTTGATTTGACACTTTAATTGGTTTGGCTTCTCCGAAGCTCATCTTCAACAGATCTCAATTCCATTTTCCAAGTGTCCCTGCATGAAGATGTTCTTAAAAATTTCAACTTATTTGACCTCCACTTGACTGAAGTTTCATTTTTGACCCATTTAAGCCCATGTCGGGCCTATTAGTGGCCCATTCATCTTCATAAATCAAAACAAAGTGCCTGGCCGTTTTTAATAGAATTTAGACTTTATTTGACTTGAGTGTAGAATTTGGGTTGACTTAAAGCACAGAGGGCCCACCCCTATGGTTTGAGCTATACATACCACAAAATTTTCTTCTTTCAATTTATTTGTTTTTTGTGTCTGAAATTAAGAAGTTTCTGTAAGTCTCAACTCATTTAAGTGCCAGTTGGCTGCTTTTCCAATTTCAGGACATTTTCACTTAAGTCAAGGGGCATTTATGGGCTAACTCCTATGGTTTGAGCTCCGTGGAACTCCAAATTGGGTGGGATCAATTTGGTTAATCTTTATAAATCAAATGGAAGTGTTTGACTAAGTTTCCTTAGATTTGAACATCATTTGATCCATTTGTTGTAGAGATCGATCCCCTAGGTTTGGCTTCTGTATACTTCAGCTTGACTTGATTCTTTAGGCATTGAAAAGAGCATCCCAAATTAAGGTGCTTTTAAATTTTGCTTATTCGGATTTCGTTGACCCTATTTTGTCCCTAAGGTGGCTTTAAGCCATCCAGGGGCTTTAAGTGAAGTTTATAGGGGCCGAACCTATGGAAGATGACCTTCTCGAATTTAAAAAACTCGAAACTTTTGACCACAGCTTAGGTCCCCCAAGTGGAGGGGGCTACTTGCTACGTGACTAGGGCTTTGGAAGGTAGAGGATGACTAAGGGCGGCAACTGGTCAAACTAAGTTGAGCTTTACGATGTTCGAGCTCGGCTTATAAGACAAAAAGAGCCCAAGTTGAGCCCAAGCAACATCCATCTCACCGAGTTAACTCATTCTACAAATCTAGTTGACTCATACCAATTTAAAGGTGTGGTGTAACTTTAAACGGGGTGAGCTTAACTTGTAAGCAACCTAGGTGATTTTTTTTTTTAACTACAGATGGAGACAAAGTTTTCACATTTGCCCACCACGATTGTCGGGTGCAATGCCCTGCCTAGGGCCTGCTTGCCCACCCGCCCAAGCAATCCTCCACCCAAGCATGTTGGCATGCGTATAAGGTACGCACCTAATGCAGGTGTGTAGGTAGGTGGGTGGGCCTGGCCTAGGTGGGACTTTGAGAATAGATGTCCCACCTCGAGAACACAAAAACAGAATGAGATGCCACCCAACGTCCTTCAAACACATAAGACCGAGCCGTGCACACTGTGCACGTCATTTTTAAAGATAGATGACTTATATAATCGTATAACTCGATCTCATGTGTCTAGGGATGTTGGTCGGTCCAGCCAATCTCATTCCCCTATAAGCACTCTTGCAACTCAAGTGAGTCTGGTTACAGATGAAGAACTGAATATCTATTTGTAAATTAAATAAAAAATGTTTAATATTTTAACTTGAGCTAGCTCATAAGCTCATTGAGCGGAGCTCCACCAAACTCTAGTTTAGCTCATCTAAATAAACAATTGGCTTAAGCTTGAACTTGACTCGTTTGCCTAAATGAGTTCAAGCCGAGCTCACATGACTCATGAGCGGCTTGGCCCATCGCCAAACCTAAGGATGACAAAAAAAACGCCACTTTGTGATGCAGCTAGCATTCTCAAACTATATGGATTGCTTCATGCCAGTGTGCTCAGTCGACATTGGCGGCTCTAGCAACAACCCAACAATCATCGTAAGATAGGTGCAAAGAAGGTACCTTACAACGATTATTTTTAGTACAATTTTTGATATAATCTTTTGTTCAGAAAGATTCTCTCTAAAATACTCATAGCAGGCAACCTTCTTATGAAACAGAAAACTTACCTGGGAGTGACCTCACTTTTTGTTAATTTAAAATAATGATATCACATGCTACAAGACAATGAAGAACGAGGAGCAAGAGTTTTAAAGGCTGTTTGCATGTAAACATAATCGACCAAATCTAACATAACAAAGATCACCTCCAACAAAATCTCACTCCAAGTTGGTTTATGAAAAACTTTAATGCATGAGCTTTGAGTTTATGACAGATCTCATTTTTTGTTCATCCAAACCAAGGTTACCGTATACGATAAACGGTGAACCCGCCAGTTCAATCTGCATATAGCCTATGCACCTGCTGCGTCAGCTAAATATTTGCTCAAGACGAACTGTTATATCTTAATTTTGCGAATGATACAGACGTATAGTCTTCACACAGCGATATGGCAGCAAGTAGGAGGACTATAAATACGTTAAATTGAAACCCATTCCATGATCCCAGTTACATTTTTTGGCCTCAACACAGGCAGATTACAAATGGAATCGTTGCATGTGTCAGATATGTTGTACAAAAACATATAGGTCAAGTATCGGATTGATCTAACGTCAATAATAACTGCAATATGTGCATAATGGTTGTCTATACAATTAGTCAGGGAAGAGCTTATTGCATTATTTAAAAAAAAATGACAATTATATGATCATCAGAATAAAAATCATGTCGCATCAGTCTTCTGTGCTGTGTGGGGGTGCAATAAACGTGTCAAGAAATTTCATCCGTCCATAAGCTTGTATCTCTTTTCTTGAACGCCAGTAACCCCCATTTGTATCTCAATTATAGTATGAAGTGGTACCTAAAAATTCACGGAACAGTTACGAAAGCATCCTACTGTAAGAAAAATAAAAGTTCCTTTACAATACCTCAATGTAGGGAATTTCTTTCAAAGGCCGGTCGGCAAAATATGCATACAAGGCTCTCAGAACAGCCTGCAAAGGAACATCAGAAAAAAAAAGATTAACTCACTACTCCATAAAACATGTTTCAACATTAAGAAGATGTTTGGCAAAACAATAATCCGTAAAGCCACTTTTGCTATTTTCAGTATGAAAGTTATTAAGCAGGAGCAGACCTAACTAATTTTGTACAGCTACACTTTCAATTTCTCCCCCATAACTTGTCCCCAATCTAGGAAGCTCCAATCTAAAGCTTTTGATAGGAAGCCAAAAAGCCACATAAATAGCTTCCGAGGTTCAAAACAACTGAAGTGAAACTTATGAAAGCCCCAAAGTGCTTCCATTTGGAAACCGTACCAAACACAACCTACATATTTCCCTCTTTCATTGAGAACCACCAGTAAGCTTCCAAGATTCCATGAGACTATCAAACCTAGTGGGACACAGACTGGGGAAGCTATCACATCCATTTTCCTGTTTTCAGCTTCCAACTAGAAATTCCATTTTGGAGTTTCCTGAAAAGCTAAAAGCTTTTAGAGGGCATTCCAAATAAGCAAGTGCTGAATTAGCCCGAACCACCCTGGCACCTTGTGCAAGCCCATGGAGCTTCGAAAAATTGGAATTCAAAGGTGTATGACACATGCCCAAATGGAACAAGGACTTCAGAAGTATTCTGACCTGGTGTGATATCACAACAACTGGCCCACGTTGCCGTTCAAGCTCAATAATGACAGGTTCTAACCTGAACATACAAAAACAGCTTCCTTTTAGAGTACTTGCAAAGCATGGTTGTACTTGCAAAGCATGGTGTTTCCCCACATTTGCAGAACAAGAAGAGAATCACTTTTGCTTTGTCTGACCCTATGTTACGAACAACAGACCTCTGAATAACATCAAGGTATGATTCTCCACGAGGATAGCGATACCTTAGCTTGTCCTTCTTACGTGATCTGAAATTAAAGAAAAGGATAAGTTACATACCAATCAATTAAAGATAGCTGCTTCAGCAGATTTGACTCCCAAGACTCCTCAAAATGTTTAAGATAACATCCCTGCCAAACATTGATGGATGCTTACTACAAGATCCTAGCATAGTTTAAAAGGTCTTGAGGCGGTTGTGAGGCGCTTTTCAAGAGCCTTACAAGGCGTAAGCTTTGAGGCGTCATGAGGCGTAAGCCTCACTATTTTAAGGAAGTATGTAAAAACTCTCAAATAAAATTAAAATGATGTTGATTTGGCATTGATAATACTCTCTACTTAATAATAGGGCCCATACAAATGAACTATATGGCAAAAGCCATGGACTACCGGTTTTACATTAAAGCACAAACTACCATAGTTACCGCCCTCTCTTTTGGTGTTAGAAGTAGAAGAGATGGGTTTAGTTTTAATCCTTTTGTTTTGTTTGTCTAATAGAATTGTCATCGACGAATCATATTTTAAGGACCATAAAGGCGGTATAAACATTAGGTTTACCTTAAAGCATCTAATTGCCTTAAGTAAACAACCTAAGGCGCATGCCTCAAGGCATTTCCCCAGCACCTCGCCTTAAGGTGTATGCCTCAGTGCCTTGAGGTGCTGCCTTTTTAAACAGTGAATCCTCGAGCGTATCACCAAGGAAAACAATTGTTCCATTCATTTTGTTTAGTAAATTTGAGCCAAGATTAAAAGTTATTATGGAGATAAAAGGTCTTAATCAGAAGTTCAGTTAAGATCAATACATGAAGCAGATCTGGTCAGCTGAAAATACGTTACTGATGAAGGTTTGGAATCCTAGACACCAAAAGGAACAAATATACATACTGTTTAAAGAGCTAGATCATGCAAAACATGAAATCTAGATGTAATCAAAACATCCAAAGAATTACAAATTGGCAGTTCCGAAAATGTTGAACTCTGGATTGATTTTGGTGAAAACAAAACCTGCCTTACACTTGCTAATATGAATGATCAGGTGTCCTAGCCAACAGTCAGTCACTGACTCCGCCACCACCAGAGGTCCAGAGCCTTATCCCTTTAAACAGATAGTCACGTACCATAATGTATAAATAATCAATGCAAAGACTGGCTAACTAAGTCGGGAGTTCTCAGGTAACATTATAGAGCCATAACATAAGGACAAGCCAAGGATCTTAAAAGTGAGGAAAAATGGTTTGAAAAATAACTATCAAGTCTAATGGATGACCACCACTCTGGGGTGGACAACCACCATAAGCCACATGACTTGATCTGAAATGTAGTGTAGATTCACTGGATGACCAACAGACCCTAATTACAAAGCGAATGGACAACCAATCAGTTGTGACTTGTGATGGCTACCCATTGGCCTTAGAAGATAGTCCAATGAACCTAGTAGACGTAGGTTCACTCGAGGATGAGTTATATTGAAAGCAATGGACAATGATAATTTAAGTGAATAGACGATCCTTTAGTCTTTGAGCTATAACATTCAGGATGATCACCACTTAGACTGAGTTCCAAAGAATCAAATATTAAGAAATGATGGATGGAAACCCTGAAAATGGAATATGAATATGTTTTATAACTTCTGGTAATTTACGTGATTTGATTGTGCTTTAGTTTCAATTATCAATCCTTGATAGCAAATATATGAATATGAATAGTAAATATGTCATGATATGTTTATTTCATATCATGGAAATGATGAAGATGTTTATTACGCATGTCAAGTTATAGGTTGTCTTAGTATTTTCAATTTCAGAATGTATAAACAATTTTAAATTTATGCAATAGGAGGTTTAGTAGCGCTTAGATGACCCCTCCTAAGCCTATATTTACATAGACTCATGTCCTTCTATTTTAAATATTTTTTGGTTCTATCATGTCCTTATTTTAAATATTTTTAGGTTCTATCATGGCCTTCTTATTTTAAATATTTTTAGGTTCTAATCTTGGGTATTAGTAGGATCAAAGAAAAGACTTGGATAACTCAAATACATGTCTGAAGCAAGGTTCACCGTATCACTGATCCGTATCAAATCACATCTTCCTAGAGACGATACAACACTAATATGAAACTCGGACCGACTCGCATAAGTCAGGTCAATCCATGCTTTTTTTTTTTCACATTCTTTAATTTTGTGCATAATTATGACATAAATAAACTCTTAATTCCAGTGGTTTATTAATTTAAGCCAAATTTAGGAGACATCTACCCTATTAATCAATATAAAGGTTTAAACACCTATTAATAGAGAAAAAAGTCCAATTATTTACCAATTGAAGAAAAAAAGTCCAATTACTTGTCAAATTAGAAAAAAAAGTCTACTTAATAAGAAACGAGTCACATCGAGTAGGCTTGATCTAGATCGTAGCGACTTGTGTTAGATCACAGCATATTGCACAAGTCGACACGAGTCACATACAAGTCACAGCGAGTTGGCACGAGTCATGTACGAGTCGACACGAGTTGGTCCAAGTCGCATCGAGTCAGCTTGAGTCGGATGCGACTTGGCGACTTGAACTGTCCCAGCAACTCGGACTCGTCCACATACAAATGACTTGTACGAGTCAGCCTGATCTAGTACGATACGACAAAGAAGTATGGCAAGTGTTTAGATTTTACCACAATGTAATTACACAAACCAACCTTTAAAAGGTATTATCCGCTTTGGATTAAGTCCACATAATTTCATCCACAAAAGGCAACTCGCTAGTTAGTCCAATAACGTTTTTCCATTTTCTAATATGAAACTAATCTAGTTCGTTCCTGCCCCAACCCTTAGACATAATGGTGGCTCCATAACACTTAACCTTACAAACAAGGCCCTCCTAGGAGCAGTCCTTCCCTCCTATTTAGCTTGTGTTTGGGTCACTACATGTTTGCTTTGGAACAATTCCGCATAATTTTCTCCCCAAAAGACACATCATAAATTAGGGATTCGAGCCCCCATATATAGTCCTTAACTTTTTCCCATTTTTCAATATGGGACTAATCTGGCACATTTATGCCCCAGCCCTTAAACATAATAGTGGTTCCACACAATGGCGGCTATACATTGCTTTACCTCATGGATAGCCCTCTTCCGTAGATACTTAAATAGCCCTTTCCTCCTATTTGGCTCTTCAATGGGTCACTATAGGCCCACAAGCATCCACATGGGCTGTCCCTGAAGCAGTCCATATTGTATTGCACATGTATGGCTCTAATACAACAATGTAATGTCACGATGTGACCCTTGTGAGGTATTGTCTACTTTGAACCGAGTCTGCACAAGGCACCTCACAAGTTATGGATTGAGCTCCCCATGTATAGTCCAACAACATTTTTCCAATTTAAGATGTATGGCCCAGCCCCCAGACACAATGGTGACTCTACACTATGGCAGCTCCACACTACTTTACCTCATGGGTAGTCTTCTTCTATAGGTAGCCCTTTTCACTAGTTTGACCCATGATTGGGTTACTATAGATAGAGAGAAAAATAGGCAAGGAGATAGAAACACAGAGTACATAGAGAGGATATATATAGCAGTGAATTGAGCGTGGGTCATTGACCTGGACGGGACGATGGGCCATGAGGCAGGCTGCACTGAGGCATGCAAGGCAAACTAGGGTGACCTTAGTAGTCCGAGGCAGGTACCTTCTCAATCAAGGTGGTTCCCATATTTTATCATAGGTGACAAGGCCCAAAGCAAGGTGCCTTGTTGTCCTCACCTAGTCTTGTCACCTAGCAAGCGCCTAAACTGTCTTCGATCCCATAGGTCAAAAGGAGGTCCATCCATGCTTTTTGACAGAATCAAAGGATCCTCCAGCACTGTAATTCTTACATAATCACAAGGTGAATAAGTTTCCAAAAGGCCCTTTACATAAGCTCCCACATGATTTCCACGCACCAAGTACCTGTAATCTAAATTGTTAAAGAATCAGACAGCAGCCAGTTGAAACAGAACTCTTTTTAGGTCACTATTGTGATCTTTCCAATTTATTACAAAATTCATGACCAAAAGTGAACTTGGCAGAATCAACTAAGAAAAATCCAAACAGACCGGTGTCATTCATGATACTGATGGAATTTTGAGCAGCAGGTACCAGCACAAAATTCTAGTTCTATAATCACCGGTATTGTCTATACACTCATATGGAGGACCGTAACATGTAAAATAAATATACACGATGGTTTAAAAAAGCTGTGATATGCACCTGATGTTGAAGATATTCTATTAATAGCATGCATTTTGCCAACAAAAAAACAGATTTAATTAATTCTCATGCAGATTAGCAGATACAGGCAAATCCTAAAGAATAGTTTTAGTTCAATAACATGATGATACACAGGCAACAGCCAAAGATGACCATGAACAGAACCATCCTGTGTATTCTTAGTGTGCTAGTGCTGGGCAAAAAACATAAAGATCACTGTGTAATTTCACAATTTTCAAGGGATGTAATAAAATTCTTTTCTCAAAAGAAGAACATAAATTTGAGAATTAATAAGGCACAGTAACTTAAGTTGCATACTCATATTCTTCAGGCATGTTTTTCTTGATCTCTTCATATGTCATGCCATCACACACTCCAGCATTTATCTCATCGAGAGCACGCCATTGAATCTACACCAAGTGCAATTTATAGCATTAAAGTAGTCATTTTTGTAGTTAAGAAAATAATGAGATCTGCTCTAGGATTGGCTGATCCAACATTTACCAGGCCAGCCAATGCTGGTTCAACCTTAGGGACCCCAGAATTGAGAAAGGAAAAAAATGGAAAATTAAATACATGCACAAAAAGAATGAGAAAAATTTCAACCAAATGTAAATCACCAATCACGTTCATAGAGCAACCCACATCCATTTAGTAGAACAATACAAACTACAAACAGTACAAAACATACATGATACAGGCATTAGCGGCCATCTTTTGACCCCCTGTGGCTCCATCAATCAGACCAGATTATGCAATGCCTGACAAACTCAAGTAGGCATGGTTGAATCAAGTAACCCAGAGTGACTTTGAGCAGATCATGCCAATGCTGAATTTGCTAGGTTCCAATCATGTGGAAAGGATTACTTAGTAGGGCATTTTCTGATCTAAGTCAGCCAAGACAAATTGCAGTGGACTGACTGTCAAAACCATGTGTATGTGCACTTCCCGGGGGGTTGGGGGGGTGGGGGTGTTTACAAAATCCAATGTGGATTTTGGTTTCTAGAAATTTTGTATATCTTCAGCTGCACAAAATGATGAAATAGACTAACCTTAGGAAATCCAACAATTGGGCTTGCAGTCAATATTGTTCTCTGAAGAGTACTGGTCCATATCTAAGAAAAATGAGTCAACAAAACATAAGCTAATGCATATCCATTTGGTGAACAGGAAATTCAGAAAAAAGTAACCAGAAATATATCCATATGCTTTTTCTCTGCAGAAACATCTGGATGATAAAAAGGAAATGAAAGATGTTGATAGTATAGCAAATCAGAATTACATGATGGCCTAGATCACTTCGGATGAACCATCAACTACATGCAGTAGATTCAAAATAGTCGGCATGAGATTATAACCAGTGTGTGCCTGATCGGCCGGGATCGCATCGGATCGCCCGATCTGATCGGAAATCAGCCAGACCGATCCGATCCCGAGCCCCAACCCAGCGTGCTGGGATGGGGATCGGCCGATCTGGTGGCCAGATCGTACCGGATCGGCCGATCCAGGCTCGGAATGGGTTCCCAACGGCTAGAAGGGGCTTCTAAGCCCCTTCAATAGCCTATAACCCCCCCCCCCCCCCCCCCCCCCCACAAAAAAAAAAAAAAAAAAAAAAAAAAAAAACACCCACACACACACACCTACTCATGGTAAGGTTTTATGTCCCCTCATGTATTCAAGCTTTTTTCAAAGTTAATAAAAAATTCCAAGGGTTTACTGGAGGTCCTAGATAAGTCTCGGGTAAATATAAAATTTTCTAATTTTTAGACCTTTTTTTTTTTTTCTATTTTACCTACGTTTCTTCTATTTTTCTCCTTTTTCTTAATTGGCTCGGGCGGACCGGACTTGATCAGGATCGGATCAGATCCGCCGATCTGCTCGGTGGGGACTGGACCGATCCGAGTCCAATCCCCGTGTTGGCCTTCCTTGATTATAATAGCTAACATGAAGGATGATGAAACTTGATGAACTTGTCTCCCAATCTAGGATGATGCATAGATGCAATCATATGACATATCATTTGCATTACAACAACTATAGAGGGCAAAACTGTTAACATATAAGTTGACCCACTGGCTTCTTATAAGCTCCCATTATCATTTAACGTGGTTGGTACTCGTCCATACAGTAGAGACATCATAAAAGTTGGTTGGTGTGCTTTAGATCCCTTTTTTTTAAGCAGATAGTACCACGTATATGTATTATGAAGTAAAAAGAAGTGTGCACAAGAGTATAAGCAATAAGCTCTCAAAAAGACAATCTATACAAAACACCAAGCGGTGAATAACTCATTATCCTCCCTCAAGAGAGACACAAGAAAAGACAGAACAGAGGAACCAGAAACGTCCTCAAATCATACCCTGACCCATCCTTTAAGAGCTCTAAAAATGAACCGAGCAACAGCCTCGCCCACCCAAGCTGTCTTTAAACTTCAACTGAAGCCACCTCAATCTGGATGACATCAACTAAACAGTTTTGTTATACCATGTGAAACATCAGATACACAACCAAACTGCATTCCTATTTAACCTAATTGAACTTTCTTAATATAATGTAACAAAAGGTCTGAGAAACTTTCCATCAATTAGACATGTGATTTTCCTATTATAATTAGATGCAAGAAATTCAAAGCATGATAACAAACAGTAATGAACTGCAGCGGCAGATCCAGCATATATCCAATGGTGTACCATGACCCCAATGGATTTTGTAAATTTTTTTACAGTCCTTTAATTTTGGCCTATCAGAATGACTGACCACTGATCTCGGCCTATTACAGTGACCCCACTAACTCACTAATTACGGCTCAATAGAGTGACCCTACTAGCCCATTGTCCGAGTGACCCCACTGAACAAAATTTCTGCATCCGCCATTGAACTTGTGAGCATTTGGGAACCACAAATAACTTGGAAGACAGAAATCTCGCAAGGCTCTGAAAGGAAAATCAACATCCCACAAGAGAGGCTCCCATAACCACTTGAAAGGAGTTCCACTTCGGGCTGTTATATCACTCACGG
Organism: Zantedeschia hybrid cultivar; assembly: GCA_030544215.1. NCBI lineage: Eukaryota > Viridiplantae > Streptophyta > Magnoliopsida > Alismatales > Araceae > Zantedeschia > Zantedeschia hybrid cultivar. The sequence goes on from JARZZO010000016.1 coordinate 10,769,103, forward strand.
AAGAGAACAAGAGGCAGAAACCTATCCAAAGCCATTAATAGCAAATAGGTCCACATTTGGCCACCAAGAGCAGTGATTTGCTGGTCATGCCGCATGCCTTTTTTCAACCAGTATTTGATGTTAAAATTCAGAAGTAACACAATGAGTAGAGTTTTAGACTGGTAACCTGCAGCTCATGCTACTGCCAAGAATGAAAACTGAAGCCAATCTCAATCAATACCAAAATCAATAAATATGCTGAAATCAAACCCAAGATTGGAATTGGAACCAATAAATTTACATTCTGCTTGGTGGATTCAGTTTGAAAATGAAATTCATTATTGATCCCAATAAATTTATATTCACCATCGACTCCAAAGACATGCCAAAAGTGCCACAGCAGAAAATAGCTGCAAAAATAGGAGTTTTAATCTAGCAACAATTGTATTCATGTGTATTCAACCTTCAGAAAAAACAAAAAAGAAACCAATACCTAACCTAATAGCCTATCACTACAATTTCGGAACCAGAAAACCACATTAACAACTCACTAGAGTAATGAAAACAAGCAAAGCACAAAATAATCAGTCTCCTCATGCTTCAACTCATTGTTTCTTTTTTGTTTTGTTTATCCTTCTGTCCAATCAATGCCTTTAATGAACAGGTCATACTTGAACCTGGGTTGACCAGACCTGCCTCGTTTAATCAGGTAAGGGTATCATCATGTAGGCATGAGTGAGCAATTAAAACAAAGCCATGCATTGCATTGCAAACCATTTACAGTCTGTCAGCCAGTCAAATTTGCCAGCAAGAGTAAGATCTCCAACAAGAATTTAAGTTATGAAGCTGGAGATTAGAGTCATATCATCTCATTGTCATCATCATCGTTGTCATTGCTGTCCTCATGATCATCATCGTCATTGTCATCATCATCATCAGAGCCTTATCCCATATATCTAAGTCATATCATCTAAATATATTTCTAAAAATCAGTTTACAAAAGCTATCATCTAATTGAGGCAGTTGACATAGAGATATAGAGAGATGGGGAAAGGCCTGCACATGATTTTCATGGATTTATAGAGGGCTTATGATTGGGCACCAACAGAGCTAATTTGGTGGACTTCAAAGAATAATGAGCGATATATTGATGTGGTTAAGGATATTTGTAAGAAGGCTTTTAATAGGAGTGAGTATTGGAGTCTGGAGTGATGTCTAAACTTTTTATTACTATAGGAACACAACAAGGCTCAGCACAATGCCCATACCTTTTTACTTCAGTTGCAGACAAAGTGACCAAATATTTACACGAGGGAATCTCTTCGTGTATGTTATTTGAGGATATTATTTTAATTGATGAGAAAGCAAAGGATTTAAATGATAAGTTAGAACGATGGAGGGATGCATTGGAATCCAAAATAGGAAAAACTCAACTTAAAACATTTCATTAAGCATGTATGAGTCACGATCCAGTCCGAATTGGTGAGTATCAATGGATCGGGTCGGCCCAGATACGAGTCGACTTGTACAAGTTGACTCGATCCGGTATGATACGGCAAACCATAGCGGCAAGTAATAGAGCTTCTTGAGAATGGACAAGTGTGGATCAACATGAGTCCATGTGCAGTTCCAGCGTTGTTGACACCAAAAAAGGATGGATCATGGAGGATGTACGTGGATAGTCGTGCCATCAACAAAATCACGGTAAAGTATAGATTTCCTATTCTACACCTTGATAATATGTTGGACCAGCATGCTGGTTCATAGGTGTTCTCAAAGATTGATTTGAGGAGCGGGTTTCATCAGATCCGCATCCGACCAAGTGATGAGTGGAAAACTGCGTTCAAGACGCAAGATGGGTGTTATGAGTGGTTGACAATGCCCTTTGGCATGTCCAACGCTCCGAGTACTTTTATGAGGGCTAGGACACACATATTAAGCTCTCTTATTGGCAAATGAGTTATCGTGTACTTTGATGATATACTTGTTTACAGTACTTCAGTGAAGGTTCATCTGCAGGACCATAGAGCCGTGTTGGAGATTCTACGTATTGAAAAGATGTATGCCCACCCCAAGAAGTGCTTCTTTATGACGGATTCTGTCAGTTTGTTGGGATACATCATCACTGCTGACGGCATGAAGGTAGATCTAGCAAAGGTGCAGGCGATCACAGACTGGTCCACATCATGTACCTTGGCCGAGACCTGAAGCTTTCTGGGCTTGGCTTCTTTCTATAGGTGGTTCATCCACAACTTCAGTAGCATCATGGTGCCAGTCAACGACTGCCTAAAGGGGCGGTCCTTCTAGTGGACTGCAAAAGCCGACCATGCTTTCCATCTAGTGAAGCAGAAGATGACGGAGGCACCAATCCTTACTCTTCCAGACTTCGAAAAGGTTTTCAAAGTAGATTGTGATGCCTCAGCCATAGGCATTGGGGCGGTGCTGAGTCAAGAGGGTCGACCAGTGGCCTTCTACAATAAGAATTTGAATAGGTCAAAGGCTAAGTACTTTACTTATGATGCTGAATATTTTGCTATAATGCAGGCAATGGGACATTGAAAGCATTACTTGGTGCACCGTGAGTTCATCTTCTTCTCAGACCACAAGGCACTCAAGTGCATCAATGGCCAACACAAACTTAGCCATCAACATGCTAAGTGAATAGCTTTCCTTCAAGAATTCACATTCAACCTAAGGCATAAGGTGGGCATGCTCAACAAGGTAGATGATGCGTTGAGTAGGAAGGCGATGTTATTGGGTACCATGAAGGTGCAGATGGTACTGAACGGAAAGTGTGTTGATTTCTCTATCACTAATGGCTTTATGTTCCATGGAGTGTAGTTGTGCATACCTAAGTCTTCTCTACGTGAGAAGATCATTAAAGAACTGCATGGTATAGGGCACTTTGGCATAGACAAGACATTGGCCTTAGTGTAAGGATTTCTATTGGTCCAAGTTGAAGAGCGATATGATGCGATATGTAGAGCAATGCTGCATATGCCAAGTGTCTCAAGGGGTGGCTACTAATGCATGACTCTATACCAAGGTAGGCCAACTAGGGGATTGGACTCTGATTGGTCCGGTCCTGACCGAATGGATTGGCCGATCCGATCCGATCCGATCCTGGACCGGTCAGGCCGATCCAATTTAAAAAAAATAAAAATTAAAAGAAAAATAGGAAAAAAATAGAAAAATAGGTCTAAAAAATAAGAAAATTTTCAAAAAAATCAGAAAAAATCTAAGACCTCGGATAAGCCCTTGAAATTTTATTAACTTTGAAAAAAACTTGAATACAATACATAGGGGGGGGGGGGGGACATAAAACCTTACCCCTAAGTATTACATGATAGTAAAAAAATAAAAATAAACACAAAACAAGTAGACATACATTTATCTAGCCTTACATTGTAGATGCTATATAAATGTTCACATAATCGGCCCAAGATATATAAGCTTGGTAGCATTGTTCATATTCCTGTACAAACTAGTTATACTCATCTGTGAATGGGTAGATTATTGTCACCGGTATCCATCCTTGTGTCTTTGGCCCATGATAAGATCCTTCTAAGGCTGAGGATTAATAAGAGGAAGCATATGAATTTAGAAGATAAGTGAGATATCCTCCTAAGTAACTCGATGCATCATAAGGTGGTGGATATTGATAATATCTACCTAGATATCCATAAGGACTATAACCCTCTAATAGAACTTGAGATGATGCATCAGACGAATGCTCTTGAGAAGATATTTCTCTTACTCTCCTTAGGAACTCTTGTTGTTGCTTCTCTTTGCCTTTATATGTTGCTGATGTGTCCTTAGACAACCTACTGGAGTGGTCATCATCCTGCGTAGCATGTGTAAATTGTTGCTCTCCTGTGAAAATCATTGGAGGAGCTTCACCATGTTGACTTGATCCACGTCCTCGAGATGACCGGTGTTGTAAGGATCCACCTTGACTTCCATGTGGATCAGCATCGTCATCGTCAGGGGTACTCGTTGCCGAACTAGAGTCATCTGAAGTTTGGTAAACGACTTTGTCGCTCGGCTCCGGTGTCTCGTCTGACTCCTCTTCTTGTACAGTTCTTAAATCTGCAATATCAACATGTTAGTTACTCTTTTACCTTTACCTTTGAATTTTGTGGGGTTGATTTCTTTTGCCATTTTGAAGGAGGTGGAAGTTGAAACTCAACAGACAAGGGGACACCATCTAATTGTCCTTCAGCCCATGACCAAACGTTTGGATCAAATTCTGATGGACCCAAAACATTCCTTGCATTCACCCATGCATTCAGTGGGTTCTGCTCCTCAAATATCTCGTCTAGATTGATTGGTTCCTCAACTTGTTGTTCTGCTTGCACAGGTCTTCCAGCAACTTCATCTCTCCATCGTTCTTCTTCTCTTTGGTTCTCTTGAATTTTTTGAAGATTCTTTAATTTCAAGCGCATGTTGTAGTGGCAAAAGACCAGTTGCTCCAATCTCGTTGAGCTTAATCGGTTTCTTTGCTTGGTGTGTATCAAGATAAATGTAGACTAGTTCCTCTCACAACCAAAAGAGAAGGTGGTTTGGCTCAATACACAGATGGCAACATAAGCAAGATCTTCATAACCTAGAGCCTTCCCATGATCCATCCACTGGTCAGCTGTCATTCCATGATCTAACTAACCATTAGCATTGTAATGCCTAGGCATGATAACAATTTCGTGAAAGTATTAGTTATGTGTAAAATTCTAAATACCTGGTAAAAATAATATGACTGCCCGTTGAACACGATGAGTACCAAAATGTAATGTCCAGAGCCTATAGTGATGCATTTTGTTGCATGCTATGATAGCTCGATCCTCATCATATAATAAACGCCGAATTACATTTTGAGTCCCATTGAGTACTTCTTCATCATTGGGCGCATTTTGAGTAGCAGAGCTATATTGGTATCTTGGGATAAAGAAATGACCTAAGGAATTTAAAACAAAATTAATAAGGAAATAAAACATATAGAAAATAAAATGGCGAGTAATATGGAATGACTTATTTTGTTACCTACGGCATGCAAGTCATGGTGGAGTGTCCTATCCCATCTTGCATCTATAATATCTCACCACTTTCTATATGTATTTTTGTTGTCCCTGGCAATGTCTTCCTTCGCATGGTCCATAGCTTCATATAAATATCCCATTGTGGCCTCCTTATCTCCATCTACCATCCTCAGAACCCGCATAAGAGGTTCAACTACGCTCAAGATCATCTTTATATTTTACCAATACTCCCGGTTCTCAATCAAGTCCTCAACCTGCTTCCCCTTGTCTCTAGCGTCATGCTTCGTATGCCTTGTCATCCAATCCTCCCATCCTTTACTTGAAATCATTTGCTTCAAGGGGCGTTTTTGTGACTGTATACTCTCTAAAGAAATGTACGTGGAGGCAAAACGAGTTACCCTAGGACGTAGTAACTCCTTCTGTCCGGTGTGTTCACACATCAACGTGAGCACATAGTTATGGTTGTAGATATAGGATGTGATGAATTGGCTGACTTCACTGTCTCAGTAATTTTTACATCTTTTTCAATATCTTCTAGCATCAAATCTAGGGAGTGAGCAGAGCAAGGAAGCTAATATAGATGTGGCCTCTTCTCCATTAACATATGGCCAACAACTTTATATGAAGCTACATTATCTGTTACAACTTGTACAACCCGATCTTCCCCTATCTGCTCTATAATGTCATCAATTAACTTGAAAAGATATTTAGCATTCTTTATCTTTCCATTAGCATCCACGGACTTCCAAAATGCAGTTCCAGCTTGACAGTATATAAAGAAGTTAATCATACTTCTTTTCGTTATTCCTATTTAAATAATGTTATAGATATTAGAGAATGTCTAAATTAACTAAAAGATATAATCTATTAATCAAAGATTCTAATATGTTAAAGTAATTCAAGGTACTCACTTGTCCAGCCATATGCCATTATTGTGCAGCCTCTTTCATCCCAAATTCGCTCGAACGACTTGATATACTCTTAGAGATTACTTACCTCTTGAGAAAAGTAAGTGTTGTATATCTCCTTGGGGGTTGGTCCAGAAATATCCTTACCCACATCTCCAATAGTCTTAATCATGTCCTCCCAATAAGGACCCTTTGCAGCATTGGCAGGTACACTGTTATAAATAAACTATCTCAAAACAGCATGGCCAATCTTCTCCTTGCATAACTTCAGATTCTTCATAACAGCTGTGATTGATAGTTGTCTATCTCTCCGTCTTGTTAGGAAAGCATCTATAGGACCCACTATAGAGTCATTGTCCTTAATCAAGTCATGAATTTCCTCCTCGTTAGATCCATATCCAGATCCACTCCTTTGTCCAACGTGTCGACCGGTGCGTCTATACACATCCTCGTCAGCAAAAGATCTTCTACTTTCGTCCATGGCTCAACGTAAATTATCTTAAAATTAAAATAGATGATTTGAGACTAATTTAACTGAGATGAAATATATATAACTAATTGAAAATTTTAAATCAAAGAATACCTCGAGAAAAGTCTTCAAATGCAATAGAACTCCTTCTGGTAGGGTCTATGTCTCCCTCCTGAGATCTATTTCCCGGAGAGTGAATATGAATACCTTGACCTGATGGCCGTGTCATTTTCTCCATAATTTGGCTTCTCATCGTTGATGTTGCTCCTCTTTCATCTCTCTTTGTTGTAAGTAATTTTTGAGTTGATTTTTTACCTCTAGTGGTGCAACAGTACAAGCCTTTACTTCTCCTTTAACACCCACAATATGTTGCTTTAGACGAAAAACTCCACCCGAAATAATCCGACTGCAGTAGTTGCATTTGACCTTGCGTGAAGCCATATCCACAACGGTGCAGTGGTTCCATCCCGGGTCACCACAAGAGGTTACAGATGTGTCCTCATTATGCTCCGAAGTCGACATCTTTAAAAAGAAAAAAAATGTTAACAGGGAAAGAGAAAATTACAGAGAGAGAAATGGTGAGAAATTAGAAAAAAACATAGAAAAAAAGAGTAAGATATCATATCATACCTTGAGGAAGAGTAGAGACAATGAGAAAGATAGCTACAGAGACAAAAAAAGGTTAGAGAGAAAAACTAAAAAGGGAAAAAAATAAATAGGTACAAGAAAAAAATTGTTAAAGAGAGAAAGAAAATTAGAGAGAAAAAATAAAAGAGAAATTTAGAGATGAAAAAGTTTGAAGAGATATATATGTTAGAGAAAATAAAATAAAAACAATAGAGAGACAAAAAGTAGAGAGAGAGATATGTTAAAAAGAGATTAAAAAGTTAGAGAGAGAGAAAATAATAAAAACATAAAAAAACAAAAATATTAAAGAGATAAAATGATGAAAAAAATTGATGTAGTCCGTCCGTTCGTCCTTTAGAGAGCTTTGGAGAGCAAGAGAGCTTTGAGTTTGAGTCTTTATGAGAGTATGAGAGTTTAGAGAGAGAGAGAGAGAAATGAGAATTTGTGTGAATGAGGGAGAGAAGGGTGGGAGGGGGTTTTATAGGGTCTTAAAGGGGCTTAGAAGCCCCTTCTAGCCGTTGGGAACCCATTCGGCTAGTTCAGAACTAGTCATTGGGGGCATGGATCGGCCGAACCGGTCCGACCCGCGACTGGGTCGGCCGACCTGACCGATCCAACTCGATCCCAGCCCGGGACTGCTAGGTCGGGGCTCGGAATCCGATCGGACCGCCCGATTTCCGAACGGACCGAGAGATCCGATCCGATCCAAACCGAATTGGCACACCTTGCTCTATACTCCTCTACATGTTCCCACTACACCATGGAGGGAGGTTAGTATGGACTTTGTACTTGGTCTTTCTTGTACTTAGAGAGGTATAGTATCACATTAGATCGTGACACTAAGTTCATGAGTCACTTCTGGCGAAGTCTATAGGCTACATTGGGTACCAAGTTGTTGTTTAGCCGTGCATATCATCCTCAGATAGATGGTCAAATTGAGGTTGTGAATAGAAGCCTTGGTAATTTATTGTGGAGTTTGGTTAGAAATAAGCCAAAGCAGTGAGATTTGGCTTTACCACAAGCTGAATTTGCCTTTAATAGGTCCCATAATCGTAGCACCAAGAAGAGCCCGTTTGAGATTGTTTATGGGTTTAATCCTCATAATGTTCTAGACTTTGCTATAATTCCTTGTAAGAGGCGATTCAATGGCAAAGTTGATGACTTGGCTAAGCATTTGAAGTATGTCCATAAGTAGGTACATGCACAGATTAAAGAAAGCAACAATTGATATAAGGAAGCTGCTAACAAGCATAAAAGGTATGTGTCTTTTGAAGGTGGTGACTTGGTCTGGGTGATTCTCACTAAGGATTGTATCCCAGCGGGCGAGTATGGCAAGCCGAGTCAGAGGAAGGTGGGTCCCTTTGAGATTGTGCAGAAAATTAGTGGCAATGCCTACAGGTTAAGGCTTTCAAGTCATCTGCAGACTTCTGATGTGTTCAATGTCAAACACATGGTGCTCTATATGGGCGATTCTTCTGATGAGGATTCGAACCTGAGGACGAGTTCTTTCAACCCCGGAGAGGATGATGCATCCCAAGTGGGTGATGACGTGACTGGAGTATGAAGATAGAAAGAAACAGAAGAGAAAGAAGAGTTCGAGTGGGCATTGGACATCTTGTCAGTAAAACAAGCATAACTTTCCACACAGGAGTTGAGTTCGCACATAGGACCCCAATTCGGAATCGTCGTTTCGAGGGGATCGACGTGGTTTACAGCCTATGCTCGTAAAGCATTGTTTTCCAACTCAAATTCCATCGTTTTGACAGCGAACGGATCAATTTTATTACAAGATTGCTACTTTTGGTAACTTTTCGAATAGGGATTAAGAGGACTTAGAATTTGGTTTTGACATTGATTCTTTTGTAGAAGTTGCTTAGAATTTGGTCTTCTTTCATTCGGTAGATTTTCGTTTTTTCTAGTGGAAATAAAAATTTCACATCTATTTATAGACTTCAGTACAGAATTCTAGTTGAATTATATTAATATTTCTGACTTTTCATGGGGAATTGTGAATTCTCTTTTATTCTTCCTCTCAAACTAAGTTAGAATAGTGAAACATAATGTCAGTACTATGCAAGTGAACTTTCAGGATTCGGTAGTAATCATTGGTCAAGTCATTCCTAAAACAGTGCAACTTCCAATACTTAAGTTCCGTTATGCAAGAGAATGGAGAGATCTAAGATGTTGCACGTAAAGTTAAGGCAGATTGTTTGAAGTTGAGAAGTGCATCTAGAGTCCCTTGAAATTAAAAGATTCCCATGAAGCTCAAAAAGAAGTTTTATAGAATTATTGTGAAACCTAATATTTTATGAGACCCTATGATCTTCGGAACAGCGAAAATGCGGTTAACTGCTGAAAACAAGCATGTTTGCTAGACAAGAAAATGTTTAGAAATAAGACATGATATTATAGAACAGACATGAGGTATGCATCAATTCACATATTTGCTAAAAGTAATTAATTAAGCCGTTACCAAGATTGATGGACAAGGCTATTGTCTTCCAGGAAATATTTTAATAGTGCTTAGGGGAAGACTTGGTGCAATGGGAATGTTGCTCCATTGTGACGTGGAGGTCATGGGTACAAAATAGGAAACAGCCTCTTCACACAAAAAAGTAAAAAAAAAAAAAAACCTAGGCAACGCCTAGGTGCCACTTAGGCGATAAGGCTTTGTTCATGGCCCAGGTGGCCAAATGCCTTCTTGGGCCTTGCAAAAGCACACACAAGCATCGCTTAGGCATATGCCTGGGCGGGCAGAACATGCCTAGGCAATGTCTAGACCAGTTCATGGGCTGACCAAATTGGGTCCATTGAGATCCAACCCTAATAAAAATAGGGTTGTGTGATGACTGGGCCCTAGTTCTCAGTACCTCTTTATTAGATCATTCTCAGTCATTTCATCTTCCTTGGTGTCTTAGCCTTGTCCCTCAGCGAACGTGCTGACAATGTGGCACTCCTACACAGTTGACAAGGTTTTCCTCTTGTTATGATGGCCATGATGAGGCTGGAAGCCCTACTTGATAACATCATCAATGGACTTGGAACTCCTCATCGCCATTAGCACCCTCTCAAATGATCCTGCAATGAGCAAGATGACAAACAGCAGTCCTTCTGGCAAGTACAACAAATAAGAAAAGTTGAGGTTCCTCTTTTCGTCCTCTCACCATTTTCAGGTTTCCGGTGTCCTCCTCTCTTCTCGCTTCTCTATAGTTTTTATTTCTGTCTGTGAGTGTCTCTCCCCCATCACCCAGCTGTGAAGGCACTGCTTAGGCAGGTACCTAAGCACTTGGGCACTTATGGACCCAAAATACGCCTTGGGTCTTACCACCTTGACAACTATGGTCGCAGGAGCCTCGTGGCATTCTGCTGCGATTTTGTTCTAATTTAGTGCTTAGAAATCTCCCACATTCTGGCAGGTTTATTATTGTTTGACTTCAGAAAAGTTTCTAATCTTGTGCTCACAAGTCTCCAGTGGCAATTTGTTGAGAAGCACAGTCTTCCTATAACAGTAAATCTTGTGTTCAACATAGTAGAAATAGAAACATTTGACAGGGGGCATATCACCTGTTCACTACCATGCCAATATCTGCACCTAGTGATTAAGTTCAGCTTTTTTTTTTCACCGTCCACCCTTCGCAGGGTGATCTCCCCCCTGCATATATTGGTGATCTCCCCCCCCCCCCCCCTGCAGGGCAGATTATCTGCTCCCCAGGTGACATACACAATTAATATTAAGTTTCAAGAGGTGACTGACCATCACATGAGAAGAAAAATTTGTAGTTGGCATAAATGTTAAGTTACTTCAAATAAGCTTCAGAAGATGGTTGAAGTAACATAAAATTACAACATGACAGAGTATCCACAAACAGTAGAACATTTCAAGAATACTCAACTCAACTCAACGAAACCTTAATCCCAAATAATTGAGGTCGGCTATATGGATTCTTTATTTCCACTCTAAACGATTTTGGGCTACCTCTTCGAAAGGTTTAAAGCTTCCAAATCATATTGTACTACTATCTTCCAAGTTAATCTAGGTCTATCTCTTCTTTTCTTCCCCTCCTCTATCCTAATATGCTCCACTTTTCTAACTGGAGCCTCCCTAGGCCTACGCCTAACATGCCCAAACCATCTCAGTCTCCCTTCTCTCAATTTGTCCTCAATTGGTACCACCCCTACCTTTTCTCTAATATACTCATTACGAATTTTATCTAGCCTAGTATGACCGCACATCCACCTTAACATTCTCATTTCGGCAACACTCATCTTAGAGATATGTTACCCCTTCATCGCCTAACACTCACTACCTTATAACATTGCAGGTCTTATCGATGTACGGTAGAATTTTCCTTTCAGCTTCGTTGGGATCTTGCGGTCACACGAGACTCCCGTGGCAAGTCTCCACTTCACCCATCCTCTTTTAATCATATGGCTAACATCCTCATCGCATCCTCCGTCTTCTTGGAGGATCGAACCAAGATATTTGAAATGGGTGTTTTGGGTATTGCCATCCCATCCAAGTTAACTCCCTCCTTTTCGCCTATTCGACCTTCACTAAATTTACAATGCATATATTATGTCTTAGTTCTACTTAACCTGAAACTCTTAGACTCTAAGGTGCTCCTCCAAAGTTCTAGTTTTCTATTAACTTCCTCTTGCGTCTCATCTATCAACACAATATCATCCGCAAACATCATAGACCGCGGAATTTCCTCTTGTATATCTTTTATTAAATCATCCATAACTAATGCGAAAAGGTAAGGATTTACTGCTGATCCTTGATGCACTCCAACAGAAATAGGAAAATCTCTTGTTTCCTCTCTGACCGTGCGAACACTTGTAGTTGCTCCTGCATACATGTCTTTTAATACTTGTATGTACCTAGTAGATACATTCTTACGCTCCAACACCCACCACAAGACATCTCTTGAAAATCTATTATTGGCCTTCTCCAAATCGATGAACATCATATGTAGATCTTTCTTCAAATCTTTATATTTCTCTATCAAGCTCCTAATGAGAAAGATAGCTTCTATAGTTGATCGACCCGGCATAAAGCCGAATTGATTGACCGAGATAGTTGTGTCATAACGTAAACGATGTTCCACAGTTTCATAATATGACTCATGAGCTTAATTCCTCTATAATTTGAGCAGTCCTGAATGTCTCCTTTGTTTTCAAAAATAGGTACAACATTTCAAAAATATCACAACAAAATAGAAAATGCAGGGAAATACAAGGCTTAACTGAAAGTACCATCTAGCCAAAGAAAGAAACTAAGGGCAATTAAATTATTAAATAAGCTTCAATTGTAGTTCAATGCACAGGTCATCTAGAAATTCACTGGATACATACTGAAGCAGCCCTCTCTGATTTCAGCCGCTTCTCAACAAAGTTAGCCAATTTCTTTGAATAAAGTTCTCCTGCTTCACTGTTGAAAATAAGTCACATTTAGACTGCTGCAATTTAATTGTTTAAATCACAATAGGCTCGTTAAGATTCAATACATCAACACACTTAAGGATCCCAAGTCTATTCAATAAATCAAATGTCATTTCATATTTACCAATCAATTTGTAAATGTGCATATTTGAAACAACACAAAATTACACACTGAAACACGTGATTATCCCCTTCACCCAAAACTGTCAATAGACTAACTTGCACGCTGGGGAAGTTAATCAAACCCTACACTCAAACTAACTCTTGAAATGGATGAAGATTGGATACCCCTACGCCTTGCTAAGAACAGGTTCTACCATCTCAGAGCAGCCATGCCAGGTTGCATGGGTCAGCTTTGCATATGAGGTTTCCAAGTCATATAGGTTAGAGCATATTAAGGATATTTGCAAATACAAATTAAAATTGCAGAAATGTCACTCTTACATACACATTAATTAGTATAATCCTACTGCATAAGAAGTAAGCGTAAAAAAGCTCCCACTTTATGTGCCGTACCTTGCCATAAAATGAAGCTAACCAACCCAAGGCAAACTCTAACCATAGTTGTAATATATAGACTGAAGTTGAATGCTAACAATAGTTGTAAAATATCAGTAATATCCTGACTAAGTTGGGCAAAATGCCTCCACTGTGCAAAATGGCACCTCCCATTACATGCTGTGACCTATTCTCACTTCTTAGATGGCAGCCACAGAGGTGTTTTTGAACTTATTTTTACACAACGAGATTATATTCAGTAATGTATTTGTAAGGGTGATAATTCCGCAATTTTGAATGTGGAATCATTTTAGATTGTACCTGTGATGCAGGATACGAAGCAAAGGATCCCTCTCCCATTCCCTTGTGCTTTTATTAGGCCAATTTATGGCCCATTATGTCTTTGTTAATTTTAGGAGTTATAGAAATATGAATAAGGGTAGTCCAAGAGTCGGATGGGGAATGGGAAGGGACGGGAGTTACAGATCTCCCTATATATGTATGATGTTAACAGAATAAAGAGGAGATGATGAAATGGAAGAGAAAAAAAAAAAAATGACCTGATGTGTGTGTTCTACCTCTGTGACGAAGGTACTTAACTGGTGCGACGCCAGTCCTCTTCCCCTCCTCGGTGCGACGCCGAAGAGCCTTCCCTCCCAGCTCCGGTGCGACGCCGGAGTCTTTCCATCGGTGCGACGCCGACTGGTTCCCCTCCTCTAAACTCCACTTTTATCCCCCCCTCCTTGTCCCGCATCAACCTGCCTCTACTCCTAACAAGCCAAGCTGAAACTAACAAGCCAACATCAGGCAAGAGGAGTAAGAGATATTCCCTAACGAACTTGCTAGCAGCTTTGTCATTTTTAAAAAAATGAGTGAAATAGAATGCAGCAATTAAGAGAATGATTGCTTACGACCAGATGTCTGAATAGAGAGCAGCTTTCTGCGTGTAAGAAGATTATATCTGCAAATATCCCTACAAGTCAGCACTAGAAAGCTTGGCCTTTTAGGTTTCTAAGTGGCATTTATTTTCAACTTCATGGAGATTTGCTAGGAAATTCACATATTCACCAAATGTGATGTGAAAGAAGGAAGCTGATATGACTTTCTCACGCAAAAGTCATAGTAAATAATACTAGTAGGGGTTTTGTGTTTTTTCTTTTTCTTTTTTCCTGAAACGTGGATGGTACCAGGGCTTTTGTTTATATTGAAATACACAATTGGAAAGTAGTGAAGAGAACTTTTTTTTTTGCAAGGTGATATATAGTCACATTTCATTGAAGAAAAAGAAAATACAATGGAGGCCAAAGGCCAAGGCCAAAAGCCAAACATTATTGCTGAAAGCCACCCCCCAAACCCACATCAAACAAAGTGAGGCAACCCTAGGCTTCTATTTTATTCAAAAAATAAAATAGAGGCTAACAGAAATGCCTCAAGGAATCTGGGATCATAACAGAAAATTTTTCCATCTACAAGCCTTGGAAATGAAATCTCTGTCTGATGCAATCCAGAGATCAGCTGCTCTTTCCCAATCGTTGACCCAGTTAAGGGCTCTTTGAAGAATATAGGAGGGATTTCTAAACTCTTGGTTGAATCTTCTGTGGTATTTTTTTCGAGCCAAATTGACCACAGCATAGCTGGAAGGATCAAGGACCACAAAATCCTGTCAGCATGAGTAGGACAGTTAATAGGCCACCCTTGCATGAGATGAAGAGAGTCAAGAGGTTCCACCCATTGAATTTCTAGAGCCTTGGATAAGACTTTTCACTGGAAATTGATGATCCTACAGTGGCAAAAAAGATGATTATGGTCTTCTTCGAACAGTCCACAGAAAACACAAAGTGACTTCTTGAAGTTTAAGATACTCTTTAGTCTTCGGCAAGTAGGAAGCCTATTCAAAGCCACCTTCCAAAGGAACATTCTGATTTTGATTGGGATAAACTTGGACCACACTAGGGATTTTCACCCCACTCTAATACCACCATCTTGAATGATACTAGTTAGGATATTAAATGAAAAGGATCCTTTAGCATTCCAAATCCAAATTCTTTTATCTTCTTGTTCCCTGATGAGGTGGACATCTGAAGTTAGGTGTAGAATTCTGAGTAGCTCCCCCATTTCAAATTCTGTTGGATTCCTGATGCGGGACAAGGAGGGGGGGATAAAAGTGGAGTTTAGAGGAGGGGAACCAGTCGGCGTCGCACCGATGGAAAGGCTCCGGCGTCGCACTGGAGCTGGGAGGGAAGGCTCTTCGGCGTCGCACCGAGGAGGGGAAGAGGACTGGCGTCGCACCAGTTAAGTACCTCCGTCACAGAGGTAGAACACACACATCAGGTCATTTTTTTTTTTCTCTTCCATTTCATCATCTCCTCTTTATTCTGTTAACATCATACATATATAGGGAGATCTGTAACTCCCGTCCCTTCCCATTCCCCATCCGACTCTTGGACTACCCTTATTCATATTTCTATAACTCCTAAAATTAACAAAGACATAATGGGCCATAAATTGGCCTAATAAAAGCACAAGGGAATGGGAGAGGGATCCTTTGCTTCGTATCCTGCATCAATCTCCCCTGGTTCGAAAAAACTCGTCCTCGAGTTTTGAAGTGCGCCAGTATAATCAAGCGGATGGTTGGATCATCTGTGGGAGTCTTCAAGCAGAGAATCATATCAAAGATAAACACCCAGTCTGCTGTATGTGAATCACAGAAGGTCTGCCATATCAGATCAGTAAGATCCGATCCTGATTCCACAACTAACAGAGAATCTGAACTCTCTGAAGAAATAAGGTCATGCCCACCACTGCATAATAAGTCATCATCGGAAATAACAATATCGAACATGTGTAACCCAGAATCCACAAATAAACTATGATCCCATGAATCCACAATCAATAGCTCACTAGCAGCTGACAACAATGGACTATCTTCACATACATCCTCTGATGATTCACTGACGACCAACGGTACTGAATTAGTCTCAATCACATCGTCCGTTGTTAAATGAAGTCCAGAATCAATACATAGAGTAGTATCCCGATCAATGTCAACCGTAGGATCAACACTAGCACCCTTAGTATCAACTGTCACATCTGATTGATCATCATTTGTAGCTGGCGAGACTGTATCAAGCAATTTGAACGGTGTTCCCATTACCTTAAGAGAATAAAGTGACGATTCCGGAAACGTGAACTCACGTCCATCAAGATGAGGATGTACGAGGGAGCATCGACGTTTATCATAATCCACCATCGCTTGGCGCTCTGATAGCCACTCTCGACCCAAGCAAATAGAAGAGCTCCATGGATTTATAGTACACCAAGCTCCATCCACATATGTAGTGGAGTGTCCCGTGGTGACACCTTTAACCTGCCGATAAAACTCCACAAAAGCCTTATCACCGTCTACAAGAATCTCATTCGTCTTCAACAGTAAATCAACAATATGTTGGGGAATCACATTATCACTCGCTCTCTCATCTAATATCAATGTCGTCCATTCTCGATTCGGCAAGAACACAGCGAAACAGAAATAAATGGAAGACATGTTACAAGAGATTACCCCAAGGCTCCAATTATGATAAAATCAATCAGTGATCCGCAGAACAAGGCGTCGTAGGGGCAGCACCACTTTGGAACTGAGTCCGTCTTGCTGAGATGAAGCCAATGACGCGATCAGTGTAAAAAGATGATCTCAATATGCGTGCAGCAGTGGCACGCAAATCAATGCAAATCGAGTCAGATGTCTGCTGAAACTGGATGGGCCTTACTGAGATGAGACCAACGTCACTGACGGTGCTCAAATCGGAGTCCGGGACGACTCCGAAACGGTGAACACAAGTGTCCTCGTAATGCATGCAAGTGCGGCACGCAAAACAAGGCAAGTCTGGCTGCTGGCCGCTGTGAAATCAATGCACCGGGAGACTGGCACGCAAATCGAGACGGCTGACGTGGGCTTCGAGATGCGCGATCAAGGTCCTCGATATGCGTGCTGAAGTGGCACGTAAAATGAAGCAAATCAGGAACAGAAGCACTCTAGATCTGGATAGGCTTCTTCGAGACGATTCCAACGGCGCAGACGGCACGCAAATCGGGACACGAAGGAACTCTTCGTGAGGGTGGTGCGATAACAGCTCCAATTGCACCACCTGTTGCACCTCCACGGACCTGGTCTGGCCTGATTTGGACCAGATCGAACCCTGGCTCGGACCAGGGCTGAAGATGGCTCGGACGCTTGCACTACGGCTCGGACTAGTGACAAACGTGGCTCGGACCACGTTGCTGTGGCTCGGTCCGAACCGGGTCAAACCTGGTTTGACCAGGTTAGCTCAAATGGGCCACGAACCTTTCTCCTCTTCCTTATTTCTTCTTCTTCTTCTTCTTCACCTGCACAAACCGAGAGGGAGGCTAGGGCTTGGAGCGAAGCCCTCGGTGGCAGACGGCGAGGCTAGGGGCGACCGGCGGCGAGGCTAGCGGCGGCAGGCGGCGGGGAGACGGCGGCGGTCGTGGCGGTAGGTGGCAGTGCAAGCGGCGACTGCGGCGGTCGTGGCGCAGGCGGCGGGGCGAGTGGCACCGGTGGCCGGCGGCGACGATGGGACCGCGGAGCGGCTGTGGCGTCGGCGGGACAAGGCGGCGGCGAGGGCGGGGCGGAGTGGCTGCGTCGGCGCTGCAGAGCGACTCGCGGATGCCGGCAGTGACAGCGGGGTTGCAGCGGCGGGGGAGGAGGCCGGTGGGTGTCGGCAACGCCGACGACCACGGCGGCAGCGGGAGGAGGCGGGATCCGGCGACGACGACGATGGCGCGGCGGCGTAGCGGGGATCGAACTTGGCTATGATACCAAAACTGATGCGGGACAAGGAGGGGGGGATAAAAGTGGAGTTTAGAGGAGGGGAACCAGTCGGCGTCGCACCGATGGAAAGGCTCCGGCGTCGCACCGGAGCTGGGAGGGAAGGCTCTTCGGCGTCGCACCGAGGAGGGGAAGAGGACTGGCGTCGCACCAGTTAAGTACCTCCGTCACAGAGGTAGAACACACACATCAGGTCATTTTTTTTTTTCTCTTCCATTTCATCATCTCCTCTTTATTCTGTTAACATCATACATATATAGGGAGATCTGTAACTCCCGTCCCTTCCCATTCCCCATCCGACTCTTGGACTACCCTTATTCATATTTCTATAACTCCTAAAATTAACAAAGACATAATGGGCCATAAATTGGCCTAATAAAAGCACAAGAGAATGGGAGAGGGATCCTTTGCTTCGTATCCTGCATCAATTCCTTCGGAGGCTAAGATTACATTGCACAGCATTGTCTTGAGAGAGAACTTGAGCAATTGAAGCATTTTTGTTATCTACAAGCTGATAAATGTTGGGAGCCTGATCAAGGAGGGGCACATTATTGAGCCATTTATCCTTCCAAAAACTGACTTTTTCTCCATTTCCCAAAAGGAAGTTGATTGCTGGAAGAACTAAAACCTGGAGATGAGCAATGTTCCTCCAAATGTGAGACAGATTGTAGGATCTTGAAGGATTCAATTCCCATTTGGAACAATTGTGGTAGTACTTGGCCCTGACTATTTTAATCCAGAGGTGATCATCATCTTCCCCCAGTCTCCACAGCCATTTAGCAAGCAAGGCCTTGTTGAAGTGAGTAGTTTTGACCAAACCAGCTCCACCTTGATTCTTAGATCTGCAGACTTTATCCCAAGCAATTAGATGAAGACCTTTTCCTTCTCTCTTTCCTCCCCCCCAGAAGAAGGATCTCCTCTTAGCTTCTATCATTTTTTCCACAGTTCTAGGAACTTTAAGAATGAAAAGATAATAAGTGGCTACTGAGGAGAGAACTGATAATGAGAGGACTCACCTTCCACCATCTGAGAGAAATCTAGCTTTCCATCATTCTAATTTATGATCAAACTGAAGTGAGTAGTGAAGAGAACTTATGGCAACAAAATTCAATATGAGATTGGAAGTTGAATCGAAGAGTGCCGATTTTGATTCTCATCCAGAATCTCCGATCATCTGATTCTGAGTCTGACCGCATC
This sequence comes from Zantedeschia hybrid cultivar, assembly GCA_030544215.1. NCBI lineage: Eukaryota > Viridiplantae > Streptophyta > Magnoliopsida > Alismatales > Araceae > Zantedeschia > Zantedeschia hybrid cultivar. Next base: position 10,788,099 of record JARZZO010000016.1, read on the forward strand.
TGATCCTGGCCACTTTCGGCCAATCCCAGCAAACACTCAACTGGGCTCACTGATCCTGGCAATTTCCCTTGTATTTTTGGATCAGAAAGTCCTGATCCTGATCTAATCCAGTGACCCTGCAAACCGAGTTACAATTGAGGCTGACCAGCTCCATATAGAACTTAGAAACATCAAAAATGAGTCACGCCATATTGATTAGAGATGCACTGTGAGTCAGCTGATGACCCAAGCAATTTGTCACTTGAAAACAACATGGCAACCAAAAGTCACAACATGGATATATTATGTCAAATCATGCAAGTCAGTAAACAGCAATCCCGATCACAGATCCGAAATGTCACCACCTATTGTTAAAATTTATTTCAATCAGTGGCCATTAAGATTTTCAACTACATAAGGAAGGGCACACTTTCATTGCCTCATTGCGAGTATAATCTGGAACAAGATTTACACTTGGACAACAACAAAAATACTCCAAAAGCAGAATTCGCAAAAGGTTCAGCCATGGAAATAAAAGAGGGGTAGTTCCAAACATGCCTTAAACTTTTCCATGTGAAATGGTTTAATGAAAATAACTTTAAGGACCATTGAACAAGGAAATGATAAAGATAAAGAATTTCCATGCAGAAAATTCACTTAAAGAGCAGATTTCTTGTGAGCCCTGGACAAAAGTAATAAAATTATTTTGAATCAGTTAATTAACCTCAAAACCGTATCACCCCCAATCCTTCCTCGAACATTATCTTGACTTTCTCCATGCCTAGTAAGCAAAATTGGTCTGGGTGTCAGATGGGTGTTCACCTGCACAGTTATACAGAAGAGTTTACGAGTAAGCCAAAAGTCCGTTCCAAGGACAAAAAGTAACCCTTTGTTGCCAGTAATTATTTTAAACAAATGTTTATTGCCAGTGACTGAAGAATCATGAATATTTTCTTATTGATAAAAAACTGAATGTGAAATCTAAGAAATGAAAAAACTAAACTGTGAAATTATGAAAAAAAAGTTCCTAATTACAAAGCATTACCATTGAGCATTGGAATAAGTCACGGGGGCTATGCACTAGATAATTTATCATAGCATGTCTTTTGAACATAAAATGCAGGAAAAAAATCGTACAGCACTAGTCTGATTCTTTCTGACATGTTGTTTATTGACATGAAAACAGTGGAACATAATGACATGAGCTAGCGATTGACACATACATCCTAGCAGAGCTGCATATGGACTGGCACGTTGGCTTGCTTGGTTGCAACCTCTTAACTTTTTCCTTTTCTTATGCCAAGAGCTAGAAGTACTCTAGACAATCCATAATCTTTGAGGTTTAGATATTTTGGGAGACAAGCTGATCGAAGCTTTTCTAAGTCTCATAAAAAGCAGAGATTCATAGCCATAGGTTATATGCCACTTGGCTTTTCATGACTGTTGTAAGCTCTTGTAAACAGGGTTGGCCTCCTAAATAAACTACCTCAAATCAGCTAATATGCCTTAAGTGCAATAGAACGAGCTTCCTTTTTCCCCCTCATGTCCCTGGACCTTATGCCACCTCTTATTCCTTGGTAGGTACAACTATGCAAGTCTTTTGGAAGGCCTTAGCATGACAATGCATAGGTAAGTGCTAGATACATGCTTGGCAAAATCGGGCAATCCCGACCCAGACAAAGATTGGAGGAGGCCAATCCAATTTTGGTCTGAAAAACATATCATGTAATTCATGTGTCATACCATATACATATACATACATATATATATATATATATAGAGAGAGAGAGAGAGAGACCAGGCCAGATGACGAAGAGCTTGGCCTGACCCAAAAAAGAAGAAAAGGGAACCTATCGAGAGGAACTGACCACATTCAGCCTGATTCATACAAAGCAGAGAAATAAATTGACATCAGCAAGTTTTAGTAGTTTGTCTTTTGTCACAACAGCACGCAGTTAAAGCTTAAGCATCATCAACAAAGCCAAGACTCATAAAAGAAGCTCGATGAAGGGACAAAGCAATGGGATGGTCTACTACATAAGACATACTTGCAGAAGAACCTATTGGCTTGGATGAATTTTTTTGATGAATAGAATCCACTCCATGCATGGGTAGATGCAAGGACAGCCCTTGGACCACCATAATTTGACCCAAATGATTGAACTTAAGCTGAAGGATAGTTGGATGAAGTTTTATATATAAGTTCCAACTTCAACATTCAAAATGACAAAAGAAGCTTGAAAAGAAGACAAAAGTAAAGGTAGGGAGAAACTAATGACTCTTCTGGATATTGCAGATCTAGATGCAATGGAAGAAGAGGACAACACAGCAGAACAAAGAGACAAGATCATGTACCAAACTTCAAACAACTCAACTTTGGCCACAAGTATCAATGATGAATCTAGATGGACAAGGTGGTGCAACCATGCTTTCACAATATCATTCCATCATTACTTCCATAGAGAAGCAGCAATTTACTCAATGCTACACAAGATCAAGATTAAAACAATAAGCAAACAAAAGACACCTCAAACAAACAACAGGAAAAAGAGCAAGGGAAAGCAAAAGTCTGTTAACCTAAAAGGATCAGTTCCAAAGAAGCTAACCATCCAAGTTAGCGGTTATGTTACTAACATTAAGCCTTATAGACATTATCGACTAAGGAAGAAGAAAGCTATCAAAGAGGAGTTTCTGAGGAGGACAAGTGAAACATCAGATCACTATGGCCCACTAGAGTATTCTAATGCAGCATCTAAGGCTCTTTCAGAAGCTTACGCCTACCCAACAGGAAATTATGCTTATGTTCCCCATTATGCATCAAGTTACTAAAGAGGATATTATGGTTACTCCACAGCAGGGTCCTACAATGCTCTCGATATATCAAGCTAGGCACAAGTCGTGATCATCTACGCTAGCACGGACAGGGACAAAGAGTACCTTATGGACTGCCAGCATACATTCACAACTTACATGTCTTGGAACGATTATGTACTGTATTTGGACATTATATACCATGAATCAACAAGAAAACGTCCACAAGTCTCAATTGATAAGCATATTATTTTGGCCATAAATTGTATTCTTACATTGTAATGCACTTTTTATCTATTTTTCATTTTTTTTATGCCAGAAAAGGAGAAGATCCCAAACAAGGTAGGATCAGGCCAGATCAAAATAGTCGAGGGCAGACCAATCCGGTTTACAAAACCGGCTGGTTCAAACAAGAACCGGCCAAATTGGATCGGAACCGCTGGTTCCCAATCCTGTTTGAACCAGAACTGACCCCGACCTGTTCCAGAACCGGTCCCAATTCTGCAAACCTTGAGACAATCCTTTATCCACACCTGATCCCCAACTTTTGCTTGGACTAAATGTTAATCAGATGTCTAGCTCAAATTGCTAAATATCCAAGTAATAATCAGCACAGAAATGGAGACCTCATATGGTCCAACAAGTTACCAGACTGAAGAAAGGAACGTGCATATAGCCATTTAGTAAACCAGGGCTACTCTCTCCTTTCCGTTTAGTTACACTAACTTGTTTTTCTGAAGGCACAATATGATGAAGGCAAAGACTTCGATGGTGTATGAGGAACAAAAACACCATGCATTAAGGGCTAAAAACTTAAAAAGTGAACTAGGATTCTTTGAAAATAAAAAGTAATTAAAAAAAAAGAAAAGAACCAAATAGCTTACAAGATCAAAGATAAATTAATTAGGCATTTGTGTATATGTACCCTACAAATGACCATATTTGTGTAGACAGCCCTGACTCACACAATGTTATAAATCGTGTTGATAATGCATTCAAGTGTAGAATCCTCAATAATTCTGAAAACATATACAGTTGTCAATTTCTCTTTATAGACTTCTAATCTCTCGCATATCTCTTAAACATAAATCAGTTACAGGGACATACATAAGATAAGACAACAGCAGAAGATATGTGGAGAAAAATAGACATTCAAGCATAGAATCCATAAGATTCTAGCATATGAAGCCATCATGCTCACCAACCTTAAACTTTCTATGAACACACACACAACTCTTGCCAAAGGAAAACTGCTTGAGCACTGAAGCTTCAGGTTCCCATCAAGCATTCAATTCAAAACCTTAAGTCAATGCACAGAGTTCCATTTATGTATAAGGCAACCCTCACAATTTGCCCCATTCAAACGTGGTGCTATCCCAACATGGCCCATCATACGAAGACCCGTTTTAGTCGCTGACACATGGATAACAATTGTAACAATGCATAGGGAGTTAAAACCAGTGCCACAGACATCTTATTCTGGCAGGCTTCACCCTAGAACCACATTAGTGCACCAAACTCAAAGGTTTCAAAATGATAAGGCAATATGACTTAAGAGGCCTATTTGAAGATAGGGCTCACTCAGAACTTATCCTTCTACAATGAGGACCATTCTATAGCAAGGCCAGAGTCAGGGTTAGATGTTTACTGTTCAGAAGAAACTCATTTAAAATAAAAAGGATATTTCTGTAAATAGAATCAAACAACTATAACACTAATCTAACAACCTACTTATATTTCTCTTCCTTCAGACAGACAAATTGGTAACGAATATAAAGAATTGATGGATGAAGCCATACCAAAAAGAACACTATTCTTCCAGGAAGGTATCCACTGATGTTGTTAACCTGAATCAAATCAAATATACATGGTTTCACAATGAATCAAGACTTTAAACAGGGAAAGGCATGGAAATACAAAGGGAAAAGTATAAACACAAGATTGAGAGATTTTCACAGAAGAAAATGACGTCAAGCATTGATCCAAATAAGATGATCACTTGATGATTGATAATTGATGAAGCTGTTTCATGGTCCTTTACTGGCACGAAAGATAATGAGAAAAGGTTTGCTAGAGGATTGCCATGCCTAACACACCAAAAACATCTGAGAGCATGGACACTGCTGAAGCAATGTCATATATACCAAAATTTATATTCCATCCATTTTCCAAAATCCAATACAAAACTAGATCACATAAAAAGTGATTATTCATGCTTCTACTATCTCTCCTTTTATATTTTAGCATAAAGAATCTGATGGTTCAAGACATGATTAGTAACGCCAAATGCAATACATCACACAAACTTGCTGATTCATATCAGAATTTGCCAACCATTATACCCATGGTCAAGAATCTTATAGGTTCTTGGACTGTCATGTGGAGGGAGAGGGGCAATGGTTCTCTACTCTTGGAGAGATTGATAGTGTAGGTGTCATATACTGCCCAACTATACTGCCTTAGTATTTAGGCCTTTTCCATACAGCAGGTTCTTTTTGGGAGGGATTTGGGGAGGGTTTACTGTTTGAACAAAAAAGCGCAGGGGGAAAACTGATGAACCTCTTGATGAGTCGATGGGGTTGCCACAATCTCATTACCGTACAAACAAAGTCACAAGCAAAACCAATGAACCTCTCAAAAAAAAAAATCCCATATGCAGATAATAGTATATCAACCAAAAGCATAAGTCCATCCTCAAATACCAAGCAGGTTCTGAGCAGCCTATGTGGACACCTCCTCAACAAAGGGTCACTTAGCTTATTTTCCTTAACTAGAAGTCTAGAAGACATGTGCACTCTACAACCATATCAAAAATGAGCCAAAAACTGAATCAATAACACTGCTTGTACTACAAAAGATCCTACTGATTTTCAATGGGGGCAGTCCGCATATTTTCCACGACATGTCCACTCTGCAAGCCTATCAACGAGGAGCAGAACAACCTGCTCAACAGACAAACTACAAAATAATGTATGTTGGACATGCCATGTCACTATTCTCATGGATTTCTAACAAATTGCATCCCTAGGGTTGCACATCACAAAAGATGGTGCACATGGTTTTCATGGGAAGTGAATGGCACCACATTTCTATCAAACCAAAAACGGAAGCACAAAATATGTTTCCCTATCAAGGTTTGCCATCTCGGACCACAGCTCGAGGGGGTCAGAGAGAAGATATCTCGGAGAGATCTCGGTAAAATCTCGGAAGATAGGGATAAAAACTCGGGACATGAATGTATGATAACAACATTATGTATATGCATAGATACAAATATATGATATACAAATATGCAAGGAATGCTATATTGGATCTCGACATCGTCTAGAATGGCCAAAGAGAAGAGATCTCGGAGAGAGAAAGAATGAAGGTCAGGTTATGATCATCTTATACTTTTTAAAGAAATCCTTTAAATTTTATGTTGTAGACACAACAATAAGAAGAAGAATGTAAAAACACATTTACACATAGACAAGGATTGCTTTCTTGAATCTCAATGCAATCTAAATGTGTTGGAAAACTCCTCATTAGTTGTCATCCTTGTCCACCTCCTCTATCAATATTCTCATCTCCTCCTTCCCCTCTTATCCTCCTTCTCCACCTCCTTTTTCCCACTTGTTTCTATTACTCTTCCTTCTTATTCTTGATCTAGGTCAAGCTTCGTTTCGGGACCCTTGGAGAGATAAAGATTCTCAAGAGATCTCGGACATCTCGAAAGAGATGGCAACCCATCTTCCCTATAAATAGGGCAGTAAAGGGAGTGGATATATTCTTTCTGCGACCGTCCATTTATCATAAACAGATAATTCATATCCACTCCGTTTATGATTCGGATATGGAGTGGATATTACCTTCGGATAATTTTCGAAATCAGAGTGGATAAGGATAATATCCGGACATCTAGAGAGTGTTTAGAGAATTGAATATTTGTCCAAAAAATCAATGAAGTTATAAAAAACTGTGAAGGTTAGTAGATGTTTGATTAAAAAAAAATTAAAATTTTAAGCACTCATTTGATTGTAAAAATAACTAACATGACTGACATGCATTGGATTAAAATATCAACACATGAACTTATTCTATACCCTACATAAGAAATGTTGGATCTAAGATCTAATGCTAATTTTAAACTTCCTTGCGGAGCAGATATCTGACGGAGCAGATATGGTGTTTCCGTTACCGTTCTGTTTATGTGGCAGATCAAATATGGATATCCATTTATGATCTGCCGGATAGCTGTTTTGGATAACTATCCACAATTTCGGATATGAATCTGAAGCATGGTTGGCAGTATCGGCCGATACCATCGGTATCGGCCCTACTCGGTACCGATACTGGAGGGTATAGGTACCGGTACCCTCCGATACGGGTACTGCCATCTTTGATCTGAAGTGGATCCAGATTATGGCCCTACCTATAAACCCAAGCTCGCATGCCTGATGCCCCAATTCCTTTTTTTTTATTTAAAGAAAATCCCCTAAACTAATAGAAAACCCATACACATCAATCCAAAGCCCATTCCCTTCCAGCCAAAAACAAAAGAGAAACATAGGTTATAAGCACCTTAACCAAATTACCCCCCTAGACCTTCAAAGGCCCCAGATGCGGCCAACTCTCCCTCACCCCCCCCCACCCCTGGCCAATGATATCTACAATATTCAGATTCAATCAGTCATTAATGAGATCAGCCATCCACTGGGTGTCTTCGTCAGGCCCATTCAAACAAATAGACATCAACACTGTCAAGGTCTTGAGTTCTGCCATGGAAGTCCCTTGAATACCCGTTTCCCCCTTAGCTTGTTTAATTTCTGCCTCAGACTCACCACATGATGCTAAATGCTTTCTCTTTCATGATTTCCTGATCCAGGCAATCCTCTGTGTCAGATTAGTGTCATGGGATGCAGCTCCTCCCACCAAGGCATCCATTGACTTCATGGTTGCCTGGGATTCCCTGCTGCCAGCAACTGATCTGAAGATGATCACAAACTAAGACACAACACCAGGCATGTTTCCGTGGATGTTGCCAGAATGGAGTCTAATAAACACAATGCCCAAAACCACTTGGATTACCTCAGGCAGTGAGGCTGCAATGCTCTGTTGCACCAAATATAATTTTTGTTGTAATTTCTTTTTCGATGGAATGTTGGAAAACTACCCTCACCCATCATCAGTGGACCTAGTCTACTTCCTGAGGAGGGCATGACAACAAGCTCAGGTACAAAAAGGCTAACTTTTAATTACCAGGAAACAGAACTACAAATATTGAGGGAGTAAGGTCAAACTTCTAAAACATCCAGCTGTGCACCCACTCTCTTTTTTCGTGAAGAAGGGGAAAAAGTGGGGCTAAACCACAAATAGATAGACAAAGATCCATGAAGATACGTTCAGATGGTATAAAATTACTTTTCTCCTGGGTTATCACATGGGTATTTTTCTTATTCACATTTCTCACTTCCCAGTATAATTTCTAAGTAGCAAGTAGAAAATAAGATATTAGGATCATGGTTCGCTCTCTTGAGTATGGTTTGCCATCTCTTTAAGGTCTCTGCCTCTTCAAGGTTTCCGAGATGGAATCAGAAAACAAGGAGATTATGTGTGTGTGTGAAAGGAGGAGAAGAATGAGGAGGAAGAGGAAGGAGGGAGAGAGAATCTATCTTGATCTTTTCAAAATCTTTTCAAGATTTATGGATCTACCTTCTTCAACATACTGAGATGGCACTGGGATCTCACAAAGCAAACCAATTCTTATGTGTACAAATGTGTTTATGCATTGTTCTTATTATCATTGTATTAATTTAAGCATACTGAATGGCTAGATGCATAACATTCCCCCCTCCCTAAAAAAAGATTATCATGATCTCTGGCCTTCTATTCCTGATCTCTCCAAGATCTTTCCAAAACCTCTCTGAAATCTCTTCTATTTAACTTTCTAAGACAATGCCAACATCTGATATGGCATTCCTTTTGAACCAACTCACACCAGCTGACCTGAGTCAGCTTAGTTTTTGGAGATTCCAAGATACAAATCACTTATGTATGGCAAAGTTGCAGGATCAGGCATTCTTGGGATCTGTCTTTGTTCAATATTTTTGTGTGAAATACTTGGTACAATTGTCGGTGACAAATAACCATGAGTCTCTGCAGAGTTGATGCAATACAAGTTGGTCTTCAGTGTGATACTGAGTCTGCCTTCTTCAGAGTTCTGTTCAAGGAACCTCTCGCATAAAAAAAAAGTAACTGTATACCTAAGATAGGCGGTTGAGAGGCTAATTAGAACTTACTAAAGGAAGAAAGAATTGTTAAGGGACAGAAAAAATTAAATTTTCACAAAGTTCAAGAGAAAGGTGGCTTGTCAAGGGACAGAAAAAATTAAAATTTCAGAAAGTTCAAGTGAAAGGTGGTTTTCAGAGAGAACACGAATGTAGTGTTCTGAAAGCCAGTGATGACCTAATTCAGAAACATGCAGGACATGGATCCAAGAAAACTACAGTTTGCACCTCAAAGGGACTACGAAAAGGTTGTTGGACTTGGATGCTACCATGAAATCTTCTTATTGATATCTCCTTTTTAGTACTGACTTAGAAGCTACTCAGCTATAAGCCTTCTCCATGGCACAAAGTCATTCAATGTAAGTTTCAACCATATGTATACACAAAAAAACTGCCATCAGATATCAAACATGTAACTTCCTGTACAGCATATGGAAAGAGCGGAATGATGTCGTGTTTCGGGGAAGTAGATTTAATATTGAGAGCATTGCTTTTCATACTTTATCTTCTTTGTATTCATGGTCTCGGTTTATCATTGGTGTGACCCCTGAGTCCTGGAAAAAGGTTTTTAATTAGCTGTTTTCAATTATTTTATAGTCATGTTTCAGTTTTGAGTGGATAGGAATCTCTCCTATCCTTCATTGCACTCCCTCTATTTATGCCAATAAAATTGGTAGTACAATACACATTTTTATCCCAAAAAAAAACTTCCTGTACAGCATAATCAAAACGGTGTTCTACGCCTCCTCAATAGGGGTGGCAATGAGCCGAGCCGAGTTGAGCTTTTGCTTGCTCGAGCTCCGCTCAGTCAAAATTCAATGAGCTTGAGCCCGAGCCCAAATCAAGCCTGTTCGCAAGCTCGAGCTCGGTTCAAAGGAAACTTTTCTTGGCTCAAGCTCGACTCAAGCTGAGCTCGTTAACAATAGTCTAACCCAGTGAAGAAGCCCAAGTCAATCCGGTCACTGCCGTTTCATACGGCATGTGCACATGCTGGGTTGCCAACTGGGAACCTTTTAGTCCGATATCTAGGGCTTAAATTTCCTGTGGGGCTTCATATTATCCACCTGTCACTTCAATTCAAAAAGGTTTGTGTGCGTGGGCTGGGTGTGTGATGTGGGCTGGGCCCTTTTAGGTTGGCCGACAGGTTGGCTTCATGGCTTATGTTTACCAAATTTTAGAGAACGTTTTAGTCTTGGGTAGGCTCGCAAGCCAATCGAGCTGAGCCAAGTGATGCTCGGGCTCGGCTCGTTAACTCAAACAAGCTTCAATGGGAGCTCGACCATGGTTCATTATCTCACTCGAGCCGAGACGAGTCGAGCTTCACTCAAGCCAAGCTTGAGTAGCTCGCGAGTGGCTCGGCTCATTGCCAGCCCTACTCCTTAAGATCAACAAGGTAGGTATAACAAAAGAAATACTGAAGTGGTTACACAATGGAATATGGTGATTCTTTTGAGTAGCATAAAGCTCTGCATCATTCTACAATCAAACAAAGAAGGATGATTTATTTGATAGTGGAAGAAAAGGTTCTGTTTCTGATTTTCCATCTATGTTGATGAACGTGATGTGAAAGGAATGATATAGTGACCATCTGAGTATTTCCACAGGCAAAAAACAAACAATGCAATTGGAACACAAAAAGATAGTGAAAACAGCTCATTTTCACCTAAAGGGTGAGAGAAGGGGAGATAAACCCAAACTTACTTGTATCTGCCCACCATGTCCACTGACCATGTCAATCATTTTGATGTAGGAACCCTCTTCCACTGGCTCATATGCCTGAGTGAAAAGCATGCACACTCTGGTAAGTGGTACCATTAAGCCTATAATCAAGCCATGTAATGGTCTAAAAATAAGACAAGAAATATATCATAAAGCATATGAACCTTCTCATAATTAATTAGACGCGCTCTGAAGTCCCGGAGTCCAGCTTCAAAATCTGGTCTGCATATCATTGCTCATTTTCTCAATAATGACCCTCTATGAAGATTTTTCAAAGAAAATATATTAGAGGTAAAAAAGCGCAATATGATGACTCACTCCTCGGCATAGTCAGGGCTTTGTTGGATTTTCAGGCGTATGTTTCTTTCAATTATTCTTTCATCATTGCATATGGTTTCCAAAAATATAATCTGTGATCAACACGAACATGTTTTACTCAGAAAGAGGCATGTACAGAAATGATTAGAGCCTAGAGCATTCAGCTCAATCTTCAGATGTCGACCTCTTCAAGAAAAGATCAATTGAAAATCCAATTAAAAATCTAGCGTATAGCTAAAACAATTAAAGCTTGAAAGCAGAAGGCAGAAGCAAATACAAGGGCATGATTGATTTAATAAAGATTACAAAGAATAGTCCAGTATCACGTGCTGCAAATTGCCAAGAAAGAGACCAAAGGTAAGACTCAAAATTCAAAGTCAAAGTTGAACACCCCAACAGCTGACACGGAAAAAAAAACATTGTAACGCTCATGCTCAGCATGCAAGGCACATATGCCCTTCAATCAAATCTAAAGAGAACTTACCACTCATCTTAGATAGTTTAATAACATACTCTCACCCTAGACTAACATATCCACAGTTTAAAATTCCACCAGTAAATCACCGTTTCTTTGAATTCACCAAAAGTGTCAATTATCAACTGAATATCGTGCCAGTTATCCAATAAGTAACAACCTATCAAGATTCTTGTTCCAGTTAGTCATAAATTTATCTGAATTTAATATCTGTGAGGTTAAGTATGAGCCTCTTGTGCTTAGCCGGTCCCAAGTCCGGATAAAGGAGGAGAGTTGCAGTAGGTGAAAGTTAGCGTAAAAATCTTGTCACATCTTATAATATGGATTCAATCAAAGTTAACGTTGGGACGCCCTCTACTTACAACGCGCTGCACTGGAGTCCGGATGTCGTGACAAATAGGCAAGGGTGGAGGGCGTTCCCCACAAGCGACGCACCACGTCGGCATCCAGATGTGGTGTTAAATGAGCAAGAGTTCCCACATGATAGACGGGTGTGGGTAAAGAAGTTAGTCCAGGGAACCGAATAGAGAATAGGATATAGGACAAACTTAGAGAATAATAGATATTACTATAGAAATAATTCTAAGAAAGTGCAAGTTGAGAGGAGGATCAGAGTAGGTTCTTGGAATATAAAGTCTCTTACAGGAAAGTTGACGGAACTTCTTGTTGACACCATGGAGAGAAGAAAAGTCAATATTGCTTGCATTCAAGAGACTAAATGGGTAGGAGAGAAAAGTAAAAAAGTGGGAAATACAAGCTACAAATTGTAGTATACATGGAAAGAGAGAAATAAGAATGGGATAGATATTATTATTGATAAGATTTGAAGGATGTAATAGTAGCGGTGAGGAGAGTAGGAGATAGGATTATCCTAGTGCAATTAATTATAGAGGGAGATGCAATTAATTATAGTGATCGGAGAGTCAAAGTGTGATAATAATGAGGCTTACGAACAATACAAGATAGCAAAAAAGATTGTTAGTCAGGCAAGAGCTCAGGCCTTCAAAAAGATGTATGAGAAACTTGGAACCAAGGAAGGAGAAAAAGATATTTATAGAGTAGCAATGATAAGAGAGAAAGGATATCGGAATCTTAACCAAGTTAGGTGCATCAAGGATAGTGAAGGAAAGATTTTGATGAAAGATGAGGGCATTCGAGAAAGGTGGAGAAGCTACTTTGATAATCTTTTTAATGATAATCATAGTAGGCATAGAATGTACAAGAGCATAATGTGAACTATACTAGGAGGATTCAATTTTTGAAAGTCAAGGAAGCATTGAAGAAGATAAAAGTAGATAAAGCTTATGTCCCTGATAGAATTCCTATTGAAATGTGAAAATGTTTAGAAGATGTAGGAGTAGAATGGTTGACCTAATTGTTTAACAAGATCCTGGTCTCTAAGAAAATGCCAGATGAATAGAGGAAGAACACTTTTGTATCTATTTTTAAAAACAAATGAGACATCCAGAGCCGCTCAAATTATAGAGGAATTTAGCTCATTAGTCATACTATGAAGCTGTGTGAGAGAGTTGTAGAACATCATTTGTGTTGTGACACAACTATCTTGGGCAACCAATTCGACTTTATGCCGGGTCGATCAACTCTGGAAACTATCTTTCTCATTAGGAACTTGATAGAGAAATATAGAGATATGAAGAAAGATATACATATGGTGTTCATCAATTCGGAGAAGGCCTATGATAGAGTTCCAAGAGATGTCATGTGGTGGATGTTGGAGCACAAGAGGGTATCTACTAGGTACATACAAGTATTAAAAGACATGTACGAAGAAGCAACTACTAGTATCCGCACGGTTGGGGGGGGGGGGGGGGAGAAGAGATTTCCCTATTTCCGTTGGAGTGCATCAGGGATCATCAATAAGTCCTTATCTTTCGCATTAGTTATGGATGATTTAACAAAAGATATACAAGAGGACATTTTATGGTGTATGATGTTTGCAGATGATATTGTGTTAATAGATGAGACGCAAGAAGGAGTTAATAGAAAACTAGAGCTTTGGAGGAGTATCTTAGAGTCTAAGGGTTTCAGGTTAAATAAAACTAAGACAAAATACATGCATTGTAAGTTTAGTGAAGGTCGGATGGGCGAAGAGGAGGAAGCTAATTTAGATGGGATGGCAATACCCCAAAGTACCCATTTCAAATATCTTGGTTCAATCCTCCAAGAAGATAGAGGGTATGATGAGAATGTTAGCCATAGGATTAAAGCAGGATAGGTGAAGTGGAGACTTGCCACATAAGTTTTATATGACCGTATGATCCCAACGAAATTGAAAGGAAAATTCTACCGTACAGTGACAAGACCTACAATGTTGTATGGTAGTGAGCATTGGACGATGAAGGGACAACATGTCTCCAAGATGAGTGCTGTCGAGATGAGAATGTTAAGGTGGATATGCGGATATACTAGGCTAGATAAAATTCATAATGAGTATATTACAGAAAAGATGGCAGTGGTACCAATTGAGGACAAATTGAGAGAAGGGAGATTGAGATGGTTTGGGCATGTTAGGCGTAGACCTAGGGAGGCTCCAGTTAGAAAAGTGGAGCATATTAGGATAAAGAAGGAGAAGAAAGAAGGGATAAACCTAGATTAACTTAGAAGAGGGTAGTACAATATGATTTGGAGGCTTCTAACCTTTCAGAAGAGGTAGCCCAAAATCGTTTAGAGTGGAGACAGAGAATCCATATAGCCGACCCCAATTATTTGAGATTAAGGCTTGGTTGAGTTTAGTTGGTTGAGTTGAGTTGAGTCGAGGTTAAGTCCACATAGTTATGATGGCATTCATATATTTTCAGGTGCAGACATTGCTCATGATGACGTTGGGATAAGATTTGTTCAACATCCACCCAGACTTTATTGTTCCGTAGATTCCTTGAATGCATCTTTTAAAATTCCACCTGATGCATTCATAGTTGTCCTACTTCCAAAGAGCGACTAAGATCCAATTCCCTCTAGGTACGTGGACTCCAACTAAAGCCTGACATACATTAAATTTACCAAATACAGAAATAAAAATAATGTAAAAAATTATTTTCAGTAAGATGAGCAAAATCATCTTGAAACATAAGCCAGTACCCATGTTAAACAATTTAAAATTTTCCCCATAATCAAATTGAAGAAAATTTCTATAGAACAATTCATAGCTCACATGTAAATGTGATGCTCATGACTAACAAGCATGTCATCTGTTACGTAAAGATGAAACAACAACTAAAACTTTTGCGAGGTAATCTAACCTTAATGGAAGAAAAAGTAATAAAACACATGATTAAGACCTTTAAAGTAACATAATCTCTGAAAAATAGGAATGCGAACACAGTTCCGAGAGCCTGCCAACTCTATCCAGATAATGAATGGGTCCTGCTAAGATTATACAAAGGGTTACTCGATACTGGCAGATTACCACCCTGACCCGGTCAGACCCAGACAGATCCGATGAAGAATCAGCCAGGCATAGCCAGTGTCAGCCGATTCTATGGATCTTACTTAAAGATGACTTATTATCAACTTAATGTTCCCATGAACCCTGCAATTAGTCCTGTCCAAGTCTCCAGCTGTTTGATGAGATATGGCAGGTTCATCTTCAGCATCCTTTCACATTGATACCAAAACACTCCATTAAAAGCTTCAAAATATCAACCAACATAAAATAACAACCAGAAGCAACGTTTTCAAATGCCTAAGTAATATCATCATGCAATGCAAGAATAGGAAGTGAAGTTTCTTCACACTCTCATTGCATGACAACACACCACACTAGTCAAGTGAAGAAAGATAAAATCCACACCTTGATAACAGCTGTACAAACCAACAGATTGCTTACGGTATGGGAGGCTTTGCTTACTGTCCCAACACCTGGGCAAACATGTGATAATGTTGTTTGAAACAACAGCAATGTATTTGTGGTCTCTGATGAACTTCAAAACAGGTAATTGAGACCAAAATAGGGACAGTTTCGCCCGAAACATTTTCTAAGAATTAAAATTATGTGTCAATATGCAACTGTTTGATCAACAAATTGTGTAACTGGGGTTACCAAATTTAGCCCGATCGAAATCAGAAAAGGATCTACATGCTACATAGATATTTTTTATGAAATGGCTAAAAATTGATATTCTGAAAACTGGGCGCACCAGCAGATGAGTATCCAGGTTGGACAGGACCTGAGCCAGCCAAGATGAAGCATCATTTAGACCAGCCAACTTACTTTGCAAATAAAAACATTTCATGAAAAAATATCACAAGTTTTATTAAGTATAACCAGAATGTATAATGCAAACCAAAATCAAGTATGATAAATGAAGTGTGCAACTCCACCGGAGTTATCAAGTATGATAACAAGAAGTGCATAATGTTCTGTTGACTCTCTTGTGAGATTGCTTGATGATTGAGGAGCGCAGAGTTCGGAGGAAATTTTTTGTCTAATCCCATTTTTTCCCTAAAAAAAGTAAGCTGTTTACGGGGAAATTAGCATGGAAAAGACTGCCAACAAGTGACAGGATTAGAAACATTTGGAGTATCCATGATTATAGATGTATTTTTTGTGGACCTCACGAGGAAAGTCAAGAGCATTTATTCTGCAGCAGAGAATCCTACGTAAAGCTTTGGGCTTCAGTTGGGTGGAACATGTGATGGATATGCTCAAATGGTGGAATGAAGCCCTGTAACCCTTGGAAGGAAGGATGGGCTTTATTCTTCGATGTAGTGGACCTCGTAGTCAGTGTGGTTCAGAAGTAACTGCAGAGTAGATATGATTACCATATCAGGAAAGCTTGCCGTCGAGAGATTTTTGAAATTCCGAAGGTCACGAGAAAGGAGTGAGGGAGCGAAGGTTAGAAGACACTTAGAAGTGGGCATGATAGGGGGTTGGGGTTGGGTTGTGTGTGTGTGTGGTTGGGGGGGGAAGGATAAAGTGCCAATAACCCCTCCTGGCCATTGTTGGTTGTTTCTCAAAGGGTCAACTGATCCAGCCCAATCCAGACTGACCTGACTGATCCTGGACAATGATGAGGGAATGGCAGGCTTAGATCAGATCGGCCCACCCAAAATGTGTCCAGATTTGCCTATCCAGGCTGATCAAATCTGAGTTAATAAAACTATGATCCTTACTAATTAAAAAATGTTTTTAAAAAATTTATAGATCATGTGAATAACTTGCTTACACACACTTGACACTTAGAGGTTGCAGGTTTGAAACCACCAGGGACATTCATCCCACAGGGAGTTCATGTGGCTTGATAAATACCCATCCGTGGACTTCACCCAACCCAAGTCTAGCAAGGGACGAGTGTTTTTAGATGCTTGCCCTTATGCAACCAAGCACCTTGGCATAGGCCCCTCAAGAAGGGGTAGCCTGAGTGTGTGTGCCTGTTTTATTTCTGTGTACACATGTGCCCATGACAGGACTCTGATTTGTGATTAGGAAAAAGAAAAGTAAATGAAGAAGAAAAAGGAGTAGGAGGAAAACGAGGCAAGTATTATGCCCTTCCCTACCACCTCCCGTGCCTGCCCTCCTTACCCTCCTTCCCCTGCTCACCCCACAAATTCCTCCTCCACTTCCCAGCTTGTAACACTACCTTTGTATGGTCCCTATAAGGGGTTGCCCAGTGGGAGTTGTCTTCTTTTAAAATGGTGGATATCTTATGGGGAGAGCTTTTGTACATGAACATTGACTTTTGGGCGGCTGGGTTATGCTGTTTTCTCCTTTTACTTGTACATTTTCTTTCAATTTAATAAATATACAGTATGATCCATGGATGGCAGTACCGGCCGATACCGGTACGTACCGGCCGGTACGTTCCGGTATCGGCCGGCACCGGTACCGTGGGTACCGGGCCGGTACGTACCGGTACCGGTACCGGTACTGCCATCTTTGGTATGATCCACTTTCCAAAAAACCTTCATCACTTCCTCTCCCCACTCCCTCCTCCCACAAATGATTGGGAAAGGTGTCCCCACAAATTTTAAGCCAAAATAGAACCACCCCTCCCATCCAATCAGGAGATAGGAGGTTTCTCATCATCCTTGATGATGCACTTTCTTTCATTTTGCTTCGGCGAGCAGAGTTTGCAGAACAATTTCTCTCAAATGCCAAGCTTCCCCTGCAACATCTATCCCTCCACTTACCTCTTCAAGGCTTGGGCTTCTTTCAATCCGACTAATCAGGAGTCTGATATATGGAAATAACGCCTTCCAGCTATCTTATAGGCTATCTGGAGGGAGCAAAATAATAGGATTTTCAAGAATATCTTCAGGGACCCATCTCTTATTATTAGTGGTTGCATCAGCTTTATAGAAGGATGGCATTTCCGGCGGATTGGAAATACTTTTAAGGGGTTCACTTTTGGTAGAGAGGCACTCACATGGAATAGGTTTATAGAGTGAGGGGTTTTTTCTTTAGTAGTGTTTTCTGTTGTAACCTTGGTTTTAAGGGTGGTTATTAGGTGTCTGAGACTTTGTTTTACCATCTTGGTAGAGCTGATGTGATTCTCCTTCTTTGCTTCTTCCCTTGTAATATTATCTTTCATTAATGAATTGTAGCCTTTTTTAAGTATATACATATCCCTCCACTTCATTTGGAACACCTTCCTTGAGATGTCCTCTCTTTCTTCCCCATAGAGATCCACATGCAACAGTTCCCAAAGGCATGCTCTTCCATGTCATTACCTTCTTCTTGTGACATTGCCTCAAGCCCATCTCTCGTGTTCATTCTACTATGTGTGGTTCAAACTGATTTCTTTAGCTTGTTCAAAGTGTCTTTCTTCTAAAGGTTCAAGATCTTCCATGACATTACCATCCCAGGGCCTTTCAGCCATGGAATGCAGAATCGGCCGATCCCGATCCGGATCGGCTGATTCGGATCGGGATCGGCAGGTCCCGATTCGGCCGATTCCGACCGATCTAGGCCGATTCCGGCCGATCCGATCCCAATTCGGATCGGGATCAGTGGGTCCCGACTCGGGGATCCGATCCGATCCGGAATTCCTTGCTTTCAGCTTGATGCTCTCTTGCACATGTCCCCATTGCATTGAATTGGATTCCAAATAATAGTGTGGATCTGTTATGTTGCAGGATGAATCCTCCGTGGAAAATTCTCTACTTGTGACACCAAGTCCTTTTAATCCTTGGAAAGTCCCAACCGGCTATTATGTGTGTAACAACACTCTTGTTGATTCATTGGCTAATAAAGGAAATGGCATGAAAGTTAAATAAGATTTATATAACAGCTGCAGATCTTCCCAGAGCAGCAAGAAAATTCATCATTTTATCAAGGTGAATAAAATGCAATAGGGCATATTGTTGTGTTTGGAGGCATTGTCTGCAAAATTTGCCAATCCCAATCTAGGTTGGCTGACTCGGACCAGACCAGCAAACACGGATTTGTTTCTAGAGGAGGAAATTTGATACCTCCTTTAATTAAAAAAAAAAAACAAACAAGGACACCATCTGGATTGAATCAGCTGGAATAGCCCTGAAATTGACCGATCCCAGGCCGTTCTTGATGGGAATAAGCGCATGGTCACAGCCGTTCGGGAGCCGCAGCAGACCCGAGGGAGGACCACCATTCTCTCCTGTCTATTCATCTTCCTCGGCAAGCGATGTGAAAGATCAAAACTGAAGCGCAATGGAAAAGTGTATGTTCACCTTCCTCCAGCTGAGTGGAGCAAGGACCGTGTCCACTCGTGACCGTGGCATTGAAGACACATTTTGTTTCTCAATAATGACCTTGCACTACTTCAAAGCACATTAAAAGTGCAGCTGGTACACTTCTCCAACAAGCAATAAGTGCAGCTAGGGACAAAAAAAGCGCAATAAAGAATGTGGTCTTCAAAGTCATTAATAGGTATCTTTTATTCTTCCAAAAGTCTTAAATAAAAAGTGTGGGCCATTAGGTGAATGTGATTATGTATTTTTGTGAAGTGTTAATTAGGTGTCCCTATGTATTACTAGAGGTGTCTTTATGAGGTGACCATTCGTCTAACTCTTGTTTTCTATTTAAAGGGACATGTACTTCACATTTGAACAATGAAGAATGGAAGAAGTAATTTAATTTTTGGAATTCTAGCCTTTGTTCTTATAAGATCTTTGAGATGGGGAGGAGAGAAGCCCCGGGTGAGATGCGCGCCTGTCTCGGACGGGTCGGATTTTGAGGGTCTACGTGAGAGGAGAGCCCTGAGATGAGATAAGGTGAGATGCCTTGGGTGAGATGCTCGTTCCGATCGCGTATGCTCTTTCAAATTTTGACTTGTCCCATATTAAATTGGTGTCAAAGCGGATTTTTGGGTCGTTCTCACAATCCAAATCTTGTTCATATCATCTCCATTCCCATCGTCCATCCTCCAACTCTTAACTTTTTTTTATCACCTCAACTATCACCACCAACTTCTTTACGTCCCACTTCTTTCTTTCTGTTATTTTTTCCACCCCAACAGCAACGCAAATTGTCACCGCACCAACTTTTCCCTCTCTCCCTGCTGCAGGCCGACCATTCCATCACCCCTCCTGCCCCCTCCCTCCTCTTCCCTTACCCACAACAGTAACACCAGTCACAGCAGTTTCAAGGAGTTGCTCCCTTTGTTCAAGTCCCCCCCCCCCACCCCTCACAAAAAAAAAAAAAATCTCCAAGAGCAACCTAACAGATCAGCATCAGAACAAGCAAGAGGACCTATGCAACCCAGCAGATCAGCAGCAGCACAAGCAAGAGGACCTGTGCAACCCGGCAGATCAGCAGTAGGACAAGCAAGAGGAGGCCGACCTCCTCCCCCTTCAGTCCACCTCATCCACACAAGCTGCAGCAATGGATCGATCATTAGATCTGAACTTCAACTTCTGAAGCACCAAGGGCAACTACCACCTGTTCGACAAAGTGCCACAACGGCTCGCGTGCACCCTCCATCCATCATCACCTGCGGGTCCAGCTGAGTATCGACACACATGGGAGCTCCTTAACCCCTCCAGTAATCATCCTCATCTCCATATTCCTGTCAACATATTGGTTCCACTCACTTTATTTGTGAGGGCATTGTACTGGCACCGTTGCACGTGCTGCGAGCACCGAGTGTGTGGCATCACACAGCCAACCACTGCATGACAGCAGCAGCAGCGGGGTAGATTCCCCATACCTCTGCCGCCCCTGTCCAGCTCCTGCGTCCGTCATGCACTGGGTGTTCGATGAATTGCCTCAAAGAAGTCAGCAGCCGAGACATGTTCAACTAATGCCTCAGCCACAGGACGTTCCTTTCAGGCCCACCAAGCATTCTTCGTATGGTCTGATCGTCATTTTGCACCCTCCCTGCACGCTGCACACCCCCCACATGCACGGCCCAGTGCCACCACACAGCCAGCAGCTGCAACATGGTAGCAGCAGCCAAGCAACTTCTCCAGCCACTGCCACCTAACAGCAGCCACTTGCAGCTGCGGCCCAGCAAACAGCCCACAACACCAGCCACCACCCCAGCACCATCATCATCGTATTCTTCTACTGCGAGGGCCTGGAGAGAGTGGTTTTGAGAAATCCTTGAGAGAGGGAATCCCTGAGATGGGGTGGGGTGAGATGTCCCGAGTAAGATACTCGGTACTTCTCTCGTATTTTCTCGGACTCTCTTTCCTGTCTCGCGCCATCACCACCCTATTCTTCCAGTTCACTGCTCCCGAAACAGTCCATGAAGACTGTCTACCAGCTGTTTGATGAAATGTCACATCGAGCCGGCATTGCCGCGCGCTCTCCGTGCTGGCCTGCATGCTGCCCAACGCATCCTGCATGCTCTCTACGCTGCCCCACACGCCCCAGATGTCAGCCAATGAACCGTCAAGCGCGCCCTACAGTCCCGTACACTGCCCAATGCGTCGCTTAGCGTGCCACTGTGCTTGCGCACTGCTGCCGCCGCAGCACTTGTACGCCACCTCCAGCAGCATTTCAAATTCGAGGGCGAGTTTTTTTTCCCACCGGAGGAGAATTGATGAGAATAAACGCATGGTCATAGCCGTTCGGAGCCATAGTAGACCCGAGGGAGGACCACCATTCTCTCATGTCCATTCATCTTCCTCGGCAACCAATGCGAAAGATCAAAATTGAAGCGCAATGGCAAAGTGTCTGTTCACCTTCCTCCAGCTGAGTGGAGCAGGGAAAGTGTCCACTCGTGACCCATGGCATTAAAGACACATTTTGTTTCTCAATAATGACCTTGCACTACTCCAAAGCGCATTAAAAGTGCAGCTGGTGCACTTCTCCAACAAGCAATAAGTGCAGCTAGGGACCAGAAAAGCGCAATAAAGAATGTGGTCTTCAAAATAATTAATAGGTGTCTTTTATTCTTCAAAAAGTCTTAAATAAAAAGTGTGGGTCATTAGGTGAAGGTCAGTACGTACTCTTGTAAAAGTCTAATTAGATGTCCCTATGTATTACTAGAGGTGTCTTTATGAAGTGACCATTCGTCTACCTGTTGTTCTTTATTTAAAGGGACATGTACTTCACATTTGAACAATGAAGAATGGAAGAAGTTATCTAATTTTTGAAATTCTAGCCTTTGTTCTTGTAAGATCCCTGAGATGGGGAGGGTAAGAATCCCCGGATGAGATGCATGCATGTCTCGGACGGTTTGGATTTTGAGGGTCTATGTGAGAGGACAGCCATGCAATGGGGTAAGGTGAGACGCCTTGGGTGAGATGCCCGTTCCGGTCGCATATGTTCTTTCAAATTTTGACTCATCTCGCATCAGTTCTCACCTAATCCTGATTGCAAACTATATTGAATCGGGCATAGGCAATCCCAGGACCCAATCTAATACCACAATCCTGATCTGCAAGCCCAATTTTACTTTAAAGAAAAAAGACTTCTATTCATACAATCATTGGTGGCCAACTTAAATGAGCACGTCCATATACCTTGCATCGCCCTTCAGCCATTTTCAAAAGCATATTTCTTCGTTCTCTGGTGCTGTTAGTGGCATCAAATATACCAACCTACGATTAGAACAAAGGACATCAGAATTCAGAGGTCCACAATGACCAGTGCAAAACAAAAAGTTAGCACTATACCTGACCCCCTTCTTGCATCCAGGATAGCATGTCTTCCATTGCCAAAGCTGCTACCTAATAGCATGTGACACATTAGGACCATGTACAACAAAGAAAATCAGCAATTAAAATGAAGCCAATAAATGATTCACACTCAACTTCATTTGGTGAAAAGATACACTAAGGAAAATTTTCTTTCCTTTCCAATCAGGTTCAGACAAAAAGTTGCACCAAAAAAGTCATTTTTTCCACACATTACATAAAAACTTTCATCTATCTATTTGCATGAGCATGCTGCTATAGCAGCCGCAAATAACTAGAAACCATGGCTAAGTACCACAACAAACAGACTTTCCAGCATGTGCCTAGTGAAAGAAACATATATTAAGACTCATGAGAAGGAAGCAATTACTTTGTGAACCTATGTAACAGAGTTTGTGATAAAACTGCAAACACAAAACAGCAACACAGATCTAAAACAGAAAGTAAACATTGCAGAGAAAATTGGGTTCTGGTATGCCAAAAAGGAAATTATAAGGTGATATTATGATAAGACACAAAAACATCAGTCATCACACGTCAACAAGATAGTAATTCACTTAATTGAATGTCTCAGGGATTCATGTTCACCTCATTGCGTGCCTCCAAGCCTTCTGGATTGTCAGCTCGGAAAAAATCTGCTGACTGAATGAAGAAACAAAGTTTGAGATCATCAAAGAAAACTTAAGAGAAACAGAAAAATGAAGAGATTAAAAGATACTTTGGGGCCAAGTATACACCATCTTTGGAGGAAAGATAACGAATGACAAAAAGTAATTAACCAAATGCAAGCGGGCATATTTCTTATGAATGCTACCAACCAAACAGTAAAAGAACTACTATGCACCAGGTAAATAACCAAACACACTGTGCATATGTCCTTACCTCTCGAAATGATTTAGAATTTAATTCAATCATTATAGGAGAATCTGTTTCCTATCAAGAATGCATGGGGAAGTACTCATACAATGGAAAATGATTTGTTTACTTGTTTATAGTCCAAAGACTACGGAAATATTCACGCGTGTGTGTGTGTGTGTGAGAGAGAGAGAGAGGTAACGCTTTGCTGGAAGGAAAATCTGACTTACATAAGCAGTAGGGTCTATGTTCTGATCAGGGAGCGGTACGCATGTTTAAGAGGCAAGCAATCATGTAAGTACAGTCTATTTTTCTCTGAAGGCCCCAAGCTTATAATCATATGACCATGATGATGGCCATAATATGGTACAAGTTGGCAAGACCAAAGGCCGAAGTCAGGGTCATCACACAAATGGTTCAAAAAAGAAGAGAAGAGAAACAACTAAATGAACATTTGAGCCCCCAATTCCTCGAGGGATGCCCATCGATATGCAATAGTAGTGCCTACATGACCAACTCTGTGCTATGCCTCTTTGTGCATCACTGACACACCTTCCACTGATCTGCCCATCCCATGGTATTATTTATCCTTATTAGATGATGACTTAACACTGCAAAGCTGTTGATGGACTTCCTCTACACTACTGACATCAAAATGAGTGGATGTACACTCTTCTCTATCTTTTTAGCATTCACCAAGGGAATCAAAGATCCTTTCGCAAACCTTTGGTTCACACAATCCCTCTTGTTACCAGAACAGGAACAGGTGAGAGAGAACAGGGAACTCACTAGGGCATCCCCTAGTATATAGTAAGTCACCCCACCTAAATATAACATATGCCCAAGTCATGCACCCAACGTACTATATGTACATGCACGCAAGACACAAGGGCATCCCCTAGTACTTTTGTGAGTCAGCACACCCAAGTATAACATGTACGAGTCCTCCTTTCCCTCTTCCTTTCCTTTGATACTTAGCCATCTTGGTTACTGTCATTCTATCTCTCCTCTCTCGCCTCTTTTGATATGTAACCCTCTCTCTCTCTCTCTCTCTCTCTCTCATTAGTTTAAACATGAAACCATCTTGATTATCCCCCTCCCACCCATCTCTCACTTCTCTCTCTCTAATGAACAAGACTTGATTCATTATCTCCTTCCCGCCCTTCTCTTACTTCCCTCTCTCTTTAATGAACAAAACTTGATACATTATTTAGGTCCGTGCAGGTATGGGCACCTAAAGAGATAAGGTATGTTTTTTCTATATTTTTTCCCTTTTTTTTAAACTTTTATCTCTATTTGCTCCTTGTTATTGTTAAAACTTCAATTTTTATTATATGATTAGGAAAATCTTCATATTCTAACTTTGCATTGTTTAAGAAAATGTGGTCTTACTGCCAAACTCTGTATCTGTTAAAGTGTTTTTTTAAAAAAATTTGGAGTATGCGGTTGTTATGATTTCCTGGTGAGCAATGTGATATGATATATATTTTTTAATTATTTCACGTATTTGACAAAATATGAAGTTTTCTTCACAATAAATGAGATGATGGAAGATTTGGTAAATTAGACATTCAAGAATAAAAGATTGTTTGTGAATGACTGCCCTAAAAATTTTACAATAAAATAATATAAAAATAAGTTTGCAGATCAAATAGTACGTTGTTTGTGAAATGGGGGCCAATCATATCCTCCATGTCTCTGTTGGCCTTCAAATCCCCCTTGTTGTCCTTGTCTTTGACCTTGAGTTCTTTCATAATGACTCGGAGGTGCGGAGTAATCTTCGTATCCTATGTAACTGCTCCCAAGTGCAGAACCACCTGACAATCCAGCAGTAGCACCATCACCATCACCATCTCCATCATCATCATCATCATCCTCAGTGGAGTCATCACTCCCCACTTGGCTTGTTTTCCTCAATCGCCTTCTTCTACGCCTGTAGATTTGTCTCTCTGCCTCGTACATGCTGGCCAAGTGAGGTGGTAAAGCTGGGATGTCCTCAAGTGTCTCTCCAGTTTGCTGAACTCTAGCTGTGTATCCCCCTTGTTCTTCTTCCGATGGGTCTACTTTTTGTCTAGACTTTCCTTTTGATTGTTTTTCCTATTTACTGCTAGATGACTGCAATGAAGGTCTCGTTGGCTCTTTCTCCTTTCTTCTATTTAGATCCACCTAAGTAGTTGATATCCTGAGTGTTGACTGAGAGGTAGAAGTTCTAGCAGTGTCTGCTAGTGTGGCTGACTTTCGACGCCTCTAAAGAACAAGTGCACCTCCTTCTTCTGTTGCCTGAAATTCAAGATCTCGAAAAACTACTGCATCTAATTCACCTCCTGCCCAACTCCAATCATGAGGATCAAACTCAGGTTGTGCATCTCTGGCTGCGCTGCTCTCTACCCAAGAATGCAATAGGTGTTCTTCATTTAACAATTCATCAATATCAATCTGATGTACAGGCTCATCAATTGGTCTGCCAGCAAACTCCATAAATCTATGTCTTTCAAGCCTATATCCTTCCTGAATCTGCCTGATCTTTAGACGCATGTTGTAGTGACAGTACATCAACTTCTCCAGCCTAAAAACACCCAATCTATTACGAACCTTCGTGTGAATGAGACTGAATATACTCCAGTTTCTTTCACACTGACTAAAAGAAGAAGTTTGACCGAGTACTCTCACTGCAACATACGCCAAAGGATTTGTGGCAACTTGTCTGTAATTAATTTGGATCCACCATTAAGCTGTTGCAAAAAAAGAAGACGACGACGATAATAATAATGAATAGTAGTAATTCATTAAGAGTGTTTGACTATTTATTATATAATTCACCTAAAGTTATCCTCATTACTACAGCCCTGACATCCTCATCTCCATAAATGCCAATCTTCAATTTAAATCTCTCCATCTACAAAATAAAAATAAATGACACAAGTTAATGATAAAAGATTAGATTTTCATAAACTCCTACTTTGTATGTTACCTCTGTTAAGGTATCTATCATTTCATTCATAATCATTGATATTCTAGTAATCATATTAGTTGTGCCTCGAAGGACCTCTCCATCATTACGCACGCTCTCACTATAATGATACATTGGGTTAAAAAAATATATTGCATTTAAATTAAGGTTCATTAGTTATCAAAATAAATGTTATTAAAATTAATCAAATAAAATCAAGTAGAAAAGATGAAGAATTAACTAGCAGCATGGAGATCATGATGGAGAGTCGACTCCCATCTATCATCGATGATCCTCCACCATTTTTCAAAAGCTATAGGAAGACTTTCCCTCAAGTGCCCCTTTACTCTATCCATAGCCTCATACAAATATCCCATGTCATTTTTGTCATCTCCATTAACTAACCTAAGAACATGTACCAGAGGCTCAACCACTTTTAGATAGCGAGAAAGTTTATCCCAAAAACTTCTCTCCCCAACTAGCGATTGCACTGCCAAGGCAACATCCCTAACATCAACCCTCAGTGTCCCTATATGTGCCAGAAACTCGTCAAAGTGGACTAACTGGGCCAACTGATACTTGTATTTGCTCAGGCTCTTTAAAGAGATGAAGTTGGATGCAAATATGGTAGGGCCAGTACGAAGAAGATCCCGTCCACCTGTAAGTTCTCTCATTATATGTAGGATCCTGTTGTGACCATAAATAAATCTTGTGATCATCTGAGCATGCCGTACCACCTCAGCAATATAAAAATCTTTGCCTATATCTTCCAACATCAAGTCAATGGAATGTGCTGCACAAGACACCCAGTACAAATGATTCTTCTTCTACAACAACAAATTACCAGCTGCTTTGTAGCTTGCTTCGTTGTCAGTGACTATCTGCACAACATTTTCTTCACCAATTTCCTCTACCACGTCATTTATTAGCATGTTCAAATAATCAACATTCTTTATTTTGTTTGAAGCATCTACATACTTCAAACAAATAGTGCCCTCGCTGCAATATACAAGGAAATTAATCATGTATCTCCTTATGGTCTCCGTCCAACCATCACACATGATGGTACAACCACGCTTCTTCCACATATTTTTAAAGTTGTCGACGCATACCTTCAAGTCATTATACTCCTCTTCGAGCTTAACATCATAAATGTAGCGAGGTGTGGGGGCCTTTACACTCATGGATTGCGGAATCGGCCGATTCCGATCGGAATCGGCGGGTTCCGATCCGATTCGGGGGGGATTTCACTGTTCCCCCCCCACCGACTTGAAAAAAAAAAAAATGGCCGAAATTGGCCCGAACCGGACCAGATCGGGGCCGGACCGGCCAGATCGGCCGGTCCGGACCCGATCTGGTTCGGTTCGGGCCGGTCCCGATCCCCCCCTTAAGGTTTAAGGGTTTAGGGGTTTAGGGTTTAGGGTTTAGGGTTTAGGGTTTAGGGTTTTAGGGGTTTAGGGTTTAGGGTTTAGGTTTTAGGGTTATAGGGTTTTAGGGTTAAGGGTTAAGGGTTTAGGGTTTAGGGTTTTAGGGTTTAAGGGTTTAAGGGTTTAAGGGTTTAAGGGTTAAGGGTTAAGGGTTAAGGGTTAAGGGTTTAGGGTTTAGGGTTAGGGGTTTAGGGTTTAGGGTTTAGGGTTTTAGGGTTTTAGGGTTTAGGGTTTAGGATTTAGGGTTTAGGGTTTTAGGGTTTAGGATTTAGGGTTTAGGGTTTTAGGGTTTTAGGGTTTTAGGGCTTAGGGTTTTTTATGGATGTACATGAATTGCATTCATTCTTATTGTACATCAATTGAATAATATGTATGTAATTTTTTCTGATTTTTTTTTATTTTTTCCTGATTTTTTCTGATTTTTTTTTAATTTTTTATTATTTTTTAATCTGGCCGAGTCGGACTGGCCAGACTTCATCTGGATCGGCTGACTCGGCCGATCCGATCCGAGTCGGATCGGGATCGACGGGTCCCGATTCGGGGACCCGATCCGATCCGGAATTCCTTGTTTACACTAGGCCCAGCATCTGTAATTGCATCCACCATCGTCTGAAAATATAGACTGGATGTTGTATGTGCTAGCACAGCCGCATGTAAAAACCATTTCACAATTCCTTTCTAGGCATTTTTTGTTGAGGTCTTGACTCCTTCCAATGTTTGTTTGATTCCAGGCTGTCTGGCAGACATTGATCTGTAGAAAAATTGGTCCATAAGACCGTGTGCCACATCTAACGTCAGTCCACAACCCAACACAGAACTAGCAGTCCTGCGAACAGAAGAGCCCCTAGGAACGAATTTCCCAGGCTGAGAACCAGTAGGCACTGATCCACCTGATGATTCTATGCCTCTTCGCCGGTCCTCATCTTCTCTACTTGTCCGCAAACTGGCACAAACAGTTCTGGTGTACTCTACATCAGGGTCATCTGGATCCTCCTCATCATCTTCCTCCTACTCATCATCATCATCTACATTGATCGACCGCTGAACAGGCATACTGTAATCCCTTCGTCTCTGGCGCCCTGATATCTTATCTTGCAAATCCATATGTTGTTGAGATGATAAATCTTTCTGTGTTTTTTTACCCAGTATATAAGTCCTCATTTCCTTCTTCAAGTTCAGCGAAACTGACTGACATCTATTGACATCTCCTGCTATGCGAGCAATATGATTTTTTAGGCGATACATGCCTCCACTAATCTCCTTTCCACACTAGTTGCATTTGACCCTCCTCTGCCTATTGTCCACTAGTGTGCAATGCTGCCAACTAGGATCAGCACCCTACTACTCCACATCTTGTTCATGATGTCCTTGCTCTGTCATATTCCTGCATAACATAAAAAGACACAAATGCAATCAAATTGTAATAAGTTCAATTGAGTGTTTGGCACACTCAATTGAACTATAATTACACTAATCATACAAAAGTCCCAAATTTTAACCTTTAATTAGGGTTAATTTTAAAAATTTAATACTAATAACATGCAATTGATCAGAAATCTATGCAATCATATTGTAATAAGTTCAATTGAGTGTTTAGCACACTCAATTGAACTCTAATTACATTAATCATTCAAAAACCCCAATTTTTAACCCATAATTAAGGTTAATTTTAGTATTAATAACGAGCAATTAATGCAAAAAACTATGCAATCATATTGTAATAAGTTCAATTGAGTATTTGGCACACTCAATTGAACCTTAATTACACTAATCATACAAAAGCATCAATTTTTAACTCCTAATTAAGGTTAATCTTGAGTAATTAGTACTAATGACGAGTAATTGATGCAAAAATCTAAACAATTAGATTCTAATAAGTTCAATTGAGTGTTTGACATACTCACTTAAACTCTAATTACACTAATCATACAAAAGCCTCATTTTTTAATCCCTAATTAGGGTTAATTTTACCAAATTAACGCTTATAACAGACAATTAATGCAGAAAAGTATGCAATCAGATTGTAATAAGTTCAATTGAGTATATGACACACTCAATTGAACCTTAATTACATCAATCATTTAAAAGCCCTAATTTTTAACCACTAATTCAGGTTAATTTTGATTAATTAGTACTAATGACGAGCAATTAATACAAAAAACTGTACAATTAGGTTCTAATAAGTTCAATTGAGTGTTTGACACACTCAATTGAACTCTAATTACACTAATCATATAAAAGCCTTAATTTTTAACCCCTAATTAGGGTTAATTTTAACAAATTAACGCTAATAACATGCAATTAATGCAAAAATCTGTATAATTAGGTTCTAATATGTTCAATTGAGTGTTTGACACACTCAATTGAACCCTAATTACACTAATCATAAAAAAACCTCAATTTTTAACCCCTAAATTAGGGTTAATTTTGGGAATTTTGTCTAATCAACATGCTAAAACTTTTTGAAGCTAAATATTAATCGATCTACACAACCATTTATCA
Source organism: Zantedeschia hybrid cultivar (assembly GCA_030544215.1). Taxonomy (NCBI): domain Eukaryota; kingdom Viridiplantae; phylum Streptophyta; class Magnoliopsida; order Alismatales; family Araceae; genus Zantedeschia; species Zantedeschia hybrid cultivar. The sequence continues at coordinate 10,818,486 of JARZZO010000016.1, forward strand.
TTTCTAATTTTTTGAGAATTAAAAAAAAAAAAAATGAAATATACCTTAACTCGGATCGGGATGCAAAAACAAAATCCAACATCGATAGCGGCGGCGATGGCAACAACAGCGGTGGTGGTGGTTGTCGGACGGCCGGCCGGCACTAACGGGGTGAAAACCCCCTTCTTTCAGTCGAGATCTCAAAGAAAGAGAGAGAGAGAGAGAGAGGAGAGAGAAAAAGATGGTGGCGGCGGGCCAGCAGCGGACGGCCGACGGCGGTGGGATGCCCGGTGGTGAGTGGCGGCGGTCGGCGGTGGGAAGGGTGGGTCGGCGAAGGGTTGGGGGAAACCAGCAGTAGCAACGTTTTTGTTGCTGCTCGCTCGCTCGCGATCCCCCTTTAAGAGGGGATCTGGGAACGCCCGAATCGAGCGGTATCGGGTTCGGACCAGCCTGATCGGCCGGTTCGGACCCGATACCGCCCATTTTTTTTTTATTTGGGGGAGGTGACCCCCCCCCCCCCCCCCCGAGTCGGATCGGGACCCACCTTCCGTAATTCATAGTGTGGAGTTCCTGCTCGTTCATGAACGCCAAGGAGAGGGGGGCGTGTGGCCTATAGTGGGGCGATACGGAACGGCAACAGTAGACGCCTAGAGTGCAGTGGGGCTGATTCGCTCAGTACGAACGATGACGTGTGAAGGGGGGCGACGTTGTTCCGCCTGCGCGTGGCAACGGCGCTCGGCTGGGTAGGAAACGGGGGCACATACGACGTTGCTGGGGGCGGCCGAACTCCCTCACCATGCCACGTATGGCTGGGGAGGAGGCGGTGGGCCTTGGCACTCCGCATGGCATTGGTGGGCGTGGCGAGTGCATGCGGGAAGCGCTCGCGCGCGGCCACAAGGCGGAACGGGTCCCGAGGCTGGTTGGTGGCTGGCGGGTGGGTGTAGGTGCAGAACGCGTGGGTGGCGGGGGCTGCTTTGGGCAGCGCGCAGGTGTTGCGACGGGGCACGAGCAACGATGGTGAAGGGCGCGAATCGCCCGGCCGCGTAGTGCTAGTCGGCACGGCGGGCGAGGCAAGCAAGAGAGAAAGAGAGAGGGCGAGAGAGAGAAACGTGTAGAGAGAGAAAGGGGGCTGGTGCGGGGGAAACGATAGGGAGAGGGAGGAAAGGAAGAGAGATGGTTGCACAGGGAGAGAGAAAGAAGAAGAAGAAGACCAGGGGGAAAGGGGCTTCACACCCTGCACATGATTCACACGCTCTGACGGCAAGGCTAAGTTTTTCTTCATTCTCTTCAATAACCCAATTCCAAAAATTACAAGCCTTTAAATAGAACACACAAATCCTAATGAAGCCCTAATAAAGCAAATGACTAAAATGACCCTCCACTTACAATAAAAATAAAAAATCGTGCATAAAAATACAAAAAATAGAAAATAGATAGCTGGGCCCCAGAACGGGCCATACACATGTCCGTAACATCCCAAACACACAATAGGCTCATCAGTCCTCATGAAAATCATCGTCAAGCTACAGAGAGGCCAAAGTCGCTGCTGACGCCCTCCTCCAACAGTAGACGTGGGCCGAGTCGTACCGGACTCGTGCACAGGTGTCCTCACCAGAGAGACTTATATTGTTGTGAAGTATTTTGTTAATATTTAGTTGTGAGATTGAACATATATAACAGGTTCTTAAATGTAATTTTGTGGATATGGAGTATGGAGTTGTACTCAGTCTTTTAACCTATTAATCATTATCTAATGTATTACCCTACTAGATACATTTTTGGGCCTCATTCTATATGTTTCAAACACATAAATCAAGAAACTAGCAATCTCTGATAAATGTCAAAGACAATATTCGTTTCTGATATCAGAATCAGAAACAAGTCAGAAATGGAAAGCGTACTTTCCGATCTCATCGGAATTGGAAACAGAAACACCTTTTTGCTATTGGAATCGAAAATGGAAGCATGTGTTTTCGTTTCCATATCCTACCTGTTTACAACCCTAATAGTAAGGATCCAAATAAACTTGGAACTCAATCTCAGAAGTGGAACTGCCTAAGCAAATGTAGAAAGGACAGGAAAGAGGTAAATAAGCAAAACAAAATGAAGAAAGTTAAAATCCTTCAAGCAGGATCTAGGGCTGCAATGATGGGTTCATGGCGAAGAAGACAAGAAGATGTAGCAGGCAGGGGGCTCGAGAAACAATGGTGAAGAAAAGAGTTCCACCACATATCATGCCCTTAACATGGAGGGCCAAAGTAGTAGAGTATGCACAATGTTTTCACACCTGGAGACAGGCAAACTGGAGAAAGGAAAGGAAGCTGTAGTGGTGGCGTCCACTCTGAACATTGACACAGAGAGATGGTGTTCCAGCTAAAATCAGAGGAAAGCAAGGAGGAAGAGTTGGAACTCGGGACACACGTGCCTGAGCGAAAGCTGGGGTTAACAATGGAGGATAATCATGTACAGTGTAGGAAATTGCATGGATGATTTAAAGGCATTTTTATGAATGATATAGACTATAAGCCATGGATGATCACATTTGCTATCAAAAAAATAAATCTCATAGGATATTCACTTATATCAAGATGTCTAGGTAGCGGAAAAAAATATTTCAAAGGATAATTCTTGAGCTTCCCTATCCTGCAAACCGGTACCTAGTGACTAAGACACAAATTAAACTGCATGATCATGGCCTTTTAGGAATGTAAATGAGCTAGAGAAAGTAGGATTTCAGATATAAATTTCTTTCCCATGCTCAAGTTCATGCATACTCTCCTCTCAAAATAATAAATACATGCAGTTTTACAGAATTTACTATTCATTTGACAAAGAACACATCATGATAATACCTGATTGACACCATGCTTGAGCCGACGATACTGCTCCCCAAATCAGACAGAAATACAGAAGAAATGAAGTATCAGATGAAGAAATGGGCAGAAACAACCATTACAAGATCTAAACAAGGGAATATGTAAAAATTATACCTTTCCAACATTGAAATGTTTGGTTTCATGGCCTAACCAGCGAAGATATCTTGTAAGTTTAGCAGCAGTGAAAGTCTTCCCTCGAGCGGGCAGGCCAACCTTCAGTTCAAGCACACAGTATATTTTCAGTAATCAGAGGACTACAAACCAATCTATTGGTGCAGATAATCGTATTAGAGGGTATGGATAGTCTCTTTCCATTTTTTCTCCGGAGTATGCATACCCTTGGGGTGCAGAATTTAGGTAGGAGTTGTACATTAAGCATATAAGAATGTTCCTTAATCATTGGCATAATGATATCAAGCCCTTTCTGGAAAAGGATAGGTAAAACTTGCAGGAAAAAATCAGATTTATTCATTTGAATGACGTATTAATCATTCAGATCTAAATCAGCACCTGGCAACTTTTCCCATCAGAGGATGTTAGGCTTAAGTGAATATTTCTACAATCAATTATACATCAGAAGAAAGTTAATAGTTGGATTGATTCGATTGAAGAAACACCACAGGACTGACTGCCCATTCAACAAGGTTAAGCACCTACCATGATTTGCCATATCACAACTGCTCGCTCATGTCAACTCCAATCATGGATCTACTTAGTATTCAACATTTTCTGTGCCTAGCATGCATAAGAATAAACTGAGTCTCATAGATAAGGCGTTCCAGAACGGTATCAATTTGGCGCCGGGGGGGGGGGGGGGGGGGGGCTATGGGGGACGTTGTACAAGATGGAGCGTGGCCAGACTGACTTTCCATGGAGTCATAAGGTCAACCCATTAGGTGCTTCATTAGGAGAAGAGAATCTTGCATTTGGAACATTTTCTTCATGGTCTTGGCATTGCTTCCAAATTCATACACGACTGTCAGAGCATTCCAGTTTTCCACGGGCAAATGAAGCATATTGCATTTGACTACCTTATCATTTGTTTGTTCTACCCCACAGGCACATTGACTATTCCTCCGATTGAAGTTGGGGACCTCTTCTTTCAGTCTCAGATGGATCTGTGCTTCAAGGCATAGATTGGCAAACTTGATTTACAACCCACTATGAGTTTAAGGTGGGTGTCAGAAAGATTGTGCATACATGTATCTTCCTACTTATGTTAGGATTCTAGCCCTAGAAGGTTTGTATTACGATACTAGGTCTACTAGGATTAGAGTATATGTTTTCTGTTAGCATTAGTATTAGGTAGGTGTCCTATTCCCACTTGTATTGGAAGTCTTGTACACTTGTATATACATTGGGTCATTGCCCTTGTTCAATAGAGAAGCTTCATTATTGTCTCTGCTATGTCTCTTAACATAATTAAAGGCCTCAGATTTTTAAATCATGTTCCTGCCTCTTCAGCTGTGTCAGCCTTTTGATGTGAACTGAGCGTGCGGAAAGGTGGGTTAAACGTGCATGTTTAGAATAGAGATCAGCACAACATGGATCTCATATGGTTTTGCTTACTATGTTCTAGAGATCCCATATGCTGGGCCATGTTAGTCCTATCAGAGAAGCTCCCAGGTGCTGCAAGCATGATGTACAAATCTAAATGAAATTGAAACTCCTGAACTGTAGCTCTTATCAAACATTCAGTCGGAAGTTCAACACCACCCGAAGGTACACAAATATGACAATCTCAGGTCATGCATTTTGTAGGCCTATACCCATCTCATATGGGACAAGCCTAAAGCATTCTTGCCCTTCCAAGAACCTCAGTGGCCAGTCGGTAAGAAGCAAGGATACTCCAGTTACTCTAGATCTCACAGAAGACGGTGCCCATTTTTTTTCCAGGAAGTGTTCATAGTTACTACCACCAACTTTATCTCAAATAAGAAAGGTAGTACAACCAGAAGGAAGAGGAAATTTTATTGGGAATCCAAGTATTGCGAGTAAAGCCAAGAGTCAATTTTATATTTTATTTAGCCCATTAGAGGCCCATTGATGTCTTTTCCTTTTTTACTTAGATTATTAGTGAGATTTTAACTTTTATTTTGAGTTAAGGGTATTTTAGTCATTAGGACTAGGATAAGCGTTTGCTTTCTCTTTAAATAGTCCTGTAACACTGTTTCAATCAATGGTGAATTTCATTGCAAATTTTGAATTATTTTCTTCTGCTACTCTGAGATAGAGATCCAAAAGCCCTGAGATGGGGACCCTAGCCATCGGTGCGATGCCGGAGGCCGTTATCCTAATGCCGGTATGATGCCGGCAGCCTCTACCTTCACTATCTTTCCCCTTCTTCTCCATTTTTCCCACATCAATTTGGTATCAGAGCCACTCTCGATCCAACCATACTACTGCCGGTGAGATGCCACCGGTCGCCATTGCCATCCCCTTCCTTCCTTCTCTTTCCTTCTCCTTCTCTCTCCCTCTCTTCCCGCAGTATTATTCACGCTATGGTATCCGAGATGAACAGTACCCGTGCTACAATCCCTGTGGTATTGTTCATGTGAACACACCAATCCTTGTTTCTCTCTCTCTCCCTTGGTATGCGCAACAGGGTGGAAAACCCCGCCAGCAGCCCCGTTTGCCTGCCTTCACCTCTTCGTGCGCCCTGGTCTGTTGTGTCAGGCAAGGTTCAAAAACTCGGTTCACATCGGCACGGATCGGCCGAGTCGGACCAATTTTGGGCCGGCCGTGCCGATCTCAAGCAACCTAGCCGAGTCTAGGACTCGGATTGGGCCGACCCGGCCCCCAACAGCTAGTTTGACTAGGGTCAAACTAGCCGTTGCTGGCCGTTTTCAAATGGCCAGCAACGGCTAGTTTGGGCCTTGGGGGTCTATTTAAACCCCCTCCCCCCCCAAGGCCTTCCTAAGGCTCCACAAGTGTCCTTTAAGCCTCCTACCATTCTTGCTCTCTCTCACACTCTCTCAATCATAGAATTCTCTCTCTATCTCTCCCACGAGGCTACGAATACAAGCTCCACGATCTCTCCTCTTTTTCTAAATTCATTTATTTTTGTTTGTCATTTTTTTCCTTTCTATACTATTGTTCTCAGCATCTCTATTTGCCCTTTGACAGTCGACGTGCTGTGAACTGCTCAACTGCATAAGGAATGGCATCTCAAGGTGTTGCTGAGCGGTCCTCTAGGAATCCTCCTAACATTGATCCTGCTTGGGGTCATTGCACGCCGGTGGACATGGGCTAGAGAAAGGTACAATGCAAATATTGCAACCGGGTCGTCTCTGGCGGGGTCTTCCAATTCAAACAACATCTTGCTGGAATAAAAGGTGAAGTCGCAGCATATGCTCGAGTTCCTTCAGAAGTTCAGATACAATTTCAAACTTATATGAAGGAGAATGAATCAACTAAAGCAAGTACTGCCAGAAGAAGACAGGAAATTCGAGAGGAGTTGTCTGAACCAACGCGAAGGTCTGATACTAGAGTTCGGCTTGGTGGAAGTAATCAACTTATAAATGTAGATGATTGGGATACAAGTTTCTTATTTAACTTATTTTCATGTTTTTCATTTAACGTTTTCAGATAAAAAGTTGATGTAGATTAAAAAAAAAATTCTTTTACATTTAAAGCTGAATTGCGATGTGCAATGGAGGCAAGCCGACAGTCATTTGCAGATGATGACTTATTTTAGCACACTGGAAGATATGCAAGACAAGGAAGTTGCTCTACACCTTCTGGGCAATGGAGCACTAGCGCCGACATGAGCACTAATGTATGCGAGGAGCTATCTCAGGAGTTCACTAAAGATGGAGATCATAGAGTAGGTCCAATAGATCCCTTCCTCACCAAGAAGAAGGATAAATAACCTTCTATTACTGCTGCATTCAAGAACTTAAAGCTTTGTAAGGAGAAGATAGGGAGAGCTACATCTAGGTGATTTTTCTATAACAATATCCCTGCTAATGCTGCCAAGGGGCCATATTATGAGTCCATGAACGAAACCATACAAGAAGTTGGCAAAGGGGTTGAGGAGCCTATCCCATATGAGATATACAGTAAGTACTTGGAGTTAGAAGTTGACGACATCTAGACATATATTACATCCTTTGAAAGAATATGGGATGAGTATGGATGCACTTTAATGTGCAATGGATGGACAGGTACGTAAGCTTTATCTTCATTTTCTTTCTTAAATACGAATGGGTCTCTTTCTAGTTTCCTATCACCTATAGAACTTCACAGGGATAACAAGAAGAAGTATGATCAACTTCTTAATTTACTGCAAAGCCGGAACCGTATTTTGGAAGTCTATTGATGCATCTAGAAAGATAAAGAATGCCAAGTACCTATATGAATTAATGGATCAAATGGTGGAAGAGGTGGGGGAAAAAAGGATTATCCAAGTGGTTATAGATAATGCAGCGGCCTTCAAGTTAGCTGGACAAATGTTGATGCAGAAGAGACAACATCTATACTGGGTTCCATGTTCTGCTCATTGTATTGACTTGATGTTGGAAGACATTTGCGCTGATCCGCTGGTGGATAGAATGGTCAAGAGTGGTCGATTTATCACCACATTCATCTACACCACAATAACATTTTGGATATCATGCGCACACATACTCATGGAAGAGAGTTGCTTCGTCCGAGAGCCACCAGGTTTGCATCTCAGTATATTTCTCTAGATAGTTTAAGTCAACAAAAGAACAACTTGATTAGGATGGTGGCATCAGAAGATTGGGAGAATCAAATATTTTGACATGTACCAACCAAGGTCAGAGAGAAGGGTAAAAAAGTGGTTGATCTAATTCAGTCTAGGTCCTTCTGAAGGAGAGTGCAAGTGGTGTTAAATATTATAGAACCGCTTGTCCATGTCTTGCGATCTTGTAATAGAGAAAGAAGATCGGATATTGGATTTTTATATGAGACTATAGACAGAACTAAGGAACTCATTCAACTTAACAATCCAACAACCTATGTGAAGTGGTGGGACATAATAGACAGACGTTGGGAACATACTTTACATCATGATCTTCATGCAGCTGGTAAGCAACTAACTTTGTGTATTTATTAATTTGTATACACATTTATCATAAGTAATAACTAACTTCTACTTGACTACTATATTTAGGTTATTTTTTCAATTCCCAGTACATGTTTATAATTGATGGGAAGAAGGATAACTATGATAGTTACTTAGAAGTATTGATGAGGACTAAAAATGTTATTAGGTGCATAATTGAAGATGAGAATAGAGCAATAATAAACATGCAAGCAAATGCATGATTATAAACTCATGTTATATTACTTTAGGATAAGTACTACTCAAAGAGCTGCAAAGATTTTGAGTCCAGGTTTAAAAACTATTAACCAGATATTCTACTTAACTTTTAATTATAACTTGCACATTGTTGACATGTAAAATTTTCTATTTACAGCTGACTTGTGGCTAGATCATGGAAAAACATATGGATATGAAGATCTAGCCCATGTAGCAATTCGGGTCCTAAGTCAAACAACCTATTTATCAGGTTGTGAGAGAAACTAGAGCACCTTTGACCTGATTCACATCAAGCAAAGAAATAGATTGAAGTCGAACCATCTAGAAAAGCTAGTATTCTGTCATTATAACATAAGGCTGAAGTTAAAAAACTCGAACTTATAAGGAACCTTCAAAAGCAGGAGAATGAGAGAATTTCCAGACAAGACACGAACACGACAAATGTAGAAGAACCCATAGACTTGGATGAGCTGTTCGAGGAACAACATCCACTAAATGTATGGGTTGATGCAAGCACTTCAAATGAACCTGAATTCAACCCAAATGATCGAGAATGGGCAGAAGGTGAGTTAGATAACATTCCACTACTTACTGATTTTCAACCTCCTTCCAAAACGTCAGAAGAAGAGCAAAAAACAATCACCAAGTAAAAGGAAGAGTGCTACTGGAATTGAGATTGTTGATCTAGACACTATCGAGGAAGAGGATGAAACATCAGAACCAAGTGGTAAGGTACAATATCAAACTCAAATGACTCGACATCAAAGACGAGCTCCGATAATTCCGACCATGGTGGAGATGCTACCAATGCCCAGTCCCACCTCTACCAATTCAATTCATTGGAGAAGAAGATTACATACATGCTACTCAAGATGAACATCATGGTAGCAGAGCAAGACGGGAAGAATCTCCCATTCAAACATTCAACAGATCAAGGAAGAATGACAAAGGTAAAACTCCTCAGTGTGCAGAAGCCAAAGAAGAACTCAGGAGGGAGAGAGAATATCAGGAGCAATCAGATGCATCATCATATTCTCCATACGAAGGGTATAGTCATCCTACTGGATATGTAGTTTACCCTCCTCAACATTCTGATGCATCCGACTATTCAGGGGGTTATCTAGAATAGCCACAAATTTCAGTCATCTATACCAATACAAATGACTATAGCCGGTATGTGATGCAATATGAGCAATACTACCATAGCTATATGTTATGGTCTGAGTATGTAAACCATATGTTCATTCAGTATAATGTATGTTTGGAATAAATGTAAGTTCATGATCATATATATAAGTTTATTCAAGTTTTTTTGTCCAACAACATCTTATATACTTCAAATCAATGTATTTCAACACAATTATGTATTAGACTTGTGTTTTATATTTTTTCACATTTTTTCTTATGTTTTTTAATTTTTTTCTGCTATCCGATCCAGCCACCCCTGATTCAGCCAGGACCGGCCAGGATCAAGTTGACTCAGATAGGAATCAGCCGGTCCGATCGGTTTTGGACCGGCCGATCCGGGACCCGATCCTGGGTTTCTTAACCTTGGTGTCGGACAGTGCACTAAGAGCCTGTAGCGCACTGCCCGCACTCCGGGTACATTTGGGCTCCGATTCACACATCGATCGTGCCGCTGATTTCCTCGTAGTGAAGCCGACCTCATCCAACGCTCTGTCAGCCAATGGCCCTTCGTTCTTAGTGTTGCCCCTGCATGTGCTCAATAGATGTCCATGCATGTTTTTTGAGGTCTACGTCAGCTGCCTCGATTTACATGCCAACTTTCGAGTGCCTATGACTTCTTGGCACATTTCTTGAGATGGTGGCCATAGGCTATTTGAGTAGGGGTTGGGTTTTGTAAATGGATGACATGAAATAGATCAAGTTAAAAAAGGACATTGAGAGTTACTGTACAAGAATGACTGAACCAAAAGAGGTAGTCTACAACATTGACCCGGCACTAATGGAGGGTACAAAAACCAAATGAAAGAGTTGTATTATGAACCTGATCCAGTGCTAGCAAATGAATATTTTGAAGAGGTCAAGTCCAAAATGTTTGTAACATGTGATGACATCCTCCTCGCTAAACTAAGGTTAGATGTGATTTTCAAAGTCCATTTTGAGGCTAATTCCACATTTATGGCTGAGCAAAATGAGCTAAGGTAGGAAGAGACAATCAAATATATGGTCAATCAGTCAAAGATCGTTCAAGACACCATCAATCAACATGACTTTGACCAAGTATGGGTCGATATTGAGGCACACTTTCCACTTCGACTTGAGGCTTTTCTCCGCATGATGATCCAAGAGGCATCAATGGCGTTTCATGGATTTACTACTCTCGTTGTTTCCCCTAGATATTGCTGCACTTCAAAACTTGAGGATGAGTTTTCTCGAACTAGGGAAAAATGATAAGAATCCAAGTGTTGCGAAAGCAAAGCCAAGAATCCATTTTATATTTTATTTGGCCCATTAAAGGCTCATTTGATGTCTTTTCCTTTTTTACCTAGATTATTAGTGTGCTTTAGCTTTTACTTTGAGTTAAGGGTATTTTAGTCATTAGGATGAGGATTAGGGTTTCTTTCTCTTTAAATAGTTCTATAACACTCTGTTTCAATTAATGGTGAATTTTATTACAAAATTTGAATTATTTTCCTCCGCTTCTCTAAGATGGAGAGCCAAAAGCCCTGAGACGGGGTGGGGTGCCCTAGCCACCAGTGTGATGACGGAGGCCATTATCCCGCCGGTGTGATGCCGCAGGCCCCTACCTTCACCTTCTTCCTCTTTATTCTTTGTTTGTCCCGCATCAAGATTCCTTCCCCACAACACAAAAGGTAGTGCCCAATTACAAAGGTAGTTGAAAAATGGCACAATATACCTTCTCACACATGTCAAAGGCATCTGGGCTATGGGCCTTGCAAAGTGCCACTCAATGGATAGAGTAATGCTCTATTTGCATGATCACCATGCTAATCAGTTGGATTGGGTCATATAAACTAAAATGGGACCTAGTTGTTGGAAAAGAAATTCACCTGCTGAATCAAGGTCCACAGTATCTACAATTGGATCCCATCTACCCAACATAGTCCAACTACACAAGAAAGGCTCCATGTAACTTATAAGCCAGTACATCTAACAAAAAATACTAATTGCTGATGGGACATCCATTTAGAGACATTTAGTGTGTCATGCAACCATCAACAACATAGATCAAAAACCTAATGAACACTACTATTTACTCCTGGTACATTTGCAAATACATTTCTCTCTTCTCCTCTTAAAAATGGAGAGGACAACATAGGAGGAGTGATGAAAGCATATTGACTCTTCCCTTCGCTACCTTCTCTTAGCCAGATGGCCGCACATGGGAAGTTGTCCAGGTGCGATCCTCCATATGAGTATCTTCAACTTTAAAGGACTCTTTAGGATGAAATTAGATCTTGATCAGACAAATAGAACTGGTTTTTTCATTAGATTATTTTTCCAGCAATGGACAAATCAAGTCGATACAGGTTAGATTTATATGGGGAAAGCCTACACCTCCTAGTATTTTCCCTCATTTCCTCCTCTTGGAAATGCAGTATATAATTCAATACAGTTGTCCTACTCTACAGCCTGAAAAGGACCCCTTTCATGTGGTCATACTTTATGATTCAAAATTCCAATTGAGCATCATGTCCATGTGGAAGATCTAATGCATGTGGTTTCTTCTCTTTTCCTCTAATAGATTTGTAGAGGATCTCATATAATGATCATTGTGTTGCCTTCTCTCAAGATCTCTTTGTCCTCTCTCCAAGGCCCCCGAATGAAATCTAGGGTGAGACAAACAAAAAGGAGGGCAGGAGTACATGATGAAGAGGAGCAGAAGGGGAATAGGAGTCAAGGAGACAATGATGACAGTGACAACAATATGGAGAAGACAATTGAGGATGAGAAGGACATGATGATCATGATGGAGAGAAGGAGCAGGGCGTTATGGGTGTCACTTGATCTCTCTGAGATCCCTCTAGAAACTCCTCTCCTAACCACCAACATAATGCAGGTATCCAAAAGGACCAAAACAGCATTACTCGTAATGGTCACTATGAACAACCAGACTAGTGCATAGTGTACCTCCAAAAGCCCTAAATATAAACGCCACATCATCATCATAAGCATCCATCAAATCTTATCCCTCATGTGGTCTGCTGGAGCATTTGGAAGGAGAGGAAGGATCACCTTTTTAGGGGAAGTAGAATTTTCATATAGAAAATATTTCCTTACAAGCATTGGTTTTTATTTATAATTGGAATAGATTTCTTTTAGACTTGGGGAGAAGTTATTCATGTACCATGGCCTCCCATATAATTTTGTTTCTTTGTTTTGGGTGAGGAATCTCTCCTTTACTTGCTTGATTGTACTACCTCTTTTTATGATCTAATAAATTGGATTTCATTTTGGCTGTGCATAAGAGAAAAAAAGATGGCTCTAGGGAGACCATCCGCTCTGGGCAGAGCACCACCTTCAGCGGATTCCGAGGCTAATAGGGTCCCCCTAGAGGGAGGTAGGAAGCTGGTGCTGTCATCCTCTCCTCTCAGGCGACCTCCTAGGGTCTTCCTGGGGCGGTGGTACTGCTGCTTGCAGAAGGGCCACCTATTAAGAGATTGCACGGCTCCTGTGAGGTGCCTCCACTGACAGTACTGGCCATGTTTGGAGGCACTGCCCATGTAGATCGGCTTTTCCTCAGGCCTCGACGAACCTCAAATCTCATGCGGAGGTGGTGGCGCAGGGGGTGTGGCCCGTGGTGAAGGCTCCAAGGGTGCTGATTGCGAAGCTTGGCTCTCCCTCAGCAGATCTTGCTGCTACCCAGATGTCCTGGATCCAAAGGTGCCTCCGAACAGTTATGCTTGGTGGTACACCAAAAGCTGCTTCCGTCAAGGATCCGCTCGACAAGGGAAGCGTGCATTAGAGTGCTTCGGAGGTTCATGAGGTGTGTGGAGGTTCTTTCATGGCAGTGAGTCAGTCAGAGGAAGTTGCCAAGGAGCTAGGGGCGTTGAGCATTCTGGCAAAGGGGGACTATGTTCTACGAATGTCCCCATAGAAAACTTTAGCAGCGGACTTTCCTTAGACCTTCTTTTGTTAGACTCCATGTTCACCTCCTAGGCGTACCAATGTCCCTGTGCAATAGGCAAGGTATTAGTTTCTTGGTGGATACCTTTGGCGAGCTAGTTGAAGATCAGCATTGCCTCTATAGATCCACACTGGTGATCACAATTAATGTTGTCATCCTCTCCAACGAGGTGGAGGGCATCCCAAAGGTCCTTCAAATTCCTCTATAAGGGGAACTATTCTCGGTGAGTTCCTCATTCGTCAACTTAAAGTGGGGATGGGGGCGCTATAGCAAGGTTAGGGCTTCCACCAAGAGGGGGTGGAGGGAGGTAGATGATGAAGGAAGGAAGGGGGTACAAGGAGCTCAGGGAGAACTTCATTCAAATTCCAAATTGCCCTTCCAAGTCGGGCATGCCGAGACCTATTTGATTTGACCAAGGCGTCTTGAGCTAGGTGAGCCAATAGTCTGGTCCGATGGTCATGGAGCGGATCAGGTCATTGCTTTTCAGTAGGGCTGCAAACGAGTCGAGTCGAGCCGAGTTTCACCCAGCTCAAACTCGGCTTGAGCATTGCCTGCCTAGCTCGAACTCGATCGAGCTTCTAAACACGACGTTCAAACTTGGCTCGTTTATATACTCAACGAGCTCGCTCGTCGAGCTGAGCTCGCGAGCCCTAAGCCCAGTTCAACCGAGCCTGACTCACCCAACAAAATTACTAAACATGAGCCTAAAGGTGTAAAAGTTTAAAATTTTTAAAACTTAGAAACCTAGTTAACCAATTAGGCCCACAGTCCAAGCCCACGCTACTAGTTGTGCAGTTAACAAAAGGCACAGCCGCACATTAAAGACTTTCCTAGGTACCGGCTTTTCAAGTTTGCCGATGTAGGACTAAACATGAGAATGCAACGCCCATCCCCCACTACACACAGCATGTATCCCCAGCCTAACCAGCACCCCACTGCCCACCCATCCCTAGTGCTCAAAAATTAATCCCCCCCAATGTATTCTTTAGCCACTAATCCTTCTAATTTTTATTTTTATTTAGAACATTTAATTTAAATTATTTAATAAAAATTTTGTAAAATGTTAAAATCTTACTAAATGCTTTTATTTCAACTCAAGGCTACCATGTGCAACCCTAATATCCCCACTGCTTTCCCATCCTACCCTTTAAAGTTGTCTTTTAACGATTGACCTTTCTAATTTTAATTTTTTTTTTTATTTAAGACATCCATAACCTTATCATTAGATAAAAATTATTTAAACGAGCTCTTAGCAAGTATTTAAACAAGCTCTTAATGAGTTCTTAAACGAACATGTTCACAAACATAATCAAGTCGAGCTCGACTATGTTCAAGCTCGGTCACATTTACGAACCGAGCTTAATTTTTTGTTCAAGCTAGTTTACTTAACTTAATAAACGAGTCGAGTCGAGCCCTTATCAAGTAGTCTCACGAGCTGTTCGTCGAGCGTATTGGTTCGTTTGCAGCCCTGCTTTTCGGGTCGGGCAGATCGTATCATGCTAGCTGGGCAACCCACGACTTACCCGATACAACGTTAGATCATAGAACCAATCTCGGCTCCGCTTCTTTACACCTCCTTGCCTGACAGCCATGGAAGGCCTCCCCGTTAAGCTATTGTGCTTTGGCAACACCATCAGGGGTAGCCAAGACATCCACTGGACCGACCGGCCACCGCCTCTGTGTACTCTGATGGTTGCAACCCTCCTAGAAAGAACTAGTAGAACAAAGTGTACGGAGCTGCCCGAGGGCCCTCCTCTGCTCCAATCGGTGTCGGAGCCTACTACTGTTGGCCCTTTGCCTTTGCAAGGGGTGCCTGCCATCCCTCTCCAAAGAGTCTCCTACTACTATTGGCCCTTTGCCTTTGCAAGGGGTGTCTGCTCTTCGACACACAGACTATACAGGTCCTGCCCCCTGCCGGTCCACCGCTTGTGGGCCAGACCTGTACAGTCTGTGTCGAAGAGCACTCTCCCTCCATTGTCAGAGGGATTTTCCCCTCCCAAGGTTTGGAGTAAGGGAATGCTTTGGATGTGGAGGAGGTAGGAGAGATAGGAGTGGAGATGTTGTAGGAGAGGAAGCCGCCTAAGGGAGGGGGTTGCAGGACTTGCAGAGAGAAGAGGAGGAGCTTCTAAAAGAGGATGTGAAGGAACTCTTGGGGAAGGTGGAAAGACTAGTGGAGGGTCAAGTGAGGCTGCGAGAGAGGTGGCTGAGAGGGTTAAAGTTTTCCTTGATGGAGTTGAGAAAGACATTTGGGGTGCCTTTTATAAAATCCAGAACTAGTGGCAGCTGGGGATAGTTAGGATGCCAAGGGGGGTAAGTTAGTGCGTAAGGTGTGAAGAGGCAAGGGGAGGAGGGTGAGAATGGTGGGGTGGAGAAAGTTCAAACCTTCATGAGATTAGTCACATGGAGTGTGAGAAGGCAGGGGAAAGAAGAAGAAGGCAGTTTTGAAGGAGTGTATTAGAAGATACAAGATAGATATTTTTTGTATCCGAGAAACTAAGTGTGAACAAGGAGGGAGGATCTTATAAAGGAGATTGGAGGAGCCTGCCTCTCTAAAGGCGTTCATTCTCCTGCAGCAAGCAAATCGGGGGGCATTATGATCTTATAGAATGACTATGCAATGGAGGAGGTTGGAAGGCAGATGGGCAGGAGTGCAGTGACTGTCAGTTTTTGGTCAATGGATGATCGTTTTATCTCGGACTTCACGGGTGTGTACGGTCCTTAAGGGAGGGAGGAGAAAAAGGAGTTATGGGAAGACCTCCTGGATCTTCATTGGCTACCTAATAGACCATGCTGTATTGCAAGTGACTTCAGTGCAATTCTACAGGTGGAAGAAAGATCTGACGTTCCCTTTTCATCTGGGAGCATGGAGGATTTCCAGAAGTTTATGGCCAAGGCGGCCTTCGTTGATGTCTCTACTACTAACTCACTGTTCACCTGATCCAATTTCAGGGCGAATCCCTCCTATTCTAAATGTGACAGGTTTCTTGTTTCAGTGAATTGGAGGATCAGTTCGCCCATCTTCGAGCTTCTTCCCTTCGAGGACCTATTTCTGATCACAAGCCCATCCTTCTCAAGACCCCCTCCAAGATGTTCCATAGGCCAAGATTCCAATTCGAGAATTATTGGCTGAAAGAAGAGGGGTTTATGGAAGAGCTCAAGAGAATTTGGTATGAAGATTGTCATTCCACATCAGCCATAGCTCTACTGATCAAAAAATTGAAGTCTTTGGCACAAGGGCTTTCTATTTGGGGAGTCGCCGGGACACTACGAAGGAAGGCAGCTAAAGACAAGATCTTGAGGCTCCTAGAGGGGCTTGAACCTCTTGAAGAAGCAAGGTGATGGATAAGCAGAGAGGAAGCAGAGAGAGCCCTTGAAGGCTGATTTCCAAGTTAATCTTATGTGAGTTATATTGGAAGCAAAGGTCAAGAGACAAATGGATCAAAGAGGGGTGTTGAAGTTATTGGGCCGTCCAACTCAAAACCTTAAGGCATTGAGTAGAGTAGGCACTACTATATGTTTGATTTTGTCCCTTTTCCACGTGGGACTATTCTAACATGCTCCCTCGCATGTAGGCTGATTTTAGGTGTGGTGTGTGACCCGGCACCTAACCATAGGTTTTGATACCATGTTGAAATTATTGGGCCATCCAACCTTAAAACCTTAAGGCATTGAGTGGAGTAAGCACCATACTTAAAACATATGATTTTTCCCTTTTTCATGCAGAACTATTCTAACAAGGCAGATAGGATCACCACTTGCTTTTAGAGGATTGCCTCTAGAAGGAGATGTATGAACCTCATCAGATGGCTCGAGGATGGGAATTAGAGTTATTCTCATAAAGGGGCCATCAAGGAGCACAATCTGAGCATTGATTCCAAGTTGTTTATTGAGGAGGGCAGATGGAGGCCCAGGATTGTTGATGTCCTTCTCCCTCATCTATGGGAGGAAAGTAGAGATCTCTTGCTGAACTTTTCAAAGGAGGAGGTCAGATTGGCGGTATTTGCCTTGCCAGGTGACAAGGCGGCTGGACATGATGGCTTCCCTATGATGTTCTTCCAACATTGCTAAGAGGTGTTGTAGGAGACGTGAGGGAATCAAACCCTCGCATTTTGTTTTTTTTCCTATTTATTTTGGTGTTTTTCACAGATTCTAAGAACTTAGGATGAGTCCTCAATGAATCTGAAACTTTGGACTAAGCATGTGGATCCACAAATTTGGCCTCTCCCCACTAATCTTGGTCAATGTTAATTACATCCATAAAATGATCGAAGACCCTTGATTAACTATCATAGATGATAAACCACATAAAATTTGCAAGTCCATTAATGAAAGCATGATTTGAATTGAGCCCAATAGCTTTACCCATGTCCAAGATAGATTTCAGATGATCTTGAAGTGTTTTAAGGGGTTTGGAGTGATTCCAGATGTTTTAGGCCCAAAAGGGTATTTTAATATTTTTGCAGTGTTGAAGGGTATAGGGTTATTATGGTCATTTTGGTGTTTGAAATGTGTTTGACTAGATTGGGTAAATTTTGAAACGTCGGGAGATATTTTTGGGCCATTTTAGATGATTTTGGGGGCAAAGGGTATTTTTGTCATTTTTAAAAAGTTTAAGGATATTGAGTATGTTTTAGGTGATTTGACATTTTTATTATTTTTAGTGATTTTTGGTTCATTAAGGATATTTTGATAATTTTTGCCATATTTAGGATTTTAGGGGCATTCACGAGTAGGTGGTTTTTGCATTTTTGGGATTTACATATTTTTATAGTTGAAGGGGTATCTTGGTCATTTCAGGTTGGTTCTAGGGATGAATCGATCATTGAGGATTATGAGGGTGTATGCGTCCTTTATGAGCATTAGGTCATTTATTTAGGTTAGGGGCATTAAGGGAGATGTCATATGTTTGATTAACTTATCGTGGAACTTAAATTAGTTTAGGTGAGCTGGCCAAGGGTATTAGGGTTTTTTGGACGGCAAACAAATAAAGTCCTAAACCATAGGCCAGCTCATTGGGCTTCAACCAAAATGTGGCAACTTGTATCAAGTATGCAGGACTTGGATAATCCTATAAGATATTGATTATGGACGCAAAGAGGTCAAAGATGTATTACACATCCACTAGGATTATATCCTTTAATGCAATCACATGCATCAACTATTGTGGACTTGTTCAAGTTTGTCTAAGTCCACTAAATTATAGTCTTAATAGATATTGATTAAGGACACAAAGAGGTCATAGACCTATAATAGACCCATTAGGATTATATCCTTTAGTGAACTTTAAGTGGAGCCAATTAAGGGATATGTCTTAAACGATAAAGGGTAAGGATCAACTACTAATGAAGGTAACGGATCTTTGAGTGTCTATTAAGAATCCTTAAATAATGTTCTTTAAAGGGTTTTAGAGAGACCCATCCAAGATCCATCAAGAGTCCATTTGGATAGACCCAATTAAAGTCTAATAAGGATCAATGATGTAAATGGATTAGTGCAAACAATGGCACATAACCCTGGATTCATGTCATTAAGACAAAGTGCAAAAACTCAAGAATATATGAGTTTGCTTACAGAATCCGAAGAGATAAAACTCAAGAATACATGAGTTTGTCTTCTTAAAACTTTAAAAAAATGATCAAGCTCAAGAATACATGAGCTTCTTTTCAAATCTTCAAAATCTCCAAGCAACAGGGTGGTACAAAGCCTTCCAAAGTCCTTTTTTTAGCCCCCTTTGAGAGGTTTATATAGGGCCAAGGAGGCATCTGGTGGGGGGTCAAATGATCCGGTGGCACCCCCCACCAGATGGTCATCCCCTAGGGGGAAAAGGCTACGTAGCCATCCGGTGGGGGTTTTTGGGGGGAGGAGGGGACACCATCCAATGTCCATCCTTTTTTTTTTCTTTCCTTCCTTTTTTCTTCCTTCTTTTGGTTTCCGAAAATGCCCCCTACCACCCAGTGTGGGGTCCTCTTTCCATCGGGAAGAGGGAAAAGGAGGTGGAACCCCCTTTGTTTTTCAGGGGGGGCATGAGACCTCCCACCGGACCCTACCTTCTTTATTTCTCTCTCTTCTACCTCCTTCTCTTTCTTTTTTGCTTAACTGCCCATCCAGTCTTTTTTATTTTTTTTATTTTTATTTTTTTTTTTTTTTTTTTTTGGGGGGGGGGGGGGGGGGGGGGGGGGGGGGGAAGGGACCCCTCTCCCCCTTTCTTTCTGTTTTCACCCATCCAGTGGGGATCTTGCCCCTTTTCCTCTCTCTCTCTCTCTTTTACACAAAACAGGGGACAGTAAGGCCCCTCTTTCCACCCTGCTGTTGGCTGCCACCGCAGCTGTTGTTCCTGCAGCTGTGGCTTGTTGCTGCCACACAGTTGACTGCTGCTGTTGGAATTGAAGTTCCTGCTGCTGCTTCGGTGGTCCACAGGACCATCACGTGGGGATGGTCTCATATTTGGTTTTTTGTGTGAGGACCACACAAGGTAAAAAGATATTGTTCCTTTATTTATATAGACAAGTTAAAAAAACTGTCAAACAGGCGGTCAAAGACCTTGTACTGAAAACAGGGTTTGAGGTTTTAGGAAGGTAAGGCACACCTCTTTGGCATCAACAAGACCTTCTTAGCATGGTTTGCTGTACTGGAACGACTCGTGCCGACTCGAACGACTCGTACCGTATCAGGGCAAACCCGAGTTGGTGCTTCTTGACAGAGTGTGCGATTTGGGAGATCTTTTCCATGCGAGTCGACCAGACTCGTACTGGATCATGGGAGATCTGAGTTGGTCCGACTCTTCGAGTCAACGAACCCTACTTCTTAGTTCTCATCCCTAAGAAGGCAGGACATATACTTTAGCTGATTTTCGACCTATTAATCTCCTTAATGGTGCTTACAAGATTATCCCAAAGATGTTGGCTGCAAGACTTGAAAAGATGATCCAGAGTGTCGTTAGCTGCTATTAGAATGGGTTAAGAAAAGGCACACACATTCAGGAGAGCTTCTCAGTGGCCCATCAGTGCATCCACCCTATGAAAGCTTCTCATAGGAAGGGCCTTGTGTTGAAACTTGACTTCAAAAAGTTTATGAGAGTTAACTGGGATTGTCTTCTGCAAGTTATGTTCAAGATGGGGTTTGTTGATAGATGGATTAGTTGGATCAAATTATTAAAGCATGCATATCCCTAGCTTCATTTGTTGTTCTTTTGAACGGCAAGCATACTACTTATTTCCACGACAGAAGGGGACTCAGGCAAGGGGCGCTATGTCTCCTCCTCTATTATTTGTTTTGGTGGCTCGCATTCTCAGCAGAATGTGGGGAAGTGCAGAAGCAACTGGCTATATCGTGGGCTTCTAGGTTAGCCCCCAAGGAGACATATCTCCCACTTACAATATGTTGATGACACCATCCTTTTCCTGTCAGATGATAAGGAACATGGATTGAAAGCCAAATTGATTGGAGCTGTTGGAGGAAGTCAGGGGGCTGAAGGTGAATTTTCACAAAAGCCAGGTTATTGGGGTGAACATGGACAGTAGGGCTATTCATACTTCATAGAGCAGCTACCATCTTCGGATGTCAGATTGGGAGCTTCCTTATCACATATCTAGGCCTTCTTCTCACTCCTGGTAAGCTTAACTGTAGGGATTGGCTGAAGGTGGTTGAGAAATTTGTCTCTAGGCTGGCTGGATGGAAAGGATGTCTACTCTTTTATAGAGGAAGACTGGTCCTCTGCAAGTCTGTCCTTGGTAGCATATCCATTTATTTCCTTTCCATTTTCAAGTCCTGAAGAAGGTTGCTTCCCAGCTGGAAGCCATTTGACGAAGGTTCTTAGGCAGTAAGGAAGCCAATCAGAAGGGGTGGATATGACGCGAACTGGAGGAGAGTGTGCAAGAGCAAGGAGAAGGGGGGTTTAGCGATCAAGGGCATTATGACTTCAACCTAGATCTTCTCTCTAAGTGGCTTTGGAAATTTGGATCATCAGAGTATGGGTTGCGGCTAGAGATGATCCGCAGTAAATACTATTTGAAAGTAAGGCCTCATGATATGGTGTCATCATCGTTATATACGGTTTCACATTTGTGGAAAGGCATTCTGCTCTATGTGGGCACTGTGCTCGCTGCTACGCCTGTTCTCTTGGGAATGGCAATACTTGTCTTTTTTGGATGGATAAATGGTGTGGAGCAACTGCCCTTGCTGTAAGGTTCCCCAGCCTTTTTGCTATCTGCTCACAGCAATCAGCCATGGTGGCACAAATGTTTGATTCTGCTTCTCTTGGCAGAGGCTAGATGCCTTGCTTTAGAAGACAACTTAGGGAGGAAGGGATCGGGGACTTTGCCTCTCTTCTCTTGCTTCTCCAAGATCACTTTGGATCCCTCCTTGCAAGATTCGTGGGTGTGCGGGTGGGAGACTTCCCACTTATTTTCAGTCAAATCAGCTTACAAGTTTATAGCTGATGGTGGTATTCAATTCGAGTTTCAGAAGCATGTTTGGTGTCCGGAGAGCCCACTAAAGGTCAAGATTCTGGTTTGGAGAATTGCTTTTGGCAGCAAGGTTTGCCGACTCAGGATCCATATTGGATTGGGTTCAACTAGATACGAGTCAGATCCGATCCGACTCGGTCCGACTTGTAGAAGTCACATGAGTCAAGCCAATGAGTTTGTTAAAAGTGATAAGTTTAAAGCATATTTTAGAGAAATGTATCCTATTAATTGATATAAAAAGTATAAATTTACTTAATGTATGGGAAAAACTCAATTTAAAACAACCCATTATATATGTATGAGTCGGCATGATCCAGTCCGACTTGGTGCGTACCAACGGATCGGATTCCCCCTAATACGAGTCGAGTCGTACAAGTGAACACGATCCGCTACGATATAGCAAACCATGCTTGGCAGGCTGCCCACCTGTGATAGACTAGCCCAATTCGGGTGTGATATTTCTACTATTTGCTGTTTATGCAGTCAAGAGGCGGGGACTTTGAACCACCTTTTTGTGTCTTGCTCTTTTGCCATAGGGGTGTGGCAGCCACTATTTCATAAACCTCAGCTTCAGTTTGACATGTGAAGGGACTGCAGAGATCACCTAAGGAGGATCGTATAATATGGTGGATGATCCTCCGTGTTACACTATGGTCCTTATGGTATGAAAGAAATGGAAGGATTTTCAATCATGAAGCTCAGATAGAGTTGTTTCTTTTGTTTGCTCCCATGTGAGAGAGTGGGCTAGGATTTTCTGTGATCTGGATGCTTCCTCATCCAATTTTTCTGTCCTTTTTTAGAGTTACTTGAGAGATGCAGCATTTTGGTGATTTTGTATAGTGGGTGTTCAAGGGTTTTGTTTGTTGCTCTTGTATATTCCTTTTTTATATTTTATATATAACGTGGTACCATCCACATTCAAAAAAATGCTTTAATAAAATTGGTGGTTCATTTTCTTCTCAAGAAGAAAAAAATGAACCCTACTCTGCCATTCTGCTCAATCATACATCATATTTATAATGACTGATAAACAAAGGGGATCACATGATCACCATATCCAATTTTTAAAGAAGGGTTACTATTTGTGAAATAAAATTGACACATGTAATCAACTGTGGTAAAAACCTGAAATTTTCCATCTATGATTTACTCAACAATGGCATAGACTCAATCCATTTTCTTCAGTTTTATTACTTCATCAAGTTATCATTCCTTTAAATTTCTTTGAAGTAACTACTAGTGCGAAGGAAGATGGAGAACTACTAGAACTTGGTCACTTGTTTGAGACTCATACAGGAAATCTCTGAATGACATGAAAACAAGATCCAAGTTACTTATTAACTCTAGGAATATCTACAAAATAAAACTATTCTAGGAATGGAGAAAAACCTAACAAAACCTTGTGCATTTGCCAAGAAAGATGCCCTATCAAATCATACATACTTTCATGTCAGATGGAAAAAGAATAATATTTGCATCCCCATCAAGATTGAAGAGCCAAGTTACCAGCACAATTGCCAAGCGACGATCTTCCTTCAGTCCAAGCATCTTGTCGGCCACAGCTGCTGCTGCCACAGCTCCAGCTGCTGCTGGCATGTCCTAGTAATGATTAGGCAGAAAAGTTGAGATTACCAGTGGAACCAGAAGTGCTAAAAAGATGGACCTTTCCTGATACGAGTTTCAGGTGCTGCCAGTCAACCATTAAGCATAATGACCCAAGGGAAAATGTAAACAGTAGGGCTGAGGGTTAGACGGCAAGAGTATCATGATGTAGAATAAACAATTTTATAGGCAATTCAAAATTGCATCGATCAGTGTTATACTGCAATATGTAGGCAAGTCAGAATCTGGTATGGGCAATAATTCCATTAACATCATTCAATATGAGGCTGATTTTCTTCCAAAAATCTTAGTCTTTGTGAAACAATAAAAAATTAAAAAAAAGTCCAGAAACTTTACGATAACAACCAGTGGTCTGGTATGCAGAAATAAGTTGAATAAAATGCACATCACAAGTTCCCAATGGAAATATGGTCCAAGAAGCGGGTTTGAGCTTCATTTATGATCCTCTAAATGAGTTGTTGCATATCATTCTGGCTGGCTTATCCATTTTGGCTAGGATTCCTGTCGTTGCAATCTCTTCCATTTCAATTTGCATAGATGGACCAATCAGTAAGTCAGAACAGGAATGTGATTATAGATAAAGTTAGATAAGAAGCTACAAGAAAAGCCTGGAAGGTGGATTCTATCACAGCTGGTACTTTTTAATTTAGCCATCTGCTACCTATCTATGTTTTTAAGCTGCCTAAGACTCGAAGAAAACAAAATGAGCCTGTCAGAAGTTTGTTTGTCTGAGGGAAGACATGGTGGAACGGTGAGGTTAAAGCATTGACTAAAATTTCTCTCTCTGAAAAAGGGAGCTTCTAGCAGGCAATATAGGTTTTGACAGAGGAAACAGAAGCATGCCAGCTAAGATGATACGAATACGGCAGAGCACACATTCATCAAATGATCGACTAAAATTTGAATTACAATAATACTTAAATAATCTAAATGTGATTAGTCTATAAAATGCAAATCGGAGCAGATATCCATGCATTTAGAAATTGAAGATCTAATCCAAATCCATAATGACTTATGGATCAGAGCAACTAAGAGTGGATTTGATTTTGGGCCAGTCCATAACATGATCCACAAGAAGAGTGAATGAGAAATTCTGAACCAAATACTACTCCAATTCATAGATTTATGTATCTGTTGGGATCTTACAGATCGGATGTGGAATGTGTTGTGGATTAACCAGATCCATTTGTTGCCCTAGGGTCAATCATCCTCGGTATATACATTTTTTGGGTAGACTGATTTTCATACGTAGTTCACAGACTGCTTTGTGTTCTTTCTCGAGTCTTTGTTTAAGCTCATTTGTCTCAAGTTTAGTGCCCATACATCATTTTTTTTAACTTTTGTCAGTGGATTGCGGTACTGTCCACCATTGGAAAACAATAAAAAATAGAGAGTAATGGTTTACTAGCTCATAAGATAAACTAACAAATGAGGAATGCTATAGTGCCACATCTTTTGCCACACCAATCAAGTGCTGTCCGATCAAATAACGGAGGCCTTTGCTAAATGTCAGTTGCAAAATGAGATATCCTAAAAGAAACTATAGGAGGAGACATCTGATGAACTGATAGGAAAGCCATTGGTCAATGTGGCAAAATTTGTGAAAAAAAAATGTAGTATGCTAGCATTTCTCACAAAATCTATAACGTATAACCTATATTAGAAGCCACAGTTGCTGTTTTTCGTCTGCTCCAATTTCAGCCAGTCCGACGTTTTGTTCCCATCTTTCTTTCTTTTCCATTTTGCCATATCCACTCATCTGCCCACCAAGGCCAGATGCCCTACGCACTCCTCCTTAGAAATGGCCTTCTCGCAAAAGCTTCCCCCTCCCCTTCTTCTTCCTCTTCTTCCTCTCCTCCATCTTCTCCCATGTGCAGCACAGCGTGCGGATCCCTAGCCAAGGCCCTCCGAGCCTTCTAGGGCATCCCCTCTCCCCAGAGGTCCACAATTGACTGGACTGCCTCCTCTCTTGCCACTCCAGCCATGGTCTCTACGCCAACGTCCTCCGCCCCTTCCGCACCATGGAAGTGGACGATGGCATCTCTCGAGACGAGGTCATCATGCTTTGCATCTGGGGGATTGCGCCTGCCTAAGGGACCCCACCTCCAGTGCTGCAGTCCATCTCCGGATCATCGAAAGGAGGCCGCCCCTCCGCGCCACCGCCTGCAATGCCGTTGTGGATGTATATGCCAAATGCAAACTCAATGGGGATAAGCCAGGAGGCTATTCGATGAAATGCGAAACTGATGGTTGTTTCCTAGACGGTAATCCTCTCTGGGGCACTCCAGAAGGAGGGCCTGGACAGTGCACATCCAGTGTTCGATCTGATGGGTGAGAAGAAGAACAAGGTTGCCTGGACGGTCATGGTTTCTGGTGTAAAGTCTGGGCTTCTGAGATGTAGTCAGGGGTAATTTTGTCAGCCAGTTTTTTATGAGTTTATTTACCCTTTTTCCGCTTTTGTACGAGTGGTTGGGCTCTATTATGTATTTTATTGGAGCAAGGGGTATTCTTGTCCTTGCCCAATTTATTGTTAACCCTTTTCACTCAAGATATAAAAGAGGGAGGGCAGCGGTCTGTTTGGACCTACCGCAGCCTCCAGTTCTATTCCCTCTCCCTCAGTTATTCTTCATGGTATCAGAGCAGGCCAGACTCTCCTAGGGCTTCTTTTGCTCTGGTCGGTCCTCTTTGGGGGTTTTCCCTGCAAGCCGGTCATCCTCCTGCCCTGTCCAGTGGCCCTAGGGCATTCAAGACCTGGCCGGTTCCCTCTTGCTCTTTGTTTTGGTGATTCTAGAGCACCAAGGAGCAGGCCGCCCTTTCTCTACCCAGCGGTACCTTGTGGTGGACCTTGGAGCAGACTAGTCCCTTCCTCTGCCCAGTGGTGCGTGGTGGTGGACCTAGGAGCAGGCCGGTCCTTCCTATTTGCCCGGTTGGTAATCATAAGCAGGCCGGTCCCTCCCTAGGTATTTTTCTGCCCCATTGGTGGTTTGTTCAGCAGGTCCAGCCCCTTTCTTTGCTCTTGTTTTTGCCCTGTTGGTGGTCCTAGGGCACCAAAGAGTAGGCCGGTACCGACTATTGTCCCGTTGGTGGTTTGTGGCCTGTGGTGCTCTATTATTATTATCTTCAACCAGGTGCTCTATTTTCACAAAAAAGCAGGCCGGTACCATCTGTCCAGCAGGTTCAGTCCTCCCTGTGCAGCAAGGGGTTGGGCCGAGTGGCTGTTTGTAAGTGTTTGGTGCTTCTTCTTTGCCTTAGGAGCAGGCTGGTGCCTGGTGGAGTCTTTTGCTTGGTGTTTGGGAGTCACCTTCACCTCTAGGTGTGGGGCTGTCATGGAGTCTTCTACGACTAGCAGTGCTGATCAAGAAGCTAACTCCTCCTAATGCGGCCTACCGGTTCTCCATCGATTGAGTACCACCTGCTTGCTATGCAAATGACTTTAGTGAAGCTTATAGAGACCAATTACCGACTCTGGCCTCTTTGCCCGTATTTTTCTTAGAGGACGAGATAAAACATGTTATTTTGATAGTAGAACTAAGGAACCAGCACATGAAGATCCCACCTATGCTAGGTGGGAGTAGGAGAACAACTTAGTTATGGGATGGATTATCAACTCTGTAAGTCCAGAGATTCAACAACTAATCATGATGAAGAGGGCAACAAGGGAGATGTGGGATATTTTGAACTTAATGTATGGCCAAAAGCAAGATATCTCTCGCATATATCAGTTGACAACTGATATACAGGAGTTGAAATAGGGTAGCACTAGCGTTACCACTTACTTTGGTTTGCTAAAAAGTAAGTGGGAGGAGTTGGACTACTACTCTACATACAGTTGGGCTTGTACTGAAGATCAGAGGGTCTATTTGCAACATGTAGAGCGGAACCATATCTTCAAGTTTCTTGCTAGTCTCACCTCTGAGTATGAGAGCTTAAGAGCTCACATACTCAGTATTGACCCCTTGTCATCCCTTGAACAAGTGTATCACAAGGTGTTGCGAGAGGAGGGGCGATAGAAGACAATGAGCGGTGGTATTGTGACAGCAGGTAGCCACGACATTGTTGAGTCATCTACACTTGCGAGTCCCTATTCCAAGCCTGTAAAGAGTGATAGTGGTCAGGGAAAGGAGAAAGGCAAGACATGAAGACATTGCTCTCATTGTGGGAAAGATAATCACAATATAGACAAGTGTTGGGACCTTTATCCTGATAAGAAGCCACTGAAATTCAAAAATTCCAAGAGTGGACAACAAGCAAAAGAGCAATATAGCCTTCAATCAAGACTCAGGTGACCCTTCCAGACCCTCTCTGGATGGACTACTCCTCACGTGTTTACTCTCTCCTCTAGTGATATTGTGCACCTTCAGCGGATCTCTCTCAACTTGGCACGTCTTCATCTACCACCTCTACACAGGTACTGCTGGGGCAGCCTTGAGTGTGACTCACTCTGTTTTCCCCAATAACCCTTGGATCATTGACTCAAATGTTACATATCACATGACTGGTACCTCTTCTCTCTTTACTTCATATTCCTTGAGTTCTAGATAGGAGAAGGTCACCATTGTAGATGGTATCTGTGCCACAATGGCGGGTAAAGGCTTAATAAGTCTCAGTGATGACCTACCTTTGTCCTCTGTACTTCATGTTCTTGCCTTACCAATTAACATTTTATCTATTAGCAGCTTAACCAAATCACTTCAATGCTCAATAACCCTTCTTTCTCACTCATTGTGTTTTTCAGAACCTAAAACTTAAGTAGACGATTGAGACTGGTCGTGAAGTGGGAGGCCTATATCATTTTTGGAGCCCAGTGGTCGAACTGCATTTCAATCCAATATTAATGGCATGAAAAAGAAACATGAAGTGATCTATTTATGGCACTGTCATTTAGGACATTTGTCTTTTAGGTCTTTAAAGGTCTTGTTTCCTTCATTGTTCAAGTCAATTAGAGTTGACACCCTTCAGTATCAAGTTTGCGAACTTGCCAAGCATTGTAGGACCAATTTTCAAGTTTCTATGAATAAAAGTATTTTTCCCTTCCAACTTGTTCACTCTGATGTTTGGGGGCCATCTCTTGTTCCCTTTGTAGATTGTCATTGTTATTTTATCAGTTTTATTGATGACTTTTCCCACTGTTGCTGGGTTTACATCATGAAATCCCGTGAAGAGGTACCCCGGATTGTTTAAGTGTTCTGCAAAATGGTTGAGAACCAATAAGATCTGACAATGCAAAAGAGTACTTTGAGAAGACTCTCAATATTTTTATGGAAAATGAGAGCATCATCCATGAGTCCTCTTATGCTTACTTGTCCTAACAAAATGGGGTGGCTGAAAGAAAAAATAGACATTTACTTGAGACCTCTCAAGCACTCCTTTTGCAACGTCAGTTGTCCAATAAGTTCTGGACAGAAACTGTCTTAACTGCCTCATATGTTATCAATCGTATACCTTCTCGAACACTTGACCTTTTGTCTCCTATCCAGGTACTTTGTCCCGACCATCCTCTGTTTGTTTTGGAGCCCAAGGTCTTTGGCTGTGTGTGCTTTATTCATTCCCTGACTCCAGGGTCTACAAAATTGGATCATCGGATCACCCGTGGCATCTTTCTGGTTACTCTCCCACTTAAAAAGGATACAAATGTTTTGACTCAAAAAGAGGGAAAAAGTATGTCCTCAAAGATGTCACCTTTTTTCAATTAGAGTCTTACTTTTCCCCTCAAATCTCTAATAAGGGGGAGGATGTTCCTAGTTCTTGTGGTGATTCTCCTCCTAAGTTGGCTCCTCCTTTACCCCTTATTACCAACACGACTAGTGATGTATCTGGATTGCCCAATAAGTCTCCACTGGATACTCTCACTTACTCCAGGCATACTTGGCACAAATACATAGGCCTTCCATAGATCCACCATCTCAAAAAGTTGCTGAAATTTTAGGTCATTCTTTGACCCCCCTCACCTATAACTCCTGAGGATTTGGAGTTACCTATTGCTATCCGAAAAGGGACGAGAACGTGTACCAAGCATCCTATTTCTCACTATATTTCTTATTCTCGTCTCTCACCATCTTATTATTCCTTTTTTGCTGCTATTTCCACCTATCATGTTCTTAACTCCTTTACAGAAACTGTTAAAGATGCAAAGTGGGTACAGGCCATGGGGGAAGAGATGCAAACTCTCAAAAGAAACAATACTTGGGAGTTAGTAACTTTGCCTCCAGGGAAAAGTTTGGTTAGATCCATATGGGTGTACACTATTAAGTACCATTCTGATGGTACTATTCGAAGGTATAAAGCTCGACTTGTTGCCAAAGGCTTTACTAAGACTTATGATGTGGATTATCTAGAAACATTTGCTCCTGTGGCCAAGCTCAAATCTATCAGAGTTTTGTTCTCCCTTGCTATCTAGTTTTGTTGGGAACTTCACCAGTTAGATGTTAAGAATGCATTTCTTAACGGTGACTTACAAGAAGAGGTGTATATGCAGCCCCCCTTGGATTAGAACCCAGGGGGAGAGTGTGTCAGCTCAAGAAGGCACTATATGGTTTGAAGCAGTCTCCAAGGACTTGGTTTGACAGGTCTATATATGTCATGATTCAGCTTGGCTATCAACAGGGCAACTATGATCATACTCTCTTTACCAAATGGGTGGATGGTCGTGTGGTAATACTTCTTATGTATGTTGATGACATGATTATCACTGGAGATCATACTACAAAGATACAAAAGCTTAAAGATAGTTTGGCCAATGAGTTAGACATTAAGGATCTTGGGGAGCTAAAATATTTTCTTGACATTGAGGTGGCCAAGTCTCAGAAACCAATCATGGATTGTCTGAGTCCGGTGGGGAGCTCTTGTCTGAGTCTGATAAAGGTTCCTACCAACGCCTTGTTGGGAAAATCTTGTACTTATCTCTCACCCGACTAGACATTGCCTATGCAGTTAACATTGTCATCTAGTTTATGCATGCTCCCCGGTCTCCTCATATGCAGGCTATGGAAAGAATTATGCGTTACATCAAGACCTGTCCTGGTAGAGGCATGTTGTACACTCAAGCTCCACATGTGAATATTAATGCTTATACT
Source organism: Zantedeschia hybrid cultivar (assembly GCA_030544215.1). Taxonomy (NCBI): domain Eukaryota; kingdom Viridiplantae; phylum Streptophyta; class Magnoliopsida; order Alismatales; family Araceae; genus Zantedeschia; species Zantedeschia hybrid cultivar. The sequence continues at coordinate 10,848,902 of JARZZO010000016.1, forward strand.
GATGCGGATCGGGTTGGTTCTCGTGATGATAGGAGGTCAACCACTGGTTATTGCTTGTTTTTGGATGGCAACCTTGTTACTTGGCGCAGTAAGAGACAAATTGTTTGTGCTCGTTCTAGTGCAGAAGCTAAATATCGGGCTATGGCACATGGGGTTACAAAGATATTATAGGTTAAGCTCTTTCTTCAAGACCTTGGTATTCAAGTTCACAGACCTATGCGCCTGTATTGTGACAACAAAGCTGCCATCAACATTGCTAATAATCCGGTTCCACATGATCGCACCAAGCATATTAAAATTGACTATCATTTCATTCGCGAGAAGTTGGATAATGGAGAGATCTGCCTCTCTTATATTCGCTCAGTGGATCAACTGTTTGATGTCTTTACTAAAGGGTTGTTTAAGAAAGTTTTTGTCTCTCTTTTGTCCAAGTTGTGCATTTTTTACATATATGCTCAGCTTGAGGGGGAGTATAGTCAGGGGTAATTTTGTCAGCCAATTTTTTATGAGTTTATTTTCCTTTTTTCCTCTTTTGTATGAGTGGTTGGGGTCTATTATGTATTTTATTGGAGCAAGAGGTATTATTGTCCTTGCCCAATTTATTGTTAACCCTTTTCGCTCAAGATATAAAAGAGGGAGGGCAGCGGTCTGTTTGGACCTACCGTAGCCTCCAGTTCTGTTCTCTCTCTCTCAATTATTCTTTACGAGGAAAGCGTTGGCACTGCTTGCCCAGATGCTCTTCTACTCTCGCTGTGGTGGCTTTCATCCCATGGTTGAATTGAACCATGTCATCATGTGTTCCACCCTTCTGGCATGCGCTCAGGCAGGAGACTTGACAGTGGGCCACTGGATGCATGTTTACACCACAAAGACGACCATGGCCGCCTATGATGATACCCATCGGGGAATGGTGGATACTGCCCTGATCAATATGTATGTGAAATGTGGGCGGATCAACACAGCACATTCTCTGTTTAGGAAAATGCCTCGCAAAAACATTATGACATGCAATGCCATGTGGAGCTGCTGATGCATGGTCTAACAGAAGAGGTGCTTCTCCTCCTTTCACGATGGTCTAGCAGAAGAAGTGGAGAATCTCCGGCCGGATGATATCACCGTCATTAGTAGGGGTGTTCACGGGTCGGTTCGGTTTGGTTTAAGACAAAAATTTTACAAACCGAATCAACCCGGACAGTTCTCACAAACCGAACCGAACCAAACCGAAAATTTTCGGTTTGGTTCGGTTTGAACCGCCAACATGCAAAGCATGCCCAATCTCGAACTTAGGTGCACTTCGGTCCGCACCAGGGGTGCAGCCATGTGTGAGCGCCATGGAGACGCTGAGCTCGGGATGAACTCTTATTTATAACCTTTTCCTACGCTCCATTTTCTCTTTTCCCCGATATCGGACTAAACTAGAAGACTTCCCCGATGTGGCATGTGTGCGCTGCAACTTCTGGCGGTAAGGCTGAAAGCTAGGAAGCCTTTTAGTCCCGTACCGGGTAAACAAAGAAAACAAAAGCCAACGGACATTATGATAACAAACCTCAACATGTACCTAGCTGACACCTCGCAGCCCACTAGGCGTTGGGCTCAACCGAGGGCCAGAATAAAAAATGGCGGGTTGGCCCATTAGTTCTTAGCTCACGGCCCACTGTATGAACTATGAAGGTAGTTTTCAATGAAAATATATACATAATATGGTTTAATCAGTTCAGTTCTGTTTTTACGGTTTCAGATGTTTGAAAACCGAACCGAACCGAAATGGTCACCAACCCGAACCAAACCGAAATTATGGTTTGGTTCAGTTTCATTTTTCGGTTTGAACCAAATAATGAACACCCCTAGTCATTAGTATCCTAGGTGCATGTAGTCACTCCAGTCTCGTGGAGGAAGGATGGAAGCATTTTCATCAGCTTGAGCCGGTCTACGGCGTCATGTCCTAGGTTGAGCACTACGCCTGCATGGTGGATCATCTGGGGCATGCCAAACATCTCAAGGAGGTGGCAATTCTGTTGAGATCAATGCCCAAGCATCCCAACAAGGTGGTACTGGGCTCTCTCCCGGCATCTTGCAGCCTTCATAGAAGGACAGAGCTGGGCAGGCACCTGATGGAGGAGCCAGTGCAGGTGGACCTCTCAACATCGACTACCATGTTCTTCTCTTGAAGATGTACGCATCATCTCAAAGGAAACAGGGCAAGGCCGACACCCTCCATGAAGCGCTGAGGAGGCGGGTATCGGAAAAGCGCCTAGTGTGAGCTACATCAATGTGAATAGCTGTGTTCACCATTTTCAGTGAGATCAAGGCAATTGCTAAAGGACCCTACTACTATTGATCAGCTACTGATTCATTTCTTTATCTTTCATGTCTCCTACTTAAATATGTTTACCACCTATTCATTTTCAGATGTTGCATATGTGTGATCTAGGTCCTAAGTTGTACTACCTTGACGCTTCAACCCATTTTCTCTTCTAGATTTCTTGAGCTTCCTAGACATTTTGGACCAAGCATTGGATGTTTTTTCCATTACAATTTGGATTTCAACATTGTTTGAGCCTGATGGAATACATGTGGGCATGAATTTAATTTTGAATCTTCTTGATGCTGGAGAATGAGTGTGAGTAATTCCTCCTGTTTTTATAGCCACTGGCTATCTTTTAGGTAACTTGTTTCAATTTTTTAATTAACCAGTTTTCATCCAATGTCACAACAATTTTTGTTAGAACAAAATGAGGTATGCAAGCACTTCGGTACTATTTTTTTATTGCTATAACTTGAGCACTGCACTTCAGCGCCAATTTTAGATTGCTATACATTAGAGAACTGCACTTCAATACCAATCTCAGATTGCTATAATTTGGATCCTAGGCATTCTTTTTGGGTGCGAATGAGGATATCACTTTAAATGAAATTTTTGATCTTCATGAAGACAAAGATATCTGCCACATCATCTAGGCATTTTAACAATAATGTTTACTTAAGTAAGCAACCTCAATATCTTTCTAAGAGTGTGCTCTCTCAGGCACTAAGTTGACATACCCATTTTATGAGTATGGCTTGCCTTTTAACCCTCATTAGGCGAGGGGCTAGGAAAGCTGGCTACTGTTGTACCACATACTAAGTGCAGTCTAAAGACAACAGGTTAAGCAACTAAACCTGCTCAACATTTTGAGTCATACGGCAAATATTTGCTATTTATCTTTTATTGTTTCTCATCTTTAGAGGTGTCTTATGATGACAATCGATGCATGGTTTCTATAAGGTAGCTCTTGCATCTGGTTTTAATTTGGGACTACTCTTTTTGGAAAAGTGGACGGTACCACTGATATATAAAATGAAAAGAAGGGGATATGCAACTATGAGACCAACCCGCTTACAAAAGCCTCAAAAAACAAAAGACACCAACCAGGTGTAAAACCTCTACAATCAGTCCCTCCCTAACAAGACAAAAAAAGGGGAATTATAGCAGCTCCCTGTACAGGAGGCTGAAGCCTATTCTCTAGCCCTATTACAAGTGAAGTTTACAACCCTCTCCAGCACTAAAGCTTCTTTTTTGAAAATTATCATGTTCCTCTCATCCCAAATGGCCCATATGGTAGCATGCAGAATCATCCATCAGAGCTAACAGTCCTCCTTGGAGAAATAAAAATCACCCCACAAAAGATAAGCTCCCCCATTGAACAAACTCTAGGAGTGGGAATCCCCACTCTAGAAGGCAAGAGCTGCCACACAACCGCAGTGAAAGAGCATCCCACAAAGATACGGTCCAAAGATTCTTCATGTTCATGGCAAAATAGGCATACAGTATCTGAACCCTCCATGAAACAGGCCAATCTATCGCATGTGGGGAGGCGGCCTTGAGTCACTCTCCATATCAGGACTGTCACCTTCAATGGTGAATTGGGCTGCCAAATCTGACGCATAAAAGGGTACCTGGATCCACCATCCGCAATCATCTGATAAGTAGAGCGGACCAAGAAGCTCCCCTTCGGATCCCATCTCTAAACCCACTTGTCATGGTGAGAGGAACAGAAAATTCTTGACGTGGAGAAAAGAGCTGCCCCAAGTCGTCAACTTCAGAATCGGTGAATTGTCTCCTGAATGTAGGGGCCCAAACTCCTCTAGGGTCCCAAATATTAACAACCAGGGCCATAGGTTAGGACGCCAAGGTATACAGCCTGGGAAACCTGTCACAAAGAGCTGCATGTCCACAACATTTGACCACCCAAAACCTGCAAGTCTGGCCATCACCAACAGCTATATTAGTAGCTGCTTGAATAACATTAATACATGAGATAATACCTTTCCATGCTTGGGGTAAATTGTGAGTAGAGGAGGAACACAAATCCCACCTCCTGGCCGAAGAGTGATACAATTGATGAACAATATCCACCCATAATCTAGACTCAACAATGCCCAACTTCCACAACCACTTGGTTAGAAGACCAATGTTGACTTCATTCAAGCTCTTGACACCCAAGACCAAGGAATTCCGGATCGGATCGGGTCCCCGAATCGGGACCCGCCGATCCCGATCCGACTCGGATCGGATCGGCCGAGTCGGCCGATCCAGATGAAGTCTGGCCAGTCCGACTCGGCCAGATTAAAAAATAATAAAAAATTAAAAAAAATCAGAAAAAATCAGGAAAAAATAAAAAAAAATCAGAAAAAATTACATACATATTATTCAATTGATGTACAATAAGAATGAATGCAATTCATGTACATCCATAAAAAACCCTAAACCCTAAAACCCTAAACCCTAAACCCTAAACCCTAAACCCTAAAACCCTAAAACCCTAAACCCTAAACCCCTAACCCTAAACCCTAAACCCTTAACCCTTAACCCTTAACCCTTAACCCTTAACCCTTAAACCCTTAAACCCTTAACCCTTAACCCTAAAACCCTAAAACCTAAACCCTAAACCCTAAACCCTAAACCCCTAAAACCCTAAACCCTAAACCCCAAACCCCTAAACCCTTAAACCTTAAGGGGGGGATCGGGACCGGCCCGAACCGGACCAGATTGGGTCCGGACCGGCCGATCTGGCCGGTCCGGCCCCGATCTGGTCCGGTTCGGGCCGATTTCGGCCGTTTTTTTTTTTTTTCAAGTCGATAGGGGGGAACAGTGAAATCCCCCCCGAATCGGATCGGAACCCGCCGATTCCGATCCGAATCGGCCAATTCGGATCGGAATCGGCCGATTCCACAATCCATGCCCAAGACAGACACCATTCTCCCTGCTTCTACAAACCCTGGCCCAACAGATGTTACGTCCACCTCTGACCACCTCATTGTTGCCTTTCCAGAAGAACCGACTCCTGATATAATCCATCTTCTTGAGAACCCCTTTTAGTGCCCTAAAATCGAAAGATAGTAGATTGGGAGACTGTCGAGAACTGAGTTGCACAACACCAATCTTCTCCCATAAGAAAGTAATCTACCCTTCCAACCTACCAACCTGGACTCATACTTCTATTCTAGATAACCTTGTGCCAATCCCTATTCCTCAAAGCTCTCGGGGATAAAGGCAACCCCAAATAAGTGATGGAAAACTCCCTAGCTAACAGCCATAGATAAGAGAAGCCCTGCGAAGAGCTCTGTCCTCCATATGCACTCCAATTAGCTGACTCGCATGGAAGTTAACTCTCAGACTAGAGACTTCGTCAAACTATTCCAAGATAAGTCTAGCAGTAAACAATTGGTCCTCACCACTAGAGAAGAAAAGGATGGTATCATCAACATACTATAAGTTTGTAAGTTGGCCTCTCTAGGGTGAGAACCTAAATCCAGAGATGAGCCCACTTGCCATTGCTCTGTCCCACATTCTACTTAAGGTATGAGCCACTAGTACAAAAAGGAGAGGTGACAGGGGGCCCCACCCTAGTGGAGACCCCTCCCACTATGGAAGAAAGGAGTAGGCGCCCCAGTAATAAGAACTACAAACGTGGCAATGAGATACAAGCCCTAATCCAACTCAACCACCTCTCACCAAAGCTCATCTTCCTCAGTACCTGTAGCAAGCAGTCCCAATTAAGTCTATCATACGCCTTCTCAAAGTCCAACTTGAGCACCGATCCCTTCTTATGCTGAGCTTTCATAGCATGAATGCACTCAAAAGCCACGAGAAAGTTCTCTTGAATATGTTTCCCTCTAATGAATGCTCCTTGATTCCGAGAGATAACCCTATCCACCACCCTCTCTAATCTAGAAGCCAAAATCTTTGTGAGAATTTTGTACACCCCATTTAGTAGGCTGATGGGTCTAAAATCAGATAGACTATCAGCCCCTTCCTTTTTGGATGAGAACAATAAAGGTCTTATTAACACCTCTGAGATGAGCTTTACCTTCTTGAAACTCCAAAAGAGCCTTACAAATAAGATCCTTGAAAATCTCCCAATAATGTTGATAGAAAAATAAGGGAAGCCATCAGGTCCTGGCATGGATGGCAGTACCGGTACCGGTACCGACTATACCGGCCGGTACGAGTATAAAATGGCCAGAAAAAATCAAATAAAATTCAGAAAAAATATAAATAATTAATTAGATATGTGTTGAGTGTGACAAAGGTGGGTTAAGACAAAGAAGTACACATAACACATACTAAATGACTATTTTGATACAGATTAAATATGAAAAATATTATGTTAATGTACTAAACATTTACAAATAATAAACGTTAATGAAATCAAACGATCCTTACCTATGAAAAACATAAGTGAGTATACTAGTATGGATAATAACCCATAGATCCTTCTGATTCATCCTCCGGTTGTTGTTGCTGGTATCCATAATAAGGTTGCACGGGTACCGATTTCTGTGAGAGGGGAAAGTGAAACACCCTTTTTAAGGGGTGTTTCGGCCGGTACGCCCGAAACCGGGCCAATACCGAACTGGTATAGTAATTTTTTTATAAAAAAAAATTAACCGGTACCGGCCATTTGAGGCAGTAACGGTACCGGTACCAGCCGGTATCGGTACGTACCGGCCTGGTATAGTAATTTTTTTATAAAAAAAAATTAACCGGTACCGGCTATTTGAGGCAGTAACGGTACCGGTACCGGCCGATGTCGGTACGTACCGATATCGGCCAGTACTACCAACCATGGGTCCTAGTGCCTTATCCCCAGCCAATGAGAAAATAGCCCGCTCACCTCCTCCACAAAAAAGGGGGCAGAAAGATCCCTCCTCTCCTCCTCCCGAAGCTAAGGCAGTAAATCATCAACTACGGAAGGCTAAATCATCAACTACGGAAGGCCTCCAAGTATTCTCCTCAGAGGAAAACATGGAGTAAAAACTCTAAGCATGTCATCTAATATCCTCTGCATAAGTGATAATCTTCGCTCCATCTCTAAGACAGTGAATCATGTTCAGTTTACGTCTACCTAAAGCCACCTTCTGAAAATAAGTTGTCTTTTTGTCTCCTTCTTGGATCCACCTGTCTTTCGACCTTTGCTTCCAATAAATCTCCCCTTTCAAAAGAACATGTTCATACTCAGCCTTTAACTTACTCCTTTGAATCCTATCTTCCTCATCCAACAGACCTACCTCCTCCAGAGCATCCAACCCATTCAGCTGATCAAGAATCCAAGCTTTAGCCAACTTTCTAGGAAGGGTCCTATCAGTACTCTAAGTAGAAAGAGAACGGGCCAAGGATTTGAGCTTGGGAACCAAGGAAGCCATAGCTAACTTGCCCTACACATCATCATTCCACACCTTGACTACTAAATCTATGAAACCCTGATCCAAATAACCAATATTTATCTAGCCTAAAAACCTTTCCCAGTCTGGGTCTACTGAAGTTGGTCTTTAATACGACAAGCTTTATGATATGACATAGGTCGAGGAAGACAGAGCCTGCATATGTGGGAAGCGATCTTCCCAATCCATTGAGACAAGGAACATGCCCAACCTGGAACAAGATGGAGCCTCCCTAAAATTCGACCAGGTGTACAGAGCATTAGGAGTGGGGATATCAATGAAAGCCACCTCAGAACTCCTAAAAAGGTCTTCCATGGTTCCCAGTGAAGTGATCTGGTCAGACTGTTCTGTAAGGGAGGTGGTGGCATTAAAGTCACCTGCAAGACACCAAGCTTTGCTCGAACATCAGTGAAAAGCAAGCAAATCTTCCCATACTGCCTTCTTCTCCCCTTACCCTACGGTCTGTAGACCGTCTAGTATGTCCCACAAAAAATCATCTGACAGGCTTTTGAAGGTGAGAGAAATTGTAAACCTACCAATCTCCCTGCTACCATCCACCTCATCGACTTCGAACTCATTCTGTAGTACCATAACGTTGTTAGAGTTCTCCTGTGCCGAAAAGCAAAGACCCTTGCTAAGCCTTCTTCCCCCTATCTCCTTCATCACAGCCTCCCCTTCCTTCATACACTTGGTCTCCTGAATGCAGACCGCATCAATCTTGCCTCTTCATACCCTCTCCTCTTTCCCCTCTATCCCTCTCACTCCCTTATCCCCTTTGTTAGAAGCTTTACCTCCCCCCATAGCCAACTTTCTGGGCATCCCTAGCAAGCCCTAATTCCCATCTATTAAGTATTTTATGATAGGCTACCTAAATATCCTTCTCCACCCCCTCAAAGAAACCCCTGCATTTTCAAGTACCGCCCTGGCTTGCCCTTCTCCCATCCTTTCCATTTTCAGGTACCTCCCTAGCCGGCCCTTCTCCCATCCTTTCCACCCTTGCAAGAAATTCTTTAACGTCTTCTTCCCCTCCTTAATCCTCCTTTCCATCCCCCTCCACTACAATTTGCTGACCCCCTTCTTCCATCCCCATCACACTCTATTGGCAAACTCCCTCCAGAAAAGAGGGAACAACATCCTTTGTGCCGCTAGCTTCCTTTAGGGAGCCTCCAAGTGGATCCCTGGATAGCATTGCCTCACCTAGCCGACTTGTAGAAAGTTCCTCCCCCTCATATACCGGTCCACTCATAGTCTCGGAAGACCAGAAGGCCTCCCCAAAGCATTCCATGGCCCTCCAATTGGAGGAGAGGGCAAGATGACCAGCCTTGAAGCATCAATGGCTACAGGGCCAGCTGCGAGCTAAGGACCCTACAAGGTTGTTCCTGCCCCTCTCTTCCAACACTAGCAACAGCAGGCACTGTAGTTGGGGACAACCACTAAGGATTGTTGCTGAAAGAAGCACGCTCATCAAACAAGATAACCTCCACCACGGCAGGCCGGGCGTCATTGAGGCAAAGCAAGGCTTGTTCATGGCCAATCAGACGGAGAAGAAAATGGGACGTAGGTCTCCAAATGGGCCTGTCACTAATAGGTAAGTCAATTTGAAATTCAAACGGTCCCCAACGGACCATACAGCTTCGTCTTCCTCCATCCCAGGAAACCAGAACCCAAGCTACACCCTCTCAACAGGTTGCGGCGCCGAGAGAATAAGGAAGATCCTGACTAGAAAGATCCACCGTCGACAGCTATCTACAGGATGGCCGGAATACTCTCCCTACTAAGCACTCTAACAACTGCTTCAACCCATAGCAACCCTCCACACCAGACGATAGCATGGTTGTCTTCCGCCCAGCCGCCGAAGGTGTCTACCAAGCCCTGTATACCTCTACTGTCACAGAAGACAATAGGAACCCCTAGAATCCTGACAGGAACTCCAATTGGTCTCACCTCCGGGAAGCACCCCAATGGAGCTCCCAGGGGCGAACCTGGAAGACCACCTCTGGACCGATAATAAATCCAGCTTCCAATAACTCCTAGCATTCTCTTTTGTGTGCAATCTTAGTTGGAGACGCTTGGATTTGACTTAGAAGCTAGAAGTGTCTGTCATCTTAGGTTAGTATCTAATTAATCTTAACTGATCTTATAATGGGAGACCTAAAAGTGAATGCAAATGGTCCTGTTTGGCCACATTGTAAGCCTATTTTGCAATGGGGAAAACTAGATAGAGATCTTATGTAATGCTTTAAAGCTCATTTTGACTATGAGAGTAAAGTTGTGTATTCCCTTCTATCTATTTGTTATATGTTGTTCATGTGGATGTAACCAGCCATCATCCAGAGGCTTATCGTACCCACAGCCAGTATGAATGTCCATAGTATAAGATCATGACAACTACCTTAGTTTGATATGGTAAGCTGAACAAAATGGTTTCATGGATTTGGATTGTAGAATTAATTTAGTTTCTCTTTAAGAAAGAGTCCAATGTTAATTCTCTCTCTCTTTAGACTTGATTATTCATGCATCTTTTGTTTCATAGGGGGGGGTGTGGAGAGCGGAAGATGAGGGAGAGCTGCTGGGTTAAAAAGAGCAAGGGAAAGGCTGGATAAATTTAAGCATATGGCAAAAAGGTGGTTTGGAGGTCTGGATCATCATCTAACAGAAAACATACAAATACATTCTTGGTACATTTAAAAATTGTACACAAGAACAAATGTTTTTTGTAGTAATAACACGTCCAATGTGCGTTTAGGTGACTAGTATATTTTAAAGGGAATCTATATCATGAGATGGTCACAATCACATCCGACAGCAAGAAAATGCATGTGCGTGGCGGATTACATGATAAGAAGAAAATAAAACATGAAAGACAACCTTTGTTTCAGAATCCAATTTGAGATCAGTGGTGAATGCACTCGCACTAGCTGATTTAACAAGACGAGGAGAGCCCACTCCTCGATCCACAAAGAGGCCCCTTTGACCATCTTGCTTTTGCAATGGGGAAAATGTCCCCACTGACTTTGACTCAAACATCCCAGGAATTGCAACTGCTTTGGAAGGATCAGGAACCACAAACTCCATATCCTGCACTACACAACAAAATAACTGGATGAGTCCATAAAGCAAAAGAGAGGAGTTATGCAATCCCTCATGTCTCTTAAAAAAGAGGGGAAAGTCTTCATTGATCAAAACTATAAAAAAAATCCGAGGATGAAACAAGTTCAGAGACTCATACAACATTATGGTGCATAGGTATGGCAAACATGGACATGGCGGAAGGGGGAAAGATCTTCTTTCAAACAAAAGCATAGTGTGAAAAAGCAACAAGTATACACCAGTTCTTCATGGCGACCTCAGGAAATATCCCATAAACATACATTTGTTGAAATCACTTCCCATCACCACAGGTTTGCACAAATTATGTGGAGAGGAGTTGGTTAATGTGCGCCATCTATATGTGAAATGTAGACAGCCACTACTCAAAGCAGATTGGGTAAGGCTTTCCGCATATAATTGGAGTCGCAGAAGCCACTCTTTCTTTGATGCCCTTACTAACCAGACAGCCAAAAGCTTAAGTTGCACAGAGAGAAAAATGCCGAAGCATGGAATAAATGGCTGGAAAAAAGAATGCAGAACCTTTGGAGGTGTGTTCCATTAGATAAATGAGAAGATATTTGGCAGTAGGGGTGTTCACTGTTCAGTTCAAACCAAAAAAAACAAACCAAACCAACCAATTCAGTTCAGTTTGTTTTGGTTTAAATTACAAAAAAAATCATCTTGGGTTACCAAACCAAAGTAAAAAATTTGGTTTCTTCAGTTTCTCTCCTTCATAAACCAAACCAGCCCGAATAAATGGAACAAGTTTAAAAAGGCATAATATGAATGTAAGTTCTTGGGTTTACAAGCATAAACTTTTATAAATTCCTAAAGATAGGAAGATGATATAATCTTTTGGGTTTAATAGAAGAAACTTGACTTAACTTGAAATAATTGATCTAAAAGAGCTCATAACAATTTATCTATTTGAAGAATAGCCCATGCACATATTGGGCCAGCCCATTATAAAGCCCAAACCAAAAACCAAACTGAACCAAGCTGAATTATTTAAGTTTGGTTTGGTTCGGTTTCAAGACTTGATAGTTTGGTTTGGGTTCGGTTTGGACTCACATTTCAGCTTGGTTGGGTTTTTAGAATTTTGCCTCAAAACCAAACCAAACCAAACCATGAACACCCTTATTAGGCAGCCCACAATGATGTTTTCTGGGTGATTTAGGAAATGAAGAAATACATGCCAAATTTTTGAGATTACTGGGAATGAATGTGAATGAAAGGAGAAATGACATTGTAAATAGTTTCTTTATGCAGCTGAGAAGTTATATCTGTGACCTCTTTTAGATCCTCTGGACCTCATTCTCCAGACCAAAGTGTGCCATCACTCACAGGAGCCACAGGTGAATCTGTCATTTCACCAGAAAAAGTAGGTGTAGTACTAGATCCACCATTGGTCCATGTGAGCAGGGGCACACTCTAGTCCAGAGGATTTCCTCTCCTCTTTTAGGAGATCAACGATAGAACGTAGGTCTTTTTTGTCTTTCTTGATCGCACTTAAGTAGTTCTACTTCTCTATTCTGTCTATGATTTTATGGAACTCAGCCAGTGATGTATTCTCATTTTTTTTCCTATTAGTATACAGTGATAGCATCAGCTGTCATATACTTTATTCTGTCTATGATTTTTTATGGCAGTCACCTGGTGATGCATTCACATTTTTTTTTTCTTATTAACTGTGGTGCCATCAACCTTCGTCTTTTTCTTTTGTATCATAGTAAGCAGAATCTCATGATGGTTCATGAAACTCATAATCATGCTAAAGCTAGATATTAGGTTGTCTCACATTCTTCATACCAAATAAGAGAAGCATCCGTCAACTAGAGTAGATAGCTTAAATGGTCACAGGATTGCAATCACCTTGCAGAATCTCATCCTTCAACAGGAGCATCCTTCACAGTTTTCTTTTATATCACAAGATTAATACAAAGCAGAATCACATGATGTTCTACGAGGCTCATAATCATTTTAAAGCTAGATATGAGGTTGTGGCACAAGTGGCACATTCTTCATATCAAATAAGAGAAGCATCCTTCACCTAATAGATCAAATGATTTTCACATTCTTCATACCAAATAAGAGAAACACCCTTCAAGTAAAGCAGTTTTTGCATTCTTTATAGTAAGTGCGGGTAAAGTTTATTTTTTTACATAGTCATTGCATTATCAAATTTTAACCAATGCAGTCAAAATATTTTACAACACATACAAATCTATTATGTCCAAGATAAACAAACTTTCTAGTACATCTGGGGAACAGTTATTAGCAGAAACCTTTCTGGTGGCAATTTGATCAATAGGCACAATATCAGAAGCTTTAGCTGAGGCATGTGAACTAAAGCTAGTGCCGTCAGCATTAGAGAAAATCCCAGTGTAGGTCAATGACCTTGGATTCTCCGTCAAATTAGCTGTGTAGGTCATACCAGAGTTAGCACAAGAAGCTGGAGCTGGAACGACGTAGTGTTCTAAATCAAGCTCCAGACTACCCGTAGGCCCATTCTGTTACAAAATATAAGAAAATATGACAGTGATTATGCCTTCCAGAAAATATGATATAGAAGCATGAACTTCATATGGTGAATAATCAGAAACTAAACAAGAACAAGTATTAAGCTAATATCATGCTTATGTGATGCCTGGTTTATCGCATGAATGACGTTGACTGATGGTCACAGAAACACCACTAATCAAGCATGAAAATAAACCATGGGACAAACCAAATCCAATGGATGTTCTTTCATAGAACCAAGAAATTTAAACAAACTAAAATAACAAAGTGCCTTATGCCATACCAGGGTTATGTTTCCAATATTTTAACACTAATGGTTACAGATAAGACTAGTGAGTGAATAAGACAGAAAATCATAAACACATCCAATGAATGATCTTTTCCTGTGACTACAAAGTATATCTCTACTTCATAACCATTAGTTAAATCAACATAGACCTTGGTCTCAAACAAAGTCACCATTTTCTAAAGTGCAGACGAAGTAACTACTTGATACAATGGTACGGTTGCTCCACTTTGACTTGGAAATGACAGATTTAAATCTAAAAACAACCTCTTTGTTTAAAAAAAAAAATTAAGGCTGTTTACAATTGATCCTCCCAAGATCCCACAGTAGCAAAGCCCTTGTGGCACTGGGCTGCCATATTTTATAAAGTCACTACTTGTACTTGATATTACTAGATAAGTTAAACTTGAAGACAAACAAAAAAAACCGTGGGATGAAGGCAGCTTTTGACGGAGCAAGTAAGTAGGTAATGTGTCCAAGTGATTTATTAAAAAAAAAATAGCATAAACACACAGATGCCATGCCCTTAGCTTTAAGACATTTACTCGGTGAGGAAACAACATTATGGGATGGTCAAGCCCTCGCATACGAAGAAGACCTGGTCTAGCTGCCCTAGCATGTGATTATTCTTCCTCCAAGAAGACAACAGAAGGAAGTGTCTCTTTATTCCATATGAGTTTTGTATTTCTTTGTCCAACAAGGGCACTTCATTGGTTCATTAAAACTTCCATTTCTTGGTTATTCAATAGAAGAGGCTTCCAACCACAGGTTGCACTTTTAATGAGGGCTACAATATGTAAAGGAGTAGTGGTATATTTACCAGTAAGAAGGATGTAGATGGGTTTGCTTCATTTCTGAGAACACCACACTCATAAGGAAAGAAGAAAAGATAAATATGTACTCGGTTTACACAATGACATCGGTCCCAGAGTAAGGAAAATCTCGAATTCACCCATATAAATGCATGTCTGTTGAGCTGCATCCAGCGATAAGTCCTATCATAAGTTACATAATGGAAAACAAGACCTACCTATTCTGTTTTAATTTCATGAACGCTGACATGCAAATGATAACAATGTCTAAGAATAGCATTCCCAACAAACGTGAGCACCATAAGATTCCACACAGAGACGCATACACACCTCAAAACCCGTTACAGGAGCAGCGTTGATACTGACATCCGGAATCCCCCGCACAGTTGACGGCTTGAGATTCTCCTGGTAGGCCCTCCAGCTGGCCGCAAGATCAAACGGAGAGACCATGTCAGCCTTGATGATGACCCTGCATTCCACCACATCCTCACTCCCCCCGCCGCCGCCTGGAGCACCGACACTGAAATATGCCAGCCTTGCATCCCCTCCCAAAGTTCCCCCCTTGAGCACCCGGCTCGGCCCCTCCTCCACAACGCATGGCGCGCTGCTGTACTTGGGCTTCAGCAGGAACTTGAAGTCCAGCGTCTCTGCCAACAAATTCGACAACAAACACATGTAAACCAAACCCAAACCCCAGATACCCTGAAAAACCAATCTTTTTTCAGAAACTGCTCCAGTTCTACCATGATTGGGAGGAACGACAAAGCTGAGTTCCCACATCGACGCCGACTCGCGCTGCATGGAGAGCTGCACGGAGCAAACAGGAAGCGGCGAACAAAGATCAAAAACTAGGAATCGCATCGAGAGGCCTATACGGATGGGTTTGTCTCTGTTACGGGGGATTACAGCTTTGGAGGAGTCCCAGAAGCCGACGATGGGCACGGAGCCGTAGACGTGGGGGACGAGCTCCCCCGTGGCGGCGAAGTTCTCCATCTTGAGGGAGACGTAGAGCTGCCCGCCGCACGGGGCCTCCCCCTCCCTCCCCCCATGTGAGCTGTCGGTGCTCGCGTTCTTGGAGGCGCCGGTGCCCATTGCGGGGGCTTGGTCGCATGCGCTGGGCTGGGCTGGGCTGGGCTCCGCCGGGTAGAAGGGAAGGGGGGCGGGGTGGGGGAGAAGAGGGGGTATCTCTCTTCTCTTCTGGCGACTGCTATCCCCGCGCGCGAGCGGATGAACGGCCCCTGCGAGACTTGCTGTCGCTGGCACGCCGCACGCCTCTTGCGGGACCGCACAGGGCGGAGGCGTTCGCAGGTGAGTGGGCGCGGGAGGCGTGCGGCGCGCTGTGTTGGGGGTGGGGCCTTGGACCGGTTGGTTGGTGATGTAGGCGGTGACAAGGCGGAGGCGACTTGGTTGCGCTTGAGCAGTCGCGAGTGAGGATGACGTGTCTTTTTTTTGACGTTATAGGATGACGTGTCAAGGTGGAGTTACTTAGGCAGATTAACATTTCTGTAATTTAAACGAATTAATGAGTTGGACTGATTCAAGAATTTTTGTTAGATCCAATTTTAATTTGAGTTAAGAACTTGCCTGGATGAAACTGATGTGGTTGGTGTAACTTCTATTTGAAAGTATTTTTGTTCTTCTATTTAGTTATTTTTTTGTGGAAGCACTTGGATTTTAAAAATTATTTACGTAGTATTTTTCTTTTGTTTTGGCTTCCGACCAAAAATTATAAGGTGAAATTTTCAAAATTAAAGAAAAAGTAGACTTATTACGAAAGAGTTAACTTTTGTAATAAACTCTTTCTCTTAAATCATTCTACGTGAAAATTAAAAGTCAAAAGTGACTTTTTAAGTAAATATTTTATCAAATACACCCTAAGAAAAGAAGGATTGCCCCGTAATATGCTCATTAAAAATGAGTTTTGTGTAAACTCATGCTTAGTTGCTCCGTGCAAATATAATTGACTTTATGTCAAACTTAAAGAGTCTCTTTCACAAGCCAAGTCACTATGTTCTAGATTGGATGAGCGATGGAGTTTTTACGAATAACCCTCTAAAAAGATTTCATATTTGTAAATAACATTTTGTATGATTTATATTTATATATTCCCCCTTAACATGTATAACCCCATTAACTTGTGGGTTTATTTTGAATTTCACTTGAATAAAAAAATTTCTATCTTATATAAAATATGTAAAAACTATTAAATGAAAATCTTAATAATACCCTCAGTTAAAATACAAACACCTCACAAGAAAAATCACATAAGCATCTACCCGCAAGTTTGTTGTACATATCTAGCATCCAAAAAAGTATTTCTATTAATATCATATATTTTTAAATATAAATATTTTACAGTATTAAATATACTTATATTGTTAAATTATAATAAGCTATAAGTAGATGTTTATGCGATTTTTCTTGTGAGATATTTGTACTTTAATCAAGAACATTATTGATACTTTTACTTAAAATTTTCGTGTATTTTATGTGTAGTAACAATATTTTGACGAATGTGAAATTTGAATAAACCGTATAGTTAAAGAGATTATATGTAAATACTACCATCGTTAAAAGAGTTATAGGCAAAAATGAATTATGCACAAGGTTATCCACAAATACCCAATCTTTTAGGAAATTATTTGAAAGAAAAAAACCATAACATATTGGTAATTGTCTTATATATTTCTTAGAGGAAAGGCTTCATGAGGCTAAGATAGTATTATTGTTGTTGTCGTTGTTGTTGTTGTATATTCCTCCATTAATATGCAATTCAATTGCGCTAAAAAAACTCCTGCTAGTCCCACTTTTTTTTTTAGAAATGATTATTTTTTATGATTTCTTTAGTATTTAAGAGCTTTCTAAGATGTTTAAAAAAGGACTTATACTTAGGAGATTAAAAATTTATAGTAAATTAGAAGAATTTATTCTAAATAAGGCTACTGTAAGAGCCCATATCAAATTATACATTGTTGAGCAATTTGTGTACGAACTTATTTTAAATAAGGCTATTGTAAGAGCTCATATCAAATTATCTATTGTTGAGCAATTTGTGTACTTATTTAACTACCATATTTTTATGATAACACACAATGAAAAGGTTGACAATAAACATTATCTATAATTCCTTAAATAGTTTTATTTAATTATTTTATATGACGTCAATATCACTATTATATGTTCAGTTCTAGACTTAGTTGAATTTAAGAGATCTATGGTCATATCAATTATAAACTTAACTAGAAAATCGATTAAGTACCTATTGCTAATCAATTATCAATATATATCAGTTCTAACTTTGTTAATTGATTTATTCTTTATATTGATTACATAACTTCATTCGATTAACAATATAGTCTTTAACCGATTATTTAGTTCGATTAATGTTGTAATACTAATCGATTATGATTTTGCGCTTTCACTTCGATTATCAGTATATCGTAAATCAATTATGTGTTCAATCTTTAACTTTGATTATCAGTAGAGTTCAAATCAATTACTGAGTTTATACTTCTATTGCTTATATCGGTTTAATTAATTACTGCTTTTAAGGTTAATTGATTATTATAACCGTATGTGACTTTGATTACCATTTTATGATTAATCGATTGATGTGATCTATTATCTCTTCGATTATAGTCTTAAGACTAATCTAAGGATCAATCGATTTTGAGACTCGAATTGAACTTCAATTATCTTTATATTCTCAAAACAATTAACCCGTATATTTGGCTCCGATCAACAACCTTATTTTAATCGATTAACTGAGTATCTTGACTAGCGGTTGTGACTTCGATTGTCGTAGTTCCTAAGTTAATTATTACATTGTTTTATCTAGCGATTACAATTATCATATATATGTTTATATGTTGGATAATTGCTTTACTGAATCTCGTGTTCTGACTGTCTATATCTCTAGCAGATCTTTTGTTAGGCACTATGTTAATTTTTATTTTATATTAAGCTTTCAACTAGTGAGATTGCCTACAACTTTAACCGACAACTTTTGAAACATGTTTAGATTTCTTATGAATCTATATTGTTATATTTTTATTGGATCTCTGCTACATTGACATACATCACAGAAAAAAGCCTAGTGCCCCTTTTCGTGTACTTTTCATTTTAGGTCAATGATAGAAGATTTCACCAATCAGTCTAAGGTTGTGCCTAAGTGTCTTTTAGACTGAGTGCAACTAGTTACATGTGAAGTATTTTTTTGTCAGCAGAAAATCTCTATCTATGTTACTAAATATTCAAACGTTAGACACAACATGAGGCCTCTCCGACGTCTCATTCTTCAATCTAATGGACAGATTTTGAAGACCGTATATATAACATGAAGTTTATGTTCGAGAAATACACTGAAGTTGCATACAAGAAAGAACAAAAGAGTAGATATAGAAATCAAAGAGATTTGTGCATATAGCAAAATTTGAACCTCTTCCACCTGAAAGAAAGTTAGTAAGAGTTAGAGAGAGCTAGAGAAGTCTTTCAAAGCTCAAGTATTTTTTCTGGACTCATTGAAGCTTTGGAAGACTGCCTTAAGATCAAAAATTGTGTTTACCATTTTACAATAGTCTAAATTCTTGATCTTATTTCTGTTCACTTGTGAACACTTGCTTTTTCTAAAGCACCATTGTATTCATTTCATCTTACTGTTTCCTTATGTTTTCCTCTTCTTAGTTAATTGGAAAAGAGGGCCTATTGTATACAGGATGTTGTTTCCTCTTCACTGAGTTGAAGAGAGGACCAACAATTGCTGGTAGTTGTTGTATAATTTGCAAAGAGTTGGTATCTTACTTAGTGGAACTCCCAAAGAATTGTTTGGAGACTGGATATAGGTCTGGATAGATCGAACTAATATAAATCTTGTGTTCTTTGTATGATTGCTCATTGTTCCTTTTCCTTCTGTCCAGTTTAGCTATTTAATTCTGCAACTTTTTCTTTGTTATCGATTCTCCCAAATTTTCAATACAACGTAAAGTATTTAAATACAGTTAAGACCAAATACTGCAACCAGGATTTATAATACACCATAAAAAGCATTTAAATACAACCATGTGTATTTTTGTAATCTTGGTTGTATTTATATGCATTGGGTGTATATTTGTGTAACAATTTCGATTGTATCTACGTGCATTATGATGTATTTTAAATTATGGTTGTAATATTTTGCTCTTGGTTGTATTTAAATATTTTGCGTTGTATCGGAAGACTTAGAGAACCGGTAACAATAAAAAAAAAAAATTGTGCATTACGATGTGACACATCTCGTTTGATGAACCTACTTTCTATGTGTCATCCTTGTATTGATTATTGTTGGAGTTTAGTCCGCCTTTGTATTAAAAAGAACTGGACTCTGAACTGAAGGCCATCAATGGTGTTTGCGAATAGACTATCCCAAAAAAGGGAAAAAGTACAGCCCAAAGTAAGAACATGTTTAATGCCTTCCAATTAGGGCCTTAAATGGGTAGGATAGGGATACTGAAATATATGTGTTTCTATTTTTCAATTCTGGCAACGATAACCTGTTTTCATTTTCGATTCGGATAAGATTGAAAAGTACATTTTTCGCTTTCGTTTTCGATAAAATCGGAAAGTCTATTTTCCGTTTTCGATTTGTTTATGATTTCGATATCGGAATCGGATATTATTTCTGATAATTATCGAAAATTACTAATTTTTTGATTTATTTGTTTAAAACATATAGAATGAGACCTAAATATAACCAATACGTCTTAGTATATTAGATAACTATATATCCATAAAGTTACATTTAAAAATCATTAATAATAATCGGAATCGAAAATCGAAAAGTGGATATTGAAATAAGTATTTCCGTTTCCAATTCCGATAATTTATCGAAAATATCCGTTTCCAATTTTGATAACTATTGGACGGATATTTTTTATCGAAAACAAATATATTTTTTTTTATAACGGATCGAAAAATCGGATAATCGAGTTTTCGTTGACAGCCTTACTTCCCGTGTATAAAAATAGAAAAAGAGATCCAAGGGACTATACATGATAGGGATGCAATTTTTACTTATCCACTTAGAAAGTAATTAATCCACTTCTTTATCCTTTAAAAAATAATAGCTTATCTTTGATCATGCCCTACTCCTTGCATTGCAAAGGATTATCTATTTGATGGGATAGCAACTGCACCCATTTTTTATTCTTTAAGATTAATGAAGCGTGTCATTAACTTGTCCTCGTCCTTGCACACATCCTTATTCTTTAAACTATAATTACGCACAAGTTTTTGGTCACGTCTTCTAAATTTATGGTTCGACAGATAACATGCATATAAATAACGCTACCAATCGTTTGCTTCTTAAACATACAAATAGGGATGCATAGACACATATTATATACACTAACGCTGGTGATCAAAGTAAAATAATGCCAACTATATACATCAAGTAGATATGATAAATCTATTATTAATAAAATTTACCATAATAACACAAAGTGCTAAAAAACTATAAACACTAATCTAATTTTGTCAATGGTCAAAGTAAATCATTTATTTTCTCAACTTTATTGTATTTTAAAATAAGAAAAGAAAGATTTTCAGATAACCAGATTCAAAGAAAAAACAGTTTCTTTTTCCTCATCCCAACTTGATGAGGATAAAGGTAATAGTCTCATCCTTAATTATCTTTGTTTTTGGCAACGATACATTTTGATTCAGACTAGCTACATTTCTTCCAAACTAGGAACATCAATGCTTTCCATCCTGACTTTCTCCACCAATTGCGCGCTCTATAACGCTTTCAAAAATTCTACTCATGTTTTTAAACATAGTTGAACTTCGTAAATCTTTTTGAAATGATATAACTAGCTATCGTTTTTATGCATCTTTATGCTAGATAAATATGAACTATAGCTAGGAATACTATACTCAAAGAGCTTATGTTCGAATAGTCTCGTATCATATAAAGGATAAAAGAAACAATGCTTAAATATATGGTGCCTACTCCCACTCAAAGTTTTAAAATTTTAAGTTAGATAGTCCAATAACTTTAATATGGTATCAGAGTCCACTCTCAACACCATGGATGGCCCAATAACTCCAATGAAAGCAACGAAAGAATAATTATTTAATGTCTTTAATGCATATGGCATCAGAGCCCACAGTTACAAATCGGGCTGCTCACCCTGTATTTGTGGTCCACATGATAAAACTTAAAATCGTCTTACACGTGAGAAAGCATGTTAGAATACTCCAACATTAGATAAGCGATAAAAGAAATAATGCTTAAATATATAGTGCCTACTCCACTCAATGGCTCAAAGTTTTGAGTTGGACGGTCCAATAATTCAATATATACAGTATAAGTATCCATGGTTATGGACTGATGACCGTACATCTTGTCCTTGTGGACACCGTCCTTGTGGTCCATGCGACAGAATCTAAAATCTGTTTGAAGGTGAAGAGACGTGTTAGAATAGTCTCATATTGAAAAGAGACAAAAACAATCAAATACTTAAATAGGATGGTGTCTACTCACCCGATACCTTAAGGCCCTGTTTGATTGCGGGTTAGCCAGTGAATAACCCAGGTTATCTCACTTCTAGCCTATTTTGTAGTTTGATTGTGAGATTAATTTATCCGAGTTAAAAATGGGTTAAATGGGTACTAATTAGCCTTTAGCCGGGGTTAACGTATCCCACCCCCCAGGGGTGGGATAGAAGGGGTTAGCCCATATGTTAATGTTCTATTTAAATATTAATAAATATTAAGTAATAGATGTTAATTATTATTAATAAAATATTATGTTGACTAATACATATTCATAAATATTAATTAATATTAATAAATGTTAATTAATATTGATAATATTAATAAATATTATTGTGAGTAATACATATTAAACAATATTAATACATATTATTATGATTAATAAATATTAAATACTATTATTCTGCTTAATAAATATTAGTAAACATTAATCATAATTAATTATTAATATAAATTTTATTATGATCCATTTAAATAGTATTAAATATTAAAATGTTAAGTAATAAATGTTAATTATTAGTAACAATATTAATAAATATTATTAATAACTATTAATTCATATTATTAATAAATGTTAACAAATATTAATTCATAAATATTAATATTAATAAATATTAGTATGATTACTAAATATTATTTAATATTCTTTTGGTTAACTAATATTAATTAACATTAATCATAGTTAATTATTATGATAAATTATTATGATAAATTTATTATGCTCCATTTACTGATAAGAAATTTGAATAATAATTAACGTTAATCATAGTTTATTATTAATTTAAATAATAATAATTATTATTTTAATATATAAAGCAAACTTAATAATTATGTGAAAATATAATGATGAAATTTATTATATTTTTTATTTTTAATAATAAAATTTATTTATATAAATTATTTAAATAAAAATTTTATGTACTGATCCTAAGCTAACTTCTACTTTGAAATAGGAACTACTTATCTTAAAATAGTAAAAAATAGATTAAATCAAGACTATCTTGATCGGATTCCATTGGGCTAACCCGGGTTAGCCTTTTCCTTATCCTGAAATCAAACATGCCTTAAGATTTTGAGTTTAATGACCCAATAACTTCAACAACTTAAATGTAGTCTCATACAAGTTATCCGAGACCATGCAAAGTTATAGATGCAGTCCGTATACAATTTATCTTAGACTATAGAATGTACTTTTTTTTAAGAACATAAGGTCTTTGGATAACTTAGCCTTTAACTATCAATTGTTGATAATTTTTAGTATTAATGACAAAGGTAAACACAACGATGAAGGTAGCCCCTTTTCTTTTAAATGATAAGGTTAGAGTTTCTATCCAACCCTATAACTATCTTTGACATCCCTGTCTACCTCATTATGTAGAGTCTTTGTCCAACCTTAGAGCTCTCCTTGGACATTCCAATATATCTCATTATATAGTACACTCGCATCAATTTTCCTTTCATTTTTTCATTAAGATTGAGATCTTTTGGACCCAAATTTTTTATAACCTAAGAGTTTTTGAGAAAGCTCATATAATGACACTCTTTGACACCAACGTTAACATTGGGCACAAGAAGACAAAAGGGGATCAAATTTTAAAATTTAAGTGGCTGACCATTTTACTAAAATAGGGACACTAATTAGGCAACAAATGTCGAAAAAGAAGAGTTGATGTAGAAATATAGACTTTTCTTGATCTTTAATGAGGATTGGGATTTCTTATTGACCCAAATAATTCCTTAAACAACTCTTGATATTCTTAATTCCTTAAGTCCTTTTTATGTTTGACTAATACTTGTTGCACAACTTCAGTCATACTGTACAACTTTCTACGGTTGGACCACGTGGCCAACTCGGTCAACTAGACGAGTTTACATGATCACTCCCATCATATATCGATTGACAAATACGGTTTTCGATTGACAAATATATATTTTGATTGACAAATATAATTTTAGATTGACAAATATATATTTTAATTGACAAATATAATTTCAATTAACAAATACATATTTCGAATGACAAATACATTTTTCGATCACAAATATAGTTTTCAAAATATGTATTCGTCAATCAAAATCTACATTTCGAAAACTGTATTGAAAGGAGTTGTGTGATGTGACAGGATTTGGTGCACAGTTTAATTGTGCAACAAGTATTACTCTTTATATTTTAACATTCATTAATTGATAGATTAATTAGATAAACCGTGGGAGGCAAAAGTGACACAAGATGCGGAGTTTCTTCTAGTCTATAACCAAATGAGTATTATAAGATCTAGAGATGGACATTGAGCATTAAAGGGTTTAGAAGATGGTGGGGATCCGGGACCAAAGGACTTCCCAATCATCGAATGCCATTATATATACCCCATGCATCCTTCCTCTTATTCCCCATCATGTAATTGTGAACGCGCCTGGATTAACTTTAGTCTCTCCCATCACCACCATGCCGCAGCATACAATCCATGCATTCCTGCCTCTCCCCTTCCTCCACAGTCCTAACGACACAAGGGAAGGACAAGTCCAGTCTCTCACCCTCCACCGAATCCATCACCTCTGCAGCAAGCGAAGAATAACCCCCGCCCAATGCCTGCACCCCCGCCCATCCCATGAAGCAAAGGACACCGCCGTCGTCGGGTTGAACCACCTGCCCAACGGCCTCAGCTACCTCCACTCCGGCAACGGCCACGCCGTCGCAGTCCCCCACAGCGAGGCCACACTCGGCAGATACATCGCCCGCCGCCTCGCCCAGCTGGGAGTCACCGACGTCTTCTCCGTGCCCGGGGACTTCAACCTCACCCTGCTGGATTACCTCATCGCCGAGCCCGGGCTTAACAACGTCGGCTGCTGCAACGAGCTCAACGCCGGGTACGCCGCCGACGGGTACGCCCGGGCCCGGGGTGTGGGGGCCTGCGTGGTGACCTTCACGGTGGGCGGGCTCAGCGTCCTCAACGCCATCGCCGGCGCCTACAGCGACGACCTGCCGGTGATCTGCATCGTGGGGGGACCCAACTCTAACGATTATGGGAGCAACAGGGTCCTCCACCACACCATTGGCCTCCCCGACTTCTCCCAGGAGCTCCGGCGCTTTGAGACCGTCACCTGCTTCCAGGTGATATAAAACTAGGAAACAACAGTCCACGTGCTTTTTTGTAGGTTTTCTTTTATACAATTTTTGAGAGCTGTTCTTGTTAGTGCAGGCCAGGAGGGAACATGACAAGTGCAAAGGTGAGGAGAGAATTTTAAAAAGAAGAAACCCCTCATAAGGATTGATTTTTTTTTTATTTAAATATCTTTTTAAAAAATTCTCTCTCTCTCTATATTTACTAAGTCTCATCCTCATCTGCACTTGAGGATCCCAATTCATAAATTTTAGCCCGCGCTTTCTTGTAGGCCACCTTAATGTTGCCTTATCTGGGAAGAGTTGGGTTCGTGTGAGTTTATGTTAGGGTGGGAGTGGGTAATTGCGAAGGAGGAGATGGAGTTCTTTAAGAAAACCTTCGTGGAGAATGGAAAACGTTCACGTGAAGGATTGTTTTGAAAAAATTCCCTCTCTTCCCATCCTCACCTACACTTAGAGGATCTTGATTTCTTTGGGAATCCTCCACTGGATTGGGATCACTTACTTCTTTATATTATTTGTATTTTGTTTGGTCTCATTAGGGGGAGAGAAGTGAGCCATGATAGAAGATTGAGGGGGAGTTTGGCGTAACCTTTAATCAAAAGCCACTTTTGGCTGCCTCTTATAACATGAAAAATGATGGATGTAAGTAGTTATAATTAATTTTAGGTTGTTATAATTAAAAGTCAAATCCTCCCTAATAATCCTAATCTTTCTTTAATTTAAGAAGGTCCAAATTGTAACTTTTAATTAGAAGCCAAAAAAGTAAACTAAATGTTATGAAAATAGCTACATCACAGTCTTTTCTCATAAAATAATTACATAAGTCAAAGAGCACTTTCAATTGGAAATTACGTCAAACATGTCCTGAGATTGTCTATAGCTTCCTTTATATTTTCAACAAAGATATTTATATAGCTAATTTTTCATAAAATTTTTAAGTAAAGATCAAAATTAGTTGGAAAAATAATTCTCATATCTATAATATAATATTAAAATAGACTTTCTATTTTCCCACTAAAACTAAAATTAAGACACGTGGAAACAGGAGAATGAATATCTCTCTCTCTCTCTCTCTCAAAAATTACTAAAATAGAATTCCTATTTTCAATCTCTTTTTTTGAAGAATTATTAAAACAAAGTTTCTATTTTTCCACTAAAACTAAAACTTGTTTAATCAAATTTGTCATTTTACCATGCATCGCACGGACATAGAGCTAGTTCTCAAAATATTCTCTTCTTTTAGTTTACTTTCTCACCCATCTTAAGCAGAAATATTTCTTGAGATTTTTTACTTTCATGAACGCAGTTCATCTGATTCTCTGCTTTCTAAAAACTGTTGAGAATACAAATGCTCCCCTAACAATTCTGGAATAACATGGTCATGTAGAATATAAATAGCATAAAAAATAGAATAGAGGATCTCAATTCTTTTTAATGGAATGGGTTATGCTAGATGAATTAATTTTTTGGTTTCATAACTATAATCTTTAGTCTGTACTAATGAAAAGAAATTAAATAAGTAAGCTATAAAAAAGATAAAAGCAACTTCTATTCTAGCTAGAGTAACAAATTAGACTTTTTGGTCAAGTTATTATTTTAATTCATTTACGGAACAACCCAATCTCACCCAAAATTGTAAGAATTGTCTCACATTGTATGAAGAAATGAAGTTAAATATGTTTAACTAAATGATACTTTCTCCACTTAATATCTTAAATTTTTTATATTGGATGATTCGATAATATTTCAATATACTATTAATACCTGTGATTATGATAAGATCTTGTACCTCCCATCTTTGTTATTATGTATGCGACATAACTTACTTCATCTTAAGATTTCAAGTTAATTTAATGGCCGAATAACTTCGATAAATATCTCATCTTAATTAAATAACTTAGATAACTCAGCAAGCCTACCTAAACCTAGAAAAGGACATGTCGTGAGAGAGAGAAGAGGTGATCTGTAAGCCCAGCCCCCAGAGACATCATTCTTGTTTCTTAGAAGAAATGCTAAACGCTTCAGATCCTGCTTCCAATCCATGCAAGAGAATCTCTAACCCAAATATGTATGTGTAGCTGTGGATCCAACATTAACTAAGTGGAATCTTGGGATTCTACTAGATTTTGCTAAGTCTACTAGTCCAATTCAATACTGTATAATATAGGATTCTATTGACCTAGTCCAAAATTTCACTGGTCTAGCTTAAAATTCGGTAGGTCCCAACCCAAGATTCTACTGACTCTAATATCCGAATGACTTCATTAAACAAAATTTCTGCGTCCGTCACTGTACATGTGAGTAGTGGCATGACCCTTGCCCGAGGAGCTTACACTGTCGCGTGCAAGAAAAGCACTCGTTCATTTCTAGTGAGCAAATCAAAACAAGAGTAAGAAACTAATAATTAATGGTCCTGGCTCATCTTGAGGTTGCAGGCAATTGTGAATAATCTGGAGGACGCTCAGGAACTAATCGACACAGCCATCTCCACGGCTCTCAGAGAGAGCAAACTGGTGTACATCAACATCAGCTGCAACTTGGTCACGATTCCCCACCCGACATTCAGCCGCGATCCAGTCCCCTTCTACGTTCCCCCCAAGTATTTCTTCCTCTCTTATAAAACATATTACAGAGTTATCTTACTTTGTCGACCAGCAATTTATACTTCATTTTATTCACCTTTATTATCATTGAAGAAAAGTAGAAAAATAAGGTAAAGAAAATTTCTATTTTCAATGAAGCCTTCGCTAATGAAATTGAGTGGAGCATCCTTAGGTGTAACAAAAAAAAAGAGTAGAAGATCTCAGTTGAGCTGAGTCGAGCACTTTTTCATGTTACAACTATGCATGGATGGTATGGTCTAATTAAAATGGGTAATGCTTTCTTAATTTGGGAAACATAGTGAGCATTCTGGAGGCGGCAGCGGGGTTCTTGAACAAGGCAGTGAAGCCCTTGCTGGTGGGCGGCCCCAAGATCCTTGTGGCCAAAGCCGGGAAGGCCTTCGTGGAGCTGGCCGATGCCTGCGGCTACGCCACAGCAGTGATGCCGTTGACGAAAGGGCTGCTATCGGAGAACCATCCTCGGTTCATGGGCACCTACTGGGGCGCGGTCAGTACGTCCTTCTGTGCTGAGATCGTGGAGTCCGCGGACGCCTATATGTTCGTCGGGCCTGTGTTTGACGACTTGAACGTTGTCTGGTACTCCATCCTGCTCAAGAAGGAGAAGACCATCGTCGTGCAACCCCACCGGGTGGTGATCGGGAATGGGCCTGCGTTTGGGTGTGTTTTGACGAAGGACTTCCTGATGGAGTTGGCGAAGAGCATCAGAAGGAACACCACGGCCTTTGAGAACTATTGCAGAATCTTCGTCCCTGATGGGGTCCCGCGTGAGTGCAAGCCCGTGGAAGCTCTCAGGGTGAACGTACTTTTCAAGCACATACAGAACATGTTGTCAAGCGACACGGCTGTGATTACTGACACAGGCGACTCGTGATTCAACTGCCAGAAGCTCAGGCTGCCGCAAGGCTGCGGGTAAGCCCGAAACGTGCAAGAAATTTTCGTATCTGCATATAGTTCCAAGTGTTTAACTCTCTCTCTCTCTCTCGCTCTCTCCCTCTCTCTCTACTCACACACACACACACCGAGACACACATAGAGGGAGAGCTGTTCCTAACATGATTGAAGCATGGCAGATACGAGTTCCAAATGCCGTATGCATCCATCGGCTGGTCTGTTGGAGCCAGTCTCGGGTATGCACAGGCTGCGGGACAAGCGAGTGATTGTTGATAAGGATAATGCTCAGCAGTCCACCAGACTTGCATGAACCTCGCATGCAGTTACAAGCCCTTATAGCTGTAGGTTGTAGATAAACATGTAGCCATCAAATCTGTCCCGTATCTTTCTATTTTCTCTTCAAATATCTTGTAGTTTGTTGTAACTTGTAATCTATTATTTAATGAATAGTAGTATGACTGGCTGAATCAGCCATTTTTCATTCCAAAAACATTCGCATGGTATCAGAGCGTCCAGGTCTTTCCTAGCCTCCCTATCTACGTTGCATTATGGCCAATACCTCAGCTGACGAGTTCCCTTACCCTGCCACCTTGAACATCACTAACTTCATCTCCCTGATCCTCGATTCCTCCAACTATGTCCTCTGGAGGATGTAGATGAAGAATCTCATCGAAAGCCAAGATCTTGCGGGATTTATCATTGGCGAGCCGCCAGCTCCTCCTCCGGTGGTCTCCTCCCCTGATGACTCTGCTGCGTCAGGCAAGCAGGAGAACCCCAACCCAAGATTCATGGCTTGGCGCCGCACCGATAGACTTGTACGTGCATGGCTCTGTAGTCGACTTTCGATTGAAGCTCTTGGCCTCGTTGGCGACCTCTACACCTCCAAAGATGTTTGGGATGCACTACAAGCAACCTATGCTCATGGGTCCTCTGAGCGTCGTCTTCACCTTCAACGTCGCCTGACCACCCTAACCAAAGAAACTGGTAGCACCATTCACGAGTACATTCGTGAATTCAAGGGGCTCTGTGACGATCTCGCCATGATTGGAAGGCCTCTCCCTGATGAGGACAAGGTGATGCACTTATTGAATGGTCTTGGCTCTGAATATCTTCCCTTCACTACCTCTACCATGCACCCACCCCTCCAACCTTATCATGCCATTATTCCTCAACTTATTGACTTTGATAGCCATCTATCAAAGTTGCAACCACCTTCTACACCTGCTTTTTTAACTCAATCAGCCAAGAATGGTGACCGACGCTTCCCACCGGGGTCCTCCAAGCACCCCAAGAACTTCCACAACTCCAACCCCAAGAGTAACAAGTTCCAGTCCAAGGGACGAGGTTTCACGCCACACTCTCAGTCGGGAACTTCTCGCAACAACAACACCAATCCTGGTAGGCGACCATCCTCAACGCCCACCAACTTTAGTGTGCAAGATGCATGCCAGATCTGTCATGGCCGCAACCATATAGCTGTCAAGTGTCCTCAACGCTACAACCATACTTATCAGGCTGATGACGCACCTCCAGCTCTCTCTGCACTCACCCTCAATGATGAGGCTGACGCAAATGAATGGCTTTTTGACTCTGGCGCTGGAGCTCATTTGGCTATGCAATCAAGTATCCTAAATAATGTTCCTCCCTACTCTGGCAATCTTCATATTGTTGTCGGCAATGGTAATAGAGTTCCCATCTCTCATCTTAGAGAAACTATACTCACAGACAATGTTGGTTCTACTCTTCCCCTTAAACATGTTCTGGTGGTGCCTAAACTTACCAAGAATTTATTATCTATCAGCCAATTGACTAGTGATCTTTCTTGTATCTGTGAATTTTCTGCTAACGGTGTCCTTGTTAAGGACAAGAGAACGGGGAAGATCATAGCAGCGGGGAAGAGGAAGGGGAATATCTACACGATTCAATCCAGCGTTGAAGCTTTTGCGGCTTTGCGACACTCTGCAACGGACACCACCATCTGGCACCATCGGCTTGGTCACCCCCATGGTCAACTAATTCAAATTCTGCATAATAAAGGGCTTATTAGTGTACGAAACAAGTTAGATTTTTCCAGTTCTTGTGGCAGTTGCCCTTTAGGCAAAGCATCTAAATTGCCATTTTCTCCTAGTAATAAAAGTGTCAATGCTGCATTTGATAAGATTCATTGTGATCTATGGGGACCGGCCCCTACTACTTCTGCCACTGGATTCAAATACTATGCATGTCTAGTTGACGACTTTACCAGGTATACCTGGTTGATTCCTTTGAAAGCCAAATCGGACTTCTTTCGCCATTATCTCTTGTTTGAGAAATTTGTTTTACGACAATTTGGCAAAGTCGTCAAAATATTTCAATGTGACGGAGGAGGCGCGTTTGTGAATAACCAATTTATATCTCATTTGGCCACAAATGGTATACGTCTTCAGCTCTCTTGCCCCTACACACCCCAACAAAATGAGGTTGCCGAACGAAAACATCGCTCCATCCGTGAATTGGGTCTCACGATGATTTTTCATGGTAAAATCCCTCTCAAATATTGGGTTGAAGCATTCTCTACTGCGCTCTACTTACTTAATCGACTCCCAACTTATGCTCGAGGTTTTCAAACTCCTTACTCTTTACTTTATGGGCATCATCCAAATTATAATAGTCTTCGGAGTTTTGGGTGCTTATGTTTTCCGCTGCTTAAGAGTTCTCATAAATTTATGCCAAAGTCTGAATCATGTCTTTTTTTGGGATATAGCGACCGTCATAAAGGCTATAAATGCCTGAGTATTTCATCTGGTCGCATACATATTTCATGACATGTATTATTTGATGAGAAGATATTTTCTTTGCGTGATGGCAAGCAAGACCATATGCCTGCAGATGTACTTCTGTCCACATTTTTTGAAAGACATGACCACCACGACCCAATACCCTCATCTCCATCTACCCATCAGGATGGCCCACCACTCCATGCGTCACTTTCTCCCTGCCTCCCACCTACACCATCCTCTTCACTTACTCCTGACTGCCCACCCAGCCCTTCTCCTTTCACTCCACATGTCCAACCTTTGGATGTTGCCTCGCCACCATCTGTCCACCGTGAACCAGATCCCTTGCCACTGCCCATTACCCCTCCCACTGCCACCACTACTACCACCATACCTCCACCACTTCCATCATCTCCACCTGTCCCCCAAAGCAGTCATCCTATGCAGACTCGTGCTAAATCTGGCATAACCAAGCCAAATCCAAAATTTGCACTCACTGCATCTGCCCTTCCCAAGGAACCCAAGACAATCAAAACTGCACTTCAATGCCCTCAGTGGAAACAAACAATGCAAGAAGAAAATGATGCTCTTGTGCTACATAATACATTCACTCTTGTTCCCCGCACTGCAAACATGCGCATCCTTGGAACAAAGTGGATTTGGAAGACTAAATTACATGCAGATGGGACATTTGATCGACTAAAGGCCAGATATGTAGCCAAAGGGTTCAATCAAGTTGCTGGCCTTGATTTTACTGAAACTTTCTCCCCTGTCATAAAGCATGGTACCATTTGTAAGGACTGAGGTTTTCGGATCCGGTTTTCGGGGTCGAACCCTGTAGTTCAGGCCCTGATGGGGCTGAGACTTTGTTCTGTTTCGCGTCGAGCGTACGAGACGCAGTTTAAACGGCGTCCAGCAGTGCAGACGCGTTTTAGATTGTGCCACGTGGGTGCCACGTGGGCGAACTTTGGGCCGCGAGAGTACGGCCCTGTCGTGTCGTCTGAACGGCGTCCGCGATGGACGACGCCATTCAGACTGCGACCCTGGGTTGTCAGTGTACGGTGCCTGTCTTGTCGTCTGAACGGCGTCGTAGGTAGACGACGCGTTTCAGAGTTCTGTCAGTACGGCCCGTCTTGTCGACTGATAGGCGTTCGTACAGCTCGACGCGTTTTGTCCAATCTCTGGTTACCCCGCGAACCCTCCTTCCTTTCCCTCATTTCTTCCTTCCCTCTCTCTCTCCTCCCTTCCTCCGGCGACTCCGGCGACGCCTCCTTCCTCTCCCTCTTTTCCTCCCACCATTTCGTCTCTCCCTCCACTCCATTGACCACTTAGCTCCCACCACTACCACCACCTCCTCCGCGGCGTTTTCTCTCCGGACGGTGGCCGACGTCCCGGTGGAGTAACGACGACCTCGGTGGTACCGGCGGCGGCGTGGGGCGAGACGGGTGGACGGCTTGGAGTTTGGAGGAGTTTAAGTAACCGGTAGGGTGACGATTCCCATTACATTTTCATTAAAAAGCATGTTTATGGGTGTTTTTTGGGTGAAAACGCTTAGTGCATGTATGAGAAATTGGGTGCTCTAATGGGTAGTTAGGTTCTCCTCCTCTCCCTTTATGTTTTGAGCCCATTTCCATGCGTTTTGAGGGAGAAATTGTAAGGACTGAGGTTTCGGATTCAGTGTTCGGGTCGGTTTCGGGCCGGATCCCCTGGTTTAGACCCTGAGGGGTCTTGAGATTTCTGACTGAATGACGTCAGCACTGCTCGACGCCTTTCAAAAGGCGTCAGGTTGTGTGGACGCCATTTAGGTCTACTTGTTGTTGTGCCACGTGTGCGTCACGTGGGCGGGTTTCGGGCCGCGAGAGTACGGCCCCTGTCTTGTCGTCTGAACGGCGTCCATGCTAGTCGACGCGATTCAGACTGCGACATCTGTGATGTCAGTGTTCGGCGTCAGAGCGTTGTCAGTACGGCCTGTCACATCATCCGAACGGCGTCCGTGGTGAGCGACGCGTTTCAGAGCGCTGTCAGTACGGTCCGTCCTGTCAGCTGATAGGCGTCTGTCTCGATCGACGCGTTTTAGTCAGTGTCAAATTGACCTCGCGAGCCTCCCCTTCTTTCCCTCATTTTCGCCTCCCCTCTCTCTCTCTTCGCTCTCACCGCCCTCTCCGACCCTCTATTCCCCTTTCCTTCCTCTTCTTCCTCTTCCACCACTCCAACACCTCCCTACCTCTCACCTCTACCACCACCACTTCCTTCGCGGCGTTCCATTCTCCGGACGGCGGCCGACGTCCCGGCGGAGTGGCGACGTCCTCGAGGGTACCGGCGGCGGTCTGCGGTGCGGCGGTTCGGCGACACGGAGCCAGGAGGAGTTCAAGTATCCGGTAGGGGGACGAACCTTGTATGTGTTGCTCGTATTTTCTTAGGCTTGATGTGATGTGTTTGGGCTAGATTAAGCATGTTTAGGGGGTGTTCTTGTGGATATGGACGTGTTCATGAATGTGGTTTTGTAGCATGTTTATGGTGGATCAACTTCTCTTCCTCCCCTTTTCCGTTTTGGGACTTTTTCGGGGTATTTGGGGTTAAGGGAGAGCCCTCGGTTCGAACCAGGGAACCAGGTTTCTGACGCTAAATGGCGTCGTGCCTGGTCGACGCCTTTTAGAAAGGACGTCAGGGCAGTACGACGTCTTTTAGGACAGAAACCTCCCCGTTCGAGGTCTCACGAGTTAAGGGTTCTAGCGCTAAATGACGTCATGGATGGACGACGCCTTTCAAAAGGACGTCGGGCCATCATGACGCCATTTAGGCCGGAAATCACCCCGACTGAGGGCCTGTCAGTTCGGGGATTCTGGGGATAAAAGACGTCATGGGTGGGCGACGCGATTTGAATAGCGTCGGGTAACCATGACGCTTTTTAAGGCAGAAATCCCCAGATTAATGTTTTCTGGAATTCCTAGATTTTCGGTGTGAATGGCGTCTGGGGATGTCGACGCCTTTTAAAAGGCGACCACTGGGGTCGACGCCTTTTAGGCCTGATTATGAAGGCAGTGTTTTTTCATGAACCAGTTTAGGGTGCTTGAATGGCGTCGGCCTTGGGCGACGCGATTCAAGACAGAACAACACTAATTCCTGCCAGTAAAATATGTTTACACTGCTAGATAGTTGGTTAATGCATACTGATAGTATACTCGATGTGATGGACTCTTCGTGACCGGATGGCACTACATTGGGTGTCGTGCGACCGTGGACTTCTTCTGTGACCAGATCGCACCGTGCCGTGTTTCTGTTTCGGTGGACCTAGAGTGACAGTTGTAGCGTTCTACACCCTGTGTCGGCGCGGAGGGACACAGCGCTGACGGGAGCAGTGGCGGGGTGACGCCTAGCGGAGAGGGTCACCTGGTGAACCCCGGGGTTAGCTAGCTTGTACCGGTGTCGGAGTGGTACCTTTGGAGTGTCACTCGTGCTGGGGGAAGGAGTAACCACCTGAGTCAGTTGGGCCGGAGTAGCCAGCGTGCTATCCGAGGGGTTACTGTTTGGTCTCAGCGGGTCGGTGTTTGCTGGGGGAAGGAGTAGCCGCCGAGGTAGCCCGCGTGCTATCCGAGGGGTTACTGTTTGGTCTCAGCGGGTCGATGTTTCCCACTTTCGGAGACGTGGTTTACGCGTTTTGCCGAGACGCGAGTTGTAGGTTCCTTGGTAGGATGATTTCTGAGATATGCATGTTATATTCCAAATGCATGTGGTTTATATCGAGAATTTAGGAGCAATGTGTTACAGCTTTACTTATCTTGTTCCCATGTATCTTTGTAATTGCACTTGTGGGTGTGTGAGTGGGAGGCTAGGGATCGGATGATCCTTACTGAGCCTAGTTCTGGTATGGCTCACTCCCTGCGGTTTTCAGGTGTGGACCTCGTGGCGAGTGGCGGCGCGTGGCGTTCTCCTTGGTGTGCGGACCAGCAGCTATCTCAGTTCCGGGGTATGCCCCGATGTTGTTGTACTTTTCTTCTGCCTGTACTTAATTAATTTGTTGGACATGTAATTATTGTTGGACTGTGTACGGACATTATTACTTTACTTTCTGTGCACTATACCTCCTTGTAGTCCGTGTGAATGTTATATTTAATCTTGTTTAACGCTTACTCCTCCAGATGTGTGAATAAGATCCGGGTGTGAACCTACAGTTAATGGGTCGACATCCATTTAGTGACCGGGTCTCCGGTCATAGGATGGCGGGTCGTTACAGTTGGTATAAGAGCCCAGTCTGGTCGAGTATGCGCTAAACTGGATTAGATATTGTAGTTCAACAATAAGTACGAGTCTGTACAGGCGATGGCTGCTGGTGTAGAGTGATAGGTTTCGACGTGTTTGTGTTGATTCTTGCGTTCGTGAGGTAGTGATGGCGCCGAGGAAGAGAGTTTCGTTGGCTCGTGGTACGAGATCAGACGATGGTAGTTAGGGGGTAGAAGGGCATAATGTGGATCGTTTCGTGGAGGCCATGATTGGAGCTATGGGTAGATACCAGCAGGGAGACGGTAGTGAGGGATCTAATTCCCGAGGTGACCAGTTCACGGTATTGGAACGGTTTTTGAGGTTGGAGACCCCTTCTTTCACAGGTCGACCAGTCCTAGACGAGGCAGCTCGTTGGATTAAGGAAATGGAGAAGGCATTTGACATCCTTGAATGTGCCGAGAATGAGAAAACCTTGTTGGCAACCTACTTATTGAAGGATAATGCATATGAGTGGTGGGCTACTACTAAGAAGGTGATGTTCGCAGATAGGCCTTTGAGAGAAATCCCTTGGGAGGTATTTGTGAGAGAGTTTAGTGGACAATACTTTTCAGGGCACGTCCGGAAGTCTAAGGAAAGGGAGTTTATGGAATTGGTGCAGAATGAGATGTCAGTTTTAGAATACCAAGCAAAGTTTGCGGCTCTTGAAGGATTTGTTCCACATATATCCGAGCACGAGGAGTTTAGAGTAGAGAGATTTGTGGGTGGACTCCGATATGATCTGAGGGCAATGGTGGCATCCCAGTGTTGGAGAGATATGGCGTCAGCAGCTCAATACGCAGTAGCGGTGGAAACTCAATTCCAGCAAATGGCGAGAGAATTGGAGCGATCGGCACGAGGGAAGCAGCAAGGTAAGGGCAAATCAACGGTCTTTTCGTCAGGCGGTTCGAGTTCCTTTGAATTCGGGTCCCAAGAGATGCCCTGTGGTAAAAACAGAGATGGTTCGGCTCAACAGATGCAGACTGTGGCTAGCAGACAGTAGGGAGCGAGGCAGGTTGCGGCAGATCATTGTCCCCATTGTGGTGGTCATCATGGCAGTCGGACGTGTCCATTGGTCACTAGTGGTTGTTTTGGCTGCGGCAAGAGGGGGCATTTTTTGAGGAATTGTCCCCAGAAGAATAAGGCAAGTCAGGAGCCGAGTGGTCAGTAGGAGCCCGGTACCTAGTATGGTGTTGTGTGTTCTTTCAGTGGAGGTCCGAGATGCTGGGTTACATGAGCACTCTTATCTTGTCTTAGTAGGTAGTGATTGTGAGCGTTATGACACTTTTTATGTATTATGCATGGTGGGGAATCTGCATTGTAAAATGTACTCTGTGAGGTTGTTATATATAATGATGTTGGTCTATCAATTTGGCGGAATCATGGAACATAATTAACTTAGTATTGACTTGATTGACCGATTACGTGTATGGAGTCCTGTGTAAGTACGTGATCGATGAGGGTATTGTAGTGGATACAGTCAGAACTGAGGTAGTGATGGATTGGATCAGACCGACGACAGTAGCGGAGACCGAGAGCTTCTTGGCATTATAGGATTTTATCGACGGTTGGTCTAGAGGTTTTCTTCGATAGCGACCCCTATTTTCGTCAGGGTTGTCTTGTAGAGGAGTTCGTTTCATGTGGACCGATGAGTGTGAACGGAGTTTCATCTAGTTGAAAAGCTCGCCTCACTTTGACTCCAATGTTGGTACTTCTGTTAGGTTCCAGTGTAAGTGTGGTTTGTTCAGATACATCACATCGAAGTCTGGGGGCGGTTCTGATGCAACATGGTAAGATTGTGGCCTATGCCTATAGGCAGTTGAACAAGCTATAAGGGGAAACTATCCACTCATGACTTAGAATAGGCAGCTGTGGTGTCTACACTATGGATCCAGAGGCGTTATTTGTATGAAGAGGATTCAGGCTGATTGTGGAATCTTCTTTCTGGGTTCCACGTGAGGCTGATAGAACCATGTTGGCCAGTTCAATTGTGGGTTGACGGTGCAGTGAGGTTCAGAGGCAGACCCTGTGTTCCGGCCATGGAGGACGTGTGCAGATGTGTTTTTATAGAGGCACACCGTTCTAGATAAACAAGTGCTTCCTGAATATGCAAGTCGTATCATTGCTTGAGATGGTTCAGTAGGAAGGAGGATGGGGTGGATTTCGTGGTTTGGTGCTTAAATTGTCGTCAGGTTAGGTTGAACATCAGAGTGGCGCAGCGGAAGCGTGGTTGCAGTCCTTACCGATCTCGGTGTGGAAACGGGAGCTTGTGACTTTGGACATGTATTAGGATTGTTTTATTCCCTGGTGGAGGGAGCGTGATCTGGATTACCATTGAACAACTGACTACGTCAGCACACTTCCTGGCTATCAGGAATGACAGGTCAGTCGGTAAGTTGGCCGAGTTGTTTGTGAGTCAGATCATCTCTTTCTGCTCGATGTGCCCTTATCCATCATGTCGGATCGGGCTTTGAGATTTACTTCTTAATTGTGGGAAGAGTTTTTGGAAGGCCTTGAGTACGCGGTTAGCCTCCAGCCCGGCCTATCATCCCGAGGCTGATGGACGGTCTGAGAGGGCCATTCGGATTTTAGAGGTTTTGCTCGTGGCATGTTGCCTAGACTGAGGAGGTTCTTGGGAGCAGTATTGGTTTTCAGTGGGGTTCTGTGTACCATAGCAGTTACCACTCTAGCATTGGCATGGCGCCTTATGAGGCATTATTTAGATGGCTATGTCGATCCCTTGTGATCTAGTCTGAGATTGGCAAGAGGCAGTTAGCAGGATCAGGGTTGGTATAGCAGGGTGCTTAGGTTGCCAGAGTTGTGCTATCATCGGTAAGAGACCGATTGAGTTTGAAGTTGGGGACCTTGTGTTTTCCAAGTCTCGCCCTCCATGGGTGTGAGGAGATTTGAGAAACAAGGTAAGCTGGGTCCGTGCCGTGCTGGGCCCCTTCCCGTTCTTGCTCGAATTAGGGAAGATTACCAGCCAGCCTTACCGTTCAATCTTGCGGGAGTGCACGATGCGTTTCGTGTTTCGTTGCAGAGGAGTATTCTAGATCCGCCCCAGGTGTTAGAACTTTCGGGACTTGAGGTCGCTGAGGACTTGTCCTTTCCAGAGTGTCTAGTGCGTTTTGAGAATCACTAGCGACAGGTCCTCCGGAACAAGGTTGCATCTGAGGATTGAGTATTTTGACAGTATCGCTCCGGGAGCGAGGCGACCTGGGGGCACGAGATTGAGATGCTGGGAAACAGTTCCCTACCTTTTCTGGTAAATTCCCATGCGAGTTGGCTGTGGAGGCATTTCGCCCTCGTCGCTTGTAGCAGGCAATTTCGGGGACGAAATTCTTTTAAGGGGGGGAGAATGTAAGGACTGAGGTTTCGGGTTCAGTGTTCGGGTCGGTTTCAGGCCGGATCCCCTGGTTTAGGCCCTGAGGGGTCTTGAGATTTCTGACTGAATGACGTCAGCACTGCTCGACGCCTTTCAAAAGGCGTCAGGTTGTGTGGACGCCATTTAGGTCTGCTTGTTGTTGTGCCACGTGTGCGTCACGTGGGCGGGTTTCGGGCCGCGAGAGTATGGCCCCTGTCTTGTCGTCTGAACGGCGTCCATGCTAGTCGACGCGATTCAGACTGCGACATCTGTGATGTCAGTGTTCGGCGTCAGAGCGTTGTCAGTACGGCCTGTCACATCATCCGAACGGCGTTCGTGGTGAGCGACGCGTTTCAGAGCGCTGTCAGTACG
The DNA here is from genome assembly GCA_030544215.1 of Zantedeschia hybrid cultivar. Taxonomy (NCBI): domain Eukaryota; kingdom Viridiplantae; phylum Streptophyta; class Magnoliopsida; order Alismatales; family Araceae; genus Zantedeschia; species Zantedeschia hybrid cultivar. Next base: position 10,888,229 of record JARZZO010000016.1, read on the forward strand.
GCCCGTCCTGTCAGCTGATAGGCGTCTGTCTCGATCGACGCATTTTAGTCAGTGTCAGATTGACCCCGCGAGCCTCCCCTTCTTTCCCTCATTTTCGCCTCCCCTCTCTCTCTCTTCGCTCTCACCGCCCTCTCCGACCCTCTATTCCCCTTTCCTTCCTCTTCTTCCTCTTCCACCACTCCAACACCTCCCTACCTCTCACCTCTACCACCGCCACTTCCTTCGCGGCGTTCCATTCTCCGGACGGCGGCCGACGTCCCGGCGGAGTGGAGACGTCCTCGAGGGTACCGGCGGCGGTCTGCGGTGCGGCGGTTCGGCGACACGGAGCCAGGAGGAGTTCAAGTATCCGGTAGGGGGACGAACCTTGTATGTGTTGCTCGTGTTTTCTTAGGCTTGATGTGATGTGTTTGGGCTAGATTAAGCATGTTTATGGGGTGTTCTTGTGGATATGGGCGTGTTCATGAACGTGGTTTTGTAGCATGTTTATGGTGGATCAACTTCTCTTACTCCCCTTTTCCGTTTTGGGGCTTTTTCGGGGTATTTGGGGTTAAGGGAGAGCCCTCGGTTCGAACCAGGGAACCAGGTTTCTGACGCTAAATGGCGTCGTGCCTGGTCGACGCCTTTTAGAAAGGACGTCAGGGCAGTACGACGTCTTTTAGGACAGAAACCTCCCCATTCGAGGTCTCACAAGTTAAGGGTTCTGGCGCTAAATGACGTCATGGATGGACGACGCCTTTCAAAAGGACGTCGGGCCATCATGACGCCATTTAGGCCGGAAATCACCCCGACTGAGGGCCTGTCAGTTCGGAGATTATGGGGATAAAAGACGTCATGGGTGGGCGACGCGATTTGAATAGCGTCGGGTAACCATGACGCTTTTTAAGGCAGAAATCTCCTGATTAATGTTTTCTGGAATTCCTGGATTTTCGGTGTGAATGGCGTCTGGGGATGTCGACGCCTTTTAAAAGGCGACCACTGGGGTCAACGCCTTTTAGGCCTGATTATGAAGGCAATGTTTTTTCATGAACCAGTTTAGGGTGCTTGAATGGCGTCGGCCTTGGGCGACGCGATTCAAGACAGAACAACACTAATTCCTGCCTGTAAAATGTGTTTACACTGCTAGATAGTTGGTTAATGCATACTAATAGTATACTCGATGTGATGGACTCTTCGTGACCGGATGGCACTACGTTGGGTGTCGTGCGACCGTGGACTTCTTCTGTGACCAGATCGCACCGTGCTGTGTTTCTGTTTCGGTGGACCTAGAGTGACAGTTGTAGCGTTCTACACCCTGTGTCGGCGTGGAGGGACACAGCGCTGACGGGAGCAGTGGCGGGGTGACGCCTAGCGGAGAGGGTCACCTGGTGAACCCCGGGGTTAGCTAGCTTGTACCGGTGTCGGAGTGGTACCTTTGGAGTGTCACTCGTGCTGGGGGAAGGAGTAACCACCTGAGCCAGTTGGGCCGGAGTAGCCAGCGTGCTATCCGAGGGGTTACTGTTTGGTCTCAGCGGGTCGGTGTTTGCTGGGGGAAGGAGTAGCCGCCGAGGTAGCCCGCGTGCTATCCGAGGGGTTACTGTTTGGTCTCAGCGGGTCGATGTTTCCCACTTTCGGAGACGTGGTTTACGCGTTTTGCCGAGACGCGAGTTGTAGGTTCCTTGGTAGGATGATTTCTGAGATATGCATGTTATATTCCAAATGCATGTGGTTTATATCGAGAATTTAGGAGCAATGTGTTACAGCTTTACTTATCTTGTTCCCATGTATCTTTGTAATTGCACTTGTGGGTGTGTGAGTGGGAGGCTAGGGATCGGATGATCCCTACTGAGCCTAGTTCTGGTATGGCTCACTCCCTGCGGTTTTCAGGTGTGGACCTCGTGGCGAGTGGCGGCGCGTGGCGTTCTCCTTGGTGTGCGGACCAGCAGCTATCTCAGTTCCGGGGTATGCCCCGATGTTGTTGTACTTTTCTTCTGCCTGTACTTAATTAATTTGTTGGACATGTAATTATTGTTGGACTGTGTACGGACATTATTACTTTACTTTCTGCGCACTATTGTGAACCTACAGTTAATGGGCCGACATCCATTTAGTGACCGGGTCTCCGGTCATAGGATGGCGGGTCGTTGCAGAAATCCCAGCTCGAGGATTGGGGGAAGCAAGGGGAGAACCTGTCTGTCGGGGTTGAATGGTGTCGAGGTCGAGCGACGCTTTTTAAAAGGCGGCGCCCACTCACGACGTGATTTAACCTAGTAACAGACCCTGTCTCCCGACTGACAAGCGTCCAGGTACAGCGACGCCCTTCAATAGGCGTCTTTCGTCATCGACGTGTTTTAGCAAATTCACCCCATGGCATGTCCCTGTTTTCAGTCGCTAAAAGGCGACGAGGGACAGCGCCGCCTTTCAAAAGGCGGCTACGTATGACGACGCGTTTTACGCTAGGTTCTGTGGCCGAGTTTCTGTGAACCAGTTTAGGAGACTTGAATGGCGTCAGCCTTGGTCGACGCGATTCAAGACAGAATCACACTAATTCATGCTATTAAAATGTATTTACACTTTTAGATAGTTGGTTAAATGCATGCTTTAATTACACTCGATGATGATGGATTCTTCGTGACCGATTAGCACTGTGTTGAGTGTCGTGCGACCGCGGACTTCTCACGTGACCGGATCGCACTGTGCCGGATTTTGTGTTACTGTGGACCTGGAGTGACAGTTGTAGCGCTTTATCACCCTGTGCTGGTGTGGGTAGAGCACAGCGCCGGTGGGGGCGTGGGCGGGGTGACGCCTAGTGAGAGAGGGTCGCCTGGTGAACCCCGGGTTTAGCTAGTACCGGTGTGGGTGTGGTACCTTTGGAGTGTCACTCGTGCTGAGGGAAGGAGTAACCACCTGAGCCAGTTGGGCCGGAGTAGCTAGAGTGCTATCCGAGGGGTTACTGTTTGGTCTCAGCGGGTCGGTGTTTTCCCCACCTTCGTTTGTGTGGTTCGCGTGTTCTACCGAGACGTTGGTTGTGGGTTCCCTGGTAGACCGATTTTAGAAATATGCATGTTTAATATATTTCGAATGCAAGTGATTCATATCGAAATTTAGGAGTAGTAATTACTACTGTAGTTGTTACTTTACCTTCAGCTGTACTTTGCACTTGTGGGTGTGTGAGTGGGCAGTGGGGATCGAAGGATCCCTACTGAGTCTTTTCGTGGAGACTCACCCCTGCAGTTTTCAGGTGAGGGTTCCAGGCGGACTTAGCGAGGGGTGTGCTGCTGTGTGTTGTGCGCCGTCAGCTGTTGATCCGGGGTATACCCCGACGTAGTTGTTATCTTTATTTCTGGCCTGTACGCTTAATTATTTCTTTTCTATAGGAGTATGTAATTATTTGCTGTATTGAGTCGCATTGTAATAACTTTTAATTCCTGCATTTTCCTTTCAATTCAATGCGATGTGAATGTTTAGCTTAGTTTATTGTTTATTTCCCAGACTTACTTATATCCTGGTTCGGTTCCAAATTAATGATTCGGTACCCATTTAGTAATCGGATCCCCAATTATAGGGTGGCGGGTCGTTACAGTTGGTATCAGAGCATTCGGTCTAGCAAATAAATGAATAACTAGGTTAAATGTCGTGAGTCCGGCAAATAATTACATTATCCCGTACAGGCACGGCGGTAGCATAGGTTTTAGGATTCTAATTATAACTTTTCGATTTTGTGATTGTAGGCGATTAGATGGCTCCTAGAAAGAGGATGTCGGTTATTAGAGAGCGGGGAGATGTCCCTAGTGGATCTGAGGCCAGTAGGCCGAGTGTAGAGCGTTTCATGGAGGCTATTATGGACACGATGGCTAGATATCAGACCCGAGACCCTACTGAGAGTTCCAGTGCTCGGGGAGGGTCTTCAGCTACACTAGAGAGATTCCTGAAGCTGAGGCCGCCTCATTTCACCGGTCGTCTCGACCCTGATGAGGCTGTTCACTGGTTGAGGGAGATGGAGAAGACCTTTGATACTATGGACTGTGCGGCAGTTGAGAGGACTCCTTTAGCTACTTTCATGTTGAAGGATGATGCCTATGATTGGTGGACCACTCTGAAGAGTTTGTCTTATGCGGATAGGAGCCTCAGGGAGATTCCATGGGAGACTTTTGTGAAGGAATTCAATGCACAATACTTCCCTAGGCATGTTCAGAGGGCCAAGGAGAGGGAATTTATGGAGCTGACTCAAGGGAATATGACAGTGCTCGAGTACCAGGCAAAGTTCGTTTCGCTAGGGAGGTTTGTACCCTTTATCTCAGGGGACGAGGAGCGTCGGACTGAGAGGTTTGTGGATGGACTGAGGTCCAGTCTGAGGAATTTTGTGGCATCTCACTGTTGCTCAGATTTGGCATCAGCAGTTAGGTGTGCAGCGGTAGTGGAGGCACAGCAGAATCAGTCAGCCCGGGAGAGAGGACTGACTTCGCAGGGACCAGCTCGTGGCAGGGGTAAGGCAGCAGCAGCAGCTCCTTCGTCCGGATCAGGATCGTCTTCACTCGGCTCTAGATTCAGGAGATTCTTTCGAGGCGGTGGCAGCAGTAGTGGCAGCAGCGGTAGCAGCAGACCCAGACAGGGTCAGCAGAGCCAGTCGGTGTCCAATGCCCAGCAGGAGTCAACTCAGAGACTTCCAGCAGTTTGTCAGCATTGCGGTGGTACTCATAATGGGACTCAGTGTCCTGCTTTTCCTAGGAGGTGTTTCACTTGTGGCCAGCAGGGCCATTTGGCGAGGCATTGCCCGCAGGGGCATGGTCAGGGGCAGGGTTCAGGTGATCAGAAGAAGCCGAGGACCCAAGGGAGAGTTTTAGCTATCACCAGGAAGGAGGCTCGTGCGTCCAACTTGGTGGAAGGTACACTTTTTGTCTTTGGGAACTCTGCACATGTATTGATTGATTCAGGTGCTTCGCATTCTTTCATTTCTGAGCAGTTCATAGATATTCTTTCTGCACCCGTTGATGAGCTATCTGATGGATTGATGGTAGAGGTTCCTTCTGGGGATTTCATGTTATCTTATAATTGTTTGAGGGATGTTCCCTTGACCATTGAGGGCCATGAGTTACCTGCCCAGTTGGTTGTGCTTGCCATTCGTGACTTTGATATCATCCATGGATTGGTTGGAAGCTTATTATGCTGAGGTGGACTGCCACAGGAAGAGGGTGCGTTTCTCTATTCCGGACATCCCGACCTTCTACTTCCAAGGTATTAGGCTCTCTTCTCGAGGTATTCTTATTTCTGCCTTTAAGGCTCAGAGGTTGCTTGTTGGTGGTTGTGAGGCCTTCCTTGCCTCTGTTGTTGTATCTGATGTTGGTGGTAGTCCCAGCCTTTGGGAGGTGCCTGTAGTGTGTGACTTTGCAGATGTGTTTCCTGAGGAGTTGCCTGGCCTTCCTCCTCAGCGAGAGGTCGAGTTCACCATTGAGCTTGCACCGGGTACAACACCCTTGTCTAAGGCCCCGTATCGGATGGCACCAGCCGAGCTCGCTGAGTTGAAGGCGCAGTTGCAGGAATTGCTAGATAAGGGTTTCATTCGTCCCAGTACTTCTCCGTGGGGTGCTCCAGTTCTATTTTTCAGAAAGAAGGATGGTTCTCTGAGGTTATGCATTGATTATAGGCAGTTGAACCAAGTAACGATAAAGAATAAGTACCCACTTCCAAGGATTGATGATTTGATGGATCAGCTGTAGTCTGCAAAGGTGTTTTCTAAGATTGACTTGAGATCAGGGTATTACCAGATGAGGATCCGTGAGGTGGATTAGTAAAACGGCCTTTAGGACTCGGTATGGGCATTATGAGTTTTTGGTCATGCCTTTTGGCTTGACCAATGCTCCGGCAGCTTTTATGGATCTGATGAACCGAGTCTTCAGGACCTATCTGGATCAGTTTGTGGTAGTATTTGTAGATGATATTTTGATATACTCTTCTTCTGAGGAAGAGCATGCCACACATCTGCGGGTGGTATTGCAGGTCCTGAGAGAGTACCAACTCTATGCCAAGTTTAGCAAGTGTGAATTCTGGCTAGACAAGGTACACTTCCTAAGGCATGTCATTTCTGGCGAGGGCATCGCAGTGGATCCAGCCAAGATCGAAGCAGTGATAGATTGGAGCAGGCCAACTTCAGTGACTGAGATCAGGAGCTTCTTGGGGCTAGCAGGTTATTACAGGCAGTTTGTTCGGGGGTTTTCTTCAATAGCGGCCCCCCTGTCGAGGTTGACTCGAAAGGGAGTTCATTTTGTGTGGACCGAGGAGTGTGAGCGGAGTTTCATTGAGCTGAAGACTCGCCTCACTTCGGCTCCAGTATTGGTACTTCCATCTGGTTCAGGTGGGTTTGTAGTTTATTCAGATGCGTCTCGTCGAGGTTTGGGTGCAGTTCTAATGCAGTATGGCAGGGTCGTGGCCTATGCTTCTAGACAGCTGAAGAAGCACGAGGAGAACTATCCCACCCATGATTTGGAATTGGCAGCTGTGGTATTTGCACTGAAGATCTGGAGACATTATTTGTATGAAGAGAAATTTCAGGTTTTTACTGATCACAAGAGCCTGAAGTATGTGTTCACACAGAGGGATTTGAATTTGAGGCAGCGTAGGTGGATGGAATTCATCAAGGATTATGACCTTGACCTTTCTTATCATCTGGGCAAGGCGAATGTGGTGGCAGACGCCTTGAGTCGGAAGACGGTCATGTCATACCTTATGATCGAGAATGGAGATTATTTGAGCAGGTTGTGGAATCTTCCTTTCGGATTCCACGTGAGGATGATAGAGTCGTGTTGGCCAGCTTGACTGTGAGACAAGCAGTGTACCATGCTGTGATTGAGGCTCAGAGGGTAGATGTAGAGTTACTGCAGATTCTCCAGAGACCAGAGGTGGAGTTGTGGGATGACGGTACAATCAGGTTTAGAGGTAGACTCTATGTTCCGACCGAAGAGGACGTGCGTAGGAGTGTCCTTGATGAGGCGTACCGTTCTAGGTATGCAGTGCATCCCGGGACAACTAAGATGTATCATTGTTTGAGGAGGCACTTTTGGTGGCCTGGTATGAAGAAGGATGTGGCTGAGTATGTGGCTAGGTGCATGACTTGTCAGCAGGTTAAAGCCGAACATCAGAGACCAGGAGGGTTGTTGCAGCCTTTGCCGATCCCGGAATGGAAATAGGAGCACGTAACTATGGACTTTGTGATGGGATTACCTGTATCCCCTGGCAGGAGAGACGCAATCTGGGTTATTGTTGATCGGCTGACCAAGTCGGCATACTTTCTGGCTATTAGGAAGGACTGGTCAGTCGGTAAGTTGGCTAAGTTGTTTGTAGATCGGATCATCTCTCTGCACGGGGTGCCTTTATCCATCGTATCAGACCGGGATCCGAGGTTTACTTCTAGATTTTGGAAGAGTTTTCAGAAGGCCTTGGACACGCAGTTGGCCTTCAGCTCGGCCTATCATCCCGAGACTGATGGACAATCGGAAAGGACCATACAGACTCTGGAGGATATGCTCAGGGCATGTTGCCTAAACTGGAGAGGTTCTTGGGAGCAACATTTGTCTACTGTGGAGTTTGCCTACAACAACAGTTATCATTCTAATATCGGCATGGCGCCTTACGAGGCTTTGTACGGGCGACCGTGTCGATCTCCTGTGTGTTGGTCCGAGATTGGTGAGAGGCAGATAGCAAGGCCAGAGTTAGTTCAGCAGTGTGTTGAGGTTGCCAGGATGGTTCGACAGAGATTGATCGCAGCTCAGAGCAGGCAGAAGAGTTATACTGATATCCGGAGGAGACCGTTTGAGTTTGAAGTTGGGGACCACGTGTTTCTCCGAGTCTCACCCTCCAAGGGTGTGATGAGATTCGGGAAGCGAGGCAAGTTGAGTCCCCGATATATTGGACCTTTTCCCATTCTTGCTCGAATTGGGAAAACCGCGTATCAGTTGGCCTTGCCGCCCAGTCTTGTAGGGGTGCACGATGTGTTCCATGTTTCCTTGCTGAGAAGATATGTTCAGGATCCATCCCATGTTTTAGATTTTTCAGAGTTGGAGATCGCAGAGGACTTGTCATTTCCAGAGTTTCCAGTTCGTATTGAGGATCGCAGAGAACAGGTTCTTCGGAACAAGGTTGTGCCTTTGGTTAAGGTAATTTGGCAGTACCGCTCCGGGGACAAGGCAACCTGGGAGTGTGAGGACGAGATGCAGGAGTAGTTTCCTTACCTTTTCTCGTAAGTCCCCTTGTGAGCTTATATCTCTATGTTTTGACCTCGTTAATTCTAGCAGGCAGTTTCGGGGACGAAATTCTTTTAAGGGGGGGAGAATGTAAGGACTGAGGTTTTCGGATCCGATTTTCGGAGTTGGACCCTGTAGTTCAGGCCCTGATGGGGCTGAGACTCTGTTCTGTTTCGCGTCGAGAGTGCGAGACGCGGTTTAAACGGCGTCTAGCAGTGCAGACGCGTTTTAGATTGTGCCACGTGGGTGCCACGTGGGCGGACTTTGGGCCGCGAGAGTACAGCCCTGTCGTGTCGTCTGAACGGCGTCCGCGATGGACGACGCCATTCAGACTGCGACCCTGGGTTGTCAGTGTACGGTGCCTGTCTTGTCGTCTGAACGGCGTCGTAGGTAGACGACGCGTTTCAGAGTTCTGTCAGTACGGCCCGTCTTGTCGACTGATAGGCGTCCTTGCCGGAGATTGTTGCGGGAAGCAGCCGGTGTCGGAGGTGAGGGCAGAAGGGGATGGAGAAGGGGGGAAACGTTGCGACGGCGACTGGAGGTGGGATGTGCTGCGGCATTTGATGCGTTGGGGATTTGAGTAGGACTATGAATGGAAACTTGAGTTTCGACTATGCGTTCCATTTCTATTTTTATTAATAGATATTGAATTCCGTTAAAGATCACCCATTAAGTTATAAAAAATGAAAATAAATCTCCGATAATTATAGGAGTTAGAAACGGAAAGAGTCATTTTTGCATATGCTAACTCGTTTTCATTTTCGAATGATCATGTGCTTTATATATCTATCCACATTATATATAAATATGTATATACATATATATATATAGATTGATAGATATAGTAAATTTTAAATTTTAAAATTTATATATTATTAATTGTTACATATATTAAAACTTTGTAAATTTATTTTTTTTTAATCACTAGAAAAAAATTATCGAAAAATGAATAGTAATACTAATTTTAAATAACTTCTTAATATAGGGATGACGATAGCGGAAACTTCCGTTTACTTTTCTTTTCGTTTCCGATTTAAAAGTAAAAATAGATGTGAAAGTAAAAATACTCACTTCTATCTCTGATAAACCTCATAGGAAATATAAGCGGAAGATGTCATTTTCATTTCCCTCGTTGACAATCTTAGATTTGAGATATTCAAGGGCATTTCAGTCAAGATAAATTTCAAAAGATGTCTAAAACAGAAAAAACTAACACCTACTGACTTAAAATTTAAGGAAAGTTTCAGATAATAGAACTAAAATAAGATATGAGGTCAGTGCCTTTGTCAAACGATCTGAAGTGGGAAGTGACCGACCGCTTCACACATCAAAGTTTTGATAAGAGTAAACAAATACCACCTAAGTCTGATAAGTCTCCCATGGATTCCAAAAGAAAGAACAAGAATGAAACAAAATAATAAACCATCTCAAGTGATGGCTTGTTTTGAGCAACACTTCATGTGCACTGCAAATAAATAAGAGATTAGATTTTAACAAAAATATGTCACAGTATTCGAGAACATGATCCCAACTCATAAATATTTATTTGAGCTAGTGGGGAAAATTTAAGAATTCCAACCATCGGCGGAAGGAAAATTTCCATTTTCTTTTTTTTTTGGGGAGGGGTGGGTTGGGGAGGTATTCGTGTTCAAAATTTGAAGTAGGCATATATATACATTCTTCATTTGATGAATATTATTATTCACGAAAGCTCGCCGTGAACTCCATGCCAACAATAGGAATTTTTCCTTCCACATCGATGCCAGCCTCAAATCAATGAATAAGACTTTGCAATGGATGCAATGATAATATTCTGATAACAGTATCTATCAATATTGATATCACTGAATTACTTAAGGCTTGTTGCCAGCCCATCAAGGAATTTTGGGTCGGATCGGGTCTCAGGATTGAGACCCACCGATCCCGATCCGATCTGATCTGGATCGGTCGGATCTGGGTCGAGCACTCACAACCGCCTACTCCTCCACCGAGGGTTTGGAGGAGGTTTCGCGTAGCAGGATGAATTTCGAGAGGGAATATCGGATTGCGGCGGCGCGATTTCTCACAGCGGACACCGCATTGGCCGACGCCCGTCGTCCTCTTGCTGTCGTGTCCGACCACGGCGATTCTATCCCATTGGCATCCATGCCCACCTCTCATTTCGCCGCCAATGCTGCCGCCAGAATTTACAAGTTTGTCCGTGGCTTTTGGCGATTTGGCACACTAGGGTGGGAAAGGTTTAACTATCATCTGGACATCATGTTTGTCCAACTCAGATGAGTAATCCATCTCATCTTCGTTGCTTGCTCTCCGTTGCATCTTACGATTTTTTGTTTTTTATTTTATTTCTCGATTTCTGAATTCTTCTTGCTTTTTTGAATAATTAGTCCCCTGTTAATACTTGTGGAAGAACAGATACAACCGCTACTGCTTTTTTTTTTTTTTCTACCTTGCCTCCGGGATTTGAATTTTTCTACCTTGCCTATGGAATTTGGATTTTTCTACCTTGTCTCTGGAATCTGGATGATACTAAAATGCCTATATATTAGTAGGAAAATTCTCAGTGCACGTGCACAATTCTAAACCTTGGCCACCTTTGCTCCGCCACTAATTTTAACTTTTGGGAAAAGCTAAAAAGATGAATAGTGCAAGTAAATGGGCATACGTCTCATCAAATTATTAATTTTTCTAAATTGAAATTTTGAAACAAGGACATTTGGCACTATCATATTCACTATTCTTCTTCCTTTTAGATTCTATTGGAATCCTGAAAAGGAGATAATGGGTGCATGATTCTAGACTTAACTTGACACAATAATCAAGATACCCCACTGGTACAACAAACTCAGCCTATACTAAGAAGATTTAAGGTCATTTTAATGACAAAGGCTGTACTTAGAAAGGTATATATCAATGGTATTATCTTGACAGTCATCCAAACATTCTTTCTCTCTGCAAGGATTGAGCTGGTGAGTGACGATTGGCCGAGGGGAGTTCATGATGTGGTCGGATGCAAATAACTCATTTGTCAATGGGAAAAGATCGCATGGTTTTGTACTAATTTAAGTTTGGATTGGAGATTGATGGTTAATTGGCAGAATGTGCTTTAGTTTGGTGGAGTATTCTGAATCTATTATAGCCTTCTGTTCGAGGGCAATTGATTGGAAATAAGCCACAAGACCCGTACCCGGCAGCCAAAAACAAACACCGTTTTTGGGTCTCTTTTTGCTTTTTGGGGTGGATTGCACGAGTTTTATGAGTCTCCTTGCACCTTCAGATCCAATTATTACAGAAGGAAACTGGAGCGAACCTAACGTTGTGTTAAAGGAGGTGACCGACCATTCTATTATGTGAAAGAGCATCAAACTTGGCAATTGATTTGAGTCTACAGATCAAAAGGTTTCTCCTTGAAGTAACTGTCTAGTATAGTTGATTCACCTTTTTCCTTTTAATTAAGAAGTCTCAAGTTTCATTCTTAGTTAGAGTCTAAAAATTGTCATGTTATACTTATCTTTGATCCATATAATTACTTCCTTAAATAATCAAATAGACCAAGATTTTCGTCTAATTAGGCATACTAATTGACCAGTTTGAAATTATCTCCGACTCTAAAGAATCTCTCCTGAGTGTGGTGCTTTCATTTACTGTTGGCCAAGGATGGAGAGGGATTCCTTTGTCAAGAAGTGTGAAGAATTTTTCACTCCAACGTTTTCAAGGCTCCTTTGTGACCCTTCGCCTTCCCACTGTGGTCATTCGATATCATTAGACCGTTTGGCGTTGTGGAAACCCGCAGCTCTAATAGCAATATACTATTATGTCAAACGGGCTGAAGCAAAACCAAGACCGTTGTGAGAATATTTATCACTAGTTTTCCTTTTTAAATGGAAAGTACAATCCTTCTATTTTAGAAATAATAAAATTATACATCAAACTCTAACAACTTCAACTAAACAAGGATGTCATAAAAAATGTTGATTTCCTTTCTCCTATTCAACAGAAATGAATAGTTCAGTGTATTGTTAAGGTCTATCTGCTTATGTTTAATAAACAATTTGTATTTTGAAGGACCACTAATATCATATAAATTCCGAAGTTGAATAACTAAATGAGTTCTTGGATAGGCTATTTAATCTTTTTTATTTTATTTTTTAAATTTTATCTAGTCATGGACCGTCCTAGTTTGACAGACTTCGGGTTTTTAAGGACTTAAACCCTAAAATAAAAGATGAAGGATGGGGCAAACTTGGTTTTAGTGGGGAGCTATGCATATTAATTTTCTTTTAGTACATTCATCACGGCGTTTTAACAAGCATGTTTTCTTTTACTGGGCGTAAATAAGGCTGTGAATAAGTTGGAGACGGTAGCCAACATAGATATTTTTGCTTCTACTTTTAAGTTTTTATTTTTTATATAGAATATCAAAAGTGGAAATGAAAAAGGAAGCGAAAACTTGCATCCATTTCCAATTTGAAAGCAAAGATTGAATGAAAACAAAAGTATCCAATTTTTTAATTTTCCCTTCTCATGCATAGTGGCATTTGCAAATCATTCTCAACGTGTATTATCATTCATCATGTGTCACATAATTCAACTAATCATTAGCTTATAGGTCAATTAATAGATAATCTTTTAAGTCGATATGCATAGTGGATAAAGTAACAATTATAAATTTGTTCTCATGAACACATATGCATGGTACACTATAAATTTGATTATATGACCGATTATTAGCATTTAGGTTAGTGTCGAGGGTTTTCTATGATTTTAAGAATTTGAAATTATTAGTGCGCTTGATCTGACTTATTCAGATGATTGTGATTGTTCGTTAATCCGATTCCGCTACCCATAAATGAATCACGTTAATTACATCATCTGGAGAGGAAAACTCTTGATCGTCGGAAGAATTTAGCATAATACCCTATGAATGACATAAAGCAAGTTGCATTTAGATGTGATGAATTGAGTCTGCAAGAATTGTAAATTTTAGCTTTGTTTTGAAATTTTTATAGAAGTGCTTTTAAAGAAGGACATTTAAGAGTTGCAAATTTCAACTTTGAAAGGATTTTCAAAAAAAAAAATCTCAAAAGTCTGCAGGGTTGAGATTGCGGGTTACTATGCAGGCGCGCAGGCTCAACTGGCAATTTTTTATTTAGCCTCTTTTCCTTAGAAAATCAAGGTAGGTAGGCTTGGTCCCATGTTATTTTTTAAATGCAGGTTTGAAAGCTTCTAATTTTTGGAGGAATGATGGTTTGAACTTCATTTTTGTTAAAATAAGTCCAATTAACCTTGTGCGGCTGAGAAATGACTAATTGAGATTTGAAGGCTTTTATGTTAATAAAAACTTGTGCAAAAAAGCATTTATCTCTTCCTTAAAGTTTTACGAGTTGATTTTAAGGAACGAAAGTTCAGGGACTATGAGTTTCAGGTAAGATGAACATTTAAAAGGTTGAATCTGCAGCCTATTATAAAGGAACATACTCAAGCTATTTAAAAGGTAGAAAACTGATTTTTTATTTGTTTCTTTCAAAATACTTATGTTGGACATATTTTAACTCATTTGATTATGATTCCAGACATGAAGACGAAGTTACAGCACCTCGAAACCAATGTTTATTACAATGGGTGGAGTTGAGTCTACAACAGACTGGAGGAAAGAGTGTAGACTCAAGTTGCTCAAGTGCCACAATGCAAATCTTTTCAAGACTGAAGCCCAGTTAGGATTTAGAAGGATGCTTCAAATTTTATCAAATGAATAGATGTATTTTCGGAGCAATAGAAACCCAAATTCTTTGAGAAACTATAATTTAAAGACTTGAGTCTGCCTCTACTATACAGACTCAACTGGTTTTCACTTTATGACTGAAACAAGGGCTATTTTGAGTTAAACTTCAATCTAAATGAACTTTATGACACTTAATAACTTGCTTATGATGTCCTTCAACAATTTTAACGAAGTGTTTTAGAGAAAGATGATTGTTTATCAGTTTTTTGCTTAAAGTGAGTCTAAAGTGCAGACTCAAGTTAGACTGTGAAAACAGATGAATTTCATTTCTTCAAATTCTTTTGATCATATGGATCATTTTTTATCAAAAAACTTTGTTTGAAAAGGGGTTTTATATTTTTGAATAAAACATGTATGGTTTTTGTTTGAAAATGAGTCTACGGCTGGGGCGCAGACTCAACCTGTAATGAGTCGTAGACTCAAACCTGTCATGAGCACAACTGGGGCCTGTGACTTTCATACTCATCCTTCTTTAGACAATTTAGATAATTTTTATGTTTCTAGTAGTTTCTTCTCATATTAATTTTCTATTTTCTTTGAAAATTAAGTCTTGAGTTTGCAATAATTCTGCAGTCATAAAGTCATACTTGAGCTTGGAAAAACCTGCACGGTCATGGGGTTAGTCAAATTAACAGAAGGTTAGTTCAGTTAAATGAAGAAACCTAAAATTGGAGAAAACATTTATACCCCAGTCTCTTCCAAAACCTCATAGGTTTGAAGGTGCAAACTCAAAACCCCGAACATGCAACCAATTTCATTTCTTCTTCAACTTGAGGTGGTTACCAATCACCACAAATTTCAAAAATATGAGACTAAAAGGTCTCAGAAATTTGAGTGGTTACATTAAGTCTTTAGGGAGAATTTTCCTTCTTATGGGCCTTCTAATGATATGGGCATTTCATGAATCTCCATTCATCTTAGGCATCTTATTAGACATGGAAAAGTCCAATATGATAGCTAAGTTGATTTTGTGTCCCTCGATGACGCGCACTAGGGGGAAGCTTGGAGATTCATGATAAGCCATATTACGAGAAGGACCCTAAGGATCATTCCCTAAAAGGGATCATGTAGAACCAACGATCGTAGAGGGTGGCTGCCAAGGGGGACTCGCCGAGCACAGTCAGAGGGTGCCCTTGATGCCTTAAAGGTGCAAGAAAAACTTATGGAGAGCATTTCAATACACCTCTATATTAGAGAGATTTAAGAACTCCTCTTATCTTTGGAATAGGTCATTGGGACAATCACTTTTGAAACTCTTTTATTAGGTTATTTTAACACTGAAATTACTAGAACATCCTTCATAGAGCTTCTTATGAGAATCATCGAAAAAACTGTTAACTATTTGTAAAGGACTTAACAAGGATCTTGGTTAAACATCGGAGAAACCCGAATTGGAAACTCTAAATGCCGTCCTTGGGTGGAAAGAAGGTCACCCTGTAGGTGCTTAAAATGATAGTGTGATTAACATGAAAAATCTATGTTGTTTAGTGCAAAATAAACCTATTAAAAACAGAAACTACGTGCAGTGATCGCCAGAAACTTTTAACTAAAAAGTTTCAAAAGAAGTTTTGATCGCCTACCTGTTTAAACGCAGAAGATATTGAGTCCTTGATTCCCCTCCTTCAGCCGGCTGAAGAAAGAGAGCCATTTCTTTGTTCTTTGTTCTTGTTGTTGAATTTGTAATTGAAGTTGAGGATCGTCTAGAGATTCTTGTGACTTTGTGCTTGATTTACTCCTTTTGATTCTCCTTTATGTTGAGTGCAGCAGAAATAGAAAGAAAAGAAATGAAGAAACAATGATGAGAACTTTAAGCAAGAATAGTATCTATTCTAATCATGATGTTGAACATGCAATTAAACAGCAAACTTACTTGTTGAGTGGCTTTTGAAACCCCTTAATCAAATAGGTTTTGAAAAGAATGAATGTGTTGTGTGTGTTGTATGAAGTGAATGATGAAGATTGTAGAACTAAATGAAATGAATACAGAAAATAAAGACTTATGCCCAATGGTTGAATTCTTGAATGGATGAAGAATCTTAAAAGGACGCCGACTTCTGGAAATGGCAGCGCTTCGGCGTTCCGACGTTGTTGCTTCGATCTTCAACTCGCTATTGCTCAATGATAATCAACTCAAGATTACGCTTAACATTTTTTACTCTTCAAGATGTAAGGTATTTATAGACTTTTTCTGCGTCCGCGATTAACATAGAAAAACTTCGGATTTATTCATCTTAACCAACAGATAAATACAGATTAATTCATCTTTATCTGTAATTATCTAAAACGCGTCCATATTGGCTGACGCCTTTCAGATTAATTAAGATAAGGATAAACATCCGAGAAAATTTATCTTTATCTGTATTAGCTAAAACGCGTCTACATATGTAGATGTCTTTTACACTAATTAAGATAATGATAAACATTCGGAAGAGAAGTAGAAATAGCCTAGGAAATCTAAAACGCGTCAAGCCTCACAGACTCCTTTTAGCTAATTAATCAACTGATTAAAATTCAAATTTAAATGTTAAAATAAGAATAAACTCTAAATGGCGTCCTGACAGGTCGACGTCTTTTAGACTTCTTCATATTTTAACTGAAATTTGAGTTAAAATCAATTTAATTGATTAACTTAAACATGTCTGCTAAACCCGACACTCAA
The DNA here is from genome assembly GCA_030544215.1 of Zantedeschia hybrid cultivar. Taxonomy (NCBI): domain Eukaryota; kingdom Viridiplantae; phylum Streptophyta; class Magnoliopsida; order Alismatales; family Araceae; genus Zantedeschia; species Zantedeschia hybrid cultivar. The sequence continues at coordinate 10,904,883 of JARZZO010000016.1, forward strand.
AAAGATCAATAAAAATTAATCAATGATTAAATATCAGACCATTCTGAGGCATTATTATATGATATGAAATTTACTCGAAATGATGTCAAAATTAGCGTGTCTATAGCTGCCTCACATTGGCATCGTCTTTGCAAGGGAGTGAAATGAAATGGAATGTACTGAAAAGGTGATGCCAAGGTGTGATGAGACACGCTCTTAACATCACATGATTGGAATTTTTCTCAAAATTATCAATGAAGATAGCTCAAAGAAATCAAAGGAATCAATCATGTCTGGATGAGGTAGACAAGGAAATAAAATAAAGTCGATCAACCTCTTCGGAGTGGGAAGTACCCCAGGTCATAGACACTGTAGGTTTCATCATGGGGAGCGTTTGCCAGCCAATGTGGACGTGCTGCAGCCATGATGGATCTTAAAAGAAAACAAGAAATATTGGATAAAGAATCCGAGAAAGGATAGAATTTCAAGGATATCTTCAAGCGAACCTCAAAGATAATTAAGATACTCAATTCAGAATGGAATATTTCATATCATGTTTGAAATTATTTTGATTTAATGGTCTGAAACTTAATTAATAATTAATCCTTATCACAATGATTTCAAAATCCTATATGATGCATTTTGGGCTAAAAGAAAAATATAAAGTTAAATAAAATATAAATTAATCAAGGATAATATTGCTAAATTGTCATTAATGAGTCAAGATACCAATTCTTGCAATTCAGTGCTAAGCCGAAGCTTGTTTATCCACGCACCGTTTCACAAAAGTGGAACTATCGTCCTCACTAATTAACAATCCAACGGCCTATCCGTGCGATTAAGAATCATCTGGAATTATCACTATTTTTGTTGTAGGGGAACTCAAATTCCAGTTTCATCAAAACCATAAAGTCCTTGATATACTCTAATAAATATTATGCAAATGATTTACATGGAATGAGCACAAGGATAGAAATAACCGTCTTTTTAGCCACAGTTAGGACTTCTTGACTCCACAGTGAGATCTTCTTGATATTTCCAGTTTTACTCAAGTTTTCTTGAATTTTCTGCAATCAAAATTATTAGTAATTCCAAATAAATATTCAATTCAAGCATCAAAAACCACATAATTTTGAGTAAATCATATAAAAGCTAAAACGCGTCGTGTCGAGCAGACGCCATTCAATGGTGAAACGCGGCAGTGCTCCTCGACGCCTTTTACTCACATAAACAGGTTTCTCGCTGTTCTCTACTCGGATTCCAACTCTCTTCATGCCTTGTGTCATGTATATGACTTGAACAAACATGTTAAGTATCTGTTTAGGCTTAGCCCCTTGCGTGACCGAGTGAACGGTCAATCGATCTTTTCCTTAAATAAATGGTCAAGGGGCATAGCCTTTATTAACAAAGGTAATGAGAATAATCAAACTTAAGCAAAAATGCAACATGCAAGCAAACAGATGCTTACTGAAAATAAAAGGAATGAAACATACTGAGTGCAACAAGCAGATGCTAATTGAGATATTTTTGTTGTTTTGAAATATTCATTTTTGTTTGGGTTTTGAAATATATGCTTTTTTTGAATTTTGACATATGTATTTTTTTTGAATTTTTGACATATGTATTTTTTTTTGGATTTTTGACATATGTATTTTTTTAGATTTTTGACATATGTATTTTTTTTTGGAATTTTTGACATATGTATTTTTTTGGATTTTTTTTGACTAAAAGATCAGCATGGTACTTAGATCAAAAGATCATATTCATTTATTAACTTAATTTCCAAATTGTACAGTGCTACTCCAACTAGGGTATATCGTTGAGCAATTCTCCTGATAGCTCTTTTCTCCTCAGTTGTAGCTTCCTCAAGATACGATTGATCTTCACAATATTTGGCAATTTCATAATACCATGGCTTCTGTTCATCATCCATCTCTTCCAACAACTCCATTAACATAATTTCTCTCTTTTCAATGATATCTCCGTCTCTGACTTTCTTCAGCAACTTCTCCTTAGTTCTAAGAAATGAAGGGTCTTTCTCGGCAGGTGACAGACGCCTATGAATTATGATTGATTCGGATTGCTTGCTGATTGGAAAATTAAGAGAAGATGCCAATGAAGCTAGAGCGTCAGCTAAGATGTTCTGATTCCTAGGGACATGGACAAAGATCAATTTCGTGAAAAGCTTTGAATAAGCAGAAGTAAGTTCTTGATAAGACTTGAGTTTGGGATCAAGAGTTCGATACTTGGTCAGCACTTGGCGAAGAATTAGTTGGCTATCACCCACAATCTTGAGTTTGGTGGCACCATGGAAATGAGCAGCCTCGAGGCCAGCAAGAAGTGCCTCGTATTCAGCTATATTGTTAGTGACTGAAAAATCAAGCTGAAAGGCTTGTGGAATGGTGACACCTTCAGGTGATAACAGAACGATACCGATCCCCTTTCCATGAGAATTCAGAGCTCCGTCAAAATGCAGAGTCCACATATCATCTCTGATTTGATTTACGGACATCAGTTCCTCATCCGAAAACTCTGATCGCACTGGATCAAATCGAGGAAGGGGATGATGAGCGAGATGTTCTGCTATGGCATAGCCCTTGATCGCTTTCTGCTGAATATAAATGATATCGAATTGAGATAGAAAGCTTTGCCATCGCGTTAACCTATCAGTAAGAACAGATTTCTCCAGAAGGAATTTGATCGGATTCATCCTAGCGATGAGATGAACTTCATGGGCCAGAAAATAATGCTTTAATTTATGCACAACCCAAACTAATGCTGCACATGTTTTCTCCATCGCCGTATATCTCTGTTCAGCGTGGTTGAGAAGTTTAGAGAGATAATAGGCTGCCCTCTCTTTTCCTTCTTCATCCTCTTGTGCTAGGACAACCCCCACTGCATCATCCAGGACTGAAATGTAAAGTACCAATGGTTTGCCTGGAGATGGTGGTCTCAAAACAGGAGGACTTGCTAAATAGTTCTTTAATCCATCAAATGCCTCCTAACACTTATCGTCCCAATCAAATTTGACTCCCGGCTTGGTAAGCTCGTAAAACGGCTTACATCTTTGTGAGTGCTGGGAGACAAAGCGGCGAATAAATTGTAACCTCCCGATTAATCCTCTTAACTCCTTCAAGTTTTTAGGAGGTGGCATTTCTCTAATAGCCTTCGCCTTATTGGGATCGATCTCAATTCCCCGTTTGCTGACGATAAATCCAAGCAATTTTCCTGAAGATACCCCGAATATACATTTCTTGGGGTTCATCTTTAACTGATATTCTCTCGATCTCTCTAATACCCTTGCCAAAACTTTGGCATGCTCAGCCTTTGTCTTAGATTTAACCAATAAATCATCCACATACACTTCCAGATCTATGTGCATCATGTCATGAAATATTGCCATCATAGCCCTTTGATAAGTGGCTCCAGCATTCTTTAACCCAAATGGCATGACGACATAACAGTATGTTCCCCAAGGTGTAGTGAATGACGTTTTTTCTCGATCTTCTTCTGCCAGCTTAATCTGATTGTATCCTGAAAATCCGTCCATAAACGATAAAGTTTCATAGCCAGCGGTATTATCAATGAGTACATCAATATGAGGCAATGGAAAATCATCTTTAGGACACGCCCGGTTCAGATCGCGGAAGTCAATGCAAATTCTGGCCTTCCCGTCCTTCTTCATAACTGGGACTATGTTGGCCACCCATTGTGGATAAAGGACAACTCTAATAAATTTGGCTTTATGTAATTTATCGACCTCTTCCTTCATCTTTAGAGCCATTTGTAGGTGGAATCGCCTTAATTTCTGCTTGACAGGGCTAGCTCCTTCCTTTAACGTCAATCTGTGTTCAACTAAAGATGAGTCTAACCCTGGCATATCTTCATAACTCCAGGTGAAAGTGTCCTTATAGTCCTCAAGTACTTGTACCATTGCCTTCTCATCCTCTGTAGAAAGATTTTTGCTGACGAGGACAACCTTAGGTTCGTCTTCAGTCCCTAAATTGATTTCTTTGGTGGGCTCTTCTACGGCAGCTGAGGGTTCATCGAATCTCTTCACTCCACTGGCATATGCTTTAGTTGCGTCCTCGTCATCTTCCTCATTTTCAATAAGGGGGTCCTTTTCATGCACTAACTCATATACCCCATACCCATCATTGACTGACTCATCATCCATACAGTCTTCTGGCATCTGAATTGGATTTTCTAAAAACTGAGGGATTAAAGAGCAAGAAAAGCATCTATCAGCTAAGTCCTGAAGGTATCTATCTGGAATTCGCTTACCCTTAGGCTTCCTAGACTTCCTAACCTGACTAACCTGCCTAAAACTAGACTGCCTAACTTCACTAAACTCCCTATTATAACCTAATGAAGATGAAGCAGGATGAAAATCCTGGGATACAAGTGGAAATACAGGAGAATCCTCCCGAAGGGAGGGGCAGAGTAGATTTAAGAGAGAATCTTGACCGAAGGACCTGCGCGACGGGGTGCGATCGGACAAGTAAGAAGTTTCCTCGATAAGGATCTGAGAAGAATTTGTTGTAAAATTGGCATTTTTTTTTTGATATCAGAGGAATAAATATGAAACAGGAATGAATACAAATAGAAGGAGAATCAGATGGAGGAAGTGGCACCAAGGCCAGAGGATTAGGGGGATCATATAGCAATATGTCCCAGATCAAATCATGCATCCTCTCTAGATTGAGAGGAGGTTGTGGAGTAAGGTCCTGAGGGGACAGAGTAATCATAACGGGCGGAGCCCGTGGAATATCTTCAATAATGACCCGCGACCAAGTCGGGGTCAAGAGCAGTGTGCGAAATAGAGTATGGAGCATGAAGACATGTGAAGGATATGTCCCCCTCCAGAGCAGATCTGTAGTGTAACCAGCTTCATAGGGGTCATCTGGCTCTCCTTCGTCGGTCTCTTCAGACAGCAATATCCGCTTATCAAAGATGGTACCAGGGCTTTCAATCAGCTCATCAATCTGCGGCGGCCACTTGGGTTCTGCAGGATCTAGGAATAATCTGTTCAGTGCAATGTAAAGGTCTCTCAGATCGAACCACCTGTACCATTCGCATTCATGATCATGAAATTTTCTCCTTTTCATAGGCCGCAGAGCCTCCAAGGATTGGTACGTAAGTAGTTCTGAGCAATGCCTGGCCAAGTCCCTCCCATATATGTCATGGAAGTCAAAACACGAAGTAATGACCACCGTGTTGTCGTGGCTAAGTATGGGCCCCTTCACAAAGTGTGTATACAGAGTCCATGTTAGGGGATCTCGGCCTTCCTTGGGTGGTGTAGACATTTTCTCCCAGATTTTTCGACCTTCTTCAATCTCTGCTTGCTGAACCAGATCTTGCTTCAGTCTTCTTAGCCTATAGCCCAGACCACTTCCAGGTGCTGCTCGATGATCTTTAACAGGAGTGGTCCTGCCTTGCAACTGTGTGCCCAGACCTTTCCCAGGCTCATAGCCATTCTTCATCATAATTCTCCATCCTGGGGTACTCATGCACTTCCCCCTTTTTATGGCATCTAATGGGTAAGGAGAAATAGTGGCGGCTTTCAAAGGATCAGCCACTAGATAGTAGACCTGTAATACCGACAGAAAAGGTTGTCAGCCAGGTAAAACAGTAGATTTAACATTCAAGGTATGAGCAACAGCAAGGATCGGCATGCTCGTCACTTTAATAATTCGTCCTTTGAAAGGGAATTTGAGGCATTGGTGATTCGTAGAGGGAATCGCCTCAAGAGTTTTAATATAAGGACGACCCAAAATGACATTTATAGAAGGGTCGATTTCTAGGATGTGAAATTCGACCTCTGCATGACTTACAGGGCCTAGCTCCACCTTCAAATAAACCATTCCCAGAGGGGAACGGGTAGAATTGTCATATGCTGTCACAGAGATGGGGCTAGGCAGCCATTTTTCTTTGGGCACACCGCACAGCTCCAGGGTCTTCGGAGGTAGAACATTGATCGAGGCCCCTGTGTCAACCAGGCATGCGTCCACGGCCTTCTTGCAGATGTTGACCGTGATGCTTAGAGCCATGCTTCTGGCTGCTGGCGGTGCTAGTTCTGATGTATGAAATGTAATGGAGGGCTGATCCCCCTGAGGAACTAGTAGTGCTGCAATTTTTTCTACCAGCACGTTCTCGTTGACCATCACCTTCTGTAGATATTTCATTAAGGCTTCTTGGTGACTCTTTGATCTCTTGATTAGTTCAAGTATGGAGATCCGTGCCGGTGTTCTGTCCAGATGTTTCAACAAATCATATTGAGTGCCTAGTGCACTCTCTTCATTATGGGCTTCCTCAGTCGGCTGTGATGGGCCGTCTCTAACTGTGGACTAAGGAAAGACTTTGTTGAAAATCCTTCCACTTCGAAGCGCATGTTCCTCAACCGTGGAGGATCCGGGTGACACCTTAAGTACCGTAGGGTTGGATGGTGCGGACGATGTAGAGGGCTGGTATGTAGGCGTAGGGTTAGGTGGTGATGGCGCGGTGCGGATTAAAGGCCTAGAGGTTTGGATGGTGGATGGGTAAGTGGTTGGTGAAGTGGGGAATGGCATGCGTAATAGCGATCTGGATGGTAAGGGGATATCTGGGTAGGTGGTAGTGGTAGCGGGCGAAGTAGGGAATGGTACGCGGAGTAATGGCCTGGATGGTAGAAGGGGCGCGTGATTGGTTTGCGGGGGATTATATGGTAGCAGTGTAGTGGTGTGGGGCGTAATGGGCTTAAGGAAGGCGGGTGGTGGTAATGGGTTATTGGTGGCAGGTGTCGGTAGAGGGGTGATGGTAATGGGTTGTGGCCTGGGTATGTGGAGGGTACGGCGTGGCGGTCGTTCTGCGGTACTTGGAATATGACCCGTCGAATAGAGAGAGGAAGAGTCCTCTATTTTCCACTGTTGCCCACGGTCAGCCTCAGACTGGCTGTTTGTCAAGATAGGGGCTACTTGGTTTTGGTTCTGGTGCTTGTAGACACGCTAATTTTGACGTCATTTCGAGTAAATTTTATATCACACAATAATGCCTCAAAATGGTCTGATAATTAATCATTAATTAATTTTTATTAATCTTTTTGAGTGTCGGGTTTAACAGATGTGTTTAAGTTAATCAATTAAATTGATTTTAGTTCAATTTGAGTTAAAATATGAAGAATTCTAAAAGACGTCGACTCACGTGGACGCCATTTATAGTTTATTCCTGTTTTAACGATTAAATTTGAATTTTAATTAATTGATTTATTAACTAAAAGGCGTCTGGTAAGGTCGACGTGTTTTATGTTTCCTAAATGGTTTCTACTTCTCCTCCGGATGTTTATCCTTATCTTAATTAGTCTAAAAGACGTCTACACCAGTGGACGCGTTTTTCCTAATAAAGATAAAGATAAGTTTTCCCGGATATTTATCCTTATCTTAATTAATATGAAAGGCGTCAGCCAAGGTGGACGCGTTTTAGATAATTACAGATAAAGATGAATTAATCAGTAATTATCTGTCGGTTAAGATGGATAAATTTGGGATTTTTCTATGTTAATCGCGAACGCAAGAAATACCTATAAATACCCTGCATGTTAAAAAAGGAGAGAACAGAATTAAGTTGAGTTGAGCCATAGCGTTATAGCGATTTGAAGATCGAAGCAACAACGTCGTAACGCCGGAGCGCTGCCATTTCCAGAAGTCGGCGTCCCTTTCATGATCTTCATCCTTTCAAGAGCTTCAACTAATTGGGCATAAGTTTTTCATTACTGCATTCATTTCATTAGTTTTATTTTTCATATTCACTTCATGCAAACACACACCACAGCATAATCTTTCAAAAAACCTACTTGATCTAAGGGGTTTCAAAGCCATTAAAAAAAGTGAGTTTGCTGTTTTAAATATGCTTAAAATCATGATTAGTTCAGATACTACTTCTACTTAAATTCTCATCATAATTCTTCATTTTTTTGTTTTTTTTGTCTCTGCTACACTCAATAACAACAACAAGAGATCAAAAGGGGGAAAGCAAGCATAACTTCTGGACGATCCTCAACCTCAAACTCAACAGCAAGAACAAAAGAAGCAAAGAAAGGGCTCTCTTTCTTCAGCCGGCTGAGGAAGGGGAACCAAGGACTCAATCTTCCGCATTTTGAAAGGTAGGCGATCATACTCTTCTTTTGAAACTTTTTAAGTTAAAAGTTTCTGGCGATCACTGCACTTTAGTTGCTGTTTTAATAGGTTAGTTTACACCTAAACAACATAGATATTTCATGTTAATCACACGGTCATTCTAAGCACCTACAGTGCTCTGTGAGTGGATTCTACACTATGCCCATGTTGGGTGGTGGTGCTGCTTGTGCTGGTGGTCTTGCTTGCTGCTGCTGCTGTTGCTGTGGTCTTCTTGCCTTCAGGGCTGATATATACTTTTTCATCTCCTCCCAGTCTATGCCGCCCTGCTTGTTGAGATCATGAATGTAATCTCTAAATTGGAAGCATGTGTCGATGGTATGCCCAGGTTGCCTATGGAAGTAGCAATACCTGGACGTGTCGGCATTTTGAGGCCAGACGGCCTTTTCCCTTGGCAAAACTAAGGCATTAGCTGCCATTAGAGCACTGAAGATATCTGCCAAGGATTCTGGGAGGGCTGGGTATTCTGCCCTTTTAGGGCCTGGAGGTCTTCTCTGCTGATTATAGTCAGCAGGAGGAGGGACATTATGGTATGTCGGCGGTGCGCGCGGCTGATATTGCTGTTGTTGGGGTTGCTGGTACTGTTGTTGCCGTTGCGGCGGCTGCTGTAGCTGTTGCTGTTGCTGGTTCTGGTTCGGCTGCTGGGGCCGCTGATACTGTTGCTGATAATGGGGGTTCTGCTGCTGCCTGTACCCGTGCTGGTTTGGCTGCGGTGGCCTTTGGTACTGTTGCTGGTTCCTCATGAACTGGGGCGAATTATTATTCATGCTACTAACTTGCTCGTGAGAGAGCGTGCCCTCAGTAGTCGGACCTGTGCTGGGAGAGTTTGGCACTGCAGGCTTCCGAGGTGGAGGCCTGCTAGGTCTGTGAGGATCAAAGACGCTAGAGAACGTAGCGTCATTGAAGGCATTCTGGCAGTACCGTGATCTTTCATAGAGCTCTGCCATGTTGGTCAGATTGTTCAAGGAGAGAACTAGCTTGAACTGGGGTGTGGCGTTGGAAATCAACATCTTCACTTGCTCAGATTCGGACAAGTGATCCTTCACCTTCTCAGCCAGGCCCCGCCACCTGTTGGCAAAACTGACAAACTCTTCATCAGGTTTCATCTTTTCTGCAATGAGGTCAGTGATGGACAAGGAGGGTGCAACTATGTCCTGGTATCGTTGGATAAATTTGCGTGAAACGATACCGTAATCCTCTACTTCGGAGGGTTCCAGAGAAAAGAACCACTCGAGAGCTGGTCCCTCTAGAGACCTCCTGAATAAAAAGGCCAACGACCTCTTATCGTTCTGCTAGAAAGACGATTCGTACATAAACTCCTTCAAATGTGTGAAGGGGTTACCAGTACCGTTGTACTTCCGGTACACTGGCATCTCAGAGGGTGGTAGGTGGAATACCGGCAGGCTCGGCAAATTGATCTCTGGCGCAGCTTTAACCCCCATCATCTTCTGGAGGTTGTTGAATTGCTCATCCATGCGCTCCATTTTGGCCAGCAACGCTTGCGTGGTCAGATCTGCCTAGGGAGGAGGAGGAGGTGGAGGTACTTGATAGGCCTGCTGCCTAGAGTACGTTGGACAAGGAGGACAGTAAAGAGGAGGTTCGGCAGAGCTTCCGCCATGCCCGAGGGCATTTTGATAAGCAGGCGTTTGCGGTCTAGCCGGTTGCCTAGAGGATGAAAGCTGCGGCCCAGCTGGCCGAGAAGTGACATGAAGGCCTTCCATGGCCTGATGGATGTAAGGAGGATGAAGATGAGGTTGTTGAGTAACAACAGGGGGAGCCACAGGGTTCGGCTTAGCAGGCTGCGTGGGTGCCTTCCCCTTCAGAATAGACTGGATCGCCTCGAACTGCTGAGGGTCCAGACGGGAGGCAAGAACTCCCAAAGCGTTGACGAGATCCACAGGATCAGAGGATGAGGGATCATTCTGATTCATGTCCCCCTCAAGATTGGGATTAGGAATCGCATATTCATGCGGGGGAAGATCAAGATATCGATCATGGGGATGAAAGAGAGGTGTCCGGACATTCCCATCTTGTCGATAGGGAATGGGGGCAGAATAACGGGAGGCATCAGCATCTCTCACGTTCTCATAGTTGTAGTCCGAATCGCGAGGGGCATTAGCATCTCCCTCGTAGTTGATGATGGCGTCTTGAGCCATACTCAAGTCCCTGCCTGATCGCAGCAGCATGATGTTAGATTCCTTTTTTCAAAGATTTGACAAACAAGTTGCACAGAGATTAATCAAACAAGTGGATGCTTAACGTGATTTTAAGGTTCCTTGTTGAGTTATTTGAATTGGATTAAACCACAAATTCGCTCAGGGAAAGGATCCTAGTTTCAGTTCAATTTCCACCGTTATTCTCTAGGGCTTTCTCTCACAACACTTTTGGAATCTAGCCGGGACTTCAATTGGTACAACCAGCCCGATGATCAAGGAGGAATACCTTGATTTTGGGGACTTATGGAGGCCTTAACGTCAACTTCTCTAGTCTGATCAAGGGACCAACCCAATCAGAGAGAGTTGCTGACGTCAAGTAGTGTGTTCCTAAGAAAAAGAGGGTATTCGCCTCAATGCGTACGTCCTGCGGCCTGGATGGCCTCTAATGCTTAATAATAATGAGTAGCTAGCACTCAAGCCACAAAAATCTGAGAACTGAAAAATAAATAAGAAACTGTCTGAATCGCGTCTATGGTAGTAGACGCTATTCAAAACAGAACCTTAATTTTTTCGCAGAAACAGATGCAGACAGCAGAGAAAATATGAAGACTGAAAGGCGTCTGGGTGTATTGACGCGGTTTGAAACGCGTCAGTGCTCCTAGACGCTTTTCAAGTCGTAGAAACAGTTTTGCAGGAGGATTTTCTGGATTGAATCCTCCTCAAACAGGATAAAAGCAGTAAATAATCAATTCATGCAGATCTTTTTAGTTCCAGATTTTAACAGGATGATTTACTAACTAAACAACTAGAAAATCAATCAATCACACATCATTTTCATCACAAAAACAGCTTTTTAAACTAATCAAGGGGAGGGCAAGATCTTGCCACTAGGGTGTGCACGTGGTGCACGAGGGAAATTAATTAAACTAAAACACTCACCAATTGGTGAGGACGTGTCAAGAGACACAAATGGTGCACCGTGGGTGTCCGATTGATGATAGCAAGAACAAAAAAACTAAAAGATGGCGAGACCAAGTCCCACCGTGATCGCCAAAAAAGCTGTAGGTGCTTAAAATGATAGTGTGATTAACATGAAAAATCTATGTTGTTTAGTGCAAAATAAACCTATTAAAAACAGAAACTATGTGCAGTGATCGCCAGAAACTTTTAACTAAAAAGTTTCAAAAGAAGTTTTGATCGCCTACCTGTTTAAACGCGGAAGATATTGAGTCCTTGATTCCCCTCCTTCAGCCGACTGAAGAAAGAGAGCCATTTTTTTGTTCTTTGTTCTTGCTGTTGAATTTGTAATTGAAGTTGAGGATCGTCTAGAGATTCTTGTGACTTTGTGCTTGATTTACTCCTTTTGATTCTCCTTTATGTTGAGTGCAGCATAAATAGAAAGAAAAGAAATGAAGAAACAATGATGAGAACTTTAAGCAAGAATAGTATCTATTCTAATCATGATGTTGAACATGCAATTAAACAGCAAACTTACTTGTTGAGTGACTTTTGAAACCCTTTAATCAAATAGGTTTTGAAAAGAATGAATGTGTTGTGTGTGTTGTATGAAGTGAATGATGAAGATTGTAGAACTAAATGAAATGAATATAGAAAATAAAGACTTATGCCCAATAGTTGAATTCTTGAATGGATGAAGAATCTTAAACGGACGCCGACTTCTGGAAATGGCAGCGCTTCGGCGTTCCGACGTTGTTGCTTCGATCTTCAACTCGCTATTGCTCAATGATAATCAACTCAAGATTACACTTAACATTTTTTACTCTTCAAGATGTAAGGTATTTATAGACTTTTTCTGCGTCCGCGATTAACATAGAAAAACTTCGGATTTATCCATCTTAACCAACAGATAAATACAGATTAATTCATCTTTATCTGTAATTATCTAAAACGCGTCCATATTGGCTGACGACTTTCAGATTAATTAAGATAAGGATAAACATCCGAGAAAATTTATCTTTATCTGTATTAGCTAAAACGCGTCTACATATGTAGACGTCTTTTACACTAATTAAGATAAGGATAAACATCCGGAAGAGAAGTAGAAATAGCCTAGGAAATCTAAAACGCGTCAAGCCTCACAGACGCCTTTTAGCTAATTAATCAACTGATTAAAATTCAAATTTAAATGTTAAAATAAGAATAAACTCTAAATGGCGTCCTGACAGGTCGACGTCTTTTAGACTTCTTCATATTTTAACTGAAATTTGAGTTAAAATCAATTTAATTGATTAACTTAAACATGTCTGCTAAACCCGACACTCAAAAAGATCAATAAAAATTAATCAATGATTAAATATCAGACCATTCTGAGGCATTATTATATAATATGAAATTTACTCGAAATGATGTCAAAATTAACGTGTCTACACACCCTAAGCATAAAAGAACTTAAAAGAGGATTTGAGAAGAGATGCAAACCATTTAAATTCAAACTAGATAAACAAATAAAGGCGCAGACTTAAATCTGCAACTCAATTTTTCATGTATAGAGCAATAAAATGAAGTATACTTCACTGAATTCTTTGCAAGGAGGACTTAAAATTTAGGAGAAAAGATGTTTAACACACCCTGCTCGAATTTTTGCAGAAATAAGCCTGTATCTCACTGAAAAAATCAACAACCACATTGCGGGATTTTAATATAGCGTGTTCTATATTGTAGGGCCAATATTGGGATATTTGTACCTTCGAAAGTCTACCTCAAATAGGTGGAGGGGCTCTCTCCAGTACCTCCATGGCCGAAGCCATTGCCCATTGCAAGGAGAACACCCGTTCAAAGGGGAAAATATAAATCATGAGAATTAGATTAATCATAAGGAGATTACCATTGAATGACCAATGTTGGGAGGTTTGTGCCTTTGAAAGTCCACCTCCAACAGGTGGAGAGGCTCTCTCCGATACCGCATGGCTGGAGCCGTGGGCCATGACAAGAGACAAACTCATGAAGATTAAGAAAGGAAAAATCGACCATATTTGAATAGATGAAAAGAAGGGACGTAGAAATGTCAAAGGCTTTATAATGGTCTTTACCTAGAGTAGGATCATTGCCCTTACAATCGACATCCCCTAAGCAAAATCATGATGTATAAAGACCTCAAAACTTGACTACAAAATTACAAAGCATGAAAATTTGAAAACCAGAAAATTGGACTGATTTGTATATTAAGCTACTCCAAGAAGCTTTTAAGGGGTTTTAGAACCAAGAGAGATTTTTTCCATGATGTTGGGAGACCCCTCTAGCCATTCCCCACAAGAACAATTATGATTATAAAGCATGAAATAACAGATTTAAATGAAAAACTAGCAAAAACCCCAACACAGGGACATGTTTCTCATTCCTTTCATAAAAAAAAAAATACAAATTAGAAGATATGTATGTGGGAGATACAAGAGACATTAAACTAATAAAATTCAAAGAAAAATACAAATGAGGAGCATCAAGAACTCTAGAAGGCCTCTCACATCTCTCTTCTACTCTCTTTTAGTCGCTTGGATAGGGGATGGTTCCCTCTCTTCCTCCTCTCTTTTTCTCTCTTCTTTTCCTCTTCTTTTCTTTAGTTTCTTGCAGGTGGGGAGAAGAAGATGGAGCTCTTCTTCCCCTTCCTTCCTGCTCTTCTCGTCTTCTCTTCTTCTTCTTCTTCTTCTTTTTTCTCTCTTTGGGGCTTGTGTCTTCTGGTTCTGCATGGGGGCAGAACCGATTCCTTTATCGCTTTGGCCTTCACCTTCTTTTGGAGGTAAAAGGAAAATAGCTTCTAAGAAGGACGAGGAAATATGCTATTATCATTGGGTAGCAAATGGGATGACGGCACATGTTTATTTTTTTCATTGTCTCTCCCTATCTTTTCATCTACTCCATCTTCTAGAAGTTTTTTTGCTTTTTGTCTCTTAGAGAGTCCTTTTAGGCATAAAAAATACCCATTTTATTCTCTTTTTCCTTTCTTGGGCAGCGAGCATAGGGGATGCATGTGGGCATAGACAGTCCACCAGCTCTTGGGTTTATGCTTATGTATTTGGCTTTGTTTGAAAGTGGGAAAGCAAGTCCATTAATCAAAGGCTCTTACTGACCTAATTGGGCTTTATATCTAATCCCATTAGAACTAAACACAGGCCGGTTTGGGACCTTGGGCCTTGTTAAATTTTCAATGACAATAAAATGTCCCTTACGCATATGACTCATGCAAGGAAGCCGAGGCGAGGAAGCGTGTCATATGCATGCATGCAGTCTTGAATGTATAAATATATGTATCTCCTTCAAGTGGCTCATGACCCATCTTAGAACCGGCCTCACTTAACAGTAATGCACTTTTCATTGGGGCTATACCCTATTTTTTAGCTTTGAATCTCACTTTGGCTTAACTTGTGACTGATCTGGTTTCATTCTATAACAAATTGTGGCTATCTTCTGCAGAAAGGGAGAGTCAATGCTTGATTCTGTGGCCGGTTTGGGCTGATTCTATGATTGGTTCACCCTGAACCGGTCATCTTTTGCGAATGGGCGTTTTGCCCTCAGCCTAAGGTCGATTCGGGACGACCTGCCCCATGGATAGACCGTGGCCTTGAGCTGACCCAATCGGCTTCAATAAAAAGGGGCGCAGGTTCCTCCTTTCTCATCCCGCCTCTTTTTCTTCCTTCACAACCCTCCTTCTTGCGCGAGAAGGCTTCGTCGAGCCCACTCGCCTTCTCCATCCTAGTTGCAGGTGACGGATGCCTAGGTCACCGCTAGGGTGTGCCGTCGTCGCACCGCTTGAAGTCGCCATCCGCATGTTGGGATTTTCTCGGTTTCTCCGGATCGCTCACACAGCGGAAAACAAAAAATATTTACAGCGATCCGTTCCCGTTTCGGAGATCAAAATACGATAATCGGATTATCGAAGTTCTCACCGTGTGCGGATTCGAATCCGCAGCCGTTCGGTTCCGTCGCTGCGACACCGCAAGCCGCGCAAACGCCCGGCCTCTAGCGAAGTCCACGCGATCCTCCCCGCGACGGATATCCTCGAGTTCATCGTTCTTCGCAGCCCGCGAAGCCTCCGCTGATCGCCGCAATGATCGCCGCAGTGCGCGGACGATTTCCCGTCGTACGGGATTCAGAGAAGCGGCGGAGCAGATCTGGATCTGCCTGGACTCCAGAGGAAGACAGAAACTGAGGAGGGGCGGCTAGGGTTAGCAGCAGCTTGGCCTGCTCAGCCCGTTCGCTATGTTTTATACTAACTGCGCGGTTTTTCACAAAAACTCCCGGTTTATATAAAACCCACTTATTTATCCATCGTCTTGAGAATCATTTGCGTGTGACCCTCTAGGCCCAAGTACCAGTCCAGTTAATGGCCCAACAAGCCCAGTGACTCCTCACTGGCTTTAATAACCCTTTATTAATCAATTAATCAATCGAATTGATGTCGCACATCGAATTCGACCGGGCCTCCGATCACGTTGGATGCCAAGCAACACCGCGTGAACCCGGAAGCTATTTGGGGTTAAGTAACCCACTCTTGGAACCTTTCCGCCGACAGTTACCGCGCGGATATAATCCTTCATTCGTACAATGCTCTCGAGTCAACTCAGGGTATGGCGAGCTGTCAAACCCTAACCGGTCGACTTACTTGGATTGGATGCCGCTGATGAATATCGGAAAACTCCTTTCTCGATATTATCGTCCGCCCTGGCCAGGGACTTCCGCGCATCCTTCCTAGGGCATTCTCTCTCTAAGTACCGAGAGCGAATGATTCCTTATTGACACACAATTCCCTTCGACGGTATTCCGCTGCACCCAATCCTTGGCGTATTAGAATCCCGTGGCTAGAGATTCGTAGACCAAAGTCAAAGTACAGAAGTCCACCGCCAAGGTGTCCTTGGTGTCTCAGGTCCGAGGACCATCCACGCAACTGCGACAATAGAATCAAGCTGGTTGACAGTGAGGTACAATACCATCCAGCGATTCAGTCGGATCAGTTCAGTGAACTCATTCTCCAATGAGCACCTACAGATTCGCCTTAGTGTATCCACACAAGTGACTTATGAGACCAGTCACCCTCATTATATGAGCAGGAGTAATATGTACTAGTCTAACCGGATATCCGATGTCCTTCTCGGATATCCTCCGACTAGGAACGATTAAGAATATGTGTGTTTAAGTGATCAGTCTCATTAGTATAATCTCATCATAATCTGATCACCATAGCACATATTCACGGACTTCATTATGAAACGATAATTAACGCGATTTACACATAATGAATATTATGCCATCTTTATTAATAATGAACGAGATTCACATTGTTAGATTGGCTTGTAGGCCACCTAAACTAACAATCTCCCACTTGGACTAAAGCCAATCACCTTTATACAATAAGCCCATAGACTCTAGGTGACGCTCAAACACAATTTGAGCCAACGGCTTTGTCAGTGGATCTGCTACATTGTCGACAGATGGAATTCTTTCCACTACTACATCTCCTCTGGATATGATCTCTCTGATAAGGTGAAAGTGCCTCAGAATATGCTTCGATTTTTGATGAGACCGTGGCTCTTTTGCTTGCGCAATCGCTCCATTGTTGTCGCACAACAGTGGAACAGGCTCAGAGATGCTGGGAACTACACCGAGGTCGGTGATGAATTTCTTCAACCACACTGCTTCCTTGGCGGCTTCAGCTGCAGCGATGTACTCAGCTTCAGTCGTCGAATCTGCAGTGGTTACTTGCTTGGAACTCTTCCAGCACACTGCCCCTCCGTTCATTGTAAACACGAATCTAGATGTTGACTTGCTATCATCTGGATCTGACTGGAAACTCGAGTCAGTAAAGCCTCGTAGTTTCAAGTCACCTCCTCCATAGACAAGAAACATATCCTTAGTTCTTCTTAAGTACTTAAGGATGCATTTCACTACCTTCCAGTGCTCTTCGCCTGGATCAGCCTGAAATCTGCTCGTAACACTTAGAGCAAATGCAACATCAGGCCGTGTACATAGCATGGCATACATGATAGATCCTATGGCAGAGGCATAGGGTATTCTATCCATGAATGCCCTCTCATTAGGAGTCTTAGGAGACTGCTCCTTTGAGAGATGGATTCCATGTCTCATCGGTATGAAACCTCTCTTGGAATTTTCCATACCAAACCTTTTGACTATGGTATCTATATACAAGGATTGGGTCATTCCAAGCATCCTCTTTGATCTATCTCTATAGATCCGTATTCCCAATACGTAGGATGCTTCTCCCAAATCCTTCATAGAGAAGTTTTTCGACAGCAAGACCTTTACTGATGGCATCATAGCTACATCATTCCCAATGAGTAGTATGTCATCTACGTAAAGAACTAGAAAAGTGACTGCACTCCCACTGGTCTTCTTGTACACACAAGGCTCATCTTCATTCTTAATGAAGTCATAAGACTTGACAGCCTCGTCAAATCTTATGTTCCAGCTCCGGGAAGCTTGCTTCAATCCATAAATAGACCTCTGAAGCTTGCACACTTTATCTGGAGATTCTTTGGATGTGAAACCTTCTGGTTGTATCATATACACCTCTTCCTCAAGGTTACCATTGAGGAAGGCAGTCTTCACAT
Source organism: Zantedeschia hybrid cultivar (assembly GCA_030544215.1). Taxonomy (NCBI): domain Eukaryota; kingdom Viridiplantae; phylum Streptophyta; class Magnoliopsida; order Alismatales; family Araceae; genus Zantedeschia; species Zantedeschia hybrid cultivar. Next base: position 10,922,766 of record JARZZO010000016.1, read on the forward strand.
CCATCTGCCAGATTTCATAATCAAAATGTGCAGCAATGGCGAGCAGAACTCTGATCGACTTTATCATGGCAACTGGTGAGAAAGTCTCGTCATAGTCAATTCCTTGCCTTTGACGATATCCCTTTGCCACCAACCTTGCCTTATAAGTGTCGATGCGTCCATCAGCACCGATCTTTCTTTTAAAGATCCACTTGCAACCGATGGGTACAATACCCTCGGGCAAGTCCTCCAAGTTCCAAACTTGGTTGGTGTACATGGACTGGATTTCTGAGTTCATGGCTTCTCGCCATTTCCCGGCTTCTGGGCCTTCTATAGCCTCCTGGTAGGTTTTAGGATCATCATCCTCATTATATTGTACCTTAGACTCACCTTCAGCGATATGTCCCACATATCGTTCGGGTAGTCTAGGTACTCTACTAGATCTACGAGGCTCATCTGTGTGTACCTGAACAGATTCAGGAACTGATATCTCATCTGATGATAATGCAGCTGTTTGGGGATCTGAAACCTCTTCCAGTACTATTTTACTCCCACTGTCCTCCTGGAGAAGGTATTCCTCTTCCAGGAAGACAGCTTTCCTGGCAACAAACACCTTTTGTTCACCAGGATGGTAAAAATAGTATCCATAGCTTTCCTTTGGATATCCCACAAACCTACATTTATCAGTTCGTGATTCCAGCTTGTCTGGATCATGCCTCTTTACATGAGCAGGACAACCCCAGACTTTAACATGCTTAAATTCTGGTTTCCTACTTTTCCATATCTCATATGGAGTAGAGGCCACAGACTTACTGGGTACTCTGTTCAGTAGGTATGCTGCTGACTCTAGAGCATACCCCCAGAGGGACACTGGTAATCCTGAAAAGCTCATCATGGATCGCACCATGTCCAACAAGGTGCGATTCCTCCTTTCTGATACACCATTCATTTGTGGTGTATATGGAGGGGTCAGCTGAGAAAGGATACCATTATCCTTTAAGAATTGTGTGAAATTAGTACTCAAGTATTCTCCTCCTCGATCTGATCGAAGAGCTTTAATACTCTTTCCTAACTGCTTCTCCACCTCATTCTTGAACTCCTTAAACTTCTCAAATGCTTCCGACTTGTACTTCATTAAGTACACGTAGCCGAATCTTGAGAAGTCATCGGTGAACGTGATGAAGTAAGAAAAGCCACCTTTGGCTTGGGTGGACATTGGACCACGTACATCCGTATGTATTAGTTCCAGAATGTCCTTGGCACGTTCTCCATGTCCAACAAATGGAGATTTTGCCATCTTTCCCATAAGGCAGGATTCGCATGTTGCAAACGATTCATAATCGAATGCTGTTAAGTAACCATGCTTGTGCAACTTTTGCAACCTGCTTTCGCCAATGTGTCAAAGTCTACAATGCCACATGTAGGCCTGGTTCACACAATTCTTGCTCTTCTTAAGAGCATTATCAATCTGAAGATTGTAATAAGAAACATCTAATAGATATAGACCGTTGACTAAAGATGCTGAAGCTATTGATTTATTACCATAATAAACTGATAATAACTAATTTAACAATTAAATTAGTCAATTAGAATTAACTATTAATTTAACACTTAAATTAATAACTAACTCTAATTATTAATTAACAATTAGATGTTTTAATAACTAATAATCTAACATTTAGATTATTAAATATTAATCACTAATTTAACAATTAAATTAGTTAATTTAAGTTAATTATTAGCTTAACTATTAAACTAATAATTAACTCTATATAACAACTAATTTGTTAATGATGATTCAAAATCATAAAAGAGTTAATTAAATAAAATTGAACAATAATTCAAAATTTTAAACAATTTTAAAATTTAAATTAAGTCCAATTTTAATTTAATTAACAGGGCATAAGGGTTTAATTTTTGGGGTTTGGGTTTGAAAGCAAAAGGGCCCAGCCCTTAGAACCCAACTGGCTCGGGCCCTGTAGGGCCTGGGTCCGAACCAGGTGCGCTTGGGCCCGAGCCAGGCGCACCTGGCTCATGCCTGCCTCAGGCCCGGTCCAACCGGGACCTGACCGGCCGGCTCAGCCGGTTCGAGCAGCCCGGCCCAAGTCCGAACCGCCCCCCACCTTCCTCCAGCAGCCACCCGAACCCTAAACGGCTGGTGAGTTGCAGGCGGCGGCGGGGAGGAAGAGCAGGCCAGCCCGGCGGCCGGCGCCGGGCCCCGCCGTGCCCGCCAGCGTCGCCCCCGGCACCGGCGACGTCGCCGGCGCCGGCTAGCCCTCCGGCGGCGCCAAAAAACAAGCCGGAACAGCCCTGTAAAGATCCCCAAAAACTGGTTTTTCAGGGTTCCTAAACCCGATTTAGGGCTCAATTTCGAAGCTCTTTAAGGCCACTCCGGCGCCGGCAAATATACCGGATGTGCAGTGGTGACTATCACCTACGGATCTGGAGTCTCGGCCGTGCATCCCAACGCTTGGGAGGCCGATTGAAGCCGCCGTAAACTCGCCGTTCTTCGTCTCACGAAGAACACGAAAACCCCCAAAATAATCTCAAAAAATCACGGAAAAATAATCAAATTATTTGTGTTCATCTTATGAACAATATTCCGTCATATTAATCGGATTAAACGCATGGAATAACTCAAGAAAAATCAATTTCGGAAACCGAAACGGGACGAGAAACAGTGGAACCTGGCTCTGATACCACTGTTGGGATTTTCTCGGTTTCTCCGGATCGCTCACGCAGCGGAAAACAAAAAATATTTACAGCGATCCGTTCCCGTTTCGGAGATCAAAATACGATAATCGGATTATCGAAGTTCTCACCGTGTGCGGATTCGAATCCGCAGCCGTTCGGTTCCGTCGCTGCGACACCGCAAGCCGCGCAAGCGCCCGGCCTCTAGCGAAGTCCACGCGATCCTCCCCGCGACGGATATCCTCGAGTTTGTCGTTCTTCGCAGCCCGCGAAGCCTCCGCTGGTCGCCGCAATGATCGCCGCAGTGCGCGGACGATTTCCCGTCGTACGGGATTCAGAGAAGCGGCGGAGCAGATCTGGATCTGCCTGGACTCCAGAGGAAGACAGAAACTGAGGAGGGGCGGCTAGGGTTAGCAGCAGCTTGGCCTGCTCAGCCCGTTCGCTGTGTTTTATACTAACCGCGCGGTTTTTCACAAAAACTCCCGGTTTATATAAAACCCACTTATTTATCCATCGTCTTGAGAATCATTTGCGTGTGACCCTCTAGGCCCAAGTACCAGTCCAGTTAATGGCCCAACAAGCCCAGTGACTCCTCACTGGCTTTAATAACCCTTTATTAATCAATTAATCAATCGAATTGATGTTGCACATCGAATTCGACCGGGCCTCCGATCACGTTGTGTGCCAAGCAACACCGCGTGAACCCGGAAGGTATTTGGGGTTAAGTAACCCACTCTTGGAACCTTTCCGCCGACAGTTACCGCGCGGATATAATCCTTCATTCGTACAATGCTCTCGAGTCAACTCAGGGTATGGCGAGCTGTCAAACCCTAACCGGTCGACTTACTTGGATTGGATGCCGCTGATGAATATCGGAAAACTCCTTTCTCGATATTATCGTCCGCCCTGGCCAGGGACTTCCGCGCATCCTTCCTAGGGCATTCTCTCTCTAAGTACCGAGAGCGAATGATTCCTTATTGACACACAATTCCCTTCGACGGTATTCCGCTGCACCCAATCCTTGGCGTATTAGAATCCCGTGGCTAGAGATTCGTAGACCAAGGTCAAAGTACAGAAGTCCACCGCCGCCAAGGTGTCCTTGGTGTCTCAGGTCCGAGGACCATCCACGCAACTGCGACAATAGAATCAAGCTGGTTGACAGTGAGGTACAATACCATCCAGCGATTCAGTCGGATCAGTTCAGTGAACTCATTCTCCAATGAGCACCTACAGATTCGCCTTAGTGTCTCCACACAAGTGACTTATGAGACCAGTCACCCTCATCATATGAGCAGGAGTAATATATACTAGTCTAACCGGATATCCGATGTCCTTCTCGGATATCCTCCGACTAGGAACGATTAAGAATATGTGTGTTTAAGTGATCAGTCTCATTAGTATGATCTCATCATAATCTGATCACCATAGCACATATTCACGGACTTCATTATGAAACGATAATTAACGCGATTTACACATAATGAATATTATGCCATCTTTATTAATAATGAACGAGATTTACATTGTTAGATTGGCTTGTAGGCCACCTAAACTAACAATCTCCCACTTGGACTAAAGCCAATCACCTTTATACAATAAGCCCATAGACTCTAGGTGACGCTCAAACACAACTTGAGCCAACGGCTTTGTCAGTGGATCTGCTACATTGTCGACAGATGGAACTCTTTCCACTACTACATCTCCTCTGGATATGATCTCTCTGATAAGGTGAAAGCGCCTCAGAATATGCTTCGATTTTTGATGAGACCGTGGCTCTTTCGCTTGCGCAATCGCTCCATTGTTGTCGCACAACAGTGGAACAAGCTCAGAGATGCTGGGAACTACGCCGAGGTCGGTGATGAATTTCTTCAACCACACTGCTTCCTTGGCGGCTTCAGCTGCAGCGATGTACTCAGCTTCAGTCGTCGAATCTGCAGTGGTTACTTGCTTGGAACTCTTCCAGCACACTGCCCCTCCGTTCATTGTAAACACGAATCTAGATGTTGACTTGCTATCATCTGGATCTGACTGGAAACTCGAGTCAGTAAAGCCTCGCAGTTTCAAGTCACCTCCTCCATAGACAAGAAACATATCCTTAGTTCTTCTTAAGTACTTAAGGATGCATTTCACTGCCTTCCAGTGCTCTTCGCCTGGATCAGCCTGAAATCTGCTCGTAACACTTAGAGCAAATGCAACATCAGGCCGTGTACATAGTATGGCATACATGATAGATCCTATGGCAGAGGCATAGGGTATTCTATCCATGAATGCCCTCTCATTAGGAGTCTTAGGAGACTGCTCCTTTGAGAGATGGATTCCATGTCTCATCGGTATGAAACCTCTCTTGGAATTTTCCATGCCAAATCTTTTGACTATGGTATCTATGTACAAGGATTGGGTCATTCCAAGCATCCTCTTTGATCTATCTCTATAGATCCGTATTCCCAATACGTAGGATGCTTCTCCCAAATCCTTCATGGAGAAGTTTTTCGACAGCCAGACCTTTACTGATGACATCATAGCTACATCATTCCCAATGAGTAGTATGTCATCTACGTAAAGAACTAGAAAAGTGACTGCACTCCCACTGGTCTTCTTGTACACACAAGGCTCATCTTCATTCTTAATGAAGTCATAAGACTTGACAGCCTCGTCAAATCTTATGTTCCAGCTCCGGGAAACTTGCTTCAATCCATAAATGGACCTCTGAAGCTTGCACACTTTATCTGGAGATTCTTTGGATGTGAAACCTTCTGGTTGTATCATATACACCTCTTCCTCAAGGTTACCATTGAGGAAGGCAGTCTTCACATCTATCTGCCAGATTTCATAATCAAAATGTGCAGCAATGGCGAGCAGAACTCTGATCGACTTTATCATGGCAACTGGTGAGAAAGTCTCGTCATAGTCAATTCCTTGCCTTTGACGATATCCCTTTGCCACCAACCTTGCCTTATAAGTGTCGATGCGTCCATCAGCACCGATCTTTCTTTTAAAGATCCACTTGAAACCGATGGGTACAATACCCTCGGGCAAGTCCTCCAAGTTCCAAACTTGGTTGGTGTACATGGACTGGATTTCTGAGTTCATGGCTTCTCGCCATTTCCTGGCTTCTGGGCCTGTCTAGCTTTAGGTAGTTCTGCTTCCCCCAGCACGAGTGACACTCCGAATGTACCATTCCCACATCGGTACTAGTTATATGCCGGGGTACACCAGGTGACCCTCTCTCTAGGCGTCACCCCACCACTCCCACACCGGCGCCGTGTCACTCCCACACTGACATAGGGTGCCTAAGCGCTAACAACTACCACTCTAAGTTCACGGTCGCACCAAACACAACACAATGCGATCCGATCATATCGAAATCATTGTCCTTGAAGTAAGTTTTTAAGCATGCATTTAACCAACTATCTAATAATGTAAACACATGTTAATTGCATGGATTAATGAGGTTCTGTCTTGAATCGCATCGCCCATGGCCGACGTTATTCAAGACCCTTAAACTGGTTCATACGAAAAACTGGCCTCAGAATATGGCCTAAATCGCGTTGTTCCTGACAGCTGCCATTTAAATGGCGTCGCTGTCCCTGGACGCTATTTAAAACAAAGACAGAGTCCCTTATCTGCGCTAAAATCACGTCTCGGGTGGAAGCCGCCATTTGAAATGGCGTCGCTGTCTCCAGACGCCATTTAGCACTCGTAGACAGGTTCTCCTTCTGGCCTCCCCCGAGTTACAAAGTGAGATTTCTCCCCCAAATCGCACAAAAACGTCATAAAGAATCCCCTTAGAACATGCTTTTTACCAAAAAGTACCTACACATATTTCATGCTTTTAAAGCGGGAAAATCATGGTTTTAAACAAAACACTGCGAGGATCGTCACCCTACCGGTTACTTGAACTCCTTCGGGCTCCTAACTGCCGAACCGCCACACCACAAGCCGCCGCCGGTACCGTCGTGGACGCGATCAATTCACCGAGACGTCGGCCGCCGTCCGGAGAGAAATGCTCCACGGAGGAGATGGTGGTGGTAGTGGTGGAAGTTAGGGAGGTCAATGGAGTGGAGGGAGAGGAGAAATGGGGAGAGGAAATGAAGGAGAAGGGGGAAGGAGATGGGAATGGGTCAGAGAGAGGGAGGAGAGAGAAGAGGATGAGAGAAATGAAGGAAAGGAGGGAGGGTTCGTGGGGTCAAACCGAAACTAGCTAAAACACGTTGCCCAAGACTGACGCAAATCAGACGACAAGACGGATTCGTACACTGACATACCAGGGCCGTACTCTAAATGGCGTCGACCATGTAAGACGCCATTCATACGATAAGACCGGGGCCGTACTCTCGAGGCCCAAAACCGGCCCACGTGGCGCCTACGTGGCATACTCTAAAACGCCTCCCCCTAACCGGACGCCGTTTGAACCGCATCGAGCTTGCTCGATGCGATAAAGAACCCATGCCCCAACCTCACAAGGGTCCAAACCAAGGGGTCCGATACCGAAACTGACCCGATAACTGGATCCGAAACCTCAATCCTTACACGCTCACCATCCTTTGTTCTTGCCAAATGGGGTGTCAAGAAGGGTATTCCACAACCGAAGCATTGGAGTCATGGACTATTTTTGTCTCCTAGCAACTGGGGTTGAACTGATGGTCTTCGATAGTTTAGTCACCAGATTTAGATTTGGAGCTGCTATGGGGTGGTTTGGAGACTTGAAGATCAAATATGGACACGACTTTTGTAAATACTTTGTAGAATTCACTGACTATATCCTTGACCATTATAGTGACTTGCTAAATAAGGTGGACTTAGTAGCCATTGTTTATGCTGCCTGTTTCAGATATCCCATCTTCAAGGATCTCTGTTGTAGGATGATATAAGTATTTATGAAAGAGTTTAACACCTTCAACACCACAGAGGGGGAGACATCCTTGGATTTGTGGACATTGCATCAACTTTCTAGGCTGCCCATTGATGGAGAGCCTTACGAGGAAGTATGTCATACTGACATTGTGAAGGATAGAACTGACGGCAAGGGCCGTTATGCAACTTGGCGTTCATATAAATTTCTGCTTAAAGCGTACATAGTGCTAGCTTTTGACGAAGAATCAGTAAAGAAGAAGCCTTCAAGGAAGGAAAGGATGTGGGTCCGCGGGGTACATTGGCTCCATTTCTTTCATAATATTGATCTTCGCTATAAGGAGTTTCCAGGAGCTGGAGAGAAACTAGTAATGATGGGCCAGACGGCCAGGCGTCGAAAATGATATCTTGATGTCATCTTCAGAAATCATAAGAAGGATGCAAATCCCTTAGGCTTGGATCGAGAAAATTTCCAAAAATCACATATATTCAATAAGTTCACAAACTAACCTCACTAACAGGCCTATCAGGATACTAATGGGCCTATAATGGGTCTACTAAGATATCATGTGTTACATTTTGAAGGATGGTTTTTAATAGTATTTGGAGTTCATTGGAAGGCTAATGGGCTGAGTTGAGTGTGATTTAGATGACCATTTAATAGTTAGTTTAGTGAAGGGGTTATTTCCTAAACAAAAAAGAGCTTTTGTGCTTACTTGATGAGTTTTATAAATGAGGTGAGAGGGCAGCTTGAATGCAACACTCTCTCCCATCTCTCTCTTCTTCCCTCTTAGTGTTCTTGATTGTGGAGGGTAAAACCCTTGGTTGCACATGGGGTAGAAGTTAGAGGAAGCTTGGTTAATGATTCCCTTGAAACTTAAAGATCCAATTGAAGCTTCTTGGTGGTGATCAAGTGGAACTCTTGAAGAAGGAAGACTTCAAAGGCTTGGAGCTTGTAGATGAACTCCAAAGAGCTCTTCTTCTTCCTCCCTTGGATGTAGTGATGGTGGATGAAGGCCCTTATAGTTGGACGAGTACAAGAACTAGATAGGGTGATGCTCATGTGGTTGAACTTGGAATTTCCTTTAAATTGATACCTAATATATTTTCTTTATCATCTAGACTTTTAAATTTCTTTTGAAAGAGTGAATTGGGTTAAAGTTTTTATGATGTTCATGCTTTAATAGTTTAGTCCTGTAACACCCCAAACATGAGAAAATCCTTTTAATCTTTAATAATAATTGGGTTAAAGCATTCACGAGTAAATATAGCATGATTGTGTTAATGAAAATGTAGTATATTCTACGGAAAAGGGAGAAAAGGAGAAGAAAAATAAAAAATAAAAAAGAATGAGTAATTGATTAAGTAAATTGAACTTAAGTTAAAAATTAGATGAAAAATTTGTAATCGGTTTACTATAGTAATAACTGATAATCGCAAATAAAATTAGAAGAAAAATATGCAATCGGTTACTGTAACAATAACAAATAATTGCAATGATAATCGCAAGTGAAATTAGAAGAAAAATTTATAATTGATTACTGTAGCAACAGCTGATAATCGCAATTGAAATTAAGTTATCAATTATCAATTCAACTATTACCTTATCAATTATTAGTTCAATTAAGTCATCAATTATCAGTTTAGTTAATCGATTACTTCATCAATTATTAGTTCAATTAAGTTATCAATTATCAGTTCAGTTAGTCGATTACCTCATCAATTCTCAATTCAATTAAGTTATCAATCATCAATTTAGTTAGTCGATTACCTCATCTATTATCCGTTGAATTAAGTTATCGATTATTATTTCAGTTAATCGATTACCTTATCAATTATCAATTCAATTGAGTTAACAATGATTAATTCAATTAATTAATTACCTTATTAATTATCAGTTCAATTAAGTTATCAATTACTGAACAAACATATCAACTAGTATTACTGTAACCGAGAGTACTTATAAATTATTTATTTATGCCACCTCATAAGATAACTCATGAGGGGCACTTAGACTTTTAGCGGATGGTTTATGATTGTGTTAGTATCCAAACAATTTTGTAGTGGGTGTTGACTGGGATTAGATAGAAAAATATCTCATTATTTTTTCAGAAAATCTAAAAGAATAGGAATATAGAGAGAGAAGTAGCAGAAGAATGGTGCAGAAGGTGCTGAAATAATTTTTAAAAAATAAGAAAGTGATAAAGTCGACTATGATTCTTCATTTTCAGGCATGTGTATGATGAATCATTTGCATGTTATTAGTTATTAAATAGTTTTAAATTCTATTTTACTTTTAAAAGTTAAAGTAAGGGAATTTATGAGCATTTAAAATTAGATTTTATGCTGTTCATGATTAGTTACAGCTGTGTATATGGATCAACACTGAAATTACCATGATTATGATATTGGTTATGATGTTATTTTATTGTTAATAATTTGATTACAGATTTGTAGCTGTTCAAAGTTAAAAATCGGTTATGAAAATCTATTTTGAACTGCACATAATTTAGAGATTATATAAAAGGGATTGCAATAAAATTTAAACGTGCTTCGAATGCCATCTTAAGGGGGAATAATTAGAAGAACCCACATTAAGTGTCTGATGTGATAGTATTCAATCAATTGACTCGAGGACAACATGGATTGAAATTTAAAGTAACTAATTTTAGTTTAGTGAAGATGTGTAAATCTTGAAGTGGCTAAACTTTGACTTAGCGAAACGTTGGGCAAGACGTCTGATCTTAGTTGGTTGTCTCAAGACCAAAGCACTGATTGTCCATGTTCTAATATGTTTATTGACCTCTTATGTTGTGATTTGGGTACCTGCCTTAAGGCATGAAGGATTGATAAAATATGCTATGAGCTATTCAACACTTATGTAATAGATTTCCTGAGAGATTAACTTGCTAGTGTACCAATTAATTATAAGTGAATATGATCTGCCCTATTATGCGTAAATGAATAAAAATTACTTTGTGCAGATCATGTAAAGTCTAAAGAAAGAATTACTTTGTATAAATCATGAATTATATATATTTTGGTCAAACTGTAAGATAGACTTGTTACATATTATACACTCTTTAGTTCATATTTTATGTATGCTATGGGTTGCAAATCAAACATTAAAATCAGTTTAGTATTAGTTTGAAACTTCAATTATATGTTAGCGTGCTTTTGATTCTAATACCTGCTAAGTTTTACTCATGCGCCTGGTTATTGATTTTTCTTAGGAGGCACTGGTGAGTGATAGATGAGAGGGAAATTTAAGATTTGATTAAGAGAAGCATACTGAAGTTTTGAGTTGATCCTAGAGAGACTTTTGAGACTCAACTGTTGTAGTAAGTGGGTTCTGTTTTTATGTATTTGAGTTGATATAACTTTTTATACTAAGCCTTATAGTGGACAGTATTGTGTATATTTTGTGTTTCTATAGTGGATTTAGCTTGGCTATGCATTTAGTATTTTGGATGATTTGTGAAAAAAAATAAAATAAATTACTTTACAAATTGTTCTCAACTCACAACATATGATTGATGTGATATTTCCAAACATAGATAATAACAATTTCTAGAAGGGAATGTCACAAGTCTGAAAATGTAAAATAGGCTATATTTCTATGCTAAATATGAATCATGAAATGAATGGATTGACCTACATGTCTCAAAATTATTAGCTTATCTTGTGTAGATGTTTCAGTTTAAATTTCATAGGTATTGGTAATTAGGAAATGAGTAAGTTTGGCTTCCATCTTCAAAGGTATGAAGCTAGCTCTGAAACAAGATAGCACGATGATTTTTCAATTTGTATGATAAGTGCAAATTACTATTTAACTTGTTTTTCATTTATGATATAGCTAACTTAGAGTTGTTCAATGCCGCCTCATAGTTTTGAATTAGTTGTGTAGATTTCAAATGCTTGAGGTTAGATGTAGAGTTTCATATTTCAAGTGAATGCATTTATGTCAAGACAACATAATTGCCAGAAACGATTGACCTATTTAAATGAAATGGTTAGCCATTACTATTGTTTGTTCTGTTTGGCCACTATCAGGCCAAACTGTTGACCTATTTGATGATTCTGGTTGACCATTTTGGCCTAGAACTAAATTTTAAGGGTAAATAACCCAATTTGAATCCAAGTCTTCATGATTTGACTTTGGGATCATGCTTGATGATTACAGTTGACTCATTTATGATTCTTTGAGTAGCTTTCCACTTATATTCATATATTCTTATAATGTGCTTTAATTTTTTAGAAATTTTATATAAATGACTTATGTTCTAGGACTAGTTTCACTAACATATGGTAGTGGAATAAATCTGTCCTTTTACATAAAGGACTTAGGATTAGCCTCATAGATAGGGCCGCTCTCGCCACTCTAGATTGTAATGTTTAACTTTTGAAATAAAACGATATGGCAAATGTGAGTTTATGTTTACTAAGGCACTCTTTAGACTTTATATTTATGTCGAGATTTGTTGTATTTTGCTTAGTGGTGCTTCTATGCATCTTAGTTTGTATGGGATCCCTAATAAGTTCTCTTCTAGAGGGCTAGCCCCTTCATACATGCATGTGAAATAAGAAGAGTGAAATATGGGAAAGGTGGTAGGTAGCATGATAGCAGTAAGCTTGTGAATTGGTATATTGTTATATTTGACTATTGTATATTGGATATGAGTGTTGCAAGTGGCTATGGCCATTACTTTTATTATAATCTATCATTGATTATTTTGGAATTGTAATTATTTGGGATTGTATACGAATGCTTAGGAGTTAATTTTCTGAATATGTACTTTATTTATAAATTTTCTTATAATTTGTACTAATTATCCTCAAATATTATTTTGCAAATTTATTTGTGAACCGGTAACAATTTGAGATAGGCCATTGGACTAGGTTTGATCATGCCCTTGATCCCGAGGTGCTACAAAGATCTTAGACTAGGATATCAATTGTTAGTGTTAAGCAGATTAGAAGCATGGCTGTAAGTATCCTATTGATGATCAAAGGTTAAATACGTTGGTTAAGGCTTCTTTGCACATAACATTACTTTCCCCATTGAAATGGGGAGAGGGTAAAACTACATACTTTGCCCGGTGAAATGGGGAGATGGCCACCTTTATACGGGCCAAAATACGGCATCTTTGTGAAAAACATGTCCAAAGAACCTAGACACATGTGATTAGGGTGGCTAATACACTTTTGTCTTTTTATGATTGCATTTACTAGTCCTCTAAGTTACTCTAGATGTAGCCCCAATTTTGACACTTTCTTCTTCATATGGAACATGTGCTTGAAATATTTTTGTTTTTTACAAGAGGGGGATTCAAGTTTGTGACACCCAACAAGGACTAGATTCCTTATATCCTATAATAGTCTTTCACACTTGTTTGCCAGTATAATTAGGCAGCCAGTGTGAAGAAATAAATAAAATAAAAATTAGAGTTTGCTTTACCTAAGATTAGGATCCTGTCAACTCAGATTCCTGATATTTGAACATCCATTGCCTGGAAGTTCAATTCCATCTTTAGCCAATGAACGTTAGGGCTGTTAAAACATGAGTCTTGGACCCGGGACGCGGCCTGTTAGGCTCAATACATATAGGTCTGGGTATAGCCAAGAACCTAATACTAGACTCGTTAATCATCGCTAGTATAAATTCTCCACATAGAATTTTGTGAATCTGGATTTAAATTGTACAGGGAACAAATCATACCCAAGTTCCTTTTTAAACTAATTTGAGATGTATGGTAGACTTTTTTATGTTCTACATGCCCATATGATCCGATCGGAGATCGGATTCCGATCGGATCACCTAAAAAAATGTGAAAAATAAAAAATTGAATTTAATGAACAGTAATAAATTTGACCTAAAGTCACTGACATCACTGGTACAAATAGTGTCCAATGTGATGGGTTGACTTAAAAGAATTTTAAAAAATAAAAAATAATTTTCTTTTCACTGTCCAATTTATAAGATCAGACGGTACGTGCACGACGTCTTAATAAAAATTTCTACGTCAGTCACTGTCAGCAAGTACTACTCAGTATATAAAAGAGAACGACTTGCTGCATATTCGTGCAGTTGTAACCGCGCTTTACTCTACTCTCCCTTCACCACCATGCCGTTATGTGCAACCTATGCACCCCTTCTTCCTCCTTCCCTCCACGGTCCTCACGACAGAGGGGACAGACATGTCCAGTTCCTCACCCTCCACCGAGTCCCACACCGCTTCAGCAAGAGTAGAACAGCCCCCGCCCGATGCCTTCACGCCCGCCCATCCCATGAAGCAACGGACATCGCCAACGTCGGGGTGAACCACCTCCCTAACGACCTCAGCCACCTCCACTCCGGCAACGGCTACCCCGTCCGCCCCGCCGCCGTCCCCGTCCCCCACAGCGAGGCCACGCTCGGTCGCTACGTCGCCCGGCGCCTCGTCCAGCTGGGCATCTCCGACGTCTTCTCCGTGCCCGGGGGCTACAACCTCACCCTGCTGGACTACCTCATCGCCGAGCCCGGGCTCAACAACGTGGGCTGCTGCAACGAGCTCAACGCGGGGTACGCCGCCGACGGGTACGCTCGGTCGCGGGGCGTGGGCGCCTGCGTGGTGACATTCACGGTGGGCGGGCTCAGCGTCCTCAATGCCATCGCCGGCGCCTACAGCGACGACCTCCCGGTGATCTGCATCGTGGGGGGGCCCAACTCCAACGATTACGGGAGCAACAGGATCCTTCACCACACCACCGGCCACCCCGACTTCTCCCAGGAGCGCCGGTGCTTCGAGACGGTCACCTGCTTCCAGGTAGTAGATAAAAGAAACCATATGCCGGCCCCACCACACCACTCCGTCCCTTCACCCTGGGACACTGTCCCTGTGAATTTCTTCCAGAAATGCTTTGGATCTTGCTTCCAATCCAAACAAGAGAATTTTTTATGGCTAATATATAATAAGAAACTAATAATAGCCGTGCAGATACCGTCCTTGTTTCTATTTCTAATAGACAAGAACAAGAATATGTAAGAAACTACTAACTCATCTTGAGTTGAGTTGCAGGCGGTGGTGAATAATTTGGAGAACGCTCAGGAACTAATCGATACAGCCATTTCCACGGCTCTCCGAGAGAGCAAACCAGTGTACATCAGCATCAGCGGCAACTTGGTCGCGATTCCCCATCCCACGTTCAACCGCGATCCAGTCCCCTTCTACCTCTCCCCCAAGTATTTCCTCTTCCTCTGCTATGGTGAAAAATTTTAAAGCAGGTCTACATATATGATTCGTATGTACAGTCCGTTCTTAAATCGAACAATCTAAAAAAATTAAAAAAATTAAAAAGACCTTTAATGTCTGAGTACGAGCTCACTGACGGTACTGTATAAACATGTGCACCATGAAGTGTCAACGTTTTTCTTTTTTTTTTTTTTCTGATGAAATCAGTTATTAAATAAAAAAGGAAAAATGTCTGGAAAGAGAGAACTAGCTGTCGATAATTGTCTTCTACAAAACAATTTTTTGCCTGGTATTCAACTATCTAATCTTAAGATCTGACTAGTGTAACCAACATGGCTGATTTCCAAAACTTGGTGGGGGGCAGGGGAACGTGCGGTCTGCTGCAGAGGGCTTGTCAAGGGCGGCTCACGCCCATGCAATTTAAACTGCGACTCTTCTCTCTGCCTCTACACTTAAGAAATTTAGTTTATTTATTTTTTTTATTTTTTTTTTTGGGGATTTGATCGACACAAAGTTCGGTCCCTGAGGAAACGCCCGGCCCAAATTCGGGACCCCTTCCTTTTATTAACCCGGTAAAAAAAAGTAAACAAATGGGATGAAGATTTTTTTCTATTTTCAATAGATTTTTGATTGATAAGAAAGATGATTCTTTGCGAAACCTAGAGTAAGCAATCCGGCGGCTCTGGAAGCGGCGGTGGAGGCGGCAACGGGGTTCTTGAACAAGGCAGTGAAGCCCGTGCTGGTGGGCGGCCCCAAGATCCGCGTGGCCAAAGCCGGGAAGGCCTTCGTGGAGCTGGCCGACGCCTGTGACTACGCCACGGCGGTGATGCCGTCGGCGAAAGGGATGGTGCCAGAGCACCACCTCCAGTTCATAGGCACCTATTGGGGTGCCATCGGCACTTCCTTCTGTGCCGAGATCGTGGAGTCCGCAGACGCGTATGTCTTCGTCGGGCCCGTCTTTGACGATATGAGCACTGTTGGACACTCCATCCTGTTCAAGGAGGACAAGGCCATCATCGTGCAACCGCACCGGGTGGTGATCGGGAATGGGCCTGCGTTTGGGTGTGTTTTGATGAAGGACTTCCTCCGGGTGTTGGCGAAGAGGATCAGAACGAACACCACGGCCTTTGCGAACTATTGCAGAATCTTTGTTCCTGATGGGGTCCCGGGGGAGTGCAAGCACAAGGAGGCCCTCAGGGTGAACGTACTGTTCAAGTACATACAGAAGATGTTGTCGAGTGACACGGCCATGATCGCTGACGCGGGCGACTCGTGGTTCAACTGCCAGAAGCTCATGCTGCCGCAAGGCTGCGGGTAAGCCAAGACCGTGCAAGAAGTTTTTGTTTCTACATGTAGTCTAGCTCTCTCTCTCTCTCTCTCTCTCTCTCTTTCAAAGTGTTGTTGCTTGGGCATGGCAGATACGAGTTCCAAATGCCGTACGCATCCATCGGCTGGTCTGTTGGAGCCACTCTCGGGTATGCACAGGCTGCGCAGGACAAGCGAGTGATTGCTTGCATTGGCGACGGGAGCTTTCAGGTATACGCCTACATGTCTGTAGATATACGACAATTGCTTCTGGTTGTGTGCTAATTAATCACAAAAACAATGAGCATAGTGAAGAGGACGTCAAATAGTGTTGTGAGATCTGAACTAGTCCAACGAGAAATAAATTAATCCTATATACATTTGATGTTTGTTTCAGGTGACGGCGCAGGACATATCGACCATGATACGGTGCGGGCAGAAGAGCATCATCTTCCTCATGAACAACGGGGGTTACACCACCGAGGTGGAGATCCACGATGGCCCTTACAATGTCATCAAGAACTGGAACTACAGTGCCTTGGTGGACGCCATCCACAACGGCGATGGCAACTGCTGGACGACCAAGGTAAGCTGCGAGAAGGAGCTCAAGGAGGCCATCTTCACGGCAATGGGGGAGAAGAAAGACTGCCTGTGCTTCATAGAGGTAATCGTGCACAAAGATGACACCAGCAAAGAGCTGCTCGAGTGGGGCGCCAGGCTCGCCGCTAATAGTGGCCGCCCTCCCAACTACAGTGGTTCTGCCTTTGCCCCTCAGTGATTAAGTGGAAGGTTTTTCTATTCCTTTTGCTGTTCCCTCAATCCCTTCCACAGTGTGAGTTTTGATTTCTTGTGAATGGTTGGTCCCAGTGGCATTTATGAACTGGTTAATATGTTGCTTTTTCGCACTTGCTTGGCTTCGTTGGGTGTAACAACAGTTGTTTTCCCGCCGGCGAATACAATATCTTATCTTTCTCTTCTTGATCAGTGTTTGAGGATTTTTGTTTAGGATTAATTAATTAGGATCCCTTGAGTAGGACTGTAAACTAATAAGTAGGCCCGATTATTGTGTCTCCACATGAGTAACTAATGAGATCAGTCATCCTCATCATATGAGCTAGAATAACCTGTACTAGTCTAACCGAATGTTTGATGTCCTTCTTAAACATTCTACGACTAGAAACAATTGAGAATATGTGTTTATAAGTCATCAGTCTCATTATTATGATCTCATCATAATCTGATGACTATTGTACATATTCATGGATTTCATTATGCGCAATTACAAATATGCCAATCTACATAATGAATTTAATGCCATTGATCAGTGAATCAGATTGAAATAGGTGCCTTATGATTGGCTTATTGGACACCTATATCTATCAATCTCCCACTTGGAGTCAAGCCAATCATTTTCGTATTTGATCTCTATCAAATCTAGGTGATGCTCACATAAAGTCTGTGACTAATACTTGGTCAGAGATCTGCTAAATTATCTATAGATGAAATATTTTCCATTACGTTAATTCCTTTTATCCTTTGTCTCTGAACTTCTGAAGGAGCCTCATAATGTTCTGCAACTTCTGAAGAAACCATAGCTTGATTACACAATTGATTGCTCCCACTGTTGTTTTACAACAACGAGATTTTATCAAAGACCTTTTAGAACTACATCTTAATTCAGAGATGAACTTTTTTCATCTACACTGTTCTAATAACAGTATTACTTGTTTATATCGTCACCTTAATATCGAGTTTTGGATTGGAATACTTCTAATCCATTCCTTTCTACTAGAATGTTGAATCCATTATTTGACTTGAAATTTGAGTCAGTGTGAACTCATAATTTCAAATCATGCTCTCCATATACGTGAGTGCATCATTGGCACTTCTCAAGTGCTTAATGATGTATTTCACTCCTGTATCCTTTAAGGAACCTTTTCTTCAAATGAATAAATTTCACATCTCAACAATTGAGACTTGTTATGAAATTTATGCCAAACATTTTGACATACAGGTTAATATAATATCCTCACCGATCTATCTTAATAGATTCGTATTTCCAATACGTAGAATATTATAACTAAACCTATTATGGATGAAAACATGGTTAACAATGATTTCACTAATAGTAACATCATGAAGTCATTCTTAATGACTTTGATGTTATTATCATAAAGTATTACTAAAGCGACCGTGCTCCCACTGTTATTTTTGAATACACACACAATCTGTTACTATTCTTAATGATCACGTAGTATTTGACCATTAAGTCAAAACTTTTATTACAACTTAGGAAGCTTCAGTTTGATTCAAAATAATTTTGAAATTATAACTTGTTTCCTGGACATTCTAAAAGTTTTAAAGGTATATCATATACATCTTTACCTCAATCACATTGAGAGAGCGCTTTTAATATCTAACTGTCATCATCTCATAATAATGATAGGCAGTATTGACAACTTATCAATCTCAAAGTTGTAATTACAGAGAGCATCATTATCATAGATTTTAAATCATAATTTATTTTGAGCTCCTCTCATCTTGTTAAATCATATATGTCAAATATATCCTTTTAGTTACTGAGAGAATCTCAAAAATCTATAAAGTTCTCTAATGTGTTATGACTGGTTCCAAACAACTAAAGATTATCTAATAATCTTATGTTAGCTTGTGAATCTAAAACATCTTCTAGTTTTATCAGCTCTCACTGTCTTCTTTGAGGACATATTCTTCTTCACAGAAGACAGCTTTCAGGATGATAATTATTTCATTATCGTCTAGCCAATAATTGTAATGTTCAAACTCTTTAGACATTCACAAATTCACACCACGGTAATACCTGACTTTTAAATCAGGTTTATTCATAATTCACATCTCATATGAATTATTTGGTTTCCATATCTTATATGGACATACATTGACTTATTTGGAACCATCTGTAAAGTATGAACATCTAATGTTCATACTCATGTTTACAAGGATAAGAATTAGCCAAGTCTTATTATGTATTGCACCATATCTTAATAAGGTGTAATTCCTCATTCTATCATATTACTATGATATTCAATGAGAATCAATCGTTTGAGGATACAATTATCCTCTTAATGATTTATATGAATCATATACCTAAATATTAATTTCTTTGATCAAATAAAAAATTCTAATACTTCATATTGATCTTATGCCTTAATCTTTCAGATGCATTCGTCTTGTACTTCAGTAAGTACATACAGTCGAATCATTCTAAGAGTACACTAATAAGATAAGTCAATAGAAGTGATTATCTTTGGCCTTTGAGCTATTTATATCAATATGCATTAGTATCAATAATTTCTTATTGTATAATCCTGTGTACAATACCATAGATAATCAGGATTCACATAGTTCATTTTTATAGGAGACTTGTGAACATTCATCACATGAAATGTCACTTCAAGAATCTATAGTGCATTGACTGATTTGAACAACTATTATTCTTTCTCAATCAATGTTATTTTTAATATTTTATGTAACTAAATAACAATTATTCAATTTCATATTTGACTCTTATAGATATACAAAGATTTACTATCTAACAGTAACCTATGAATATCATGAACAATAGTTGAGTCTAACTCAACACTTATATTTTCTCGATTTTCTTTTACTTGTCTAAGTCTGCACACTATCGCAACTCTGAGAATCATTTCTAATATCTCATATTGGATACGCTAATTTTCCAATAGACATGCAAAAGTTGATAATAAGAATATATGAGACTTCTTTCAAATTTCATATTTATTTTGTCTTTACCAGTATCCTTATATTGGTTGCAGTGGGAGAACTGCTACTTCTCTATCTCAGCTGACTTTTCTTTATCCTTTTTAGGTGTGGATTCGATCGTTTAAAATCTTACAACTTGTCTTTCTCAAAGGCACATCATAAATATCTCTTCATCTTGGTTTATCCAAATAAGAGAATTCATGACAATCATTGCCTTTCAGAAAGGCATACCATGAGTACCTCTTCACCTTGGTCTATCCAAGTAAGAGGATTCATGATATCTGATTAGGATAGTGATTTTCACTCACCCCTAAAGACATTCTTTAGAGCTTTTTAGTCAGCCTGAGTATGAGAAGTATTGACATCCAACATGCCAATATCTCGAATAGACGACATATTAGTGAATCGAAGGAAATAACGTGATTTAAACAGATAGTTCTAATAATTCAATTATGATCTTTTATCTTGAATTATTTCCCACTATTTTTCGACGAACTGTATAACCTTTAGGTATACAGAACGGAAGACTCCGACGGTCTCTTAGTGAAGATCAAAATCTCCAAGAATCATAGTATGACCTCGAGTAAACACATAGTATCATACCATTATCCCAGAGCAACCATCTCATGGTAATTGCAACTCCTTGCAATATTCGATCTTATTTCGGCTCCCAGATCTTTAATGATTCCAGGTAAACACAGTAGACCATTATCTCTGATCTAAGTTTTACCATCAATATGTGACAGAGTAGAGTAAGAATGTAGCTCCCGGATAAACGTGAAGATAGCTACACCGTTCCTCTATTCTAATCTCAAGACATCAAGATACCATAGTTAATAGTCCTTTCATCAGATGATGGCAGATCTCGGATAAACATGTAGAAACTGTCATCACTGAATCAAGTTCTAAGAACTATATTGATGGAGAGTCACGCGATACATTCTCAATGACTCGCGCTCCGGCTTAGACTTTATGTTGAAGGTTTTATTTACGTTAAGTTGGTCTCATCGTAGGTGATAGTTTATAAATATATCGTATATATTTAACTATACCTAGATATTAGCAATCGATTCATAATAAAAAACTAAAATGCATGCATTAACCATACATGTTCATTATGTGGTCATGGACAGCACGATAATTAACTGGAGCCAAACAATTAATCACAAAAATTATATAACAATTATATAATCTAAACATGCAAACACATAGCCACTGGTGATTTCATCTCTTGTCGTCTTTCTGGTTGCATTTGTGGATCATCCTCGCCTCTCCTCGGCCGGCGCGATCAAATACAAATAATATTTATTTTGAAACAATTTCAAATACAAATAAATTGTAAGAGAAAGCTTTATGGCCGAGTACAATAATGGAGGGAGATAGAATTACAATAGAATGAAAAAGAGAGGGAGACACGCAAGTCTCATTAATTAACACTTAATTAATGTACATCACATAACAATCCACATAATCACACATCATCACATGATATGAAATTAACTAAGTGCATATCCATGACTACCACTAATTTTAACCATCTACTCATGATATAACACATCATATGAAGGCTAAAATCTTTGAAAAATAATAATTTTAGTTTTCTTAAAACCTGAGTTCCAATCAAAATTAGATGAGTTGAATTTTTGAAAATCTTATTTTCTAACATGTAATAAATTTAATTTAAAGCATCAAATACATCAACATGTACAAACAAAGGTAAAATTAAAATTCTAAAATATTTTATGCAAAATTTAGAACAATTCTAAATTAATTAATTTAGCACTTAGATTAATTTTAATTCACATTAATAACAATTATTAATGTGAAACAATATAACATTTAGAAAGAATTAAAAATTCTTAAATAACATTTATAAAAGAATTTTCAACTTAAATTATTAACCCCTTAAACTTCTTGTTAAAATCCCTTAATTAAATCATATTTCTCAATAACAATTATTAAGAAATAATAATTAGAACATTTCTAATTAAAATAGTCTAACATCTTAGACTTAATTTAATCTTTTAATAACATTTATAAAAGATCAAATTCCAAGTAAATTAGATCAATATTAATTATAATTGAGAGATTCTTGAGAAATATAATTAATTATCCTAATAACCATTGTTAAGAGTTTGAAAATAAATAAATAAATTTTTAATAATTGTTATTAAATGTTAATTCTCAAGAATTAATAAACACATTAAAAATAGTCAATTAAACACTTAATAACTTTTTTTAAGTGCCCCTCAATTATGAAATAATTTCCTAACAATTATTGCTAAAAAATTATAAATATCCAATTAGATAATTAAAATAAAATTAGTAATTCTAAAGTCTAAAATAGGATAACTTATTCTCCTTATTTTTCGAATACGTTATTATGCAGTTATTATGCACTGATATAGATCATTCTGTTTGTTATAGCAAAATTAAATTTTTTCTCTCCTTGTTCGCTCTTACTCTTCTCTTATTCTCTAATCGACGTAGAGCAATGTTTCGTCCACTCTTTCCACCAAAACCTTCTTCAAAGTAGATATATAATCGTGTTCAGCTGCCCACAAAAAAAAATTAAGACAGGAAGATATAACGATCATAGATGTTCTCGTGCTATATATTAATTAAGGTCTGAAGCTAACACAAGATTCAAGAGAAAAAAAGTGTGGGTTAGCAATGAATGAATTAAAAGTAATACTTACTGCAATGTTATGCATTGCAATCTAATGTGAATTGTAATGCATGGTACAGCAGTCGTCCGATCGGGTTCGATTGGACGACTGTATGCTGTACAGTCAGTCTAATTTAAGGAGAGCCGATTGGGGGGCATTTTCTCTTTTTTTGCTGTTTTCTTGTCAGATTATTTTAAAATTTTTAGGATGTCCGATCAAAAATCTGAAGATACATCTGGATTGCTCAGGTCGGCTTCGATCTAAATGTATATATATATATTTTTAAAAAATAAATATAAATCTCAATTTACGTGTAAAATATATATATTTTTAAAATATACAGTTGAATCGGAGCCGACCAAAACAATCCGGATGTACCATCGGATTTTTGATCGAACGCTTCAAAAAAATTTAAAAAATCTGACAAGAAAACAAAAAAAATACCCTCCAACCGACTCCTCTTAAATTAGACGGGCTGCATAACAATCGTCCGATCGGACGGCTGCTGTGTCATGACATTGCAATAAATATTACTCGGGTCCGATTAAGACGATTGCTGTATCATGCGTTACTAGCATTACAACAAGAAGTATCACTCGTAAACTAACTATACGGAAGCTTCATATGTAGCATGGAAAGAAGAGGTCCACGCGGCAGTGGTCGGATTAAGAGATAATAATTGACATAATCGTGAATTCTATAACCATGTGAACCGTCAATCGACCTTTCGTACGTGCACAAGCAAAGGGCACATCTACGTTTCGTGCAAGAAAACAATAGAAAAAAACATAAATCATTCATTTTTGCCATTGGAAATTATTTATGTCGCAATCCTTCATCAACCGGCTGGTTTAAGATTGATGTTTAAAGGATTTTTTTGCAAATGGTCTCAACCGAACAATGCATTGTACTCATTGCGGAGCGCTGCCGTACCAGTCACGATGCAGATTGTATTCACTGCGGCGCGCTGCTGTACCAGTCAGGATGCAGCAAGCCAGGTGGATCCAGATTATTCTCAGTGGGTCTTTGAATTTTGTAAAATTTAAGAGGATCTATTATTTTTGGTAGTGACCGACCCACAGATCTTGATCTTGATCCGTGTGAGATTCGATTAAATTTTTTATTTTTAATTTTTTTATAATAGACACTATCATATTATATATGTCCATATGATCTAATCTTCGATCGGACGTAAGAAATGTTGAATGTGATGGACCTAACTTAAAAATAAATAAAACAATTACTACTACTGCAACCATCCCATTTTTAAGTTTAGAGGTGCGGAACACATGCTGCAGCAAGTGTTAAAAAAAATTATTGACCTACAAATTCTGATTCAACATTTTTAAGATTAGAGGTGCGGAACACATGGTGTCCCTCTTATATATAACCCATGCACCCAGCGACCTACTCCCATCGTGCAATTGTAACCGCGCTTACAGATTTACGCCACTCTCCCTTCACACTATGCCGTTATGTACAACCTATGCACCCCTTCTTCCTCCTCCTCTCCACGGTCCTCACAGCAGAGGGGACAGACAAGTCCAGTTCCTCACCCTCCACCGAGTCCCACACCGCTACAGCAAGAGTAGAACAGCCCCCGCGCGATGCCTTCACTCCGGCCCATCCCATGAAGCAACGGACACCGCCGTCGTCGGGGTGAACCACCTCCCCAACGACCTCAGCCACCTCCACTCCGGCAACGGCTGCCCCGTCCGCCCCGCCGTCCCCATACCCCACAGCGAGGCCACGCTCGGTCGCTACATCGCTCGGCGCCTCGTCCAGCTGGGCATCTCCGACGTCTTCTCCGTACCCGGGGCCTTCAACCTCACCCTGTTGGACTACCTCATCGCCGAGCCCGGGCTCAACAACGTGGGCTGCTGCAACGAGCTCAACGCGGGGTACGCCGCCGACGGCTACGCCCGGTCGCGAGGCGTGGGCGCCTGCGTGGTGACCTTCACGGTGGGCGGGCTCAGCGTCCTCAACGCCATCGCCGGCGCCTACAGCAACGACCTCCCGGTAATATGCATCGTGGGGGGGCCCAACTCCAACGATTATGGGAGCAACAGAATCCTCCACCACACCACCGGCGACCCCGACTTCTCCCAGGAGCGCCGGTGCTTCGAGACGGTAACCCGCTTCCAGGTAGTAGACAAAAGAAACCATATGCCAGGTGCTTTCTTGTGGTCCGCCTTTTATCTTAGTGGGAGAGAAGTGAGTCCTCAAAACAATAATATATTTTTATATGTATACTCTTGACTTTTTTATTATAAATATTCTTGACATCTTTAAAAACTTTGTAACTGTAAGACTGTACCCTAGTCAAAATGTCATGAACGCTAATTAAATATGTCAAAAAAATGTAAATGTTTTTCCATATATACTCTTAAATTTATGAAAGTTTTATAAGTCTACATCTGAATTCACTAGAAACAGCAAAATCGTTGTGGTGGATCGTAAGTTCATGGCATTTTGATGGAAATGTATAAATATAACCTTTCAAAAAATCTAAAGAGTGTTCGTAACAATATATGGGAGCCAAGGTATACATAGAATGATAGTAATTTATAGGGATATATATATATACGAAAACAAAAATTTTAAACTAACAATATTTAATTTTATCTTTCCACTTATTGTTATAGGAGAAAACTAGAGAAGGAAGAAAATTTCTAATAAACCAGTCCCACCACACCACTCCGTCCCTTCACCCTGGGACACTGTCCTTGTTAATTTCTTCCAGAGATGCTTTGGATCTTGCTTCCAATCCAAACAAGAGAATTTTTTATGGCTAATATATAATAAGAAACTAATAATAGCCGTGGAGATGGTACCATCCTTGTTTCTATTTCTAGTAGGCAAGAACAAGAATATGTAAGAAACTACTAACTCATCTTGAGTTGCGTTGCAGGCGGTGGTGAATAATCTGGAGAACGCTCAGGAACTGATCGACACAGCCATTTCCACGGCTCTCCGAGAGAGCAAACCAGTGTACATCAGCATCAGCTGCAACTTGGTCACGATTCCCCATCCCACGTTCAACCACGATCCAGTCCCCTTCTGCCTCTCCCCCAAGTAAGCAAATGTGATGAATATTTTTTTTCTATTTTCAATAGACCTTTGATTGATAAGAAAGATGATTCTTTGCGAAACCCAGAGTAAGCAATCCTGCGGCTCTGGAGGCGGCGGTGGAGGCGGCGGTGGAGTTCTTAAACAAAGCGGTGAAGCCCGTGCTGGTGGGCGGTCCCAAGATCCGCATGGCCAAAGCCGCAAAGGCCTTCGTGGAGTTGGCGGACTCGTGTGGCTACGCCACGGCGGTGATGCCGTCGGCGAAAGGGCTGGTGCCGGAGCACCATCTTCGGTTCATCGGCACCTACTGGGGTGCCCTCGGCACTCCCTTCTGTGCTGAGATCGTGGAGTCCGCGGACGCCTATGTCTTCGTCGGGCCCGTCTTTGACGATTTCAGTACCGTTGGATACTCCGTCCTGCTCAAGAAGGAGAAGGCTATCATCGTGCTACCCCACCGGGTGGTGATCGGGAATGGGCCTGCGTTTGGATGTGTTTTGATGAAGGACTTCCTACGGACGTTGGCGAAAAGGATCAGAACAAACACCACCGCCTTTGAGAACTACCACAGAATGTTTGTTCCCAACGGAGTCCCGCGGGAGTGCAAGCCCAAGGAGGCTCTCAGGGTGAACGTACTGTTCAAGCACATACAGAAGATGCTGTCGAGTGACACGGTTGTGATTGCCGAGGGTGGCGACTCGTGGTTCAACTGCCAGAAGCTCAGGCTGCCGCAACGCTGCGGGTAAGCCAAAACCCAATAAGAAATTTTTGTTTCTGCATGTAGTCTCTCTCTCTCTCTCAAATTGTTGTTGGTCACATGCTTGGGCATGGCAGATACGAGTTCCAAATGCCGTACGCATCCATCGGCTGGTCTGTTGGAGCCACTCTCGGGTATGCACAGGCTGCGCAGGACAAGCGAGTGCTTGCTTGCATTGGCGACGGGAGCTTTCAGGTATACGTACGCCTACATGCCTGTAGACGACGTCAAATAGTGTTGTGAAATCTGAATGTCCAATGAGAAATAAATTAATCCTATATAGATTTGGTGTTTGTTGCAGGTGACGGCGCAGGACATATCGACCATGCTACGGTGCGGGCAGAAGAGCATCATCTTCCTCATGAACAACGGGGGTTACACAACCGAGGTGGAGATCCACGATGGCCCTTACAATGTCATCAAGAACTGGAACTACAGTGCCTTGGTGGACGCCATCCACAACGGCGATGGCAGCTGCTGGACAACCAAGGTAAGCTGCGAGAAGGAGCTCAAGGAGGCCATCTTCACGGCAATGGGGGAGAAGAAAGACTGCCTGTGCTTCATAGAGGTAATCGTGCACAAAGATGACACCAGCAAAGAGCTGCTCGAGTTGGGCGCCAAGCTCGCCGCTGCCAATGGTCGCCCTCCCAGCTACAGTGGTTCTGCCTTTGCCACTTTGTGATTAAGTGGAAGGTTTTTCTATTACTTTTGTTGTTCCCTCTTCACTTACACAGTGTTGAGTTTTGATTTCTTGTACGAGTGGTTTGGTCCTAGTGGCATTTGTTTAAGTACTCGTTTTAATATTGGTTAAGAACTCATTTATACACACATTAAGACCTCTTTTAATGTTGTGTCAACGGTTAGATGGCCATTGACAAAACCATAGACAAAAGACCCGTTGGCAAATATTTGTCAACAGATAAATTACAATCGTTGACATATGAAACATATGTCCACGGTTGTAAGCCGTGGACAAATGAGCCATATGTCAACGACTGAACTTATGGACATAAGAATTTATATGTCAACGGTTGGAGCCATGGACATACACATCATATGTTAACGGCTTAACCTGTTGACATATGTAACAAATGTCAATAGGTTAAGCTGCTCACAAATATTGATTATTTGTCAACGGCTGCAGCCGTTGACATATGTTCAACATATGTTAACGACTTCAGTCGTTGACATATGTTTACATATTCTAACAGTTGTAGACACTGACAAGTATGTAGTATATGTCAATGGCTGCTCTTACTGTTGACATATATTTAACAGAAGATTTTATCAACGGTTTAAATCACTGACAATTTTTTTAAAATAAAAAAGATATTTTATAATATTGAATAATGCACAAAAATCTGTAGAAGTACAAAAACCTATAGATAGCATTCATAAACACTCTATACACAAATAAGCACATCTATACACAAATAACTACATCCATATACAAAAATAAATACATTCACTTTCAAAATAAGCACATCCATATACACAAATAAACACATTTACATAAAAATAATAAACATATCTATAAAAAATTCATATTACACATGCACAAAGAAAGTATCAATAATCCTTGGCTCACTCCTCATCATCACCATAAAAATCATCTCCCTTCTCATCCATTTCGCTTTCGGCGTCGCCTTCATTCACAACACCTATCTGAGGCTGAGTAGAACTATTGCTTGTAATCAACTGATAAATGCGCTCATCTCTGCCATTTGTTTGTGCATCCACTCCATCACTTCCCCTTGTACTTCTAGTTTCTCTTTCACGATCCGCAACTCCTCGGCTTGCTCCTCAACTTCCGTTGATACATAGAAGAGCTCAACCCTTCTTCCGGTCCATGTCATGTATGTCGCGTCTCTTGATTACCCGCACAATGAACACGACCAGATCGGTCTTTTCCCATAACTGAAATGAAGGCCTCCTCAACAAAAAGGGGAGTACTTTTAACATCACTCTCCAAACAAGGAGTGATCAATTAGGTCATCCTCTCCTACAAAAATAAATAAATAAAGAAAGTTTTTATTAATGATATAAATTAATTTTAATAAGAATTATTAAAAAAAATTAATTCAAAAGATAAAAAGACTTACATATCCACTCCTACTCGCCTCATTTACCCATTGCTCATTGCTGTCCGGAAGATCTTTACATCTACTCATCTTGAAGATCCTTACATCCCAACACCACATTGCACACGTTGCACACACGCACGCACGCACGCATGCAAAACACAAACACATACAGTCGCTTCTCTATAAAGTTTAAGAGAGGGGAGACCGGAGGTTCAGATGTAACTATTTTTTTTGCCTTTAGAGGCTTCTGTATGCTTCAGTAACCTGCACAAATGGCTGCAACCTGATTGCCCACCGACGAAATAACGCAACACACAAAACGCACACATACACGCACATCCAATTTTTTACAATAAGTACAACATCCCATTGCATGCACTGCACATGCACACACATGCAAAACACAAATACACACAATCTCCTCTCCATAAAGTTTAGGAGAGGGGAGACCAGAGGCTCATATGTAACTATTTGTTTTGCCTTTATGAGCTTTCGTATGCTTCAACGATCTGTACAAACAACTGTAACCTGATTGTCCACCAACGAAATAACACAACACACAAAATGCACACACATACGCATACACAACCTTCCAGTGAGAAAGGATGGCTGTCCAGGGCCGCCGCGTTGTTAGCAGATGCCTTACAGTGACTGCAAAGGTAAATGCATCATTATTGTCTCTCATACACACATAGGACACACACACACAACTTGTCAAATACAAAATTCGTAACACACATGATAGAAACACAAGAAACTTGATCCTCTTATCTCGTCAATGTGCTCTTTCAGAGTATAAACTTAGCCAATAAGTACACAAGCCGCAAGGGAGCACATTGATGAGATAAGAGGGTCTCACTTTTTACAATAAGTACAACACCCCATTGCACACACTGCACATGCACACGCACACCCACATAAAACACAAACACACAAAGATGCCTCTCCATAAAGTTTAGGAGATAGGAGATCAGTGGATCAGATGTAACTATTTTTTTTGTCTTCAAGGGCTTCCGTATGTTTCAATGATCTGCACAAACGGTTGCAACCCGATTGCCTACCAGTGAGGAAGGATGGCTGTCCAGGGCTGCTACGCCGTTACTAGATGGTTTACAGTGACTGCAAAGGTAAGTGCATCATCATCACCTCACACACACACATACGACACACACACACACACATAACCTACAAAGAAAAATGCATCGTAATCATCTTCAATTAATTCAAAAGTGCTATTAACAAAAGTTAAACACATAATAAACATTAAACCCAATACCCAGACCACATAATATTGCACATGCATAGATAGAAAGATATATAAATAGACAGATAAATAGATTTATAGACATAGATATGCATATTTCTAAAAAAATTCGGCAACATCTCTCTGAAAGTTATACATTTTTGACATTTATACACCTGTCTAATTTTATACAATCTCATAAAAAATAGTACCTACATTACATAACATACACATCCACACCCTCATCTGTACCTCCAAGAAAATTTACTTATATCCACATGTAAATATCAAGTCACATCTATATACACATGTCTCACATCTACATCTACATACACGATACAGAGATTATATTCTAATTCACATGCGCATGCACAAGTATATTTCCATCTACTTATATATTACCTTTTAATATTAGATGGATGTAAACTTCTATCCACTAGGGTTACTAGTTTGATATACCAAAGCAGTAATATAGTTTGACAAAAAGAAATTCACATGTACATAAATAAAGTCGGATAGATAAATAGGTAGTTATGTAAATAGATAGATAGATATATGCATAGATAGATAGATACGCACATAGCTTGCAAGATAGATAGATAGGTTGGCAACTAGATAGGTAAATAGATAAGATAGTTACGTACACAAATAGATAGGTAGATATATAGATAAGATAGTTACATAGGTAGATAGATAGAAAGATAGGATAGTTAGATAGGTAGATAGATAGATAGATAATAGCTAGTTACATAGCTAGATAGGATACATAGGTAGATAGATAGGATATTTAGATAGATAGGTAGTAATTAGATATATGGATTGGTATAACAAGATAGATATATAGATAGATACATAGTTAGATAAGTAGATAGGTAAATATATAGACAGATACATAGATAAATAGTTATATAAAATAGATAGGTAGATAAATAGATATATAGATAACAAGATAGTTAAATATATATATAGATATGTAGATAGGTACATATTTAGCTATATAAATAGGTAGATAGATAAACTAGATATACATATAGTTAACTAGATAGATAAATAGAAAGATATAAATAGATAAGTTGATAGATTTATAGACATAAATATACACATTTCTAAAAAAAAATCAAGCAACACCTCTTTTGAAAATTCTACATTTTTCACACAAGTACACCTGTCTGATTTTATACAATCTCATAAAAAAGGGTACCTATATCACATAACATACATATCCCTATATATTTGATTATCTAATGTTCTTTATTATATGTGCTTCATGATTATCTTAAAATTTCGGCAATATCTCTCCACACTTCTTGTTACACCTCTGATTCGGTTCAGTCATCTAGATTCACTTCGGATTCAAATTACGCAACTACGAATCTAAATAGTATACAAATCGGATATAAATGATGAGAGACACATAACTAGAACAACAAACATGTCATTTACCATCAAATCAATCCAATAAAATTTTTATTTGCCAATACCATAAGTTCACAAGTGTATAACACCAATACCAAGATCTCAAAGTACATCAATTGTCCATAGGAAATAAAAACACTTAACTCACTAAAGAAAATAAAAGAGTACATATCTCTCTCTATCCTTACTACATCAATCTACTAAGCAAATAAGTAAATCTACCTACATAACAACGAAAATCTTATAATCCAAAGATTTCCACCAAATCAAGAATCCAACTCTTCCTCCTCAGTAGACTCTGAAAATGTTAATAGAATTTATGAGTACAACTACTCAGTAGACAAATTAAATCCACCAAATTCTAACAATATAATAATTGAAAATAGATAATATCAAATATATATACGATTCACAATTCTACATATAACTCAAATAAGATTATGATATAAAACATAGTCAAATATAAACTTATCAAATCAAATATATTTTCTAATAATATAAATAGATTAACTAACATATAGCATATATGGCATGATCGAACTCGTATCAGACATATCAAATTCTACTAACCATGGTCAGAACATATCACATATCGAATAGAACATATCAAATTGTCAGGGTATTACGTATCACCGTCTCCTGAGCACATCTCATATCAAATAGTAAATATCATGGCGTAGTAGCTTATCAAATTATATTCATATCATAAATTATATAGTTAAAACAAATACATATGATTGCAAATAGATAACTAAACAGGATGATTAAAAGATTCAAATGACTAAGTTGAATTCAATGAACATATTGAGTAAAGATTTCAGATTTATGTACTAATCAAACAAATCAAATCATATCATAATGGGCATACACCCAAACTACAATATAATGGGCATACATCTAAACTACAACATAAGGAGCCAAACAAAACAAATACTAAAAGATTTAGGTAAATGATGTAAAGGTCTTGGTCATTGTGCAGAACCGGGGAGTCTAAGTCTCACCTAACTCCAAACTACCAGGGTGTTACGTATCGCCGTCCCCTGGTTTTAACCAGTCAGAAATCAGGATTCCACCCATTTGCCCTCGAGTTCCAAACAAAATTACCTATCCAATATGGATGCTTATAAAGGAATCGGGCAAAATATCTCCTTAAGATGGCAATGTCCAAACAAAGTCAAATAATTATAGTACAATCATAATGATAGACATCAAATGATGATAGAAGACGAACAAAGATCTGGAATTTAAATTATCAAAGTGCTACATATATGTATAAGTCAAAATATGTGCTTTTACTTACAAAATAATCACTTAAAAGGCCAACTTGTTCATAAAGATGAATAATCAGAGTAAAGCTCATCAAAATAGGTTACTAGATAGAAGCACATGCTACTTGTATTTTAACAGATTTTTCAGATAAATAATTATAATTTTCGACTAATAAAATAAATTTTAAGAGACTAAAAATGAATAAATAAAGTCTAAAATAGTAAATAGATTCAGAAAATTATCAAACATGGTTAAAATGTCCAATAGGTCAAAGGAATTAGAAGGACAAAGATTTATGTAATTCTTATATCAAACGAATGATCTAAAGCATCAAATGACATATAAATAACTTAAGTCAAATTGGACTAATCTAATAAATAGCAGAATAATAGGCAAATGAAATCTAAAATTTATGAGATTTTATTATAAGGTATAACAGGTCGAAATCAAGGTGTTATTAAAATTTCAAGTCAATCGGACAAAGAACAAAAGAGTTATGATCAATTTAAGTTCAAGCTGAAAATTTATCACAGCCTCTAAAAACCGTAAGTATAGGTCATGAGAAACGTAGCTATAGGTCTTGAATTTCCAAAATATAAGATTTTGTGAATTTGATCAAATATTTATAGATCAAAGTGGAATATAAAGTCATGGGTTAGTAGATTATAGTTTTAGAAAGTATGTTTGATCACTTTTGATAATCAAAATAAATTTTTTATATTAATACGAAATATCATTAAATGAGTTATCATCACCTACCTCAAGAACACGAAGAACACTTCCTTCTAATGCCTTTCAATCACCTTCTAGCACTCCAATCTTGATTTTATTGTAATCTAAGTCTTCTTCCACGACCTTTAAACCTTAAAGAACAACAATCTATCCATTAGAATGAATTTCTAATATAATTAAATCAAAATATTTTTCTTTCTCATAAAGAATACTAATTCTTACCTCTAATCTTGGGGCTACGTGGAGGAGGTCTTATGTACGACTCCAAGGCCTCATATATATTATTTTGACTTTCTATTACTACCCAAAATAGGTCGCAAAAATTCCAAAGTTGAAGTCAAACATTAGCTTCCTTAACCAACAAGCTAAAATGATCCGATTCAAATTAAGAATCGAGATTTTCGTGCAAAATGGGTTTCTTCCCATAAACACCCTCTGACTCAACCCATTAAACGTCGAAATTAGTTTTTAATTCTTTTGACAAAGTTGTAGTCTTTGATATCCGCTTTCAAATCATATATGCCATATCATTTTTGGTCTTTTGGGCGCGAAGTTATTGTGTTCGCAAAACAACGCTTTGTCACAGTTTTTAGACTCGAAAATTTGACCAACTGTTAGAATCTTACTAGTTTCCTAATTGGGTCACTAATTGGTTTATTAGGCTTGTTTTGACTTAACTAATGACTTATCCATTCTAAATCTATTATTATATTATTAAAAAATATTAAATAGATTTAAATCATTTTATCCTATTAATTGACTTAATTAGACTTATTTAAATCTAATGAAGTTTAATTAAGCTTAGCCCATTAACAAATTAATAGGCTTGAGGTCCAGGATATAACACTTCTCTAATTTACCACCATTATTTACTAATGAGATTTTGAATCTGCAGTCTAAAAAGGAGGTCAACTTTAATTTCGGGTCCTTTTACTAGAAAACATCACATTAGGTCCACAGTTTGAAAGTTTTTTAACTGCAAATCCATGTTGTTCCCTTTTGCCGTTTAGGACCATTTAGAAAAAGAGGAATCCCAAAATGCCCCCCATCCCACCGGTGACCCCCATCTCCCCTCCCAACCCGTGACGCCCCTCTCTCCTCCTGTTACCCCTTGCTCGCCTCTCTTGTCCCCTTTTGTTAACCTTGCGGCAGTGACGATGGCAAGGCCGACGACGGTAAGGAGCAGGCTAGGCAGGGGTGATGGCGACGTTAGGCGGAAGGCACGGCTGCGGCGGCGGCGAGGAGGACTTGTTGTTAGGCGTGGCGGCGGGGCCGTGGAGGACCTGTTGGGAGGTGCGGCAGCGTTGACGGGGTGGCGCGACGGGGACGAGCAGATTAGTGGACGTTCCTGATATGTAAAGAGAGGATCTTACCAGATTCACCAAGGTATGTATATAGATTTTAGGTTTCTTTTTATGAAAGCTTCCATCTTTTCCTCCGGCTGCATCTTCGTCGATGTAGCATCCGTCGTCAAGATCATGAAGCCTGCTTCCTAGCTAGTGTCGAGGCGGAGGACGGTGCTGATTGGCAGGAAGAACAGGGTGGCGGGGGCCGCGCCGCCCGTATTGTGACCAGCCACGATAGGTGGAGCGAGGTGGGGGGGTACGACGAGGTCGCTGTCGAGGGGGGCCACGCCGCAGGTGTGGCGGTGCAGGAGGGGAGGAGGGCGTATGTGTGGAGGACATTTTTGTCCCAAATTTTAGTTCATGCTAACGGGATTAGAGGGCCGGTGGGTTTTGGACTGGGAGTTGATAGATTTTTCAACTTTGGACTGGGAATTATGAATCTTGTCTGGAGGACCCCGGAATTAAATCTACGGTTGCTTTTTGGACTGCAGGTGAAATTCCTGTTTACTAATTTTAACTTTTCTCAAAACGTCACTTGTATGAAATACAAGTGATAAAAAAAGTAGTAAAAGTTAGCAGGTATATTGGAGAAGAGTGAGAAGATACTGTTAAAAATTTAAGATGATCATGAAACACATATAATAAAGAATATTATATGATTAAATATCTACATATTATCTAACAGGACAATTCAAGACTTTATGATCGATATATGTCATTATCGTCAAAAGACAGTAAAAAGATATATCATAACAAAAGTCTTGAACGGGCAAAAAATAAAAAAAAATGTCAAATCCACACCCACAACACACACATCCACATCTGTACCTTCAAGAAAAACTTACTTGTATCAATATGTAAATATCAAGTCACATTCACATACACATGTCTCACATCCACATCCACATGCACGGTACAGAGATTATATTTCATCTCACATGTGTATCCACAAGTATATATGCATTTACTTATATATTACTCTTTGGTACTAGGTGGAGGTAAGCTTCTATGTACTGGAGTTGTCAATTTGATCTATCAAAGTAATAATATAGTCTGACAAAAAAAAATCTACATCTACATAAATAAAATCGGAAAAAGAACAAATGTCGACATGATTAATTTAATTATATCCATCCCAATAGTGATATGAATAAAGAAGGGAAGGCCACGAGTAGTTAGCTCAAGCAAAAACTACGATCTAGATGGAGATGCAAATATTAACAGATACAATTAACACATAGTCATTTTAAACAGATATGCACAAAACAATTAACATATACAAATGATAACATATACAATTAACACATGTGATACACTAAAACAAACAACATAGTAGGTCCTACAACGGTGTCGATCACATAGGACTCTAGACACACTACTCTGCTTTAACCAACCTGTTTTAACCCCATGTGCAACATCCTCTTATATCTCCCCGTTTTTTAGAATATTGAAGGTTATCTATTGTGACAAGGCTGTAACCAAACCTTCTTCTCCACCCGGTCAGGAAATACCACAATACTAACATTGTGGTTTCATTCCTTATCCGTTGCATCTGTTGGCCCTGTTACTTGGTCCAATGAGAATGACCATACTAACCGGATGCCTATTCCCCTAGACTCTAGACATCATTTTTGATGCATGGAACACACTCCCTAATCTCATTATGTACCTAGTGTCATCAAAAAGGCATTGCCCTCCCTAGTCATGTGACTAAGTATGTGGTATGACTTCAACCAACTAAAAGAGTTTACAGTTTGATGTTTAGGAATGCTTGTGCCCGCAAGAACCTGAATAAAAATGCAAAGCCTTGCTTGCTAATTCCTTAAGGAGTTTTTAATAGGCTTTACTAATACAATTGTAAGGACCGTACCCGGGTCACGAGGCCTCCACATTTCTTTAAGCACCCCCACCACCCGCTGAATAAGAAATAGGAATTATTATGAAATAGACAAAAGGACTAACTCCAAAAGTGAAGCGCTTGATTAGAAGGTTTTACACGTATTCTGGATCATAGAAAATTAGGACTTTAATGTGGCATATGGTGAAATTTTCAATATCCCCTTTTTCCATAGTTTGCATGACTAAGCCAGTTAATTTACCTACCTAGCAGGTAGCTCAACGCAATAAGCCAGAAAAGCCATGCCTTTGTGGCACCGAAGAATAGGCTTAGAGGAATTTTTGTTCATTTCTACAAATTTCTCGAATAATATTTCATTTTCAAGAAGTCCATCATATAAAATTTTGCATATCTTCTTCACAAAATAAATTCACATGGCACCAATTTTAAGCTATGTAAACCTGCATCCAAATTCATATACATCCAAGGAAAAGATAGGAAAAACTTCCATTCATCTCACAAGTTAGGGAGTCAGACAAACAAGAAATTACAAAAATAAATGTAAAAGCCAGATATCTTGCTAGAGTCCTTAATTTTACTCACACATGCAAAAAGATTCCCTATGAGTGGAATTACTTTGCCAACTTAACAAAATCAGTCCATATTGCATTTCACAGACAAAAAAAAAAGATTTTGAGGACTACAAGTAACTCAGATGCTTAGTCCAACACCAGTAGCAAATACGGGAAGCCCCTGCCAGAGAAGGATATGAAACAAACTTAGCGGCTGGAAACAAAAAAAAAGGTATATAAAAATAAGATTATCTGTGTAACTTGGATATTTTTCCAATATTTAGGAGAAAAATATGTCTATAAAAAACAAGAGGTCCACTGCAGCTAATTGCTCCCATTAGAGACTAAGCAACCACTGAAATCTAATAATCAGTGAAAACTCAACTATCTGCTTCTCTTAGAGAAACAAAACATAATTTTAACCTAGGGGTACACAATGGTTTGGGAACTCTAAAATTGTGATCAATTCACATGGTGGTTAACACTATGGATGCATTCAAATGCACATATATTGAAGCGAATTGGAAAAGCTTCAAAGGCAAGAAAATGGATACCAAAGACAGGTTACCATACTAAGAAAGCTATATGCTAAATTTTGTGACCAAATCAGATCTAGAGTTGAAAAAATCTCTCAGAAATAAAACTGCCAAAAAATAGAAAATTGCGAGAAAATGAAAAGGGGTGGTCTATAAAGCACAAGATGATATCAACTAAATACCATGAGAGCAATAATCACTGGAAGAAGTATCAGAATCAAACCCAAGTAAATTAGGGAAATTTAATAATAAGTCCTCGACAGAGAGCCAGACTTACGCAGCTTTCCTTTACCATAATAGCTCAACAGGATAAAAGCTATTTTTATGAGAACAAAGCTTATGAGGATGCAACAAACATAAGAACAGGGAACTGACATTATCAAATATGAAAATGAGATTACAAATTTCTTGTCAAAATGAACAGAATACTAGCTACTTGGTATATCCAGACACTCCTATGAGCTGTGAATCACGCACTGCTCTGTACAGATCAGTTGGAACTATTGGTTTCTGTAACAGGAAAGATAGACATCATAAACATCATGTTTGACTACGGGCAGCCACCCCAACAAAGGTGGAAAAAATATTCCTCCAACACAATAAAATTCACCAAAGAAGAACA
Source organism: Zantedeschia hybrid cultivar (assembly GCA_030544215.1). Lineage (NCBI taxonomy): Eukaryota > Viridiplantae > Streptophyta > Magnoliopsida > Alismatales > Araceae > Zantedeschia > Zantedeschia hybrid cultivar. The sequence continues at coordinate 10,960,735 of JARZZO010000016.1, forward strand.
TGATGGTTAGACCCATCAGATATCACTATGCAGAAATGTCGGCATCCCTACTAATATAAAAAGGGCGTGCGGCGGCAGAAGGAAGGTCTTCCCGGCCGGCAGCATGACGACGGGACGACGGGAGCAGGCCAGCGGCAACGACGAAGGCGGCGAACGGCGGCAGGCCGAGCAATGGGAGAGCGCCGTGCGATTAAGACACGGGAGAGGTGGAAAAGAGAGGGTGAGGGAAAGGGAGGGGGTTGTTCCGGTGAATTAATATGTCAACGGCTACACTAAGAACTGTTGACAGATTATTTTTAATTTTTTTTTCTTATTTGTTATCTTTGACATATACCACTTATGTCATAGTTAACCGGCTAGTTCGTTAGCAATTGACATATGTTAAATATAAGTAAATGCCTCTCTTAGTCGTCAGCATATATTTATATTATAGACAGTCTAGTCTTGCCCGTTGATTAATGATTCTTTTGTTGACACATATCCATAGCCGTCGACATATATTCACTGACAAATCTCCTCTCCTTTGTAATAATAGGATTCTTCTATTCACGAATAAATTTAATTCATAAGATATTTATTATTTTATAGTATTTTCTATCAAATATCTAAGGATGCAAACAATTTGGTACTTGGTTTGGCCCGAATTAATAAATCTAAATTTAATAAATTTTAGACTTAAATTTATGATGGATTCATTGGGCTCACGAGTTATTCGATACTCGGCTTATGCTCATTCAATATGTAAATGAGCCAAGGTTGAACATTTGGCTCGAACTCGAACTCGATTAAAATTAATTAAACCAAACTTGAACAACAGAGTAAAACTCATCCCTATCCTTGAGAGGGCCTTACCTTTTCTGTTCTACTTTTACCGTCTATTAATGATTCTCTTGTTGACGAATATTTATAGCCGTCGACATATGTTCGCTGACAAATTTCCTCTCCTTTGTAGTGATAGAATTCTTCTATTTATGAATAAATTTAATTCATAAGATATTTATTATCTCATAGTATTTTCTATCAAATATCTAAGGATGCAAACAATTTTGTACTCACCTTGGTTTAGCCTAAATTCATAAAACTACATTTAATAAATCTTAGACTTAAATTTATGATGAATTCATTGAGCTCACGAACTATTTGAGACCCGACTCATGCTCATTCAATATGTAAATGAGCCAAGGTTAAACATTTGACTTGAACTCAAACTTGATTAAAATTAATTGAACCAAGTTTGAACAACAGAGTAAAACTCACCCCTAAGAGCGTCTTATCTTTTCTATTCTACCTTGACCCTTTCTCCTCTATCAAATCCTTCCTGACCCTGCACCGGTGTCTTTTTAAAAAGTTTACTTAGCACCCCCTCTCTCAGTTCAAAGGGAACATCAGTTTTCAATCTTTCTCAAAATGTCTCTCAAATCTCCCTTCTTGCTTTTTTAACACGTTGCATACACTTTTATTTTTAGTCTTCTTCTCCTAAGAAGTTATTACATATCTCATATACTTTTTATCATAATTTTTTTTATGTTAATTAATATTTTATAAGATCTTAACAATCTATTTTTAAATAATTAATAATTAATAATTTAATATTAATTTTTCATTATTGTATTAAAATTTAGCACATTGCATACACTCTTCTCTTTTGTTCTTCTCTTGAGAAACTACAACATGCCCCTTGTATGTTATTTATTATAAATTTATTTATTTTTATTTTGATTAATATTTTATAAAGTATGTAATATATGATTATTATTAACTTATTAAAATTTAATACCCACACATTTTCTCTATATTTTGCCCTCTTCTTTTGAGAAATTACCACATACATTCTGTTCACTATTCATCATGAATTTTTTATTTTATTCAATATTTTATAAATGTTTAAAAATTTATTTCCTAAATATTATTAAAATTTAATTGTAAACATCGTGCTTTAATATTCTTTAAAGCCATCAAACGAACCTATATAATTTTTCGTCGTCAAATTGTCACATATTTCCATATATTATACATCGTTAAAATTTTTTATTTTACCTAAAAATTTTATTTAAAATTTAAAATTTTTAGTTTTGACCTTTTATGAAAAATTGTAGCGAACCTGGAATGGGTTTTTGTCTTGTCCTATACTTGAAAAAGAGAAGCATGTAATCTTTTAACTATTTATCACTTTTATAGGAAAATATGTAATCTTAACACTTTATCACTTTAATATAAATAATATGTTATCTTGTTTACAACTTTAAAATAAATACTATAAAGTATAATATTTTATGTTGTTTAATACTTTAATATTTTAATATTATATAAATAAAGAGTTTTTTTAATTTTTTATAAAATATTCAATAAATAAAAAAATTATGGTGCATAGTGAGCGGGAGGTATGTGGTGATTTCTCAAAAGAAAAAGACAAAGATAGAAAGCATATACACATATTAAATTTTAATAGAATAATTAAAAATAGTTTAAGATTATTAAATATTAATTAACTATTAATAAAATTTTAGAATATTTTAAAATATTAATCAAACTAAAAAGAAGAAAATTTATGATAACTAGTGTATGCAGGTGAAGGGAGAGTAAGTGACGGTTTCTCAAGAGGAGGCAAAAGTTGAGCATGTAGTTGGCATCACATTTGTGTCATCTAGTCCGGTTAGGTTATCATTGGATTGGCCGACCCGAATGATAGGTCCTTTTTCGGTGATATTCCTATGAAATGTTTAATAATTTTTAATTAACAATTATATCTCCATAGGATATTTAAGAATATTTTAATTAATAAATATATTTTAAAATTTTAGATCATTCGATCAGAAATTAAATTGTATGAAAATATTGAACATGACGGAGCCGACGTTAAAGAATTTCAACAAAAAAAAAAAAACCTTTTTGAGGGGGGAGGGGTTGTTGGTATGGACCGGATCCTCCGTACACTAATTCCTTCATTAACGTTTGCACCTTTAACAATTAGTCCAGCTAAGCATCCCCTGTCTACTTGGATTAGGGTACTTTAGCAAAAAAACACAAAGAAACGTTCCCTCCTTTCTTCGCGGAGAAGTGGGAAAGAAAGAGAGGGATCAGAAGTTTTCCCAAGCAAGGTGAGGCCCATCCCTACTCCACCGCCTTGCAGTTGGCCCCTCTTCCTTTCGTGTGGACATCCCTATTAGCCCTATCGTCCTCTTCGTTGCATTGCTGAGCAGTCACCCAGTAGATCAGGAACAGCTGCAGCTGCAGCAACGAGTATGTCGTGTCTCCCCGATACCTTTTGTGCAGCCGCTCTCTGCTTACATACAACTTCGACACAGAAGGATAACGACATCTTCACGTTTTCCACACCGGTGAAGTGGCCAAGGCTAATTGACTGGCCAGTCGTTGGAAATTGTTGGAAATGGTTCATTTTATTGCAATTGATTATATTGACTTGCGTTTAGTAGATATTTTATGGGCGTCCCTGGGCATAGGGTCTCTAGGCATAGGGTCTCTATTGACTTCTCTATTGTGAAGACTCAATCCGCTTTATTTTCAGGTTATGAGGAGAGTGGAAATCTTGTGGAGGTTAGGGTGTGATCTTGATTGATCCCGTGTGATTCCTTGTTGGGCGCACCAGAGGAATTTCGATTGTTATCCTTTTTTGTGGTAATTGACTTTCGCTATGTAATAATCTTATTTAAACTTTGAACTTATATTTTTTTTGAGCGTATATAATGGGTTTTATGTATATAATTATTTTCATATCTTTGTGTACTAAATTCTCTACTTTTTATTCCTAATTATCATTCTCAATATGTGAAATGATTATCGATCTAGTTTTAACCGGATAATACACCGAATCAAGTGAGCTAACCTAGAATGGTTCAGTGTTTTTTGACCCAGAGTACTATAGGTCGTACCACCCCAAACACCACTGATGTCTACCTCTTACCTAACATTTTGCGAGAAGCTGCTTTTCTCCTATTCTTTTGTGGGGATCCTCGGACACCTTTTTGTGGCCATCGACCTTAGTGTTTAAGCTTCTTTAGAAGTTTCTTGGGTGTTATTATTTCTCTATTTGCTTTGTGTTTGCTCCTCTCCTGTTTCAGGTGTACAATATCAACTTGATCTTGTATGTCGATAAAAATCTGGCTTTGGTATGGGCTTTTGGCGGTTCTATGTGGATCCTACTTTGGGATTCTAGAGATATTTTTAGTGCTTGTGGTATTTCGCTCAATCTGTGCTTCCTCGATGATGTGCACATCTCAGAGCATATCTTGATCAGCTACGTTGGAGTTGCAACTTTTCTCAATGATGTCTGTCAGAGTCTCCGTGAAGGTGATTCGTCTCCTTCGAGCAAGCTTTGCCTCTTCTACAGCTCTATGGTTTATATGTATTTTGTTGACCACAAATATGATGGCCACTGTTTACCGACTTCTTTGTGGTCTACTTGTGTTTCATCTCTTGTTCTCCCGTATTTGTGTCACTTGTGTCTCGCTACTTTGTAATCCTTTTTTGTGATTGAATGAATGGAAACGTAGTTTTCCTTGACCCGAAAAAAAAAAAAAAAGTTGAGCATTTAGCTGGCATCACATTTGTGTCATCTAGTCCGGCTAGGCTATCATTGGATTGGCCGACCCGAATGATTGGTCCTTTTTCAGTGATATCCCTATGAAATGTTTAAGAATTTTTAATTAACAATTATATCTCCACAGGATATTGAAGAATATTTTAATTAACAAATATATTTTAAAATTTTTAGATCATTCGATCATAAATTAAATTGTATGAAAATATTGAACATGACGGAGCCGACGTTAAAGAATTTCAAAAAAAAAGAAAACCTTTTTGAGGGGGGAGGGGTTGTTGGTATGGACCGGATCCTCCATACACTAATTCCTTTATCAACGTTTGCACCTTTAACAATTAGTCCAGCTAAGCATCCCCTGTCTACTTGGATTAGGATACTTTAGCAAAAAAACACAAAGAAACGTTCCCTCCTTTCTTCGCGGAGAAGTGGGAAAGAAAGAGAGGGATCAGAAGTTTTTCCAAGCAAGGTGAGGCCCATCCCTACTCCACCGCCTTGCAGTTGGCCCCTCTTCCTTTCGTGTGGACATCCCTATTAGCCCTATCGTCTTCTTCGTTGCATTGCTGAGCAGTCACCTAGTAGATCAGGAACAGCTGCAGCTGCAGCAACGAGTATGCAGTGTCTCCCCGATACCTTTTGTGCAGCCGCTCTCTGCTTACATACAACTTCGACACAGAAGGATAACGACATCTTCACGTTTTCCACACCGGTGAAGTGGCCAAGGCTAATTGACTGGCCAGCCGTTGGAAATTGTTGGAAATGGTTCATTTTATTGCAATTGATTATATTGACTTGCGTTTAGTAGATATTTTATGGGCGTCCCTGGGCATAGGGTCTCTATTGACTTCTCTATTGTGGAGACTCAATCCGCTTTATTTTCAGGTTATGAGGAGAGTGGAAATCTTGTGGAGGTTAGGGTGTGATCTTGATTGATCCCGTGTGATTCCTTGTTGGGTGCACCAGAGGAATTTCGATTGTTATCTTTTTTTGTGGTAATTGACTTTCGCTATGTAATAATCTTATTTGAACTTTGAACTTATATTTTTTTTGAGCATATATAATGGGTTTTATGTATATAATTATTTTCATATCTTTGTGTACTAAATTCTCTACTTTTTATTCCTAATTATCATTCTCAATATGTGAAATGATTATCGATCTAGTTTTAACCGGATAATACACCGAATCAAGTGAGCTAACCTATAGTGGTTCAGTGTCTTTTTACCCAGAGTACTATAGGTCGTACCACCCCAAACCCCACTGATGCCTACCTCTTACCTAACGTTTTGTGAGAAGCTGCTTTTCTCCTATTCTTTTGTGGGGATCCTCGGACACCTTTTTGTGGCCATCGACTTTAGTGTTTAAGCTTCTTTAGAAGTTTCTTGGGTGTTATTATTTCTCTGTTTGCTTCGTGTTTGCTCCTCCCCTGTTTCAAGTGTGCAGTATCAACTTGATCTTGTATGTCAATAAAAATTTGGCTTTGGCATGGGCTTTTGGCGGCTCGGTGTGGATCCTGCTTTGGGATTCTAGAGATATTTATAGTGCTTGTGGTATTTCGCTTAATCTATACGTCTTCCATGATGTGCATCTTCGAGCATATCTTGGTCGGCTACGTTGGAGTTGCAAATTTTCTCCATGATATATGTCGGAGTCTCCCTGAAGGTGATTCGTCTCCTTCGAGCTAGCTTTGCCTCTTCTACAGCTCTATGGCTATTGTTTAGTGACTTTCTTGTGGTCTACCTGTATTTCATCTCATGTCCTCCCGTATTTGTGTCACTTGTGCCTCGCTATTTTGTAATCCTTTTTTGTGATTGAATTAATGGAACATAGTTTTCCTTGACCAGGAAAAAAAAAAAAAAGTTGAGCATTTAGCAGCACATTTGTGTCATCGGCTAGGCTATCATTGGATTGGCTGACCCGAACGATAGGTCTTTTTTCGGTGATATCCCAATGAAATGTTTAAGAATTTTTAATTAACAATTATATCCCCAAAGGATATTTAGGAATATTTTAATTAATATATATATTTTAAAATTTTGAGATCATTCGATCATAAATTAAATTGTATGAATATATTGAACATGATGGAGCCGACGTTAAAAGAATTTCAAGAAAAGGAAAACCTTTTTGAGGGGGGAGGGGTTGTTGGTATAGACCGAATCCTCCATACACTAATTCCTTCATCAACGCCTGCACCTTTAACAATTAGTCTAGCTAAGCATCCCCAATCTACTTGGAGAAGGGTACTTTCGCAAAAAAAACACAGTGAAACGTTCCCTCCTTTCTTCGCGGAGAAGTGGGAAAGAAAGAGAGGGATCAGAAGTTTTCCCAAGCAAGGTGAAGCCCATCCCTACTCCACCGCCCTGCAGCTAGCCCCTCTTCCTTTCGTGTGGACGTCCCTATCAGCCCTATCGTCCTCTTTGTGGCATTGCTGAGCAGTCACCCAGTAGATCAGGAACAGGTGCAGCTGCAGCAACGAGTATGCAATGTCTCGCCGAAACCTTTTGTGTAGCCACTCTCCACTTACATATAACTTCAACACAGATAGATAACGACATCTTCATGTGGAAAGTTTTCCACACTGGTGAAGTGGCCAAGGCTAATTGATAGGCCAGCCGTTAGAAATTGTTGGAAATGGTTCATTTTATTGCAATTGATTATATTGACTTGCGTTTAGTCGAGATTTTATAGGCCTCCATAGGCATAGGATCTCTATTGAGTTTTCTATTGTGGAGACTCAATCCGCAATCTTTGTATTTTTTTTTCCCTAAACTACCTTTTCTCAGTAGAAAAGGGGTGCGTAGGTGGACCATTGTTCAACACTGTAGACAGTGACCAAGAAATTGATCTATAGTGGATCCGGTCCCTTGTTGGTCCCCCTGCGCCGCCGCCGTGGAGCAAATATTATTCGAACAGGTCAATACGTGTAAAATGTTGTTGCTTTTGTTCCGATTGAGATTGTCTACTTTTTTTTTTCTTACAAACCACAAAACTCGGGTGTTGAGTTTGAAGGCCCCAAGATCATAAGTGGAAATTAGATAACAGGAGGTGGCGCAAATTAGAAGATAAAGTTGGGTCAGGCCCTGTTCTAATACTATCTTACAAACCACAAAACTCGGGTGTTGAATTTGAAGGGCCCAAGATCATAAGCACTGGCCACAACTGAAATTATCCGATGTAAGACTATTATATAGCTGTTGCTCCAACATTTCTTCTATACTATTTGTATTTTACTCACTCTGATTGGTTCAATTATTGCAGTGGAAGGAAAGTGAAACCTAGAAAAAAAGAAAAGTTTTTATTTTTTTAAATTTTTATACCAATCAAAATGAGTGGAGGGAACGGTGTAAAAGAAATGGAGTAGGCGATCTGCCAGATTGGGCACTGGCCACAACTGAAATTATCCGATGTAAGACTATTATATAGCTACTGCTCCAACACTCCTCCTCACGGCCAAGATGGGCCGTGAAAATTAGATAACAGGAGGTGGCGCAAATTAGAAGATAAAGTTGGGTCAGGCCCTGTTCTAATACTATCTTACAAACCACAAAACTCGGGTGTTGAATTTGAAGGGCCCAAGATCATAAGCACTGGCCACAACTGAAATTATCCGATGTAAGACTATTATATAGCTGTTGCTCCAACATTTCTTCTATACTATTTGTATTTTACTCACTCTGATTGGTTCAATTATTGCAGTGGAAGGAAAGTGAAACCTAGAAAAAAAGAAAAGTTTTTATTTTTTTAAATTTTTATACCAATCAAAATGAGTGGAGGGAACGGTGTAAAAGAAATGGAGTCGGCGATCTGCCAGATTGGGTTCGTTCTTGTGACTTGTGACGAGCCCGTAAGAAAATTAGATGTGCACCAAATATTTTTCTATATGTAACCCTTGCATCTCCTCAACCCATTCCCATCATGCAGGTGTAACCGCAGCTAGCTAGATTTACTCCCCTCTCCCTTCAGTCCTTCACCGCCATGTCGTTGCATACAACCTATGCATCACTGCCACTTCCCTCCGTCCACTGTTCTCACAACGCTAGGGAGAGACAAGCCCAGTCCCTCACCCTCCACCGAGTCCAACACCGCTACAGCAAGCGTAGAACAGCCCCCGCCCGATGCCTTCACGACCTTCGTCCATTCCCTGAAGCAAGGGACAACGTCGTCTTCGGTTTGGACAACCTGCCCAACGGCCTCAGCCACCTGCACTCCGGCGATGGCCACGTCGGCCGCCCCGCCGTCGCCGTCCCCCACAGCGAGGCCACGCTCGGCCGCTACATCGCCCGCCGCCTTGTCCAGCTGGGCGTCTCCGACGTCTTCTCCGTGCCCGGAGGCTTGATCCTCACCCTGTTAGACTACCTCATCGCCGAGCCCCGGCTCAACAACGTCGGCTGCTGCAACGAGCTCAACGCGGGGTACGCCGCCGACGGGTACGCCCGGTCGCGTGGCGTGGGCGCCTGCGTGGTGACCTTCACGGTGGGCGGGCTCAGCGTCCTCAACGCCATCGCCGGTGCCTACAGCGCCGACCTGCCGGTGATCTGCATCGTGGGGGGGCCCAACTCCAACGATTATGGGAGCAACAAGGTCCTGCACCACACAATTGGCCATCCCGACTTCTCCCAGGAACTTCGGTGCTTCGAGACAGTCACCTGCTTCCAGGTAATAGACAAAGGAAACCGAGGATCTCTTCTCAAGGAAACCATGGTCCACCATTAATCCTTGTATATATATTCACGTATTTCGACATAAGTTCTCATTTCTTGAACATTTATATATTGGTCTTTATATATTTAAGTTTTTTCACCTTTTACTTTTACCGTTTACTTTGGTCCTTTTTTTTAACTTTTACCATAATTAAAATATGAGTTATATGTGGTTAACTTTAAAATCTAGCACTGACTGACTAACCTTAATCGGTATAATGAGGAAGATGATGAGTCCGTCGAACTTTTCAATTCTGACAGGAAATACATTTTTCAAAAATCTGCTCCCCTCTTATTCACTGCACCGATTGATCCAAATTCTTAACTTTACCGTATCCTCACGTGTAGAGCTGGCAATGAGCCGAGTCGAGCCGAATTTTGGATAGCTCGGGCTTAGTTCGGGTCAAAGAAATTTGGCTCGAGTTCGGTTTGAGTTCTAAATTTAAGTTCGAGTTCGACTCGTCTCGTTTTTGCCAGGCTCGAACTCGGCACGGTTCGAGCTCGAATCACAAAAGTTTAGACAGATTTTATTTAATTTTAATAATTTGATGTACAGTTAGAATGAGGATTGTTTAGTAGATATATCCACCTGACCTAATTTAAAAAAATTAAAAAATATATTAAATATATCGAGCCGGCTCACGAACTCACAAGTCGAGCCATAGTAAACTTGAGCTTGGCTCATTAAGCTATTCAAGCTTTAATCTAAACTTGAGTTTGGCTCGCTTGAGATTTCGAGCCGAACTTGAGCGACTCGCGAGCGACTCGGCTCATTGCCAGTCCTACTCACGTGTGAGAACCTGCCACCAGGGGAACCAGCCACCCGAGCTCTCCCCCAGTCCATCACCAACCTAGAGTGGGGTGACATGGGGGGTTTGATTTGACTTCAAGGCTGTTGGACTCAGGCCATGGCAGTGAGCTTCCAATCATAGGCTATGGCCGTAAGTCATGTCCCTAGGGGACTGTTCCGTGAATAATGATTCAAATTTAGATTAATTAATATACAAAAATACTTCTAACAAATTTTCTGTAAATAAGGTCAATTTAGCTCAATCCAACCCAATCTAACTCATTATTAATTTTTATATTAACACGTAATCCAACCCAACCTGCCTAAACTTCCAAATAGATAAAATTGTCACTTGTGGGAATTTGTCCCTAAATTGGAGAAACAATATTAAGTCTGATGACATTTAAAACTTTCCTATCAGAAAGCTATCTTACATAGTGGCTAATTGATCGATCTTTAAAACAAATTCTATAAGCCCAGCCCTCAGAAATGCTATGGATCCTGATTCAAATCCATGCTAGAGAATTTTTTATCGTAAATAACAACAAATCAATAATAGTCTTGGAGACACCATCCTTGTTTCTATTTTTAATAGGCAAGAACAAGAATGAGGAACTAATAATAGTCGTGACTCATCTTGTGTTGCAGGCGGTTGTGAATAATCTGGAAGACGCTCAGGAACAGATCGACACAGCCATTTCCACGGCTCTGCGAGAGAGCAAACCGGTGTACATCAGCATCAGCAACAACTTGGTCGCGAATCCCCATCCCTCATTTAGCCGCGATCCAATCTCCTTCTACCTCTCCCCCAGGTATTTCCTCTTCCTTTGCTATGGTGAAAATTTTTAAAGCAGGTCTACATATATGATCTGCATGTTTGTACATACAGTCGGATCTCAAATCGAATAATCTAAAAAAAAATGAAAAAAATCAAAAATTAAAAAGACCTTAATGTCCCAGCACGAAATGGTCAATGTCAAGTCAAAGGTGACTTCTTTGTGAATAAAAAAATGCTTAAGAGCTCACTAGTAAGATCACCAACTTCAATTGGTTGTTTGCCTGTAAAGCATCCCATTCCGCCTCTTTTACAGAACAATTCTTGTGACAAAAGACGGAATTGCTTCATTCCCTTTCTCAAAGGCAATAGGCCCTTCATTTTGGATTCGAATGATGTTGGTGGGGAGGAAGAGGAAAGCACCGAAGCCTCTATTGCACAGGGGCCTCTGCCCTGGGTGGACCTTGAAAAAAAGAGAAAGCATGTCTCACCGCCTCTCAACTGGTTCCCACTATTTTGGGTCATTATTCATATTTACATTCTTATCAAAGTTCAAATGATATAGATGTTGAATTTAAGTGGTCTTTAAATTCGATAATTTTCTTCTACAAGACACTTTTTTTGCCTGGTATTCAACTATCAAATCTTAAGACCTGACTAGCGTAACCAACATGGCCGATTTCCAATACTTGGTGGGGGCAGGGGAACGTGCGGTCTCCTTCACAGGGCTTGTCACAGGGCAGCTGACGCCCGTGCAATCCAAACTGCGACTCTTCCCTCTGCCTCTTCACTCAAGAAATTTAGTTTTTTTTTTTTTGGGAGGGGATTCGATCGAGACAAAGTTCGGTCCCTGAGGAAACGCCCGGCCCGAATTCGGGACCCCTTCCTTTTATTAACCCGGTAAAAAAAGGTAAACAAATGGGATGAAGATTTTTTTCTATTTTCAATAGATTTTTGATTGATAAGAAAGATGATTCTTTGCGAAACCCAGAGTAAGCAATCCGGCGGCTCTGGAGGCGACGGTGGAGGCGGCAGCGGGGTTCTTGAACAAGGCAGTGAAACCCGTGCTGGTGGGCGGCCCAAAGATCCGTGTGGCCAAAGCCGGGAAGGCCTTCGTGGAGCTGGCCGACGCCTGCGGCTACGCCACGGCGGTGATGCCGTCGGCGAAAGGGATGGTGCCAGAGCACCACCTCCAGTTCATAGGCACCTACTGGGGTGCCATCGGCACTTCCTTCTGTGCCGAGATCGTGGAGTCCGCAGACGCGTATGTCTTCGTCGGGCCCGTCTTTGACGATATGAGAACTGTTGGACACTCCATCCTGTTCAAGAAGGACAAGGCCATCATCGTGCAACCGCACCGGGTGGTGATCGGGAATGGGCCTGCGTTTGGGTGTGTTTTGATGAAGGACTTCCTCCGGGTGTTGGCGAAGAGGATTAGAACGAACACCACGGCCTTTGCGAACTACCGCAGAATCTTTGTTCCTGATGGGGTCCCGGGGGAGTGCAAGCACAAGGAGGCCCTTAGGGTGAACGTACTGTTCAAGCACATACAGAAGATGTTGTCGAGTGACACGGCCGTGATTGCTGACGCGGGCGACTCGTGGTTCAACTGCCAGAAACTCATGCTGCCGCAAGGCTGCGGGTAAGCCAAGACCGTGCAAGAAGTTTTCGTTTCTACATGTAGTCTAGCTCTCTCTCTCTCTCTCTCTCTCTTTCAAAGTGTTGTTGCTTGGGCATGGCAGATACGAGTTCCAAATGCCGTACGCATCCATCGGTTGGTCTGTTGGAGCCACTCTCGGGTATGCACAGGCTGCGCAGGACAAGCGAGTGATTGCTTGCATTGGCGACGGGAGCTTTCAGGTATACGCCTACATGTCTGTAGATATACGGCAATTGCTTCTGGTTGTGTGCTAATTAATCACAAAAACAATGAGCATAGTGAAGAGGACGTCAAATAATGTTGTGAGATCTGAACTAGTCCAACGAGAAATAAATTAATCCTATATACATTTGATGTTTGTTTCAGGTGACGGCGCAGGACATATCGACCATGATACGGTGCGGGCAGAAGAGCATCATCTTCCTCATGAACAACGGGGGTTACACCACCGAGGTGGAGATCCACGATGGCCCTTACAATGTCATCAAGAACTGGAACTACAGTGCCTTGGTGGACGCCATCCACAACGGCGATGGCAACTACTGGACGACCAAGGTAAGCTGCGAGAAGGAGCTCAAGGAGGCCATCTTCATGGCAATGGGGGAGAAGAAAGACTGCCTGTGCTTCATAGAGGTAATCGTGCACAAAGATGACACCAGCAAAGAGCTGCTCGAGTGGGGCGCCAGGCTCGCCGCTAACAGTGGCCGCCCTCCCAGCTACAGTGGTTCTGCCTTTGCCCCTCAGTGATTAAGTGGAAGGTTTTTCTATTCCTTTTGCTGTTCCCTCAACCCCTTCCACAATGTTGAGTTTTGATTTCTTGTGAATGGTTGGTCCCAGTGGCATTTGTGAACTGGGTAATATGTTGCTTTTTCGCACTTGCTTGGCTTCGTTGGGTGTAACAGCAGTTGTTTTCCCGCCGGCGAATACAGTATCTTATCTTTTTCTTCTTGATCAGTGTTTGAGGATTTTTGTTTAGGATAAATTAATTAGGATCCCTTGAGTAGGGCTGTAAACTAATCAGTAGGTCCGATCAATAGCTCAAAGACTGCTCAATAATAGCTCGGTTTTGGCTTGTTTATTAAGTTAATGAATAAATTTGAATAAAAATTTGAACTCGGTTCATTAAACGAGTCAAGTTTGAACAGAGGCGAGTTCGGGTTCGATTGTGTTCATGAACAAGCTCACTTAAGTATTCATTAGGAGCCCATTTTAATATTCGTTAAGAACTCATTTATATACACACTGATAAATTTTTTTTAAGTGCACATAGGATTCTTCTATTCACGAATAAATTTAAGTCATAAGATATTTATTATCGTATAGCATTTTCTATCAAATATCGTAGGATGTAAACAACTTGGTACCCACCTTGGTTTGGTCTGAATTCATAAATTTAAATTTAATAAATTTTGGACTTAAATGTATGATGGATTCATTTAGCTCACGAGCTATTCGATACTCAGGGCTCACGCTCATTCAATATGTAAATGAGTCAAACTTGAACAACCATCGTAAATATTAAGCTCGAATTGGAACTCGATTAAAATTAATTGAACCATACTTGAACTGAGTAAAACTCACTCCTATCCTTAAGAGGGCCTTATCGTTTCTATTCTACTTTTACCCTTTCTCCTTTATCAGGCACCCCGTGTCTTTTTAAAAAGTTTACTTAGCACCCCTTCTCTCAGTTCAAAGGAAACATCAGTTTTAAATCTTTCTCATAATGTTTCTCTAATTTCTCTTGTTGCTTTTTTAACTCCTTTATTTTTAGTCTTCTTCTCCTAAGAAGCTATTACATATCTCGTATACTATTTATCATAATTTTTATTTTTTTATGTTAATCAATATTTTATAAGATTTTAACAATTTATTTCTTATATAATTAGTACATACTAGTTTTATATTAATTTGTTATTATTGTATTAAAATTTAGCACATTGCATACACTCTTCTCTTTTGTCTTCTTCTCTTGAGAAACTGCAACATGCCCCTTGTATGTTATTCATTATAAATTTATTTATTTTTATTCTGATTAAAATTTTGTAAAATATTTAATATATAGCTAATATTAAATCATTTTAAATTATCTTATTAAAATTTAATATGCACACATTTTCTCTATCTTTTGTCCTCTTCTTTTGAGAAATTGCCACATACATTATGTTTCACTATTCATCATGAATTTTAATTTTATTTAATATTTTATAAATGTTCAAAAATTTATTTCCTATATATTATTAAAATTTAAATTCTAAACATCTTGCTTTAATCTTCTTTAAAGCCATCTTACGTACCTATATACTTTTTCCTCATCAAATTGTCACATATTTCCATATATTACTCATCATTAAAAAATTTTATTTTACCTAATATTTTATTTAAAAAATAAAAATTTTAATTCATACCTGTTATAAAGAATTGTAGTGAACGTGCCATGGGTTTTTGCCTTGTCCCATACTTGAAAAAGAGAAGCATGTAATCTTGTAAATATTTATCACTTTTACAGGAAAATATGTAATCTTAACACTTTATCACTTTAATATAAATAATATGTTATCTTGCTTTAAACTTAAAAATAAAGACTATAAAGTATAATACATTATGTTGTTTAAAACTTTTAAAATTTTAATATTATATAATTAAAGAGTTTTTTAATTTTTTATAAAATATTCAATAAATAAAAAATTATTGTGCATAGTGAGCGGGAGGTATGTGGTGATTTCTCAAAAGAAAAAGACAAAGATAGAAAGCATATACACATATTAAATTTTAATAGAATAATTAAAAATACTTTAATATTATTAAATATTAATTAACTATTAAATAAAATTTAGAATATTTTAAAATATTAATCAAACTAAAAAGAAGAAAATTTATGATAACTAGTGCATGCAGGTGAAGGGAGAGTAAGTGACGGTCTCTCAAGAGGAGGCAAAAGGTGCGCAACGTGTTAAATTTTAATACTATAATGAAAAACTAATTTAAGATTATTTAATACTAGTTGAATCTTAAATAATTTTTAAAAATTTATGAATATTAATTAACATAAAAAAAGAGTATGTAGCAGCTTCTTGAAAGACGAAAAGTAAGCCTCAATTTGATTGCAGAATAGGTTAATCCGGAATTACTTATCACAACATGTTACAAAAGCAAAAAGAAAGATTTGAGGGGCATGTTGATAAAGGTTTAACACAAACTTCCTTGACTGCAAGTGCAAGGGGTGTTAGGTTAAGTTTTCAAGAGCAACGGGGGTTGAGCGAGAGAGGATCTGACAGGGGGGAAAGGATAAAGGTACGGCCCTGCCAAGGGGGGCTAATTAATTTACCCTTTTATTTATAATATATATTGAACATAACAATAAAAGATCTATATGGTTGATGTGTACTAAACGAGGGACTTTTGTATATATAATGCTGCAACATTATATTTGCATCTATCTCCCAAACTCTCACATACTATTTTTAATACTTTTAAAATCTTATAAATGTTGCGGTTATGTCCCTCCGTCAAAATATAGTTAAATCAAATCTAAATATTTGGCATATATACCTCTAAATTTATTGGTATTTTGCACGACTATAATTTTTTATATGTACCCATTATTTTGATGGAAGAACATAACTGCAACATTTTTAAGATTTCAAGGATATTGAAAACAATATGTAGAGTTGGGGATATAGATACAAACACGGCATTTTTTAGGGGTATATATGTAAAAATCCCTACTAAAAATGAACTTAGATTTTATTTGGCAATATACATTCAAAAGGTTCATGAGATAATTTATAAATAAGATACAAAGATCAAAAATTTAGATTGTAGAGTGTGGTCCTATTCAAATGAGATTCCAATTCTAATAAATATTCCTTTTAACATTTTATAGCACCAAGATGTGATGCACGTTAAGGACATTTTCTACCTCATTTTGGATTCTCCTATAAATCAGTGTTTGTAATACAGTGAGAGAAAAAGTGCACTCCTTCACATAGCTTCAAGAGAGGTTTTAATTATAAAAGTTTATAGATAAGAAGAGTATTTGCACAAGCATATTCAACATTTCTAGTTACCAGCATATTTTTTATTTTATTTTTTTATCGTGTGGTGAAGAAAAGAGAATAAAAAAGATTACTAAATAATTCAGACCACTAAAAGATTCTAAGTATAATGAGTCTCTCATAGATTCATGAAGAAAGAAATGAAGGATGTGAAGCTTCTCCTAATTATGTGTGATAATAGAATAAGGCGGCTTACTCTAACCAACATTTCTCATGTCCTACAAACAAAGAAGAGATTTAGATTTTAACAAAAATAGATCATAATATCCGAGAATATTATGGCCCAAACTCATACTATAAAAAGAAGATCTTGGGTCATTTTGAGGAGAAAGAAACATACTGCCAAATCATAGTATATAAAGAGGATTTTGGGTCCTTTCGATTACGAGGATCATAGTTTGACTATAACTTATAAAGGGAATTATCTTTATTGGGAACAAGTGATGGGGGTTTAAGTCAAAAATCCTTTTTTTCTATCCAAGGATAGAACTGGTAAGTGACGGTTGGCTGAGGGGAGTTGAGAGTAGGCAGGGTTCCAAGGACGCCCGTGGGGTATGTAAACAAGGAAAGATCACATGGTTTTGTACTAGCTTGATTGGTCGTATTAGTAAAAACTGACGGAAAACAACAGGCAATAGTAATAGTAAAAGCCTCTTTGGGATGTCCCCCTAAGGTAGATGGAAGTAGTGTTGAAGTTTCAGGCTTATTGTATCTTATAAGGTGTTTGGTTGCATTACAATGTAATTTTTTTTTACAAATATACATTTTTATACTAAAAATATATTAAAAGAGGTTAGGCGTTTGCTTTACTATTAGCCAACAATGGAGAGGTATTCGTATTCTATTTCTGTGCTAGGTAGTGCAAGAAATCTTTCACTCAACCTTTTCATCTCTTCATTTGTTGGCAGTCACGTGGCCCTGCTGGATGTGGACATCCAACATTGTAATCACCAGGAAAGGGAAAACAATGAATAAAAAAAAACGTTCTTTTTCGGTTTTTGATATTCTTAGCACGAGTTCCAACCCCAGCCATCAGCTATCAAAACCCACAAGAGCCAACCTATTTATTTTAACAATCAAAGCACCACCTGCAGAAATCACCTAAAAACTCTTCAAATACGACCACCAAACAATGTGAGGGTGCAAAGTGTACAGATTATACATTAGCTCGATCTTTATCTTTAATAATTATGCACAAAAATAATATAATAAGACACAGTTATTGGTAAATTTAAAAATGATTTGTCACAAGTATACGTGTTTGTGAGCATTGTGTTACGAGATGGATTATTCCGAAGTAGATGTATCCGTATACGGTATACCTTGTCTAAGGCCGTAAAAGCAATTGAATGCACCTACATTGGGAAGGAGATAACGACATCTTCACGTTTTCCGCACCGATGAAGTGGCCAAGGTTAATTGACAGGCCAGCTGTTGGAAATTCTTGGAAATGGTTCATTTTATTCTAATTGATTATATTGACTTGCGTTTAGTAGAAATTTTATAGGCCTCCGTGGGCATAAGATCTCTATTAAGTTCTCTATTGTGGAGACTCAATCCGTTTTATTTTCAAGTTCCGAGGAGTGGAAATCTTGTGGAGGTCAGGGTGTGATCTTGATTGATCCCGTGTGATTCTTTGTTGGGCGCACCGGAGGAATTTTGATTGTTATCTTATTTTGTGGTGATTGACTTTGGCTATGTAATAATCTTATTTGAACTTTGAACTTATATTTTTTTTGAGCACATATAATGGGTTTCATGTATATAATTATTTTCATACCTTTGTGTACTAAATTCTCTACTTTTTATTTCTAATTATCATTCCCAATATGTGAAATGATTATCGATCTAGTTTTAACACACCGAATCAAGTGAGCTAACCTAGAATGGTTCAATGTCTTATGACCCAGAGTACTATAGGTCGTACCACCCCAAACCCTACTGATGCCTACCTCCTACCTAACATTTTGCGAGAAGCTGCTTTTCTCCTATTCTTTTGTGGGGATCCTCGGACACTTTTTTGTGGCCATCGACCTTAGTGTTTAAGCTTCTTTAGAAGTTTCTTGGGTGTAATTATTTCTCTATTTGTTTTGTGTTTGCTCCTCTCCTGTTTCAGGTGTGCAGTATCAACTTGATCTTATATGTTGATAAAAATCTGGCTTTGATATGGGTTTTTGGCGGCTCTATGTGGATCCTACTTTGGGATTCTAGAGATATTTTTTGTGCTTGTGGTATTTCGCTTAATCTGCACGTCTTCGATGATGTGCATTTCGGAGCATATCTTGATCAGCTACGTTGGAGTTGCAACTTTTCTCAATGATGTCTATCAGAGTCTCCGTGAAGGTGATTCGTCCTTCGAGCAAGCTTTGCCTCTTTTACAGCTCTATGGTTTATATCTGTTTTCTTGACCACAAATATGATGGCCACTGTTTACCGACTTCTTTCTGGTCTACTTGTATTTCATCTCATGTTCTTCCGTATTTGTGTCGCTTGTGCCTCACTACTTTGTAATCCTTTTTTGCGATTGAATGAATGGAACGTAGTTTTCCTTGACCAGAAAAAAAAAAAAAAGTTGAGCATTTAGCTGGCATCACATTTGTGTCATCTAGTCCGACTAGACTATCATTGGATTGGCCGACCCGAATGATAGGTCCTTTTTCGGTGATATCCCTATGAAATGTTTAAGAATTTTTAATTAACAATTATATCTCCATAGGATATTTAAGAATATTTTAATTAATAAATATATTTTAAAATTTTTAGATCATTCGATCAGAAATTAAATTGTATGAAAATATTGAACATGACGGAACGGACGTTAAAGAATTTCAAAAAAAAAGAAAACCTTTTTGAGGGGGGAGGGGTTGTTGGTATGGACCGGATCCTCCATACACTAATTCCTTCATTAACTTTTGCACCTTTAACAATTAGTCCAGCTAAGCATCCCCTGTCTACTTGGATTAGGGTACTTTAGCAAAAAAACACAAAGAAACGTTCCCTCCTTTCTTCGCGGAGAAGTGGGAAAGAAAGAGAGGGATCAGAAGTTTTCCCAAGCAAGGTGAGGCTCATCCCTACTCCACCGCCTTGCAGTTGGCCCCTCTTCCTTTCGTGTGGACATCCCTATTAGCCCTGTCGTCCTCTTCGTTGCATTGCTGAGCAGTCACCTAGTAGATCAGGAACAGCTGCAGCAACGAGTATGCAGTGTCTCCCCGACACCTTTTGTGCAGTTGCTCTCTGCTTACATACAACTTCGACACAGACGGATAATGACATCTTCACGTTTTCCACACCGGTGAAGTGGCCAAGGTTAATTGACAGGCCAGCCGTTGGAAATTGTTGGAAATGGGTCATTTTATTGCAATTGATTATATTGACTTGCGTTTAGTAGAGATTTTATGGGCCTCCGTGGGCATAGGTTCTCTATTGACTTCTCTATTGTGGAGACTCAATCCACTTTATTTTTAGGTTATAAGGAGTGGAAATCTTGTGGAGGTCAGGGTGTGATCTTGATTGATCCCGTGTGATTTCTTGTTGGGCGCACAAGAGGAATTTCGATTGTTATCCTTTTTTGTGGTGATTGACTTTCGCTATGTAATAATCTTATTTGAACTTTGAACTTATATTTTTTTTGAGCATATATAATGGGTTTTATGTATATAATTATTTTCATATCTTTGTGTACTAAATTCACTACTTTTTATTCCTAATTATCATTCCCAATATGTGAAATTATTATCGATCTAGTTTTAACCGGATAATACACCGAATCAAGTGAGCTAACCTAGAGTGGTTCAATGTCTTTTGACCCACAGTACTATAGGTCGTACCACCTCAAACTCCACTGATGCCTACCTCTTACCTAACATTTTGCGAGAAGCTGCTTTTCTCCTATTCTTTTGTGGGGATTGTGAGTGCTTAGAATGATTGTGTAATTATCATGAAAAATCTATGTTGTTTAAGTGCAAAATAAAGCCTATTAAAAACAGAAACTACGTGAAGTGATCGCCAGAAACTTTTGACTTAAAAGTTCCAAAAGAAGTTTGATCGCCTACCTGTTTAAACGCGGAAGATATTGAACTCTTGATTCCCCTCCTTCAGCCGGCTGAAGAAAGAGAGTCATTCTCGTTCTTTGTTCTTGCTGTTGAGTTTTTGAAGTTGAGGATCGTCCAGAGTCCTTTGATTTGCTTGTTGATTCACTCTCCTTTTGATTCTCCTTTTTGCTCCGTCAAGAAAATGGAGAGAGAAATGAAGAAACAATGATGAGAACTTTAAGTAGAAGCAGTACCCATTCTAATCATGGTTTTAAAACATGAAACTAAACAGCAAACTTACTTGTTTAATGGTTTTTGAAACTCCTTAATTGAATAGGTTTTGAAAAGAATGATGTTATGGTGTGTGTTGCATGAAGTGATGATGAAGAATGAGAGATTAATGAAATGAAAATGAAAATGCAGAAATGAAAAACTTATGCCAAATTGAATGAAGCCTTGAATTGGATGAAGAATGGACGTCGACTTCTGAAAACAGCAGCGCTTCGGCGTTTGGACGTCGTCACTTCGATCTTCAATCACTAACTCTGATTCTAGCTTCTCTCTTCTCTTTTTTTTTTTTTTTTTTAATTTTCAAGATGCAAGGTATTTATAGACTTCTTCTGCGTCCGCGGATTTACATAAAAAAATATAGGATTTATCCCTCTTAACCAACAGATAAATACAGATTAATTTATCTTTATCTGTAATTATCTAAAACACGTCCAGAATGGCTGACGCCTTTCAGATTAATTAAGATAAGGATAAACATCCGAAAACTTATCTTTATCTGTATTAACTAAAACGCGTCTACATATGTAGACGTCTTTTACACTAATTAAGATAAGGATAAACATCCGAAAAAGAAGTAGAAATAGCCTAGGAAATCTAAAACGCGTCAACTTTTACAGACGCCTTTTTGCTAATTAATCAATTGATTAAAATTCAAATTTAAACGTTAAAATAAGAATAAACTCTAAATGGCGTCCACACAGGTAGACGTCGTTCATATTTTAACTGAAATTTGAGTTAAAATCAATTTAATTGATTAACTTAAACATGTCTGTTCGACCCGACACTCAAAAAGATCAATAAAAATTAATCAATGATTAAATATCAGACCATTCTGAGGCATTATTATATGATATGAATTTTTCTCGAAATGACGTCAAAATTAGCGTGTCTATAGCTGTCTCACCTTGGCATCGTCTTTGCAAGGGAGTGAAATGAAATGGAATGTATTGAAAAGGTGATGCCAAGGTGTGATGAGACACGCTCTCAACATCACATGATTGGAATTTTTCTCAAAATCATCAGTGAAGATAGCTCAAGGAGATCAATGAAATCAATCATGTCTGGATGAGGTAGACAAGGAAATAAAATAAAGTCGATCAACCTCTTCGGAGTGGGAAGTACCCCAGGTCATAGACACTGTAGGTTTCATCATGGGGAGCGTTTGCCAGCCAATGTGGACGTGTTGCAGCCATGATGGATCTTAATAGAAAACAAGAAATATTGGATAAAGAATCTAATCAAGGATAGAATTCCAAGGATATCTTCAAGCGAGCCTCAAAGATAATCGAAATACTCAATTCAGAATGGAATATTTCATATCATGTTGAAATTATTTAATTAATGGTCTAAAACTTAATTAGTAGTTAATTCTTATCACAGTGATTTCAAAATCCTACATAATGCATGCTGGGTTAAAAGAAAAATATAAAGTCAAATAAAATATAAATTAATCAAGAATAATATTGTTAAATTGTCATTAATGAGTCAAGATACCAATTCTTGTAATTCAGTGCTAAGCCGAAACTCGTTTATCCACGCACCGTTTCACAAAAGTGGAACCATCGTCCTCACTAATTAACAATCCAACGGCCTATCCGTGTGATTAAAAATTCTCTGGAATTATCACTGTTTTTATTGTAGGGGAACTCAAATTCCAGTTTCATCAAAACCATAAGGTCCTTGATATAATCTAGTAAATACTTATCATATAATAATGCAAATGATTTATATGAAAGAGTACAAGGATAGGAATAACCGTCTTTTTAGCCACGGTCAGGACTTCATAAACTCCACAGTGAGATCTTCTTGATATTTTCCAGCTTTACTCTCTTGAATTTCCTACAATCAAAATCATTAATAATTCCAAACAAATATTCAATTTAAACCACAAAAACCACAGAAGTTCGGATAAATCACAGAAAGGCTGAAACGCGTCGTGTCGAGCAGACGCCATTTAATGTTAAAACGCGGCAGTGCTCCTCGACGCCTTTTTCTCACAGAAACAGGTTTCTGATTGTTCTCTATTCGAATTCCAATTCTACCAATGCACATCTCTTTTCAAATCCAGAAAAGTCTTCCTAGGATCGCAATTCCTTCTATATAAACATCCTTAGGTTGTTCCCAAGCAATCTTACCATAATCCAAACATCCTAGGTTGAGTTTTCTTCCAAGGTTTCAAGGTTTCTTCAAAGTTTCTAAGCTTTCCAAGTTTCAAGAAGGAAGAACTCCGAAAAAGAGGATGGATTCTTCAAACAATAGAATGAAGATGTCTCTAGAGAAGTTCTCCGACGTGGAAAATCACCTCAACGGAAGAGATCCTAATCTTCAAGTAAGTTAAATCAACTTCCCTTCAATTCTTGTTCTTGTTTTTCGTGTTCTTCATCTTGTTCTTCATGTTCTTCCAGAATTATCCCATATTTCCCGGCCCGAGAAGGTTCACCTCTCTCCCTTGGATTCGTAAACTTGCAAAAAGTGTTAAGCTTTCCATGCAAGTTTTCATATCCAAGTGGAATCTTCAAGGTTTAGTGGTGCTTGCCAAAAATTACAAGAGTGCGAACGTAGATTGGGCGGCTATGGGTGCCTTGATCGAGTGGTGGCATCCCCAAACTCATACGTTCTTCTTCCAAGACTTCGAGTGCACAATCCTTTTAAAAGATGCGGAGCTTCTATTAGGTCTCCCAAAGACCAAAGATAACAAAGATAAAATAGCTTTGACAAGAGAGAGAAACACCGGTCAACAATTGTTGACATCAATCATGAAGGATCCTTCAGAAGCTAAAGGATGCCTTACCAAGAAGGGGATCAATCTTGCAAAGCTCGCTGAGTGGACTCTATATGAAATTGATGATCTAAGGGAGGATGAAGCGGAGGATGTGACGAAAGCTTTCGTCACATGCCTTGCCGGTGCCTTGTTCTTCCCTGCGCAAGATAATATCTTAGAAGATGATCAGGTCAGTGCTATTTGCGCAATCTTTGAAGGTAAATCCATTAGCTCTGCACTCTTGGCATATCTTTACAGCGGGCTTTCTGCGGCGTCTGTGGGTCGTCCTCCCTATGGGTGCATGCTACTCTTTGCCTTATGGGTTGAACTTCACTTCAAGTTTGAGTACTGCAAGAAGAGGCCTCTGAATCCATCTCAAATCTTCTTGAATAGTCCAATCCATTGCATTGCTAACATTGTAAAGTTCAATGAGCATATGGTCAACAAGGTTCCAAAGCTCAAGACCCGGGCCGACTGGAGAGAGTATTTGAAGCTCATGACGTCCGACATATTTGACTCGTCTCCACTCGCTCTTGTTGGAAAGCCTGTTTGGGTGTGCCGTGCGACGGGAGCGGATCTCAAGTTGATTGGAGCCATCGAGTTTGTGTTATACAATCCTCATTGGTGCCTTACTCAGCTTAGCTTGGGCCGTCGTGAATTCCCTGAGTTCTCCTTCACATCCCCAATCAAGAAGCGTGACTTGGAATCCGACGAAGATTATGAAGCTATAAAAATCATCACCACTTTATAGAACCTTGGCTTTAGTTACCGTGTAAAATCCTCTAAAGATAGAGATAGAGGATTGAAATTTTCTTACCTCAAAAGTCTTCATGAAATTCTCCCTTAAATGTCCTCTTTCTCTTTTTATTTTTATTTTATGATGTAATAAAGACTTTATTGAATAAAAAATGATTTTTCATGCCTTAAAATCTTTCCTTAACTCTCTGTGATGTGCCCATGATTTTTCCTTTAGTAAAAACTGGATTTTTCCTGAAAATTTGACATTTCGGGTTCTGTTAAATTCAAAACGCGTCCATTCAGAAAGACGCCTTTCAACCATAATTCTTCTTCAAAAACCTGATTTAAACGTTAAATTGCGTCTATAACTCTTGACGCCTTTCAATTATCTCTCCTACTTTTCCCAGGATTCTACTATAAATTCCGTAATTAATTGCCTAAAAAGCGTCTACATGTTAAGACGCCTTTCATCATCATCCTTTGTACAGATCTGACCAAAATTGGCGGTAATATGAAACGCGTCAGCATAGGTGGACGTCTTTCAGTCAGTTTCAAACACCTGTCCTTGCCGCCTCAACTTATGGGGCCTAAAACGCGTCGCTCTGAATCGACGCCTTTTAACCTTTCATTTACAGACCCGCGAAGGCCCCCTTTCTTCCTCACTTTTCCCAAAACTCTCTCTCTCCACCTCTCCGGCGATCTCCGAGCTCCGACGATCTCCCTCTCTTTCTCCCTCAAAACTCTTTCTTTTTCGACCATGGAATGTAGTGAAGGCTCTAGGAAGATGAAAGCCTTGGCCAAGAGGCGGCGAAGGCATGAGGAGGAAGCTCCCGAGGAGGTTCCGGCGGTGCTAGCCGAAGCCGCGACTTTTTTGGAGGAGGAGATCCCTCCACCGGCGCCCGTGGCAATGGAGGAAGAAGAGGAGGGCGACCTCCACATGGTAAGTTCCCTATGAGATGAATGGAATGAGAAAAAGGGAGGAGAAAACGGGGTTCTTCAAGAACCCGGAATCGGGTCTTGAAAGGCGTCCAGACCAGGTGACGCCATTCAAAAGGCGTCACATTGAGCTGACGTCTTTCAAAAGTAATCTCGAATTTTTAATTAGGTAGAAAATTAATTTGAATTGCGTCAAGTCATGTTGACGTGTTTTGAAAGACGTCTATATGTGCTGACGCCTTTCAAAACATAACTGTTTTTCCTGTTTTTTTATTCATTACTGACCCTATTTTTTATGTTTTATTTGCAGGGAGTGATGAGGTCTAGGATTAGTTGGGACCTAGTGATAGGTGCCTATAGGGGACTCCCGGACTTCCAGAAGGTGCGTCTGCGCCGGATGGGGTTCGGTGAGGTACTAGATATCGAGTCATTTTGGCTCGATTTCGTCTTGCTGCACGCGCTTAGGGAGCGTTGGCACGCAGAGAGTCGGACATTTCTAATGCCCTGGGGACATATGATCCCCACTTTAGAGGATGTGGCCAGGATCACTGGCCTCAGAGTAGAGGGCCGACCTGTGAGTGGGGTGACTTACCCCAACTACCAGGGATTAGTGTAGGTGCTTAGAATGACCGTGTGATTAACATGAAATATCTATGTTGTTTAGTGTAAACTAACCTATTAAAAAACAGCAACTAAAGTGCAATGATCGCCAGAAACTTTTAACTTAAAAGTTTCAAAAGAGAGTATGATCGCTTACCTTTCAAAATGCGGAAGATTGAGTCCTTGGTTCCCCTTCCTCAGCCGGCTGAAGAAAGAGAGCCCTTTCTTTGCTTCTTTTGTTCTTGCTGTTGAGTTTGAGGTTGAGGATCGTCCAAAAGTTATGCTTGATTTCCCCTTTTTGATCTCTTGTTGTTGTTGAGTGCAGCAGAAACAGAAAAAACAAAAAAAATGAAGAACTAATGATGAGAATTTAAGTAGAAGTAGTATCTGAACTAATCATGATGTTAAGCATATTTAAAACAGCAAACTTACTTTTTTTAATGGCTTTGAAACCCCTTAGATCAAGTAGGTTTTTGAAAGATTATGCTGTGGTGTGTGTTTGCATGAAGTGAATATGAAAAAAATAAAACTAATGAAATGAATGCAGTAATGAAAAACTTATGCGCAGTTGGTTGAAGCTCTTGAAAGGATGAAGATCTTGAAAGGACGCCGACTTCTGGAAATGGCAGCGCTCCGGCGTTACAACGTTGCTTCGATCTTCAAATCACTATAATGCTATGGCTCAACTCAATTCAATTCTGTTTTCTTCTTTTTTTTACTCTTCAACATGCAGGGTATTTATAGGCATTTCTTGCGTTCGCGATTAACATTTAAAAACTCCGAATTTATCCATCTTAACCGACAGATAATTACTGATTAATTCATCTTTATCTGTAATTATCTAAAACGCGTCCACCTTGGCTGACGCCTTTCAGATTAATTAAGATAAGGATAAACATCCGGGAAAACTTATCTTTATCTTTATTAGGTAAAAAGCGTCCACCTATGTAGACGTCTTTTATACTAATTAAGATAAGGATAAACATCCGGAGGAGAAGTAAAAATAGCCTAGGAAACCTAAAACGCGTCGACATTACCAGACGCCTTTTAGTTAATAAATCAATTAATTAAAATTCAAATTTAATCGTTAAAACAGGAATAAACTATAAATGGCGTCCACGTGAGTCGACGTCTTTTAGAATTCTTCATATTTTAACTCAAATTGAACTAAAATCAATTCAATTGATTAACTTAAACACATCTGTTAAACCCGACACTCAAAAAGATTAATAAAAATTAATTAATGATTAATTATCAGACCATTTTGAGGCATTATTGTGTGATATAAAATTTACTCGAAATGACGTCAAAATTAGCGTGTCTACAGCTGCCTCACCTTGGCATCGTCTTTGCAAGGGAGTGAAATGGAATGGAATGTACTGAAAAGGTGATGCCAAGGTGTGATGAGACACGCTCTTAACATCACATGACTGGAATTTTTCTCAAAATCATCAATGAAGAGAGCTCAAAGAAATCAATGGAATTAATCCTGTCTGGATGAAGTAGACAAGGAAATAAAATAAGGTCGATCAACCTCCTCGGAGTGGGAAGTACTCCAGGTCATAGACACTGTAGGTTTCATCATGGGGAGCGTTTGCCAGCCAATGTGGACGTGCTACAGCCATGATGGATCTTAAAAGAAAACAAGAAAATCGGATAAAGAATCCAATCAAGGATAGAATTCCAAGGATATCTTCAAGCGAACCTCAAAGATAATCAAGATACTCAATTCGGAATGGAATATTTCATATCATGTTGAAATTATTTGATTTAATGGTCTGAAACTTAATCAATAATTAATTCTTATTACAATAATTTCAAAGTCCTATATGATGCATGCTGGGCTAAAAGAAAAATATAAAGTCAAATAAAATATAAATTAATCAAGGATAATATTGTTAAATTGTCATTAATGAGTCAAGATATCAATTCTTGTAATTCAGTGCTAAGCCGAAGCTCGTTTATCCACGCACCGTTTCACAAAAGTGGAACCATCGTCCTCACTAATTAACAATCCAACGGCCTATCCATGCGATTAAGAATCCTCTGGAATTATCACTGTTTTTGTTGTAGGGGAACTCAAATTCCAGTTTCATCAAAATTACAAGGTCCTTGATATGATCTAATAAATATTTAATATATAGTAATACAAATGCAAAATGATTATATGAAATAGAATACAAGGGTAGAAATAACCGTCTTTTTAGCCACGGTCGGGACTTGAATTCCACAATGGGATTTTCTTGACATTTCCAGCTTTGCTCAGAATTTTTCTGAATTTTCTACAATCAAAATTGTTAGTAATTCCAAACAAATATTCAATTTAAAGCATCAAAACATGGAATTTCGGATAAATCATATAAAGAGCTTAAAACGCGTCGTGTCGAGCAGACGCCTTTTAAAGTTAAAAACGCGTCTCTTATACTCGACGCCTTTCAACTCTCTCTCCTACTTTTTCCAGGATTCTGTCATTAATTCCATGATCAATTAGCGTCAACACACTAAGACGCCTTTCATGATTTTCCTCTGTACGGTTCTGACAAAATAGTGAAACGCGACTACCTAGGTGGACGCCTTTCATTCCACTTCAAACCTCTGTCAGTGCCGCCTCAACTTTTGCGCCCTAAAACGCGTCAGCCTGAGTCGACGCCTTTCAGCCTTTCGTTAACAGACCCGCGAATGCCCCCTTTCTTCCTCACTTTTCCAAAAATTTCCCCCTTTCTCTCCGGCGACCGAGCTCCGGCGATCTTTCCTTCTCCTTCTCGAAAACTTGACTATGGAGCGCGGTGAAGGTTCGGGGAAGACGAAGATCATAGCTAAAAGGAGGCGTAGGCAAGAAGAAGCAATTCCCGAGGAGGTTCCGGCGGCGCTAGCCGAGGCGGCGGCCTTCTTGGAGGAAGAGCTCCCTCCACCGGCGCCCATGGCGGTGGAAGAGGAAGAGGAGGGTGACCTCCACACGGTAAGTCTCTTGTGGTTTGAATGGGCAAAGAAAAAAGGGGAAGAAAGGGGTTTTTCCAAGAACCCGAAATCTGGACTTGAAAGGCGTCCAGACCAGGTGACGCCTTTCAAAAGGCGTCGCCCTTGGTCGACGTCTTTCAAACCAAATTTCGAATTTTTAAATTATTAGAAAATAGGTTTGAATTGCGTCAAGGTATGTGGACGTGTTTTGAAACACGTCTGTGTGTGCTGACGCCTTTCAAAACAGAAAGTGAATTTTCCTGTTTTTTTTATTACTGACCCTTATTTTTTGTTGTTTTTATTTGCAGGGAGTGATGAGGGCTAGGATCTCTTGGGACCTAGTCATAGGGGCCTACAGAGGGCTCCCGGACTTCCAGAAGGTGCGCCTGCGCCGGATGGGGTTCGGTGAGATATTAGACATCGAGTCATTTTGGCTCGATCTAGTCTTGTTACAGGCGCTCAGGGAGCGTTGGCATGCGGAGAGTCGGGCATTCCTAATGCCGTGGGGACATATGATCCCCACCCTAGAGGATGTGGCCAGGATCACTGGCCTCCGGGTAGACGGCCGACCGGTGAGTGGGGTGACTTACCCCGATTACCGAGGATTAGCAGAGGCCTTATTAGGGATAGAGGTATCTAGCATGGGCAGGGAGTCCAGGATGGTTCCCAGGGTAGAAGTAGAGGCTGCCCTTGGATTAGATGAGCCCCGGCGTCGGTCTGACGAGACCCGGGAGGAATTTAGGGATAGACTAGCAGAGTCGTCTTCTTCTGTCTATTGCAGGGACCCTAGCCAGGTAGATGAGGTAGACCGACAGCTTAGGGTCTTCCTTGTCTTTTTCTTCGGTCGGTTGCTCTTCGGTACGAAGGGCGACCATATCCACTGTAGATTTCTGTATTTGTTAGATGACCTAGATAGCTTAGGTGAGTATGCCTGGGGTGCGGCCCTCCTGGCCCACCTATTTGTAGATCTATCCGCGGTCATTCCGGACCGCGAGACTACTGTCAGTGGCTTCTCGCCGTTCCTCCAGGTATTAAACGTTTTATTATTTATTCATGATATGCAATATGATATGATGCTTTTTCTAACTTATATGTTTATGCATGTAGGTGTGGAGCTACTATTATTTCCCGCTCGGCAGAGCGAGGATTGTTCGTCCAGACGCTGTCCCCTTGGCCTGCCGTTGGCAGCCAATTGTGGACACGGCTCCACAGCACCATCAGCTGACGGCCCTCCGCCGTCAGTTCTTGGACTACCCAGAGCTTTTGGTGAGTTTTTAACTTATTCAAAAATTTTATTAAATGCAATTCTTTTATTGTTTAAATGTAAATTATTTATATGAATGCATCTAATCTATATGAAGGTGATCTGGCGCCCGTACCTTGGTATGGGCGAGGAGGGTCAGCTGTGGGTGACGGCTGGCAGGAGGAGGTTCGGGAGGCAAATGTGGCTACATTGCCTCAACGAAATTGAGCCCCTCCGCCTCCGACTTGTGATGAGGACCCTGGGCCTCCACCAGGAATGGATCGACGAGGAGGTCCCGGAGGACGTCGGGAGAAGCATGAGGGGCAAGCAAGCCCTCACAGATTGGCGTGCGAAATTCCCCGAGCAGTACGAGGATTGGCACCGCCGCGGCGTACGGGTGGAGTCCCGTGCGGAGAGTAGCGAGGGCTACCTCCAGCATTACCGGGCCCATTACGCCGATCAACTGCGGCTCCTCCGACCACTCGATGTAAGTATGCATTCATGCGTCTTTAATTTTATTATTATCTTGATTTATGTTTGGTGAATGAATGTATGAATGCGTGACTTGCAGGATGCACGTGATGCGGTCATCATCGACCTCCGGGCCCGCCTACATGATGCGGAGGCCCAGCTAGAACAAGTCCAAAAAGAGTTGTTCGATCTGGTATGTATGAATGAATATGAATGCATGTTTTTAATTATTTGTTTTGGCGATTAACCACTGACAGTGTTCTTTTGGTGCAGCGAGCCGTCTACACCCAGGCGGCTCCCCCTACTTATGGAGCTTCATCATCCACTTCTTCATCCTATGATGCGGCTCTGGCTGACCTCCAGAGTCAGCTTGCCTCCGCCATCCACCGGGCTTCTCTCACGGAGGAGGATCGTGCTGCTCGGGTAAGTTCTTCAACTTTTCATTTCTGAATTTGATTTTAATTACTTGATTGCCAACTAACAACGACTTTTATTCAGGTTGCCGAGCTTCAGGAAGCTCTTCAGAGAGCTGAAGCGGAGCTGGAGCATGCCCGTACTGCAGCGGCTCGCGCCGAAGCTGATGCTGCGCGGATCCGGGCTCTAGAGGAGCAGGTGGCGCGTCTCTCCACTGGAGATTTTGCACGTCTCCAGATTCGCCTGGAGGTTGTGACTGAGGAGAGAGATCGCGACCGCCTTCGACTGGAGAGTCTTCAGGGTCGGCTGTCAGTCGCGGAGCATGAGCGCAAGATGGTGGAGGAGCGATATCAGCGAGCTCGGCAGCGTGCCCATGAGCGTGGTCTAACCAGTGCCTTCACAGCCAGTGTCGCCATGTCTTCTGGTCAGGCAGGTCCGAGTGCGATGGGGCCACCTCCACCTCCTAGTCGAGGGCCAGCACCGGATGCACCTGACGAGGCCCAGAGCCAGTTGGACGAGGGCGGAGGGGAGAGCCAGCCTTGAGGGCTCATGTATCTTTTTTTTTTTTTTTTTTCATGTATTATGTACAAAACACTTTCTAATGAAATACATGAAAATTTTGGGCTTCAATCTTGTGTTCCTGTGCTTGTCTTGTATTCTGTACATCACTTAACAAACAGGTTAAGTATCTATTTAGGCTTAGCCCCTTGCCTGACCAAATAAATGGTCAATTAATCTTTTCCTTCAATAAATGGTCAAGGGGCATATCCTTTATTAACAAAGGTAATAAGAATAATCAGACTTAAGCAAAATGCAACATGCAAGCAAACATATGCTCACTGAAAATAAAATGAATGAAACACACTAAATGCCACAAGCAAATGCTAATTGAAATATTTTTTGTGGTTTTGAAATATTCATTTTGTTTGGGGTTTTGAAATATGTATTTTTTTTAGATTTTTTGAAAAATGTATATTTTTTTGAATTTTTGACTATGCAATTTTTTTTGAATTTTGAATTTTTGCATATACATTTTTTTTGAATTTTTGACATATACATTTTTTTTGAATTTGACATATGCAAATTTTTTTGAATTTTTGACTAAAAGATCAGTATGGTACTTAGATCAAAAGATCATATTCATTTATTAACTTAATTTCCAAATTGTTCTTTAACAACTTAATTTAAAACCCATCGTGTTTGAACTTGTGTTTCCATTCGTGATCTCATTTGATGATTTGACCCTTAGTCAATCTAAGCCATTCTTTAAGCTTGAAGTACACCTCTTTAGAAAGAAAAGAAGAACAGATTTAGAAAGCCCATGAGAAGGTTCCGGAGACTTAAAAAGATGTCCCTTTCCAACCCTAATATCTGTTGGGGTTCGGTCATTTTCTTTCCGGGGTATTTATCGACCTTGCGTTCCCTTTTGTTTCATTTCATGGCCTTGATGTAACGTTTGTAGTGTAATGGCCTTTTGATTTTGAATTTGGCTTTTTGCCTTGCTTTTTTATTCTTTTCTTTTTTTTGCTTTGCTTTGGAACGGATCTCCCCCATTTTTTTTTTTATGACGGCCTCCTACTAAGATGGCGGGTATTCTTGGTAATCTATTCTAAGTCTCGTTCCGACATCATGGGCCGAGTGTAAAACAGAAGTTTATTTAAAAGGAATGATTTGTACTTTATACTCTTAGTCAAGCTTTTGATATTCTTCAGGACTTGGCATCTCTTGTTACTCACGAATCAAACGTATCAGTGTGTGCGGTGATGGGTTTGAAGTTAATTATTCAGACTAACTAAGAAATTTGAGTTTATAAATTTTCTGATTCCACTGGTCTTTGTACCATACTGATCGACTCTTTATCTTAAGGGTAGTATTTCTTAAGGTGTAAACCATTCCAGGGATGATTTAGCTCTTCTCCTTCCGCATTAATAAGACGATAAGCATTACCAGGATAAGCGTGCGATACAACATAAGGTCCTTCCCAGTTGGGTTGGAGCTTAGAACGCGGACCACCAGGTTTTACAAAAATTCTTTTAACAACCATTTCACCGACTTTGAACTTTCGTTCAATGACTTTCTTTTGATAAAAACGTGCTAATCTGTTTTGATAAACTTTCGCATGATTAGCAGCTGACCATCTTTTCTCGTCTAAAAGTTCCAATTGAGCAAGAAGTGCTGAACGATGTTCATCAATAGAAAATTCCTTATTCAATTGTACTCTTAATGACGGTATAAGGATCTCATATGGAACTACCGCCTCCATTCCAAATGTTAAGGAATAAGGAGTTTGCCCAGTGGGCGTGCGGATTGAAGTTCGGTAGGCCCATAGAGCCTCAACCAATTTTTCTGGCCAGTCTGCGAATTTGTTAGATTTACACGTCTTTTTGATAATTTTTATCAAAGTCTTATTAGTTGCCTCTGCTTGGCCATTGCCTTGCGGATAATAAGGAGATGAATGATGCAATGCAATTTTATACCTGTTGCAGAGGTCCTTCAATTCCTGTGACACGAACTGCGGTCCGTTGTCGGTGACGATGGTGCTTGGAATTCCGAATCTTGTGATGATGTTCTTCATGATGAATTTGCAGACGGTTGATGCTTTGATCTCCACGTATGCTTCAGCTTCTGCCCACTTGGTAAAGTATTCCGTTGCCGTGAGAATGAAAGATTTTTGCTTGATGCCGGAATCTGGGTTACCAAGAGGTCCAATAATGTCGAAAGCCCACATGGAGAAAGGCCATGGGGAAGAAACAGGATGGAGTGAAGATGTAGGGGAATGAATTTTGTCGGCGTGAAGTTGACACTTGGCACACCTACGGACATATCCTACGCAGTCTTCTTCCATGGTTGGCCAATAAAATCCTTGTCTAAGGATCTTCTTTGCTAGCATCTGTCCATTGACATGGCCACCACAAACTCCACTATGAGCTCCTTCCATAACCTTCCAAAGCTCATCTTCGTCTAGACATCTCAGAAGAACTCCATCAAAACCTCTTTTGTATAATGCTCCCCCAACTAGGGTGTATCGTTGAGCAACTCTCCTGATAGCTCTTTTTTCCTCAGTTGTAGCTTCTTCAGGATACGATTGATCTTCACAATATTTTGCAATTTCAGAATACCATGGCTTCTGTTCATCATCCATCTCTTCTAACAGCTCCATCAACATGATTTCTCTTTTCTCCACGATACTTCCATCTTTGAATTTCTTCAGCAACTTCTCCTTAGTTCTAAGAAATGAAGGATCTTTCACGGCGGGTGAAAGACGCCTATGAACTATGATTGATTCAGATTGCTTGCTGATAGGAAAATCAAGGGAAGATGCAAGTGAAGCTAGAGCGTCAGCTAAGATGTTTTGATTTCTAGGGACATGGACAAAGATCAACTTTGTGAAAAGCTTCGAATAAGCAGAAGTAAGTTCTTGATATGGCTTGAGCTTGGGATCAAGAGTTCGATACTTGGTCAGCACTTGGCGAAGAATTAGTTGGCTATCACCTACAATCCTGAGTTTGGTTGCACCATGCAAATGAGCAGCCTCGAGACCAGCAAGGAGTGCCTCGTATTCAGCTATGTTGTTGGTGACTGGAAAATCAAGCTGAAAGGCTTGTGGAATGGTGACACCTTCAGGTGATAACAGAACGATTCCGATACCCTTTCCATGAGAATTCAGAGCTCCGTCAAAATGCAGAGTCCACATATCATCCCTGATTTGATTTACGGACATCAGTTCCTCATCCGGAAACTCTGATCGCACTGGATCAAATCGAGGAAGGGGATGATGAGCGAGATGTTCTGCTATGGCATAGCCTTTGATTGCTTTCTGTTGAATGTAAATGATATCGAATTGAGATAGAAAGCTTTGCCATCGCGCTAACCTATCAGTAAGAACAGATTTCTCCAGAAGGAATTTGATCGGATTCATCCTAGCGATGAGATGGACTTCATGGGCCAGAAAATAATGCTTCAGTTTCTGCACAACCCAAACTAATGCCGCACATGTTTTCTCCATCGCCGTGTATCTCTGTTCAGCGGGGTTGAGAAGTTTAGAGAGATAGTAGGCTGCCCTCTCCTTTCCTTCTTCATCCTCTTGTGCTAGGACAGCCCCCACTGCATCATCCAGGACTGAAATATAAAGTATCAATGGTTTGCCTGGAGATGGTGGTCTCAAAACAGGAGGACTTGCCAAATAGTCCTTTAATCCATCAAATGCCTCCTGACACTTATCGTCCCAATTGAATTTGACTCCTGGCTTGGTAAGCTCGTAAAACGGCTTACACCTTTGTGAGTGCTGGGAGACAAAACGGCGAATAAATTGTAACCTCCCGATTAATCCTCTTAACTCTTTTAAGTTTTTGGGAGGTGGCATTTCTCTGATAGCCTTCGCCTTATTGGGATCGATCTCAATTCCCCGTTTGCTGACAATGAATCCAAGCAATTTCCCTGAAGATACCCCGAATACACATTTCTTGGGGTTCATCTTCAACTGATATTCTCTCGATCTCTCTAATACCCTTGCCAAAACTTTGGCATGCTCAGCCTTCGTTTTAGACTTAACCAATAAATCATCCACATACACTTCCAAATCTATATGCATCATGTCATGAAATATTGCCATCATAGCCCTTTGATAAGTGGCTCCAGCGTTCTTCAATCCAAATGGCATGACGACATAACAATATGTTCCCCAAGGTGTAGTGAATGAAGTCTTCTCTTGATCCTCTTCTGCCAGCTTAATCTGGTTGTATCCTGAAAATCCATCCATGAATGATAACGTCTCATAGCCAGCAGTGTTATCGATGAGTACATCAATATGAGGCAATGGAAAATCATCTTTAGGACATGCCCGGTTTAGGTCGCGGAAGTCAATGCAAATTCTGACCTTCCCGTCCTTTTTCATAACCGGGACTATATTGGCCACCCATTGTGGATAAAGGACAACTCTAATGAATTTGGCTTTGTGCAATTTGTCGACCTCTTCCTTCATCTTTAAAGCCATTTGTGGGTGGAATCGCCTTAATTTCTGCTTGACCGGACTAGCTCCATCTTTTAATGTTAACCTGTGTTCAACTAAAGATGAGTCTAACCCCGGCATATCCTCATAACTCCAGGCGAAAGTGTCCTTATAATCCTTAAGCACTTGTATCATTGCCTTTTCATCCTCTGCAGAAAGATTTTTACTGACGAGGACAACCTTAGGTTCGTCTTCAGTCCCTAAGTTTATTTCTTTGGTGGGCTCTTCTACGGCAGCTGAAGGTTCATCAAATCTCTTCACTCCACTGGCATATGCCTCCGCTGCGTCCTCATCATCTTCCTCATCTTCAACAATGGGGTCCTTTTCATGTACTAACTCATATACCCCATACCCATCATTGACTGACTCATCATCTGTACAATCTTCTGACATCTGAATTGGATCTTCTAAAAGCTGAGGGATTAAAGAGCAAAAGGAACATTTATCAGCCAAATCCTGGAGGTATCTTTCTGGAATTTGCCTACCCTTAGGCTTCCTAGACTTCCTAAACTGACTAACCTGCCTAAAACTGGACTCCCTAACTTCACTAAACTGCCTATCATAACCTAAGGAAGATGAAACAGGATGAAAATCCTGAGATACAGGTGGAAATACATGGGAATCCTCCCGTGGGGAGGGACAGAGTAGATCTAGGAGAGAATCTTGACCGACGGACCCGCGCGATGGGGTGTAATCGGACAAGTAAGATGTTTCCTCGATAATGATTTGGGAAGAATTTGTTGTAAAATTGGCGTTTTTTTTTTGGACCATCGAGGAATTAAACATGAAGCAAGAATGAATACAAATGGGAGGAGAATCGGACGGAGGAAGCGGCACCAAGGCCAGAGGATTAGGGGGATCATATAGCAATATGTCCCAGATCAAATCATACATCCTCTCTAGGTCGAGAGGAGATTGTGGAATAAAGTCCCGAGGGGACAGAGTAATCATAATGGGCGGAGCCCGTGGAATATCTTCAATTATGACCCGCGACCAAGTCGGGGTCAAGAGTAGTGTACGAAAAAGAGTATGGAGCATGAAGACATGTGAAGGATATGTCCCCCTCCATAGCAGATCTGTTGTATAACCAGCTTCATAGGGGTCATCTGGCTCCCCTTCATCAGTTTGTTCGGACAGCAGTATCCGCTTGTCAAAGATTGTGCCAGGGCTCTCAATTAGCTCGTCAATCTGCGGTGGCCACTTGGGTTCTGCAGGATCCAGGAATAGTCTGTTCAGTGCTAAATATAGGTCCCTCAGGTCGAACCATCTGTACCATTCGCATTCAGGGTCATGGAATTTTCTCCTTTTCATAGGCCGCAGAGCCTCCAAGGATTGGTACGTAAGTAATTTGGAACAATGTCTGGCCAAATCCCTCCCATATATGTCATGGAAGTCAAAACAGGAAGTAATGACCACCATGTTGTCGTGACTAAGTATGGGCCCTTTCACAAAGTGTGTATATAGAGTCCATGTTAAGGGATCTCGACCTTCTTTAAGTGGTGTGGACATTGTTTCCAAGATTTCTTGACCATCTTCTTGCTGAACCCTGTCTTGCTTCAGTTTGCTCGGCCTATAGCCCAGACCGCTTCCAGGTGCTGCCCGATGATCTCTAACAGGAGTGGTCCTGCCTTGCAACTGTGTGCCCAGACCTTTCCCAGGCTTGTAGCCGTTCTTCATCATAATCCTCCATCCTGGGGTACTCATGCACTTCCCCCTTTTGATAGCATTTAATGGATATGGAGAAATGGTAGCGGCTTTCAAAGGATCAGCCACTGGACGGTAGACCTGTAATACCGACAGAAAAGGTTGTCGGCCAGGTAAAACAGCAGATTTAATATTCAATGTATGAGCAGCAGCAAGGATCGGCATGCTCGTCACTTTAATAATTCGTCCTTTGTAAGGGAATTTGAGGCATTGGTGATTCGTAGAAGGAATCGCCTCAAGAGTTTTGATATAAGGACGTCCCAGAATGGCATTTATGGAAGGGTCGATTTCTAGAATATGAAATTCAACCTCGGCATGACTTACTGGACCTAGCTCCACCTTTAAGTAAACCATTCCCAGAGGGGAACGGGTAGAATTGTCATATGCCGTAACTGAGATGGGGCTAGGCAGCCATTTCTCCTTGGGCACACCGCATAGCTCCAGGGTCTTCGGAGGTAAAACATTAATTGAAGCCCCTGTATCAACCAGGCATGCATCCACGGCCTTCTTGGAGATATTGACCGTGATGCTCAGAGCCATGCTTCTAGCGGCTGGCGGTGCTAGTTCCGATGTGAGGAATGTAATTGAGGGCTGATCCCCCTGAGGAACTAGTAGTGCTGCAATCTTCTCTACCGGCACGTCTTCATTGACCATCACCTTTTGTAGGTATTCCATTAAAGCTTCTTGGTGAATCTTGGACCTTTTAATCAATTCCAGTACAGTGATCCGTGCCGGTGTTTTGTCCAGATGTTTCAACAAGTCATATTGAGTGCCTGGTGCACTCTCTTCATTATGGGCTTCCTCAATCGGCTGTGATGGGCCGTCTCTGACTGTGGACTGAGGAAAGACCTTGTTGAAAATCCTTCCACTCCGGAGCGCATGTTCCTCGACCGTGGAGGATCCGGGTGACACCTTGAGTACCGCAGAGTTGGGTGGCGTAAGCGGTGCGGAGGGTTGATGCGTAGGTGGTGGCGTTGGGTTAGGTGGTGATGGCGCGGTGCGGATTAAAGGCCTAGAGGGTTGAATGGTAGATGGGTAAGTGGTTGGCGAAGTGGGGAATGGTACGCGTAGTAACGGTTTAGATGGTTGGGGCATATCTGGGTAGGTGGTAGTGGTAATGGGTGAAGTAGGAAATGGTATGCGTAATAATGGCCTAGATGGTAAAAGGGGCGCGTTAT
Organism: Zantedeschia hybrid cultivar; assembly: GCA_030544215.1. NCBI lineage: Eukaryota > Viridiplantae > Streptophyta > Magnoliopsida > Alismatales > Araceae > Zantedeschia > Zantedeschia hybrid cultivar. Next base: position 10,999,609 of record JARZZO010000016.1, read on the forward strand.
TGGTTTGCGGTGGGGTATATGATGGAGGCGTAGGAGTGCGGGGCGCAATGGGTCTAAGGAAGGTGGTTAGTGGTAGTGGGTTATTGGGTGAGGGCGAATGATATGTGGGTGTGGGTAGAGGGGTGATGGTGACGGGTTGTGGTCTGGGTATGTGGATGGTGCGGCGTGGTAGTCGCTCTGCGGTACTTTGAACGTGACCCGTTGAGTAGAGAGAGGAAGAGTCCTCTATCCTCCATTGTTGCCCACGACCAGCCTCAGACTGGCTGTTCGTCAGAATGGGAGCAACCTGGTTCTGGTTCTGGTGCTCCGGGAGTGGATTCTGCTCTATGCCCATGTTGGGTGGTGCTGCTGCTTGTGCCGGTGGTCTTGCTTGCTGCTGTTGCGGTCTCCTCGCCTTCAGGGCTGCTATGTATTTCTTCATTTCCTCCCAGTCTATGCCGCCCTGCTCGTTGAGATCATGAATATAATCTCTGAATTGGAAGCAGGTGTCAATGGTATGCCCAGGTTGCCTATGGAAGTAGCAATACCTAGACGTATCGGCATTTTGAGGCCAGACGGCCTTTTCCCTTGGCAAAACTAAGGCATTGGCTGCCATTAAAGCACTAAAGATATCGGCCAAGGATTCTGGGAGTGCCGGATATTCTGCCCTCTTCGGGCCTGGAGGTCTCCTCTGCTGGTTGTAATCACCAGGAGGAGGGACATTGTGGTACGCCGGCGGTGCGCGCGGCTGGTACTGTGGCTGTTGTTGCTGCTGATACTGCTGCTGCTGGGATTGCTGGTACTGCTGTTGCCGTTGCGGCTGTTGCTGTAGCTGTTGCTGGTTTTGATTCTGATTCGGCTGCTGGGGCCGCTGGTACTGCTGTTGGTAATGGGGGTTCTGCTGCTGTCTGTACCCTTGCTGCTGACTCCTCACGAACTGGGGCGAGTTATTGTTCATGGTACTCACTTGCTCATGAGAGAGCGTGCCCTCAGTAGTCGGACCTGTGCTGGAAGAGTTCGGCACTGCAGGCTTCCGAGGCGGAGGCCTGCTAGGTCTATGAGGATCAAAGACGCTAGAGAATGTAGCGTCCTTGAAAGCATTCTGGCAGTACCGTGCTCTTTCATAGAGCTCTGCCATGTTAGTCAAATTGTTCAAGGAGAGGACGAGCTTGAACTGGGGGGTGGCATTAGAAATTAACATTTTCACTTGTTCAGATTCGGACAAGTGATCCTTCACCTTTTCAGCCAGACCCCGCCACCTGTCAGCAAAACTGACAAACTCCTCATCAGGTTTCATCTTTTCTGCAATGAGGTCCGTGATAGACAAGGAGGGTGCAACTCTGTCCTGATATCGTTGAATGAATTTGCATGAAACGATACCGTAATCTTCTACTTCTGAGGGTTCCAGGGAAAAGAACCACTCGAGGGCTGGTCCCTCTAGAGATCTCCTGAACAAGAAGGCCAACGACCTCTTGTCATTCTGCCAGAAAGAGGATTCATACATGAACTCCTTCAGATGTGTGAAGGGGTTACCAGTACCGTTGTACTTTCGGTACACTGGCATCTCAGAGGGTGGCAGATGGAATACTGGCAGACTCGGTAGACTGATTTCTGGCACAGCTTTGACCCCCATCATTTTCTGGAGGTTATTAAATTGCTCATCCATACGCTCCATTTTGGCCAGCAGCGTTTGTGTGGTCAGATCTGCTTGAGGAGGAGGAGGAGGAGGTACTTGGTAGGCCTGCTGCCTAGAGTACGTTGGACAGGGTGGACAATAGAGGGGAGGTCCGGCAGCGCTTCCGCCATGCCCGAGGGCATTTTGATAAGTAGGCGTTTGCGGTCTAGCCGATTGCCTAGATGATGAAAGCTGCGGCCCAGCTGGCCGAGAAGTAATATGAAGGCCCTCCACGGCCTGATGGATATAAGGAGGAGGAAAAGAAGGTTGCTGAGGAACAGCAGGGGGAGCCACAGGGTTTGGCTCGGCAGGCTGCATAGGTGCCTTCCCCTTCAAAATAGATTGGATCGCCTCGAACTGCTGAGGGTCCAGTCGGGAGGCAAGAACTCCCAGAGCATTGATGAGATCCGTAGGATCAGAGGATGAGGGATCATTCTGATTCATGTCCCCCTCGAGATCAGGATTAGGGATCGCATATTCATGCGGAAGAGGATCTGGATATGGATCACGTGGAGGCAAAAGAGGTGTCCGAACATTCCCATCTAGACGATACGGAATGGGGATAGAACTACGGGAGGCATCAGCGTCTCTCCCACTCTCATAGTTGTACTCAGAATTCCGAGGGGCATTAGCATCTCCCTCGTAATTAATCATGGCGTCTGGAGCCACACTCAAGTCCCTACCTGATCGTAGCAACATGATGTTAGATTCCCTTTTCAAAGATTTAATCAAACAAGTTGTACAGAGATTAATCAAACAAGTGGATGCTTAACGTGATTTTAGGATTCCTTGTTGAGTTATTTGAATTGGATTAAACCATAATTTCGCTCAGGGAAAGGATCCTAGTTTCAGTTCGATTTCCACCGTTATTCTCTAGGGCTTTCTCTCACAACGCTTTCAGAATCTAACCGGGACTTCAATTGGTACAACCAGCCCGATGATCAAGGAGGAATACCTTGATTTTGGGGACTTATGGAGGTCTCAACGTCAACTTCTCTAGTCTGATCAAGGGACCAACCCAATCAGAGAGAGTTGCTGACGTCGAGTAATGTGTTCCTAAGAAGAGGAGGGATTAGCCTCATTGCGTTTGTCCTGTGGCCTGGATGGCCTCTAATGCTTAGTAAGTAATGGGTAGCTAGCACTCAAAACACAAAAATCTGGAAACTGAAAAAGATTAAGAAACTGTCTGAATCGCGTCGATGGTAGTAGACGCTATTCAAAACAGAACTTAATTTTTCGCAGAGAACAGATGGAAACAGCAGAGAAAGCCTGGAAAATAACTAAAAACTGTCTGAATAGCGTCTATTATGGTCGACGCTATTCAACACAGAACTTAATTATTTCGCAGAAAGAGATGCAAACAGCAGAGAAAGCCTGGAGGCTAAAAGGCGTCTAGGAGTGACGACGCGGTTTTGAAACGCGTCGCTGTTCCTGGACGCTTTTTAGTTCGCAGAAACAGATTTCCAGAAGGATTTTCTGGGTCGAATCCTCCTTAAACAGGGTAAAATGCAGTAAACAATCGACTCATGCAAAGATTTTTTTAGTTTCAGATTTTAAACAGGATGATTTACTATCTAAACAACTAAGAAATCACGCAATCACACAGCATTTCATCACAAAAAACAGCTTTTTGAACTAATCAAAGGGGAGGCAAGATCTTGCCACTGGGGTGTGCACGTGGTGCACGAGGGAAATTAATTAAACTAACACTCACCAATTGGTGAGGACGTGTCCAGAGACACCAATGGTGCACCGTGGGTGCCCGATATGATGATAGCAAGAACAAAAGGAAACTAAAAGATGGCGAGACCAAGTCCCACCGTGATCGCCAAAAAAGCTGTAGGTGCTTAGAATGACCGTGTGATTAACATGAAATATCTATGTTGTTTAGTGTAAACTAACCTATTAAAAAACAGCAACTAAAGTGCAATGATCGCCAGAAACTTTTAACTTAAAAGTTTCAAAAGAGAGTATGATCGCCTACCTTTCAAAATGCGGAAGATTGAGTCCTTGGTTCCCCTTCCTCAGCCGGCTGAAGAAAGAGAGCCCTTTCTTTGCTTCTTTTGTTCTTGCTGTTGAGTTTGAGGTTGAGGATCGTCCAAAAGTTATGCTTGATTTCCCCTTTTTGATCTCTTGTTGTTGTTGAGTGCAGCAGAAACAGAAAAAACAAAAAAAATGAAGAACTAATGATGAGAATTTAAGTAGAAGTAGTATCTGAACTAATCATGATGTTAAGCATATTTAAAACAGCAAACTTACTTTTTTTAATGGCTTTGAAACCCCTTAGATCAAGTAGGTTTTTGAAAGATTATGCTGTGGTGTATGTTTGCATGAAGTGAATATGAAAAAAATAAAACTAATGAAATGAATGCAGTAATAAAAAACTTATGCGCAGTTGGTTGAAGCTCTTGAAAGGATGAAGATCTTGAAAGGACGCCGACTTCTGGAAATGGCAGCGCTCCGGCGTTACAACGTTGCTTCGATCTTCAAATCACTATAATGCTATGGCTCAACTCAATTCAATTCTGTTTTCTTCTTTTTTTTACTCTTCAACATGCAGGGTATTTATAGGCATTTCTTGCGTTCGCGATTAACATTTAAAAACTCCGAATTTATCCATCTTAACCGACAGATAATTACTGATTAATTCATCTTTATCTGTAATTATCTAAAACGCGTCCACCTTGGCTGACGCCTTTCAGATTAATTAAGATAAGGATAAACATCCGGGAAAACTTATCTTTATCTTTATTAGGTAAAAAGCGTCCACCTATGTAGACATCTTTTAGACTAATTAAGATAAGGATAAACATCCGGAGGAGAAGTAGAAATAGCCTAGGAAACCTAAAACGCGTCGACATTACCAGACGCCTTTTAGTTAATAAATCAATTAATTAAAATTCAAATTTAATCGTTAAAACAGGAATAAACTATAAATGGCGTCCACGTGAGTCGACGTCTTTTAGAATTCTTCATATTTTAACTCAAATTGAACTAAAATCAATTCAATTGATTAACTTAAACACATCTGTTAAACCCGACACTCAAAAAGATTAATAAAAATTAATTAATGATTAATTATCAGACCATTTTGAGGTATTATTGTGTGATATAAAATTTACTCGAAATGACGTCAAAATTAGCGTGTCTACAATTAGCAGAGGCTCTACTAGGGATAGAGGTATCTAGCATAGGTAGGGAGTCCAGGATGGTCCCTAGGATAGAAGTAGAGGTAGCTTTAGGATTAGATGAGCCCCGACGTCGGTCTGACGAGACCTGGGAGGAGTTTAGGGATAGGTTAGCTGAGTCATCTTCCGCCATCTATTGTAGCGACCCTAGTCAAGGGGAGGAGGTAGATAGGCAGCTTAGAGTTTTTCTAGTTTTCTTCTTCGGTCGGTTGCTCTTCGGTACGAAGGGCGACCACATTCACTGTAGGTTTCTTTACTTGTTAGATGACTTAGATAGCTTAGGAGAGTACGCTTGGGGTGCGGCCCTTCTGGCCCACCTCTTCGCCGATCTGTCTGCGGTCACGCCGAACCGTGAGACCACCGTCAGCGGCTTCTCGCTGTTCCTTCAGGTATTAATTGTTTCATTATTTGTTTATGATATGCAATATGATATGATGCTTTACTAACTTATATGTTCATGAATGCAGGTGTGGAGCTACCATTACTTCCCGCTCGGCAGAGCGCGGATCGCGAGACCCGGAGTTGTCCCGTTGGCCTGCCGTTAGCAGCCAATTGTGGACACGGCCCCACAGCATCACCAGCTGACGGCCCTCCGCCGTCAGTTCCTGGACTACCCCGAGCTACTGGTAAGTTTTTAATTTTATTAAATGCAATCTTTTATTCATTAAATGCAAGTTATTTATGAATGCATCTAATCTATATGCAGGTGATCTGGCGCCCGTACTTTGGTATGGGCGAGGAGGGTCAGCCGTGGGTGACGGCTGGCAGGAGGAGGTTCTGGAGGCAAATGTGGGTGCATTGCCTCAACGAAATCGAGCCCCTCCACCTCCGGCTCGTAATGAGGACGCTGGGCCTCCACCAGGAGTGGATTGACGAGGAGGTACCGGAGGACGTCGGGAGGAGCATGAGGGGCAAGCAAGCCCTCACAGACTGGCGTGCCAAGTTTCCAGAGCAGTACGAGGACTGGCACCGCCGAGGCGTACGGGTGGAGTCCCGGGCGGAGAGTAGTGAGGCCTACCTCCAGCAGTACCGGGCCCACTACACCGATCAGCTTCGGCTCCTCCGACCACTCGATGTAAGTATGCCTTTATGCATCTTCAATTTTATTATTATCTTGATTTATGTTTGTGAATGAATGTATGTATGTGTGATATGCAGGATGCACGTGACGCGATCATCATCGACCTCCGGGCCCGCCTACATGATGCGGAGGCCCAGCTCGAACAAGTCTAGAAAGAGTTGTTTGATCTGGTATGTATGCATGTTTATGAATGCATGTTTTAATTAATTAATTGTTTTGGCGATTGACACTGACGGTTGTCTTTTGATGCAGCGAGCCGTCTACACCCAGGCGGCTCCCCCTTCTTTCGGAGCTTCATCTTCTTCCTTGTCTGCCTATGATGCTGCTCTGGCTGACCTCTAGAGCCAGCTCGCCTCCACCATCCACCGGGCTTCTCTTGCGGAGGAGGACCAGGCTGCTCGGGTAAGTTCTTTGACTTTGACTCCTGAATTTGATTTTAATTATTTGATTGCCTTGGACCAACGATGACTTTTCCTTCAGGTTGCTGAGCTTCAGGAAGCCCTTCAGAGGGCTGAAGCGGAGCTGGAGCGTTCTCGCGCGGGAGCTGCTCGTGCTGAGGCCGATGCGGTGCGGATCCGATCTCTAGAGGAGCAGGTGGCTCGTCTCTCGATTGGAGATCTTGCACGCCTCCAGATTCGCCTGGAGGTCGTGATCGAGGAGATAGATCGCGACCGCCTTCGACTGGAGAGTCTTCAGGGTTGCTTGTCGGTTGCAGAGCATGAGCGCAAGATGGTGGAGGAACGGTATCAGCGAGCTCGGCAGCGTGCCCAGGAGCGTGGTCTGACGAGTGCTTTCACGGCCAGTGTCGTCTGGCCAGGCAGGGCCGAGTGCGATGGGGCCACCTCCACCTCCTAGCCGAGGACCAGTACCGGACGCGCCTGACGAGGCCCAGAGCCAACTTGACGAGGGCGGAGGGGAGAGCCAGCCTTGAGGGCTTATGTATTTTATTTTTCTTCTATGTATCATGTACAAAACACCTTTTGATGATATACATAGCACTTTTTGGGCTCCAATCTTGTGTTCATGTGCTTGTCTTGTATCCTGTACATCACTTAACAAACAGGTTAAGTATCTATTTAGGCTTAGCCCCTTGCCTGACCAAATAAATGGTCAATCGATCTTTTCCTTCAATAAATGATCAAGGGGCATAGCCTTTATCAACAAAGGTAATCAAACTATAAACAGACTTAAGCAAAATGCAACATGCAAGCAAACAGATGCTCACTGAAAATAAAAGGAATGAGTCATGCCAAATGCAACAAGCAGATGCTAAATGAAATATTTTTGTTGTTTTGAAATATTCATTTTTGTTTGGGTTTTGAAATATATGTTTTTTTATTTATTTTGGCATATGTATTTTTTTTGGATTTTTGACATATGTAATTTTTTTGGATTTTTGACATATGTATTTTTTTGGATTTTTGACATATGTATTTTTTTGGATTTATGACATATGTATTTTTTTTTTTTGGAATTTTTGACTAAAAGATCAGCATGGTGTTTAGATCAAAAGATCATATTCATTTACTAACTTAATTCCCAAATTGTTCTTTAACAACTTAACTTAAAACCCATCGTGTTTGAACTTGTGTTTCCATTCGTGATCCCATTTGATGATTTGACCCTTAGTCAATCTAAGCCATTCCTTAAGTTTGGAGTACGCCTCTTTAGAAGGAAAATATGAATAAGTTTAGAAAGCCCATGAGAAGGTTCCGGAGACTTAAAAAGATGTTCCTTTCCTACCCTAATATCCGTTGGGGTTCGGTCATTTTCTTTCCGGGGTATTTATCGACCTTGTGTTCCCTTTTATTTCATTTCATGGCCTTGATGTAACGTTTGTGATGTAATGGCCTTTTGATTTGATATTTGGCTTTTACCCTTTTCCTTTTGCTCTTTCTATTCTCTTTTTTTCTTTGGGACGGATCTCCCCCATTTTTTTATGACGGCCTCCTACTAAGATGGCGGGTATTCTCGGTAGTCTATTCTAAGCCTCGTTCCGACATCAGGGGCCGAGTGTAAAACATAATTTTTGCTTAAAACGAATGACTTGTACTTTACACTTTCAGTCAAGCTTTCGGTATTCCTTAGGACTTGGCATCTTTTGTTACTCACGAATCAAACGTGTCAGTGTGTGTAGTGATGTGTTCGAATTTAAATTATCCAGACTAATAAGGAAATTTGAGTTTATAAATTTTCTGATTCCACTGGTCTTTGTACCATGCTGATCGATTTTTAACCTAAGGGTAGTATTTCTTAAGATGTAAGCCATTCCAGGGATGATTTAGCTCTTCTCCTTCTGCATTAACAAGACGATAAGCATTACCAGGAAAAGCGTGCGATACAACATAAGGTCCTTCCCAGTTGGGTTGGAGCTTAGAACGCGGACCACCAGGTTTTACAAAAATTCTTTTCACGACTATTTCACCGACTTTGAATTTACGTTCAATGACTTTCTTTTGATAAAAACGTGCTAGTCTATTTTGATAAACTTTTGCATGATTAGCAGCTGACCATCTTTTCTCGTCTAAGAGTTCCAATTGAGCAAGGAGTGCTGAACGATGTTCATCAATGGAGAATTCTCGTCTAGCAGTATGTTCCCCAAGGTGTAGTGAATGACGTTTTCTCTTGATCTTCTTCTGCTAGCTTAATCTGATTATACCGTGAAAATCCGTCCATAAACGATAAGGTTTCATAGCCAGCGGTATTATCAATGAGTATATCAATATGAGGCAATAGAAAATCATCTTTAGGACACGCCCGGTTCAGATCCCGGAAGTCAATGCAAATTCTGACCTTCCCATCCTTCTTCATAACTGGGACTATATTAGCCACCCATTGTGGATAAAGGACAACTCTAATAAATTTGGCTTTATGCAATTTGTCGACCTCTTCCTTCATCTTTAGAGCCATTTGTGGGTGGAATCGCCTTAATTTCTGCTTGACAGGGCTAGTTCCTTCTTTTAACGTCAATCTGTGTTCAACTAAAGAAGAGTCTAATCCTGGTATATCTTCATAACTCCAGGCGAAAGTGTCCTTATAGTCCTTAAGTACTTGTACCATTGGCTTCTCATCCTCTGTAGAAAGATTTTTGCTGACGAGGACAACCTTAGGTTCGTCTTCAGTCCCTAAATTGATTTCTTTGGTGGGCTCTTCTACGGCAGCTGAGGGTTCATCGAATCTCTTCACTCCACTGGCATATGTCTCAGCTGCGTCCTCGTCATCTTCCTCATTTTCAATAATGGGGTCTTTTTCATGTACTAACTCATACACCCCATACCCATCATTGACTGACTCATCATTCATACAGTCTTCTGGCATCTAAATTGGATTTTCTAAAAACTGAGAGATTAAAGAGCAAGAAAAGCATTTATCAGCTAAGTCCTAGAGGTATCTATCTGGAATTTGCCTACCCTTAGGCTTCCTAGACTTCCTAACTTGACTAACCTGCCTAAAACTAGACTGCCTAACTTCACTAAACTCCCTATTATAACATAATGAAGATGAAGCAGGATGGAAATCCTGGGATACAAGTGGAAATACAGAAGAATCCTCCCGAGGGGAGGGACAGAGTAGATCTATGAGAGAATCTTGACCGAAGGACCCGCGCAATGGGGTGTGATCGGACAAGTAAGAGGTTTCCTCAATGAGGATTTGGGAAGAATTTGTTGCCAAATTAGTGTTTTTTTTTTTTATAGTGGAAGAGTTAAGCATAAAACATGAATGAATACAAATAGAAGGAGAATTAGACGGAGGAAGTGACACCAAGGCCAGAGGGTTAGGAGGATCATACAACAGTATGTCCCAGATCAAATCATACATCCTCTCTAGATCGAGAGGAGGTTGTGGAATGAGGTCCCGAGGGGACAGCGTAATCATAACGGCGGAGCCTGTGGAATATCTTCAATAGTGACCCGCGACCAAGTCGGGGTCAAGAGCAATGTACGAAATAAAGTATGGAGCATGAAAACATGGGAAGGGTATGTTCCCCTCCAGAGCAGATCTGTAGTGTAGCCAGCTTCATAGGGGTCATCTGGCTCCCCTTCATCGGTCTCTTCAGACAGCAATATCCGCTTGTCAAAGATAGCACCAGGACTTTCAATCAGCTCATCAATCTGTGGCGGCCACTTGGGTTCTACCGGATCTAGGAACTGTCTGTTCAGTGCAATGTAAAGGTCTCTCAGATCGAACCACCTGTACCATTCGCATTCAGGATCATGGAATTTTCTCCTTTTCATAGGCCGCAAAGCCTCCAATGATTGGTACGTAAGTAGTTTTGAGCAATGTCTGGCCAAGTCCCTCCCATATATGTCATGGAAGTCAAAACACGAAGTAATGACCACCGTGTTGTCGTGGCTAATTATGGGCCCTTTTACAAAGTGTGTATACAGGGTCCATGTTAGGGGATCTCGGCCTTCCTTGGGTGGTGTAGACATTGTCTCCCAGATTTTCTGACCTTCTTCATTTTCTGCTAGCTGAACCAGATCTTGCTTCAGTCTTCTTGGCCTATAGCCCAGACCACTTCCAGGTGCTGCTCGATGATCTTTAACAGGAGTGGTCCTGCCCTGCAATTGTGTGCCCAGACCTTTCCCAGGCTCATAGCCGTTCTTCATCATAATTCTCCATCTTGGGGTACTCATGCACTTCCCCCTTTTTATGGCATTTAACAGGTATGGAGAAATAGTGGCGGCTTTTAGAGGATCAGCCACTGGATGGTAAACCTGTAATACCGACAGAAAAGGTTGTCGGCCAGGTAAAGCAGTAGATTTAACATTCAAGGTATGAGAAGCAGCAAGGATCGGCATGCTCGTCACTTTAATAATTCGTCCTTTGAAAAGGAATTTGAGGCATTGGTGATTCGTAGACGGAATTGCCTCAAGAGTTTTAATATAAGGACGACCCAAAATGGCATTTATAGAAGGGTCGATTTCTAGGATGTGAAATTCGACCTCTGCATGACTTACAGGGCCTAGATCTACTTTCAAATAAACCATTCCCAGAGGGGAACGGGTAGAATTGTCATATGCTGTCACAGAGATGGGGCAAGGCAACCATTTTTCTTTGGGCACACCGCACAACTCTAGGGTCTTCGGTGGTAAAACATTGATCGAAGCCCCTGTGTCAACCAGGCATGCATCCACGGCCTTCTTACAGATGTTGACCGTGATGCTCAGAGCCATGCTTCTGGCTGCTGGCGGTGCTAGTTCCGATGTGTGAAATGTAATGGAGGGCTGATCCCCCTGAGGAACTAGTAATGCTGCAATTTTTTCTACCGGCACGTCCTCGTTGACCATCACCTTCTGTAGATATTCCATCAAGGCTTCTTGGTGACTCTTTGATCTCTTGATCAGTTCAAGTACGGAGATCTGTGTCGGTGTTCGGTCCAGATGTTTCAACAAATCATATTGAGTGCCTGGTGCACTCTCTTCATTATGGGCTTCCTCAGTCGGCTGTGATGGGCCGTCTTTAACTGTGGAGTGAGGGAAGACTTTGTTGAAAATCCTTCCACTCCGGAGCACGTGTTCCTCAACCGTGGAGGATCTGGGTGACACCTTGAGTACCGCAGAGTTGGGTGGTGTAGGTGATACGGAGGGTTGGTATGTAGGTGATGGCGTTGGGTTGGGTGGTGATGGCGTGGTGCGGATTAAAGGCCTGGATGGTTGGATGGTGGATGGGTATGTAGTTGAAGTAGATGAAGTGGGGAATGGCACGCGTAGTAGCGGTCTGGATGGTTGAATGGTGTCTGGGTAAGCAGTAGTGGTAGCGGGTGAAGTAGGAAATGGTACGCGTAATAGTGGTCTGGATGGTAAGAGAGGTGCGTAGTTGGTTTGCGGGGAGTTATATGATGGTGGCGTAGGAGTGTGGGGCGTAATGGACTTGAGGAAGGCGGGTGGTGGTAATGGGTTATTGGATGCGGGTGTTGGTAGAGGGGTGATGGTAATGGGTTGTGGCCTGGGTATGTGGATGGTGCGGCGTGGTGGTCATTCTACGGTACTCGAAATATGACCCGTTGAATAAAGAGAGGAAGAGTCCTCTATTCTCCACTGTTGCCCACGGTCAGCCTCAGACTAGCTGTTTGTCAAGATAGGGGCAACTTGGTTTTGGTTTTGGTGCTCCGGGAGCGGAATCTGCACTATGCCTATGTTGGGTGGTGGTACTGCTTGTGCTGGTGGTATGCCCAGGTTGCCTATGGAAATAGCAATACTTGGACGTGTCGGCATTCTGAGGCCAAACTGCCTTTTCCCTTGGCAAAACTAAGGCATTAGCTGCCATTAGAGTACTGAAAATATCTGCCAAGGATTCTGGGAGGGCTGGGTATTCTGCCCTTTTCGGGCCTGGAGGTCTTCTCTGCTGATTATAGTCAGCAGGAGGAGGGACATTATGGTATGCCGGCGGTGCGCGCGGCTGGTACTGCTGCTGTTGCTGATATTGCTGTTGTTGGGGTTGCTGGTACTGCTGTTGCCGTTGCGGCGGCTGCTGTAGCTGTTCCTGTTGCTGGTTTTGGTTCGGCTGCTGGGGCCGCTGATACTGGGGCTGATAATGGGGGTTCTGCTGCTGCCTGTACCCCTGCTGGTTCGGCTGCAGTGGCCTCTGGTACTGTTGCTGACTCCTCACAAATTGGGACGAGTTATTGTTCATGCTACTGACTTGCTCATGAGAGAGCGTGCCCTCAGTAGTCGGACCTGTGTTGGAGCATTTGGCACTGCAGGCTTCCGAGGTGGAGGCCTGCTAGGTCTGTGAGGATCAAAGACGCTAGAGAACGTAGCCTCCTTGAAGGCATTCTGGCAGTACCGTGCTCTTTCATAGAGCTCTGCCATGTTGGTCAGATTGTTCAAGGAGAGGACTAGTTTGAACTGGGGCGTGGCGTTGGAAATTAGCATCTTCACTTGTTCGGACTCGGACAAGTGATCCTTCACCTTCTCGGCCAAGCCCCGCCACCTGTCGGCAAAACTGACAAATTCTTCATCAGGTTTCATCTTTTCTGCTATTAAGTCAGTGATGGACAAAGAGGATGCAACTCTGTCTTGGTATCATTGAATGAATTTACGAGAGACGATACCGTAGTCCTCTACTTCGGAGGGTTCCAGGGAAAAGAACCACTCGAGGGCTGGTCCCTCTAGAGATCTCCTGAACAAAAAGGCCAACGACCTCTTGTCGTTCTGCCAGAAAGACGATTCGTACATAAACTCCTTCAAGTGTGTGAAGGGGTTACCAGTACCGTTGTACTTCCGGTATACTGGCATCTCAGACGGTAGTAGGTGGAACACTGGCAGACTCGGTAAATTGATCTCTGGTGCAACTTTGACCCCCATCATCTTCTGGAGGTTGGTGAATTGCTCATCCATGCGCTCAATTTTGGCCAGCAACGCTTGCGTGGTCAGATCTGCCTGGGGAGGAGGAGGGGGTGGAGGTACTTGATAGGCCTGCTGCCTAGAGTACGTCGGACAGGGAGGGCAGTAAAGAAGAGGTCCGGCAGAGCTTCCGCCATGCCCGAGGGCATTTTGATAAGTAGGCGTTAGCGGTCTGGCCGGTTGCCTAGAGGATGAAAATTGCGGCCCAGCTGGCCGAGAAGTAATATGGAGGCCTTCTATGGCCTGATGGATGTAAGGAGGATGAGGAGGAGGATGCTGAGGGACAACAGGGGGAGCCACAGGGTTCGGCTCAGCAGGCTGCATGGGTGCCTTCCCCTTCAGAATAGACTGGATTGCCTCGAACTGCTGAGGGTCCAGACGGGAGGCAAGAACTCCCAAAGCGTTGACGAGATCCGAAGGATCAGAGGATGAGGGATCATTCTGATTTATGTTCCCCTCAAGATTGGGATTAGGAATCGCATATTCATGCAGGGGAAGATCAGGATATCGATCATAGGGATGAAAGAGAGGTGTCCGGACATTCCCATCTTGTCGATATAGAATGGGGACAGAATTACGGGAGGCATCAGCATCTCTCCCGTTCTCATAGTTGTAGTCCGAATCGCGTGGGGCATTAGCATCTCCCTCGTAGTTGATGATGGCGTCTTGAGCCATACTCAAGTCCCTGTCTGATCGCAGCAGCATGATGTTGTAGGCGCCCGGAACGTCCCCCGCCGCGGCTGCGGGCTTCGGGCGAGGGTTCCTCTCCGTTCGTCTTAGCACTGTGGCGATTTAAAGGGGGTTAGAAATAAAGGATGTGATCGCCAGGAGCATTACCTTACGGTCCCTGTGCTCCGCAGGATGGTGGGGATGTGATCGCGTTTTGTGGGAGCGGGAGATGCTGGTTCCTCCTTCTCTTCCTCCGGCCGGCCAGAGGAGGAGAGCTCGGTAGTGCACGCGCAGAATCTGGTAAGAGCCCCTGAAAAGAAAAGACAGACAAAGAAAAGACAATAACCCAATTAGAACTGTGACATGTAGGATCCGTTCATGCAAACATAAAAAAATAACTAAAATTAGAGGGAAACGCACCGGATGGGTGTTTGGGAGGGAAGGTGACCATATGTTATGGCCACCCACCTCCCGATTTTTGTTTGGAACCTCTGGGGGTAAAAGGTGCTAAGTCATCCTAGGATGTATGCATGCAGATAAGTGCTCGTGTGTGAAGAGTGAAATGATGTGTTGAAGGTAAAAGAGAGTGAAAGAGAGAGGATGTTACGGCATTGATGGAAATTGGAAATGCAATGAAGTGAAAAAGGTGAAACAGTAAAAGAGGGTTAGGAAGACAAGCCCATTTGGAGTGACGTTCCTCCTGAAACAGCCTTCTGACTCTTTGCCCGCTTGCCAGCCTTCTCTGAGCCTTCCTTCCAAGAAGCCACCTCTTAACCTCCGAAAATCCTTAACCCCAAATCCTCCTTTAACCCGAAGTCCTTAACCCCTTGCTCGAGAGGATGTGGGGGGTTTAAATAGGCGAAGGAAAAAAGGGGAGAAAACAGGGGTCTAAATCTCCGTAAATCACCCTTCAACCAATAGGGAGTGGTCAAGGGTTGGAGGTAGTGGACGCGGCAGTCGCCGGAGTGGGGAGTGGTCGGATTAGTGGGGACGTGGGCGGCGAGTAGAGGAGATCGTGGGGAAGACGGAGTCAAGGGGGTGGTTAAGGAGTGGACGGCCAGGTGACGTGCCTTCCATTCTTGTGGTAGAAGGCGGCCCGGCTGGCCTTCGAAGGGAGTGGAAGGCGAGGGGTGGCCTTCGAAGGAGGTGGAAGGCAAGGGGTGGCCTTCGAAGGAGGTAGAAGGCAAGGGGTCGGCCTTCTACGGAAAGGTGGTAAAAAGTGAAAAAGTTGGCTAAAAAGGTGGAAGGCAAGGGGCTGGCCTTCGAAGGTGGTGGAAGGCGGGGGGTGGCCTTCGAAGGAGGTGGAAGGCAAGGGGCTGGCCTTCCACGAAAAGGTGGTAAAAAGTGTAAAAGGGTGTAAGGCAAGGTGGATGGCCTTCGAAGGTGGTGGAAGGCGGGGGGTGGCCTTCGAAGGGGTTGGAAGGCGGACTGGCTGGCCTTCCACGAAAAGGTGAAAAAGGGGGGCCAAAAGGGTGGAAGGCAAGGTGGGTGGCCTTCGAAGGTGGTGGAAGGCGAGGGGTGGCCTTCGAAGGAGGTGGAAGGCAAGGGGGTTGGCCTTCCACGAAAAGGTGGCTAAAAGTGGAAAAGGTGGAAAAAAGGTGGAAGGCAAGGTAGCTGGCCTTCCAAGGGTGTAGAAGGCGGGGGGTGGCCTTCGAAGGTGGTGGAAGGCGAGGGGTGGCCTTCAAAGGGGGTGGAAGGCGGACTGGCTGGCCTTCCACGGAAAAGGTGGCTAGAGTCGGGATTTGGTTAATGGGCCTAGCTGGTAGTGGGCTGAGATGGCTCAAATGAGGGGATTTATGATGATGGGCTGATGATGGAGGGGATTTATGACCAAAGGGTGGTCCAAAATCGGTGTCTACAAATGCCCCTCCGGGACACCTGTTTTGCAGTGGAATGGAATGGAATGATAAATAGGTGTTCCGGAAATCGAAACTGATTTTGGACCGCCCGGAAAAGGAATGAGCTATCCCCAGGGATGACATGCGAATGCGGCAAATGCATGAAAGCTAACCATTTGAGTTGCAAGAGTGATTTAAGAAAAGGGACAAAGTTCAGTACTAGAGAATCACAGTCCGTGGGACCCCCGGGTGCTGGAACCGCGAGGCCTTGGCACACCAGAATATAGCGATCTGGCCCAAGGGGATCTCGAGCATGAAAGGTGTAGGAGTGTGACTTGAAGAACTCTCAACACAACGGGCGCGCGGTGGCCTGGCGCATCATGGGATCGCCAAGTGAGAGGATCTCAAGCACACGTATTTGAAAAAAGGATAAGGTCTTGCAATTCGAAGAGTTAACAGACGAACAATCGCCAGACTCACAGATCAACAATGGGTTAAGCAGAGTGATGAAATTATGGTCATTGCCCCTAGGGCGGGAATGGTGGATGATGCTTATGCAATGCATGCTGGTTGAAATCTTTTAAAAAACAAATTCCTAATGCAGTTCCTAATGCAAACAGGAGGGATTTATTGGCCAATCGAATAACTTGGAGAATATAGACTCCTCATTATTTTGTTTAAAGAGGAACTCAGAGTCTATACGCCCGAAGTTATTAGCCTCCTGTGTCTTCAATCCTACTTGCTTCAGATTCGCTGCAGCTGCAAGAACGCACATCAGTAAATGTAAATAATCAATGATCCACAATATCTTAATGTCGAGCCGCAAGGAAACGAGGGACAAAGGTCCCTGTCGAGTCGAAGCCAGCACGGAAGATATGGCCATTCTCAAAGTAGAATGCCAATCCGGCTGCTTTCGGCTTTGACTCGACGGCAAACGTGTCCTTCTTTTGGGCAGAATCCTTTTCCTGTATGCACAAAATGAAGGGGAAATAGTTAGTAGTATCTGTTTTCGGCCCCTTGCCCAAAAGAGCAACTACCTTTTCCCTAACCTTCGCATAGGGTCAAGGGGCCGTGTTACTAACCAGACAAAAGGAAGAATATTGAAACTGATACAAGAAGTAAATATGCAAATGCTGGTGGATATTAACAAGTGAGGTGTGTGATGAATGAAAACATGTTTTTTTTGTCCGACCACCTGGTGACTGCCCAGACTTAGGCTGGTTGAATGATAAAAGGGAAATGCACACTCAACTTCCCAGGTATCCTAAGCTCACATCTAGATTGATTTGGGCCTCTAGACTCCTCAAACTAACCTTGACCGGTTAAGACTCATACTGATGACAATACCGTCATGCCATGCTTAGGCTCCCAGCTGCTTCCGACCACCAAGTTTGCCCAAAAAGTTTTCGAGGTAAATGATTTGCCCGACCCGGGTCTCTTTCCTCACAATCTAGAAGGTATATGATGGAACACCTTGGAACCCTAACGGTCAACCACGCGACGCTGACCCGGAATAAGACGCCGTCGCACCGATTGGTGACGCGCATGCATTGACCTAAGCCCGAAGTTGTAAGGGTACACATTGAGATTATGGTTAAGAAATTAGTTCACCAAAACATCGACATTACTCTTCACCCATTTTGGACTCCTGTGATCATGTGAGCATGTGACGATTTTTGAAAACGAACCATTTTAAAATGATGTTCAGTCTTTAGATAGCTATCTCGTGCTGAACCTTGGGGGAGAAAAAGTGAAGAAATTGTGGAGATAAACCTCAAAGGAGGATTGACAAAACCGTTAAAAGGACAAGCTGTGACAAAACGGACTCCTTTTGACCTCCTAGATGCCCCAATTTTGACTTTTCAGGCCTTTATTGGATTTCTTGGCCAGGCACGGTCACGACCAGGCTTTTTTCATGATTGCTTGAACCCCTTTTCTTTTTTGTATTTCTTTTCCGCTCTTGACATTTATTGGGGTTATTTGATATTCCGCCTGCGGGGACACTGCCCTCTTCACGTGCTCTGGTCCTTTACATTTCATTTCTGGGCCCTTTTTTGTTGAGGGGTTACATCTATCGGGTTTTTTTGAAGAACCGCAATTTGCTGAGCTCGACCGTTTTAAGGGCGTCAACTGTCCTGATCGGTCGAGAGACGAAGAGCAAAGGTTGCATTGTGACAGTATACTAAAGACTTGGGACTCATTTTAAACTGGTTCTTTTTGAAAAATGTGCAGGTGTGTGCATCTCATGATGAGCATAGGGATCCGTATGAAAGTAAAGTAGACACGTCCAAAGTTCTGGTGGACCAAAATCTTAGCCAAACCGCAATGTCATCCCAACCTATCATGCAACTAGACCTAGACAGGGGGTTACGTGGCAGTCACCGGACAATTGGATTTTGTGTCTTTTCTGATTTTTTTTTGTCATTTCCATTAAAGTATGTACATATTTACAAATATTTTTGATGCTTTTTGGATATTCGATTTTTTTTGAGAGATTTTGAAATTTTTGATTTTTTTGTATTTTGAGGGTAAACTTCTTCAAATAGACTTCTATCCAAAGGAAAACTTTTCAAAATATTTACACTTATTTGCTGGAAACGAAAGAACCTATTTACCTCTACAACTTGTAGATAAAGAGGAAGCTATCCAATCCCTAAGCGATTATGCACAAGACTCAGAGGGTGAGTCAGACATGTTGTAAAGGTGGGTCCTTGAGACACAGACCCAATTATGGCAGACTTACCCCAGGAGTGTGCTACGACCGGTGATAAAAGCCTAGGAGGGGCAGGTATGAGAGCGGTGGGTACCTGTTCATCCCTCACTAAGGAGGCTCCTTCTTGTCGAGTGGTTGGTTCACAGAACAGCAGCTGTATACCGAACTCTTCTGCATCTTCTCTTTGGACCTCATTGCCTGTTTCTTTCAACTCATCCTCAAGATAGTGTATCTTGAGTACCTCTTGACTTTCCTTCACAAAGTGATCCAAGAGATTCCATTTTCCTGATTCTTCAGTTGATTTGGTTAGTATGTAACCCAATTTGAGTCCTCCACTGGTCAGATTTTCAAAGATAGGTTCTTGAATTCCCTGCTCTTCTTTGCCTATCCCAGATCCTGAACTATGCCCCGTTTTGTCCATAAACTGCCAACCTATGCTAGGCTAGGGCTTGAGCTGAGCGTCAACTGATGAAAGGATGGGCTCTGCCCCTTTTCTAGAAGTGATCATAGATGGAATTTGTTCAGTCGAGACTAAATCCAAAGGCTCAAGATGGGGGGTACCCTTCATTTTGACAATCTTCCCATTGTATGGGAATTTATAGTGCTGGTGATTAGTGGAGGGCACTCCCAGGGTCTGGTCCATCCAAGGCCTTCCCAAAATGACGTTGTATATGGGCTTGGCATTAAGGATGTAGAATTCAAAGATCATGGCCACTGGCCCAATTTCCAGTTTCCCATTTGAGACCATCATGGAAGTAGATTCAACCTTTTCTGGGTCGATCCCTACTTTCTTGGGGGTCTTGAGCGAACAGACATTGATTGATGCCCCAGTATCCAACAGGATGGAGTCCAATGAGTGACCCTTGAGTGTTGGGGTCAAGCATGAGGGAAGGGATTGGCATTCAGGGGGAGCTAGACTCTTATCTGTGAAGGACATGGTAGGTGTCTGGGTGACTGAGAGAATGGCATTGATGACCCCCCTGATAGGAAGATCTTCTTTGAGTGTAATGCGCTGGAGGAACTTGAACAATGTCTCCCTGTGTGTAGGAGATCTCCCAATCAACTTTAGGACTGGCATCTTGGTGGGAGTTTTCCCTAGATGCTGTGGGATGTCATACTTAGACAGATCTGAATCCTCTTGAGAGTCCAAGGGTTGACTTGTTGGGGGAACGATGCGATTTCTCAGTGTAACGCCAATCGGACTGGGGTCCACTGCCTGATCTGACTTTAGGGGTTGAACTGGTGGTGAATTCATTAGGCAGAATTGGGTTACAGGACCTGGCTTTGGTGTCGGACAAAAGATGGATGGAGGTTCTCTGATTGAAATTGAAGGAACTTGGACCAGAGTGACTGGGTTGATGGTTGTTAGTTGTTCCCTAGGTCGTATCAAGACCAAAGGTTTGTCTTGGATAATAGTGGAGACTCCTTGCAACGGCTCTCTAGGTTTGGTCCTCCTGGTAGGGCACTCACGCCATATCCCAACCTCTTCATACTCCCAGTGCTGTCCTCTATGATTGACATTTGGTTCCAAATTTTTGACAAGGGTGCTCACCCTTTCTAGAGAGCTAGATAGATCTTGGGTCACCTGATAAGAGGGCGGAGGGCCCTTGACTTCCAAGGTTTCAGCAGCCTATTTCATGTGCGCCCAATTGATCTTGGCACTGGAGAAAGGGGGAACTGCTGAATATGGTCTCTGATTGGATTGGTTATCTGATCTGGACATAGGACTGGGTGACCTAAAGGGTTGCTCCGAGGCACTCACCTGTTCATTGATTGCCACTCCCTCTATTGGTGGAATCCTCTTACTTATGTTCTGATTTTCAAAAAAGGATGGCAAAGTGGAACTCCAGATCTGAGATTGAACTACCCGAGCTCGATTATAAAGTTGTGCGAATGTGTGAAATTCGCTCAGCATAAGAATAGACCGAAGCTGCGGGGTAGCGTTATTGACTAGCATGGTGATAGCTTGAGATTCGGGGATTTCCACTTCTGCCCTAGAGACCATTGCCCTCCACCTATTGGCAAAATACGTGAACTCCTCTTCAGGCTTCATCTTTTCCATCACAAGATCAAACAAGGTGGGAGGCATGGTTGTCATATAACTAAACTGAGTGATGAATTTTTCGAAGACCATATCAAAATTGATTAGGTCTGTGGCGGGCAAGGAAGAAAACCATCTTAAGGCCTCACCTTCTAAGGATTTCTGGAACAGATGGACAAGGAGGACTCTGTCGTAGAGCCATTGATGGGAATCTATGAGGAAACTTGACAGGTGATCATGAGGGTCAGAGGTGCCATCATATTTCCTGTACTCGGGAGCTTTGAATCCTGGTGGAAAGTAGGCCGGTGGGAGCTTGCAATAACTCGAGAGAGAATGCGGTTGTTTCAGGGTAAGTTTCTCGGCCATGAACTTACGCACACAGGTTTCAACCTCACTTTTATAGATGAATTCTTTCTGCTCAGGAGGAGGTGTAGTTGGAGAGACTGGAATTGGCATGACGGGTGGAGCAACTGGGGTAAGAGTTGGCTGATTGATGCGAGTCTGAGCTCTGTTGGGAGATCCTTGGAAGTGAGTTCCCCGAGGAGTGGCATCTTGAGTTTTGCCACCAGAGGCCAACCGGATGAGTTGATCAGGGGTGTACCGTGATAACATGGCAGTAAGTTCC
Organism: Zantedeschia hybrid cultivar; assembly: GCA_030544215.1. NCBI lineage: Eukaryota > Viridiplantae > Streptophyta > Magnoliopsida > Alismatales > Araceae > Zantedeschia > Zantedeschia hybrid cultivar. The sequence goes on from JARZZO010000016.1 coordinate 11,020,767, forward strand.
GGATCCTCACTTGGGTTTCGGAGGGTTCTGTTAGACATTATAGGGTCACTTTCTGAAGAAGAAGATTCATCCAAGCACCTTCTCCTAAATTCCTCTCCAGGTGTTTGAAACATGCCCACAAATGTTGGTTGTGGATCCTCTTCAATCTCAAACAGAGGGTTGTGTGTAACATTGTTGCCGAACTGGTCCATGTCATCATACACAGCATTGACATACATTCGGTTCATTATGAAGCACAGACCCTAAATGATTTTATGTTCCACTTGAAATGTTTGCCAATGTTTTATAAAAGTTGGTTTCTAACAAATCAAGTTTAACCCTTAACGACCCTTCACTTTTCTAAAGCTTGTTCCACCGAGATTCAATTAAGTGTCTTTAAATTTGAAACAGTTCACTAATTCCTCACACAAACCCAAGGTTCCTACAGGGTGGTCTCAGGTACAACCTGCTCGGCGGCCAAGTGGGAATCCCTGGCTCGCGGAGACTGACGGAGGTTCCCAACAGAATAAGACTAGTCACACCCGAGTGGGAATCCTCAGGTGGAGAGTCAGATCCTGCAGGAGAGGTGACTAAAGAGTGTGGTGCCGGCTCTTCCTTAAAACCCCCGCGGAGAACACCCCAAAAAGCCCAGTAAGCAGGTTAGCAAACAGCAGGTCAGAACATTTAACAACTCAACAAAACAAGCAGCAGCAACTCATTCGTGAACAGTAATAGCAGAAGAGAAAAAGAAACCGACGGGATGTCGGCGGCTAAGGGCTAGCCGTCAAAGGGTACGGACGGCCAGGTGGCGGCCGTACAAGGGGAGGTCGACGGCCAAGGTCTGGCCGTCCACTGGGTCGGACGGCCAGGTGCTGGCCGTCCACTGAGTCGGACGGCCAGGTGCTGGCCGTCCACTGGAGATGTCGACGGCCAGGTGCTGGCCGTCCAAAAGGTCGGGTGGCCAAGTGATGGCCGTCCAAGGGTTTTTTTTTTTTTTTTTTTTTTTTTTTTTTTTTTTTTTTTTTTTTTTTTTTTTTTTTTTTTTTTTTTTTTTTTTTTTGCGGCTGGATGGCTTAGGATCTGGCCGTCCAACTAAGCTGGACGGCCAGCTCTAGCCGTCCAAACTAGGAGGTGGGCCGTCCGATTTTTTTTTTTTTTTTTTTTTTTTTTTTTTTTTTTTTTTGGCGGCTGGACGGCCTAAGATCTGGCCGTCCAACTAATCTGGACGGCCAGCTCTAGCCGTCCAAGGTTTGGACGGCCAGGAGCTGGGCCGTCCGATTTTTTTTTATTTTTTTTTTTTTGGCGGCTGGACGGCCTAGGATCTGGCCGTCCAACTAAGCTGGACGGCCAGCTCTAGTTGGACGGCTAAGAGGTGGGCCGTCCGATTTTTTTTTTTTTTTTTTTTTTTTTTTTTTTTTTTTTTTTTTTTTTTTTTTTTTTTTTTTCTTTCTTTGGCGGCTGGACGGCCTAGGATCTGGCCGTCCAACTAATCTGGACGGCCAGCTCTAGCCGTCCAAGGTTTGGACGGCCAGGAGCTGGGCCGTCCGATTTATTTATTTATTTTTTTTTTTTTTTTTTTTTTTTTTTTTTTTTTTTTTTGGCGGCTGGACGGCCTAGGATCTGGCCGTCCAACTAAGCTGGACGGTCAGCTCTAGCCGTCCAAGGTTTGGACGGCCAGGAGGTGGGCCGTCCGATTTTTTTTTTTTTTTTTTTTTTGTTTTGTGTTGTTTTGTTTTGTTTTGTGTTGCAGATGGACGGCCTAGGGTCTGGCCATCCAACTGAGCTGGGCGGCCAAGACTCTAGCCGTCCAAGGTTTGGACGGCCAGGAGGTGGGCCGTCCGGATTTTTTTTTTTTTATTTACCTTATTAGCGCGCGCAGTAAGCAAGTAGGTGTCCCACCGTGATCGCCAGAGGGCTGTAGGCGTCCGGAACGTCCCCCGCCGCGGCTGCGGGCTTCGGGCGAGGGTTCCTCTCCGTTCGTCTTAGCACTGTGGCGATTTAAAGGGGGTTAGAAATAAAGGATGTGATCGCCAGGAGCATTACCTTACGGTCCCTGTGCTCCGCAGGATGGTGGGGATGTGATCGCGTTTTGTGGGAGCGGGAGATGCTGGTTCCTCCTTCTCTTCCTCCGGCCGGCCAGAGGAGGAGAGCTCGGTAGTGCACGCGCAGAATCAGGTAAGAGCCCCTGAAAAGAAAAGACAGACAAAGAAAAGACAATAACCCAATTAGAACTGTGACATGTAGGATCCGTTCATGCAAACATAAAAAAATAACTAAAATTAGAGGGAAACGCACCGGATGGGTGTTTGGGAGGGAAGGTGACCATATGTTATGGCTACCCACCTCCCGATTTTTGTTTGGAACCTCTGGGGGTAAAAGGTGCTAAGTCATCCTAGGATGTATGCATGCAGATAAGTGCTCGTGTGTGAAGAGTGAAATGATGTGTTGAAGGTAAAAGAGAGTGAAAGAGAGAGGATGTTACGGCATTGATGGAAATTGGAAATGCAATGAAGTGAAAAAGGTGAAACAGTAAAAGAGGGTTAGGAAGACAAGCCCATTTGGAGTGACGTTCCTCCTGAAACAGCCTTCTGACTCTTTGCCCGCTTGCCAGCCTTCTCTGAGCCTTCCTTCCAAGAAGCCACTTCTTAACCTCCGAAAATCCTTAACCCCAAATCCTCCTTTAACCCGAAGTCCTTAACCCCTTGCTCGAGAGGATGTGGGGGGTTTAAATAGGCGAAGGAAAAAAGGGGAGAAAACAGGGGTCTAAATCCCCGTAAATCACCCTTCAACCAATAGGGAGTGGTCAAGGGTTGGAGGTAGTGGACGCGGCAGTCGCCGGAGTGGGGAGTGGTCGGAGTAGTGGGGACGTGGGCGGCGAGTAGAGGAGATCGTGGGGAAGACGGAGTCAAGGGGGTGGTTAAGGAGTGGACGGCCAGGTGACGTGCCTTCCATTCTTGTGGTAGAAGACGGCCCGGCTGGCCTTCGAAGGGAGTGGAAGGCGAGGGGTGGCCTTCGAAGGAGGTGGAAGGCAAGGGGTGGCCTTCGAAGGAGGTAGAAGGCAAGGGGTCGGCCTTCTACGGAAAGGTGGTAAAAAGTGAAAAAGTTGGCTAAAAAGGTGGAAGGCAAGGGGCTGGCCTTCGAAGGTGGTGGAAGGCGGGGGGTGGCCTTCGAAGGAGGTGGAAGGCAAGGGGCTGGCCTTCCATGAAAAGGTGGTAAAAAGTGTAAAAGGGTGGAAGGCAAGGTGGATGGCCTTCGAAGGTGGTGGAAGGCGGGGGGTGGCCTTCGAAGGGGTTGGAAGGCGGACTGGCTGGCCTTCCACGAAAAGGTGAAAAAGGGGGGCCCAAAGGGTGGAAGGCAAGGTGGGTGGCCTTCGAAGGTGGTGGAAGGCGAGGGGTGGCCTTCGAAGGAGGTGGAAGGCAAGGGGGTTGGCCTTCCACGAAAAGGTGGCTAAAAGTGGAAAAGGTGGAAAAAAGGTGGAAGGCAAGGTAGCTGGCCTTTCAAGGGTGTAGAAGGCGGGGGGTGGCCTTCGAAGGTGGTGGAAGGTGAGGGGTGGCCTTCAAAGGGGGTGGAAAGCGGACTGGCTGGCCTTCCACGGAAAAGGTGGCTAGAGTCGGGATTTGGTTAATGGGCCTAGCTGGTAGTGGGCTGAGATGGCTCAAATGAGGTGATTTATGATGATGGGCCGATGATGGAGGAGATTTATGACCAAAAGGGTGGTCCAAAATCGGTGTCTACAGATGTTAGATTCTTTTTTCAAAGATTTGACAAACAAGTTGCACATAGATTAATCAATCAAGTGGATGCTTAACGTGATTTTAAGATTACTTGTTGAGTTATTTGGATTCAATTAAACCACAAATTCGCTTAGGGAAAGGATCCTAGTTTCAGTTTAATATCCACCGTTATTGTCTATGGCTTTCTCTCACAACGTTTATGGAATCTAACCGGGACTTCAACTGGTACAACCAGCCCGATGATCAAGGAGGAGTACCTTGATTTTGGGGACTTATGGAGGCCTTAACGTCAACTTCTCAAGTCTGATCAAGGGACCAACCCAATCAGAGAGAGTTGCTGACATCAAGTAGTGTGTTTCTAAGAAAAGCAGGGTATTCGCCTCAATGCGTATGACCTATGGCCTGGATGGCCTCTAATGCTTAATAATAATTGGTAGTAGCACTCAAGTCACAAAAATCTGGGAACTGGGGAAAAATTAAAAAAAACTGTCCGAATTGCGTCGAGTGTAGTCGACGCTATTCAAACAAAATCTTAATTTTTTCGCAGAAACTCAGATTGCAGACAGCAGAGAATGAAGACTGAAAGGCGTCTGGGTGTGTCGACGCAATTTGAAACGCGTAAGTGCTCCTAGACGCTTTTCAAGTCGCAGAAACAGTTTTGCATGAGAAATTTCTGGGTTGATTCCTCCTTAAACAGGATAAAAACAGTAAATAATCAGTTCATGCAAAAAAAAAATTAGTTCCAGACTTTAACATGATGATTTTACTAACTAAACAACCAAGATGCCAATCAATCACACAATATTTTCATCACAAAAACAGCTTTTTCAATTAATCAACGGGGAGGGCAAGATCTTGCCACAGGGGTGTGCACGTGGTGCACGAGGGAAATTAACTAAACTAAAACACTCACCAATTGGTGAGGACGTGTCGAGAGACACAAGTGGTGCACCGTGGATGCCCGATTGATGATAGCAAGAACAAAAAACTAAAAGATGGCCCCACCGTGATCGCCAGAAAAAGCTGTGAGTGCTTAGAATGATTGTGTGATTATCATGAAAAATATATGTTGTTTAAGTGCAAAATAAAGCCTATTAAAAACAGAAACTACGTGAAGTGATCGCCAGAAACTTTTGACTTAAAAGTTCCAAAAGAAGTTTGATCGCCTACCTGTTTAAACGCGGAAGATATTGAACTCTTGATTCCCCTCCTTCAGCCGGCTGAAGAAAGAGAGCCCCTCTCGTTCTTTGTTCTTGCTGTTGAATTTGAAGTTGAGGATTTGAGGATCGTCCAGAGATTCTTGTGACTTCGTGCTTGATTTACTCCCTTTTTTATTCTCCTTTGCTCCGTTAAGAAAATGGAGAGAGAAATGAAGGAATAATGGTGAGAATTTTAAGCAAAAGTAGTATCTATTCTAATCATGGTTTTAAACATGAAACTAAACAGCAAACTTACTTGTTTAATGGCTTTTGAAACCCCTTAATTGAATAGGTTTTGAAAAGAATGATGTTGTGGTGTGTGTTGCATGAAGTGATGATGAAGAATGAGAGATTAATGAAATGAAAATGAAGATGCAGAAATGAAAAACTTATGCCGAATTGAATGAAGCCTTGAATTGGATGAAGAATGGACGCTGACTTCTGGAAACAGCAGCGCTTCGGCGTTTGGACGTCGTCACTTCGATCTTCAATCACTAACTCTGATTCTAACTTCTCTCTTCTCTTTTTTTCTTTTTTTTTTTAACTTTCAAGATGTAAGGTATTTATAGACTTCTTCTGCGTCCGCGGATTTACATAGAAAAATTTAGGATTTATCCCTCTTAACCAACAGATAAATACAGATTAATTTATCTTTATCTGTAATTATCTAAAACACGTCCATAATAGCTGACGCCTTTCAGATTAATTAAGATAAGGATAAACATCCGAAAACTTATCTTTATCTGTATTAGCTAAAACGCGTCTACATGTGTAGACGTCTTTTACACTAATTAAGATAAGCATAAACATCCGGAAGAGAAGTAGAAATAGCCTAGGAAATCTAAAACGCGTCAACTTTTACAGACGCCTTTTAACTAATTAATCAATTGATTAAAATTCAAATTTAAACGTTAAAATAAGAATAAACTCTAAATGGCGTCCACACAGGTAGACGTCGTTCATATTTTAACTGAAATTTGAGTTAAAATCAATTTAATTGATTAACTTAAACATGTATGTTCGACCCGACACTCAAAAAGATTAATAAAGATTAATCAATGATTAAATATCAGACCATTCTGAGGCATTATTATATAATATGAAATTTTCTCGAAATGACGTCAAAATTAGCGTGTCTACAGAGATCCTCGGACACCTTTTTGTGGCCATCGACCTTAGTGTTTAAGCTTCTTTAGAAGTTTCTTGGGTGTTATTATTTCTCTTTTTGCTTCGTGTTTGCTCCTCCCCTGTTTCAGGTGTGCAGTATCAACTTGATCTTGTATGTCAATAAAAATCTGACTTTGGTATGGGCTTTGGGCGGCTCTGTGTGGATCCTGCTTTGGGATTCTAGAGATATTTATAGTGCTTGTGGTATTTCGCTTAATCTATACGTCCTCGATGATGTGCATCTCCGAACATATCTTGATCGGCTACGTTGGAGTTGCAACTTTTCTCCATGACGTCTGTCGGAGTCTCCCTGAAGGTGATTCGTCTCCTTCGAGCAAGCTTTGCCTCTTCTACGGCTCTATGGCTATTGTTTAGCGACTTCCTTGTGGTATACCTGTATTTCATCTCATGTTCTCCCGTATTTGTGTCACTTGTGCCTCGCTACTGTGTAATCCTTTTTTGTGATTGAATTAATGGAACATAGTTTTCCTTGACTAGGAAAAAAAAAAAAAGTTGAGCATTTAGCCGGCAGCACATTTGTGTCATCGAGTCTGGCTAGGCTATCATTGGATTGGCTGACCCGAACGATCGGTCCTTTTCTGGTGATATCCCTATGAAATGTTTAAGAATTTTTAATTAACAATTATATCCCCATAGGATATTTAGGAATATTTGAATTAATATATATATATATATATATATATATATATATATATTAAAATTTTGAGATCATTCGATCATAAATTAAATTGTATGAATATATTGAACATGACGGAGCCGACGTTAAAAGAATTTCAAAAAAAGGAAAACCTTTTTGAGGGGGGAGGGGTTGTTGGTATAGACCGGATCCTCCATACACTAATTACTTTATCAACGCCTGTACCTTTAACAATTAGTCCAGCTAAGTGTAGACACGCTAATTTTGACGTCATTTCGAGTAAATTTTATATCATATAATAATGCCTTAGAATGGTCTGATATTTAATCATTGATTAATTTTATTGATCTTTTTGAGTGTCGGGTTTAACAGACATGTTTAAGTTAATCAATTAAGTTGATTTTAACTCAAATTTCAGTTAAAATATGAAGAAGTCTAAAAGACGTCGACTTGTGTAGACGCCATTTAGAGTTTATTCTTATTTTAACGTTTAAATTTGAATTTTTATCAGTTGATTAATTAGATAAAAGGCGTCTGTCCGGTACGACGCGTTTTAGGTTTCCTTGGCTATTTCTACTTCTCTTCTGGATGTTTATCCTTATCTTAATTAGTGTAAAATACGTCTATACATGTAGACGCGTTTTATCTAATACAGATAAAGATAAATTTTTCGGATGTTTATCCTTATCTTGATTAATCTGAAAGGCGTCAGCTATGCTGGACGCGTTTTAGATAATTACAGATAAAGATGAATTAATCTGTATTTATCTGTTGGTTAAGATGGATAAATCCTAAATTTTTCCATGTAAATCCGCGGACGCAGAAAAGGTCTATAAATACCTTGCATCTTGAAAGTTTAAAAAAAAAAAAAAGAGAGAGAAGTTAAAATCAGAGTTAGTGATTGAAGATCGAAGCAACGACGTCCAAACGCCGAGGTGCTGCTGTTTCCAGAAGTCTGCGTCCATTCTTCATCCAATTCAAGGCTTTATCTAATTCGGCATAAGTTTTTCATTTCTGCATCTTCATTTTCATTTCATTAATCTTTCATTCTTCAACATTACTTCATGCAACACACACCACAACATCATTCTTTTCAAAACCTATTTGATTAAGGGGTTTCAAAAGCCATTAAACAAGTAAGTTTGCTGTTTAGTTTCATGTTTAAAACCATGATTAGAATAGATACTACTTTTGCTTAAAATTCTCACCATTATTCCTTCATTTCTCTCTCCATTTTCTTAACGGAGCAAAGGAAAATAAAAAAGGGAGTAAATCAAGCACGAAGTCACAAGAATCTCTAGACGATCCTCAAATCCTCAACTTCAAATTCAACAGCAAGAACAAAGAACGAGAGGGGCTCTCTTTCTTCAGCCGGCTGAAGGAGGGGAATCAAGAGTTCAATATCTTCCGCGTTTAAACAGGTAGGCGATCAAACTTCTTTTGGAACTTTTAAGTCAAAAGTTTCTGGCGATCACTTCACGTAGTTTCTATTTTTAATAGGCTTTATTTTGCATTTAAACAACATAGATTTTTCATGATAATCACACAATCATTCTAAGCACTCACAGCTTTTTCTGGCGATCACGGTGGGACTTGGTCTCGCCATCTTTTAGTTTTTTGTTCTTGCTATCATCAATCGGGCACCCACGGTGCACCACTTGTGTCTCTCGACACGTCCTCACCAATTGGTGAGTGTTTTAGTTTAGTTAATTTCCCTCGTGCACCACGTGCACACCCCTGTGGCAAGATCTTGCCCTCCCCGTTGATTAATTGAAAAAGCTGTTTTTGTGATGAAAATATTGTGTGATTGATTGGCATCTTGGTTGTTTAGTTAGTAAAATCATCCTGTTAAAATCTGGAACTAAAAAATTTTGCATGAACTGATTATTTACTGTTTTTATCCTGTTTGAGGAGGAATCAACCCAGAAATTTCTCCTGCAAAACTGTTTCTGCGACTTGAAAAGCGTCTAGAAGCACTGACGCGTTTTAAACTGCGTCAATAAACCCAGACGCCTTTCAGTCTTCATTCTCTGCTATCTGCAATCTGAGTTTCTGCGAAAAATTAAGATTTTGTTTGAATTGCGTCGACTAAACTCGACGCAATTCAGACAGTTTTTTTTAATTTTTCCTCAGTTATCAGATTTTTGTGACTTGAGTGCTACTACTCATTATGATTAAGCATTAGAGGCCATCCAGGCCATTGGTCATACGCATTGAGGCGAATACCCTCCTTTTCTTAGGAACACACTACTTGACGTCAGCAACTCTCTCTGATTGGGTTGGTCCCTTGATCAGACTAGAGAAGTTGACGTTGAGGCCTCCATAAGTCCCCAAAATCAAGGTACTCCTCCTTGATCATCGGGCTGGTTGTACCAGTTGAAGTCCCGGTTAGATTCCATAAACGTTGTGAGAGAAAGCCATAGACAATAACGGTGGATATTAAACTGAAACTAGGATCCTTTTCCTGAGCGAATTTGTGGTTTAATTGAATCCAAATAACTCAACAAGTAATCTTAAAATCACGTTAAGCATCCACTTGATTGATTAATCTTTGTGCAACTTGTTTGTCAAATCTTTGAAAAAAGAATCTAACATCATGCTGCTGCGATCAGGCAGGGACTTGAGTATGGCTCAAGACGCCATCATCAACTACGAGGGAGATACTAATGCCCCTCGCGATTCGGACTACAACTATGAGAACGGGAGAGATGCTGATGCCTCCCGTAATTCTGTCCCCATTCCATATCGACAAGATGGGAATGTCCGGACACCTCTCTTTCATCCCCATGATCGATATCCTGATCTTCCCCCGCATGAATATGCGATTCCTAATCCCAATCTTGAGGGGGACATGAATCAGAATGATCCCTCATCCTCTGATCCTTCGGATCTCGTTAACGCTTTGGGAGTTCTTGCCTCCCGTCTAGACCCTCAGCAGTTCGAGGCAATCCAGTCTATTCTGAAGGGGAAGGCACCCATGCAGCCTGCTGAGCCGAACCCTGTGGCTCCCCCTGTTGTCCCTCAGCAACCTCCTCTTCATCCCCCTTACATCCATCAGGCCATAGAGGGCCTCCATATTACTTCTCGGCCAGCTGGGCCGCAACTTTCATCCTCTAGGCAACCGGCCAGACCGCTAACGCCTACTTATCAAAATGCCCTCGGGCATGGCGGAAGCTCTGCCGGACCTCTTCTTTACTGCCCTCCCTGTCCGACGTACTTGAGTCCAATAATTCCATCACCTCCTTGAGTCGGGCCAGCTTTTGAAGGCTATTGGGCTTAGATTCTCTAACACTCGGAAAACAGATCACGGGTAGGTGAATATCTGGGCTCTCACTAGAATCCTTCTCGTCTCCTTCATCTCCCTCCAACTGACCCTCAATGGGCTCTTCTTGATGATTAGCTAAGTCTATGGCTTCAGTTTTCTCTTGATGCAATTCCTCAAGATTATCCACTTTCTGATCCATTGGGAAGAAGAAATATTCAAGATCCAGACCATCATGTATATTTAATTCCTCTGTGGGGAATAGAAAGTGTTCAAAGTCCAGATCACTATCAAGCAAATCACTCATTTCTTCTTCTCCTTTTTCCTCCAAGCTCTCCTCAAGAGAGATAGGTGTGATCGTGACTTCACTTTGCTGGTCAGTCTGAGGATTTTCCATCTTCTCTCTATCCACCTGGTATATATCTTCCAAAATATCCACTTTCTCTATTGGGAAGAAAAAATATTCGAGGTTCGGACTAGCATGTATATTGACTTCCACTGTGGGGAACATGAAATGTTCAAAATCCGGATTAACCTCTAAAAGATCACTCACTTCCCCTTCTCCTTTTCTATCACTTAAGCTTTCCTCAGGACAGACATGTATGATCATGGATGCATCTTGTTGACCAGTCTCAGGATTTTTCATAGAATGATGCATGCTAGCATTCTCTATTCTCACCTGATACAACTTCTTAAGATTCTCTCCGTTTTCAAGATCAGGCATGATGTGACCATTTCTGGATTGAGCGATTTCAAGTTGAATTTGTGAGTTGATTTGTTGGTCAAAATCAGGTGAAAAAGATTCCAGATTTTCAATGGGCTTGCTAAGCACTTCTTCTAAATCCATCCTTAGATTAATTTCAGTCAAACAGTCAACTAGGGCCTGCATTCTACCGATGGTTTGTTGTTGGGCCAAGACTATTTGTTCAAGTTGCATGAATTGATCATCCTGAGGATGTGGATAACTGGGCTGATAATCAGACTGCGAAGAATAAGAATATGTCGAATAATTTGATTGGAAGCAAGGTGGACAAGAGCTTGTGGACAATGGATAATCGGAGTGTCCATGATTGTGGGGCAAACCACTAGAGTAGACTTGGAATTGGGGCCAATCCGAGAAGTCTTGGATAGCTAGACTTGGAGCTTGGGCCTGGTGAGGTGAAAATTGAAGAGCAGGTGGGATATCATAATGGTCCTGATTGGCCCAAATGGGGCATCTCTTTTGATAGGTATATGAATGTGTGGGATATGAGGACGGTTCTGGGCCCAAAGCTAGAAATTGATCAATTGTGTGGGCCAAGTTGTCTAGCTTAGCTAATTTGTGAGCCAAATCCATATTAGGTGGTGGAGGGAAAGGTGTGATGGTATTAAAACATGGGCCAAGAAATTGGTTCATTTGAGTCCACTCCATGCTGAAAATCTTTTTATTTTTTTATTTTATTTTTTATTAATGATGCAAACAAGTTATCACACAATTATTCCTAAGACAACTATGGTTAAACTAGCCTACATAATGTGTTTCTCACAAATTAATCTAGGCTTAATTCAAGTCCACCCTCACAATTATCAATCGGCCAGGTAAGAGGTGGGGTGGTGGGAGGCTCCCTCTACTTTCGTAGGGACCTAATTAAAGAACCACCGACCCACTTAAGCGTTTGCCATTGGACCTCTAGCCTTAGACACCGGTCTCCAAAAGTGATAGTGGGCTCAAGCTAGACCCAAATCTCATTGTGAACCCTAAATTGAATTCCTACTCACTTTTACTGGGCTTGGGTTAGTGAAAGAGTGCAAGGGATAGTTGTTTTTGGGCCAAGGAAGGGTAGTCAAATCCCCACCTTATTTTGTTAATGGACTTGCTGTAAGGAATCTCCATGAACGCAGCGGAAATAAAATGATTCATTTGTATCGGTTGCTAGGGTCGTAAAACGGACATTAAAATCTAAGCGGGAAGAACAATTCTTCACCTTTGCGGGGTTTCGAATCTCCCGTGGATGATGCCGACTCGGTAATCGCGCACGCGCACGATCTCTAAAGGTATCCACACGAGTTCCCGCAGTAGACGTGATTTCCTCCTCGGTTTGAGTGCTCCGACCAGATCTCAAATCTACCATGCGCGGAGAGAGACAGATCCACTCCAAGAAAGAGAGAAGGAGAGAGAGAGAGGAGAGAGAGAATCTGGGGAGTAAAATTCGTCCAACTAACTTTTTACCCCTCCCCTTTGGCCCTCCTTATATAGAAATAAGGATAAGCACAACAGTTAATCCTCATGATTATCCAAGAGTTTGGCCTCGGATAATTCTCCATTAAATCTTCATGTTTATCCTGCAGCTTTTCACAAAAACCCAGATAAGCATGAAATTTAACATCTCTCACCGTCTGACGAGAACTCTTATGTGTGTGACCCTCTAGGCCCATATATCAGTCCGGTTGCAGGCCCATTAAACTTAGAACTGTTTCTTGAGTTTAATATTTATTAATTAACATTTAAACATCATATGTTAAATGATTAATTTAATAAACAAGTGAATTATCATCTGATGATCAAATCACTTGGCCTTCTGATCATGAACAGCACCAAACACTACCTCATGATCCGTTCCCTTCAATTGAACATTTCCGTCTGCAGATACCGCACAGATATAATCTTTCACTCATGTAATGTCCCGATAACGTAAGGGTATGGTTTTATAGTCAAACCCTCTATCGCATTATCCAGATGGATTCCAGTACACAGTTAATATCTAGAAAGACATCTCTTTCATTTGACCATGGCCAGGGATTTCTGTGTACACATCCATGGGACATTCTCTCTCCAGTCTTATACCAAGAGTGAGTGATCCCTTGTTGTTCACTCAATTACCTTCGCAAGCTTTCCACTGTATCTGAAAGACCGATTATGGTGGACTTAATGGTTAAGGTCCACGAGTCAGAGAATCAAGATACAATGGTCCACAAACAAGGTATCATTGGTGACTCAGGTCAAAGGACCAACTGTGCTACTGCAACGATTGAATTCCCTGGTTGACTAATAGGTATAATTACCATCCAGAAATTCTTATTTGGGTCTGTTCAGTGAACTCATTCTCTAATGAGCACCCACTTGTTTGTCTTAGTGTCACAACACGAGTGAATGTGAGATCATTCACCCTCATCACATGAGCAGACATAACTTGTGTCGATCTTATCGAATATTTAATGTCCATCTCAAATATCCTATGATCGAGAACTGTTTAAGACAATTGCCTTAGGATATTGATCTCACTATCATGATCTCATCATGATTCAATATCCCATACATTTGTCTATGGACCTTCATTACGATAGTCGTTTGCGAGAACTATTAAATGAAGAAATAATTACCTTTATTAATAATCTGAACTAGAATGTACAATGATTGGCTTTGAGGCCACCCAATTCTAACACTTGCCCTTAAGATATTTTTATGTGAAGTGCACAATCAATTCAAACAAGGGGTTCTATGCAATCATGGAAATGCATGAACATGGTATTTAAGAAAGGTAGAAATCTCATCTTGTCCCCCGCAATCTTCAACAAAATGGAAATTTAAAAGGAAACAGTCTAAAAATGCAGTCCTAAATGATGCATGATCTAACATGGAAGGTTTCTAATCTTGGAAATGGAGATTTTTAAATTTGGATGTTCTTCTTTCTGTTCCTTTTTTTTAGTTAATGGAAACTTATCTAAACTAGAAACTACAAAAATAAAAACTAACTAAAGTCAGGAAATTGAAACATAGAAAGTTGGAACACACTTACCATGATTTCGCTTTCCTTTTTTTTTTTTTTTCAATATACCTGCAAAAATAAGAAAAAGAAGGTTAGCTAAAGAATAATTACACTAAATCCAAGATAATCAAAATTAAAAATCTAACTCCCCGGCAACGGCGCCAAAAATTGATCGTTTCGAATTGTGCGTCGTTAAACACACGAAAACGTTGAATCTAAATTTATCCGGCTCACTCAAATCAAATTTGGAAATTAATAGTGGTGAGTCCGAGTCGATCCACAGGGAGATAGATTTTTAACTTTGAAAATTTTGGATTTTGAAAATTTATATATATTTTTTTATAAAAAAAAACAATGTAAAAAAAAACTAATGGAATCACTAACTTTAACTAATTAAAGAAAGGTATTAATACAAATGATGAAAAGAGTACTCAATCAAGGCCCTTGCATACGCATGCATAACGATGGACCCAATCAAACTTAGCCACATACCCCCTTGTTATTATTTATCAAAAGATTTTTTTTATTTTATTTTATTTTTTTAACATTTTTTAAATAAAATTTAAATCAAAACAAGTACTAGATATCGATTTATTTGAATAAAAGGATTTTACATTGGACGAATAAAATTCTAGAAGTTAGAGGTGAATAGTAACGTACTGTTCATGCAACTATCTAAACAATCAAATTAACGCTAATATGCAAATATTTAATGATAAGAAATGAAAATACTTAAACTATTAGTACTCAATTAACTAATCATTAGATCAAATCTAAGAAAGAACAACATGATTGAAATAAAAAAAAACTTCTAACAACAATCCTGTAGCTTGCTGAAGCGCCTAGTTGCTGGCATGCAAGCGTGCATGTGCTGGAGGAGCTGGCTTCACGCACTGGAGGTGTGTGAACGCAGCTGCTGGCTGGTGGAGGTGGCGCGTGGAACTTGACGTGGAGAAGTTGCTGCTGCATGCGTTGGAGGAGCTGGCTTCACCGGACGTTGCTGCTGAACGTGGAGGGCGATGGAGGCGCTGGACCTCACGTGGAGAAGCTGGAGGAGGCCGGCTTCACCGCAGCGTTTGGAGGTGCTTGGCAGTGCATGCACGGGCTTCACCGCATGCATGTGGAGCTGCTTGCAGGTGCGGTTGGTGCAGGCTTCACCGCGTGGAGGTGCAGGCTTGGTGGATGCTGCTGGTTGAGAGGAAACCGGAGAGAGAGAAACGTGGGAGAGAGAAGATAAGAGAGAGGAAGGCTGCGGGAAGCTGGGGAGAAAAAGAGAGACCGAGAGAGAGGCTTGTGGAGGAGGAGAAAACGGAGAGGAAGAAGATGGCAGCTGCTGGAAAAAAAAAACGAGAAGGAGAAGGACCGTGAGAGAGAGAGAACCGTGGAGGGAGAGAAAGAGACCGAGAGAAGGAGAAAACGGGGAGAGAAGAGAGAAGGAGAGCTGCGTAGAGGAGGAATAGAAGAGAGAATAGAAGAGCTGGGAAGAGAGGAGGAAGAAGCTGCGGGAAGAGGGGTTTAGAAAAGAAGAGGAGAGGGCTGCGGAGAGAAGGTTGGAAAAGGAAGAGGAGGCTGGGAAAAAATAAAAACGGGGACGGTGGAGAGTAGGGATTGTGGGAATTTATAGAGAGGAAGAGAGAATCGGATTTAGAAAAGGAAAGAGATTAAAGGAGAGGAAAAAGAAACTGGAGAAGAAATATGATTCAAATTTTTAAAACGAGAGCGAGAGAGAGGATTTTTTAAAATAAAAGAAGGGATGTGTTTAAGAAATTGGAGAGACGGAAGGAAATAGTGGGTTTTAGGAAACTCCAGCGAAGGAAGGAATCAAATTGTATTTTTACCCCTGTTTTAGTTGAAATCCGCACACTAGACCTCCCCCAAATTTCCGAAAACTCCACCAGCTGCACTGCGTCATCGGCATGTCCTGTTCACATAAAATAAATATAAATTAGCGCATTATCATAAAAATATCATCATATTTATTCATTTCGTCTCGGTTTTGTCGAGAAACCGCAAATGCGCTATACTCCTTTGATCACATGAAATGACGATGTTTTTAAGTCAGAATTTGATGAAATTGATACCGTTGGACTTGTTACACAATTATCTATCATTTCATGCTATTTTGCAAATAAAAACATGAGTATGATGCATATGATTGTCTTTAAATGATCAATTTAACACTTTATCAATATCACACATACATACATTCATTCACAAACCTAAATAAAGATAATAATAAAATTAAAGACGCATAAATGCATACTTACATCGAGTGGTCGGAGGAGCCGCAGCTGATCGGCGTAGTGGGCCCGGTACTACTGGAGGTAGGCCTCGCTACTCTCCGCCCGGGACTCCACCCGTACGCCTCGGCGGTGCCTGTCCTCGTACTGTTCTGGGAACTTGGCGCGCCAGTCTGTGAGGGCTTGCTTGCCCCTCATGCTCCTCCCGACGTCCTCCGGGACCTCCTCGTTAATCCACTCCTGGTGGAGGCCCAGGGTCCTCATCACGAGCAGGAGGCGGAGGGGCTCGATTTCGTTGAGGCAATGCACCCACATTTGCCTCCCAAACCTCCTCCTGCCAGCTGTCACCTACGGCTGACCCTCCTCGCCCATACCAAGGTACGGGCGCCAGATCACCTGCACATAGATTAGATGCATTCATAAATAACTTGCATTTAAGGAATAAAAGATTGCATTTAATTGAACAAATTAAAAACTCACCAATAGCTCTGGGTAGTCCAGGAACTGACGGCGGAGGGCCGTCAGCTGGTGATGCTGTGGGGATGTGTCCACAATTGGCTGCCAACGGCAGGCCAATGGGACAGCTCCGGGTCTCGCGATCCGCACTCTGCCGAGCGGGAAGTAATGATAGCTCCACACCTGCATTCATGAACATATAAGTTAGGAAAAATCATCATATCATATTGCATATCATAAACAAATAATGAAACAATTAATACCTGGAGGAACGGCGAGAAGCCGCTGACGGTGGTCTCACGGTCCGGCGTGACCGCAAACAAATCGGCGAAGAGGTGGGCCAGAAGGGCCGCACCCCAAGCGTACTCTCCTAAGCTATCTAAATCATCTAGCAAATACAGGAATCTACAATGAATGTGGTCGCCCTTCGTACCGAAGAGCAACCGACCAAAAAAGAAAACTAGAAAGACTCTGAGCTGTCTGTCTACCTCCTCCCCCTGACTAGGGTCGCTACAGTATACAAGGGAGGATGACTCAGCTAGCTTATACCTAAACTCCTCCCGGGTCTCGTCTGATCGACGCCGGTGTAGACACCGATTTTGGACCACCCCTTCTGGTCATAAATCCCCTCCACCATTAGCCCTTTATCTCCATCATTCCCTCATTTTAGCCATCTCAGCCCACTAACAACTAGGCCCATTAACCAAATCCCGACTCTAGCCACCTTTTCGTGGAAGGCCAGCCAGTCCGCCTTCCACCCCCTTCGAAGGCCACCCCTCGCCTTCCACCTCCTTCGAAGGCCACCCCCTGCCTTCTACACCTTTAGAAGGCCGGCCACCTTGCCTTCCACCTTTTGGCCCCCTTTTTCACTTTTTACCACCTTTTCGTGGGAGGCCAGCCAGTCCGCCTTCCACCCCCTTCGAAGGCCACCCCTTGCCTTCTACCCCCTTGGAAGGCCAACCACCTTACCTTCCACCTTTTGGCCCCCTTTTTCACTTTTTACCACCTTTTCGTGGGAGGCCAGCCAGTCTGCCTTCCACCCCCTTCGAAGGCCACCCCTTGCCTTCTACCCCCTTGGAAGGCCAACCACCTTGCCTTCCACCTTTTGGCCACCTTTTTCACTTTTCACCACCTTTTCGTGGAAGGCCAGCCAGTCCGCCTTCCACCTCCTTCGAAGGCCAACCCTTGCCTTCCACCCCCTTCGAAGGCCAACCAGGCCGCCTTCCACCACGGGATTAGAAGGCATGTTGCCTGGCCGTCCACTCCTTAACCACCCCCTTTACTCCGCCTTCCCCACAATCTCCTCTACTCGCCGCCCTCGTCCCCCACTACTCCGACCACTCTCCACTCCGGCGACTGCCGCGCACACTACCTCCGACCCTTGACCACTTCCTATTGGCTCCAGGGTGATTTACGGGGATTTAGACCCCTGTTTTCTCCTATTTTCCCTTCACCTATTTAAACCCCCCATATCCTCTCGAGCAAGGGGGTTAAGAGGTGGTTTTTTTTTTGGAGGGAAGGCTCAGAGGAGGTTGGCAAGCGGTCAGGAGGAGTCTCAGAAGAATCCTTCGCACTCCAAATAGGCTTGTTTTCTTAACCCTCTTCTATTTTCTCTTCTTTCACTTTCAACACATCATTTTCACCTTTCACACACGAGCACCCTATCTGCATGCATGCATCTTAGGATGACTTAGCACCTTTTACCCCCAGAGGTTTCAAACAAAAACGGGAGGTGGGTGGCCATAACATATGGTCACTTTCCCTCCCAAACACCCATCCGGTGCGTCTCCCTCCAATTCTAGTTAGTTTTTATATTTTTATGGATAGATTCTACATATTATAGTTCTAATCGGGTTATTTTCTGTTTTTGTCTTTTATTTCCAGGGATCCTTACCACATTCACGCGCGCGGACTACCGAGCTCTCCTCCTCTGGCCGGCCCGAGGAAGAGAAGGGGAAACCACCATCTTCCGCTCCCACAGAACGCGATCACACCCCCACCATCCTGCGGAGCACAGGGACCGTAAGGTAATGCTCATGGCGATCACATCCTTTATTTCTAACCCCCTTTAAATCGCCACAGTGCTAAGACGAACGGAGGGACCCTCGGTTGGAAGCCCGCAGCGGCGACAGGGGGACGTTCCGGGCGCCAACAGCCCTCTGGCGATCACGGTGGGACACTCTCTTGCTTGCCGCGCAGGTAAGACAACTTAAAATACAAGAGCTCCTGTGGACGGCCAAGCACTTGGCCGCCCAGGGTCCTAAACGGCCAAGCGCTTGGCCGCCCAGACCGGACGGCCAAGTACCTGGCCGTCCAGTGGACCGGATGGCCAAGTGCCTGGCCGTCCAGCCCAGCCCGGACGGCCAAGCACCTTGCCGTCCAGAGCCCAGGACGGCCAAGCGTCTGGCCGTCCAGGCTGGATGGCCGACTGCCTGGCCGTCCAGGCTCTAGGACGGCCAAGTAGCCTGCCGTCCAGGCGCCGGCCTTTCTGGCTGCCTATTTTTTAGTGTCCTTTTTTTATATTTTGTTGCGCATTCTAGTTTGCTTTCTTTTTTGTTTATTGTTCTCTTGTCTTTTCTTTTCTTTTCTGTCTGCTGGATTGTGGGTTGATTCAAGGGTACTATCCGTACAGGGGTTTTTAAGGAAGAGCCGGCATCACATCTCTAGTCACCTCTCCCGCAGGATCTGACTCTCCACCTGAGGATTTCCACTCGGGTGCGACTAGTCTTATTCTGTTGGGAACCTCCGTCAGTCTCCACGAGCCAGGGATTCCCACTTGGCCGCCGAGCAGGTTGTACCTAAACCACCTAATAGGATCCCGGGTGTTGTGTGAGGAATTAATTGAGCCTTTCTGTTCACAATTATCCACCTATAGGTGTCACTGAGAGAACTATTTCAAAATTTAAGACACCTAACTAAACCTTGGTGGAACATCTTTTGAAAGAGGAAAATAGGGTCGTTTAGGGTTTGAACTTGATTTGTTAGAAACCAACACTCATAATACACAGTTAACCTTCCAAGTGAAATATAAAATCTCTTAGGATTTGTATTTCATAATGAACCGAATGTATGTTAACACTGTGTATGGTGACATGTATGAGTTTGGTAACAATGTTACACACAACCCTCTGTTTGAGATTGAAGAGGATCCACAACCAACATTTGTGGGCATGTTCCAAACACCTGGAGAGGAACTTAAGAGAAGGTACTTGGATGAATCTTCTTCTTCAGAAAGTGACCCTATAATCTCCAACAGAGCCTTCCAAAACCTGAGTGAGGACCCGGAACTTATTGCCGTGTTATCACGGTACACCCCTGATCAACTCATCCAGTGGGCCTCCTGTGGCAAAACTCAAGATGCCACTCCTCGGAAAACTCACCTCCAAAGATCTTCCAACAGAGCTCAGACCCGCATCAACAAGCCAACTACTACTCCAGTTGCTCCACCTGTCATGCCGATTCCAATCTCTTCAACTACACCTCCTCCCGAGCAGAAAGAATTCATTTACAAAAGTGAGGTTGAAACCTGTGTGCGTAAGTTCATGGCCGAGAAACTTACCCTGAAACAACCGCATTCTCTCTCGAGTTATTGCAAGCTCCCACCGGCCTACTTTCCACCAGGATTCAAAGCCCCCGAGTATAGGAAATATGATGGCACCTCTGACCCTCATGATCACCTGTCAAGTTTCCTCATGGATTCCCATCAATGGCTCTACGACAGAGTCCTCCTTGTCCATCTGCTCCAGAAATCCTTAGAAGGTGAGGCCTTAAGATGGTTTTCTTCCTTGCCCGCCACAGACCTAATCAATTTTGATATGGTCTCCAAAAAATTCATCACTCAGTTTAGTTATATGACAACCATGCCTCCCACCTTGTTTGATCTTGTGATGGAGAAGATGAAGTCTGAAGAGGAGTTCACGTACTTTGCCAACAGGTGGAGGGCAATGGCCTCTAGGGCGGAAGTAGCAATCCCTATTTACCCCCAGAGGTTTCAAACAAAAAACGGGAGGTGGGCGGCCATAACATATGGTCACCTTCCCTCCCAAACACCCATCCGGTGCGTCTCCCTCCAATTCTAGTTAGTTTTTTATATTTTTATGGATAGATTCTGCTTATTATAGTTCTAATCGGGTTGTTTTCTGTCTTGTCTTTTCTTTCCAGGGATCCTTACCACATTTCCGCGTGCAGAGTACCAGGCTCTCCTCCTCTGGCCGGCCGGAGGAAGAGAAGGAGGAACCAGCATTTCCCGCTCCCACAGAACGCGCGATCACTTTCTACACTCCTGCGGAGCACAGGGACCGAAAGGTAATGCTCCTGGCGATCACACTTCAATTTCTAACCCCCCTTTGAATCGCCACAGTGCTAAGACGAACGGAGGGACCCTCGATTCCGAAGCCTCGCAGCCGCGGCGACGGGGGACGTTCCGGGCGCCTACAGCCGGGGCTCCTCTAATCCTAAGGCGGCCTCTACCTCCACCCTAGGGACCATCCTAGACTCTCTGCCTAGGCTGGACACCTCTATTCCTAGCAACGCCTCCGCCAATCCCTGGTAGTTGGGGTAAGTCACCCCACTCACCGGTCGGCCCTCTACCCTGAGGCCAGTGATCCTGGCCACATCCTCTAGGGTGGGGACCATATGTCCCCAGGGCATTAGAAATGCCCGACTCTCTGCGTGCCAACGCTCCCTAAGCGCCTGCAGCAAGACCAAATCGAGCCAAAATGACTCAACATCTAGTACCTCACCGAACCCCATCCGGCGCAGGCGCGCCTTCTGGAAGTCCGGGAGTCCCCTATAAGCACCTATCACTAGGTCCCAACTAATCCTGGACCTCATTACTCCCTGCAAATAAAACATAAAAAATAGGGTCAGTAATGAATAAAAAAAACAGGAAAAACAGTTCTGTTTTGAAAGGCGTCAGCACATATAGACGTTTTTCAAAACACGTCAACATGCCTTGACGCAATTCAAATTAATTTTCTACCTAATTAAAAATTCGGACTTAGTCTTAAAAGACGTCAGCTCAGTGTGACGCCTTTTGAATGGCGTCACCTAGTCTGGACGCCTTTCAAGACCCGATTCCGGGTTCTTGAAGAATCCCTTTTTTTTTTACTCTTTTTCTCATCACATTCATTTCATAGGGAACTTACCGTGTGGAGGTCGCCCTCCTCTTCTTCCTCCATTGCTATAGGCGCCAGTGGAGGGATCTCCTCCTCCAAAAATACCGCGGCTTCGGCTAGCACCGCTGGAACCTCCTCGGGAGCCTCCCCCTCATGCCTTCGCCGCCTCTTGGCCAAGGCTTTCATCTTCCTAGAACCTTCACCGCGTTCCATGATCAAGAAAGAGAGTTTTTGAGGGAGAAAGAGAGGGAGATCGCCGGAGCTCGGAGATCGCCGGAGAGGTGGAGAGAGAGAGAGTTTTGGGAAAAGTGAGGAAGAAAGGGGACTTTCGCGGGTCTGTAAACGAAAGGTTAAAAGGAGTCGACTTAGATGAACGCGTTTTAGGGCGCATAAGTTGAGGCGGCAAGGACAGGTATTTGAAACTGATTGAAAGACGTCCACCTATGATGACGTGTTTCATATTACCGCCAATTTTGGTCAGATCCATACAGAGGATGATGATGAAAGGCGTTTTTCCTACTATACGCGTTTTAGGAGATTAATCACGGAATTAATGGCAGAATCTTGGGAAAAGTAGGAGAGAGAATTGAAAGGCGTCATGTATGGCAGACGCAATTTAAGGTTTAATCAGGTTTTTGAGGATTAAATTGAATTTCTGGAAATTGAATTATGGTTGAAATGCGTCTTTATGAATGGACACGTTTTGCATTAACAGAACCCGAAATGTCAAATTTTCAGGAAAAATCCAGTTTTTACTTAAGGAAAAATCATATGCACGTCACAGAAAGTTAAGGAAAGATTTCAAGACATGAAAAATCATTCTTTATTCAATGAAATCCTTTATTACATCAAATCAAAAAGAGAAAGAGGACATTTAAGGGAGAATTTCATGAAGACTTTTAAGGTAAGGAAATTTCAATCCTCTATCTCTATCTTTAGAGGATTTTACATGGTAACTAAAGCCAAGGTTCCATAAAGTAGTGATGATTTCTATGGCTTCATAATCTTCGTCGGATTCCAAGTCACGCTTCTTGATTGGGATGTAAAGGAGAACTCAGGGAATTCACGACGGCTCAAGCTAAGCTGAGTAAGGCACCGATGAGGATTGTATAACACGAACTCGGTGGCTCCAATCAACTTGAGATCCGCTCCCGCCGCACGGCGCACCCAAACAGGCTTTCCAACAAGAGCGAGTGGAGACGAGTCAAATATATCGGATGTCATGAGTTTCAAATACTCTCTCCAGTCGGCCCGGGTCTTGAGCTTTGTAACCTTGTTGACCATATGCTCATTGAACTTTACAATGTTAGCAATGCAATGGATTGGACTATTCAAGAAGATTTGAGATGGATTTAGAGGCCTCTTCTTGCAGTACTCAAACTTGAAGTGAAGTTCAACCCACAGAGCAAAGAGTAACATGCACCCATAGGGAGGACGACCCACAGACGCCGCAGAAAGCCCGCTGTAAAGATATGCTAAGAGTGCAGTGCTAATGGATTTACCTTCAAAGATTGCGCAAATAGCACTAACCTGGTCATCTTCCAAGATGTTGTCTTGTGCAGGGAAGAACAAGGCACCGGTAAGGCATGTAATAAAAGCTTTCGTCACATCCACTGCTTCGTCCTCCCTTAGATCATCAATTTCATATAGAGTCCACTCAGCGAGCTTTGCAAGATTGATCCCCTTCTTGGTAAGGCATCTTTTAGCTTCTGAAAGATCCTTCATAATTGATGTCAACAATTGTTGACCGGTGATTCTCTCTCTTGTCAAAGCTATCTTATCTTTGTTATCTTTGGTCTTTGGGAGACCTAATAGAAGCTCCGCCTCCTCCAAAAGGATTGTGCACTCGAAGTCTTGGAAGAAGAACGTATGAGTTTGGGGATGCCACCACTCGATTAAGGCACCCATAGCCGCCCAATCTACGTTCGCACCTTTGTAATTTTTGGCAAGCACCACTAAACCTTGAAGATTCCACTTGGATATGAAAACTTGCATGGAATTATCTAAAACGCGTCCACCTTAGCTGACGCCTTTCAGATTAATTAAGATAAGGATAAATATCCGGAAAAACTTATCTTTATCTTTATTAGGTAAAACGCGTCCACCTTTGTAGACGTCTTTTAGACTAATTAAGATAAGGATAAACATCCGGAAGGGAAGTTAAAATCACTTAGGAAACTTAAAACGCGTCGACATGTCAAGACGCCTTTTAGTTAATTAATTAATTAATTAAAATTCAAATTTAATCGTTAAAACAGGAATAAACTCTAAATGGCGTCCACGTGGGTCGACGTCTTTTAGAATTCTTCATATTTTAACTCAAATTTGAGCTAAAATCAATTCAATTGATTAACTTAAACACATCTGTTAAACCCGACACTTAAAAATATTAATAAAAATTAATTAATGATTAATTATCAGACTATTTCGAGGCATTATTATATGATATGAAATTTACTCGAAATGACGTCAAAATTAGCGTGTCTACAGCTGCCTCACCTTGGCATCGTCTTTGCAAGGGAGTGAAATGGAATGGAATGTACTGAAAAGGTGATGCCAAGGTGTGATGAGACACGCTCTTAACATCACATGATTAGAATTTTTTCTCAAAATCATCAACGAAGATAGCTCAAAGAGATCAATGGAATTAATCCTGTCTGGATGAAGTAGACAAGGAAATAAAATAAAGTCGATCAACCTCTTCGGAGTGGGAAGTACCCCAGGTCGTAAACACTGTAGGTTTCATCATGGGGAGCGTTTGCCAGCTAATGTGGACGTGCTACAACCATGATGGATCTTAAAAGAAAACAAGAATATTGGATAAAGAATCCAATCAAGGATAGAATTCTAAGGATATCTTCAAGCGAACCTCAAAGATAATCAAGATACTCAATTCAGAATGGAATATTTCATATCATGTTGGAGTTATTTGATTAATGGTCTGAAACTTAATCAGTAATTAATCCTTATTACAATAATTTCAAAGTCCTATATGATGCATGCTGGGCTAAAAGAAAAATATAAAGTCAAATAAAATATAAATTAATCAAGGATAATATTGTTAAATTGTCATTAATGAGTCAAGATACCAATTCTCGTAATTCAGTGCTAAGCCGAAGCTCGTTTATCCACGCACCGTTTCACAAAAACGGAACCATCGTCCTCACTAATTAACAATCCAACGGCCTATCCGTGCGATTAAGAATCCTCTGGAATTATCACTGTTTTTGTTGTAGGGGAACTCAAATTCCAGTTTCATCAAAACCACAAGGTCCTTGATATACTCTAATAAATATTTATCATATAGTAATGCTAATGCAAAATAATTACATGACCGGAGTACAAGGATAGAAATAACCGTCTTTTTAGTCACGGTCGGGACTTGAATTCCACAATGGGATTTTCTTGACATTTCCAGCTTTACTCAGGCTTTCTTGAATTTCCTGCAATCAAAATTATTAGTTCCAAACAAATATTCAATTTAAACATTAAAATCACAGGATTTCGGGAAAATAGCAGATTTGCTAAAACGCGTCGTGTCGCGCAGACGCCATTTAACTTTGAAACGCGTCAGGTATCATAGACGCCTTTTACTCACAGAAACATGTTTCTGGTTGTTCTCTACCCGAACTCCAACTCTATCAATGCACATCTCTTTTCCAATCCGGAAAAGGTCTACTTAGGATCGCAATTCCTCCTATATAAACACCCTTAGGTTATTCCCGAGTAATCCTATCGTAATCCAAAGATCCAAAGGAGAGTTTTCTTCCAAATTTTCAAGGTTTCTTCAAGGTTTTCAAGCTTCCCGAGCTTCAAGAAGGAGAAACTCCGAAAAAGAGAGATGGATTCCTCAAACAAGAAGATGAAGATGTCTCTAGAGAAGTTTGCAGACATAGAGAATCATCTCAATGGAAGAAATCCCAATCTTCAAGTAGGTTCAATCAACTTTCTTTCATGTTCTTCATGTCTTTTCCATCATGCTCTTCATCATGCTTCCTTTTTTATCTTTCTTTCAGAATTACCCCATGTTTCCTGGCCCAAGAAAGTTCACGTCTCTCCCTTGGATTCGTAAACTTGCAAAAAGTGTCAAGCTTTCTATGCAAGTGTTCATATCCAAGTGGGATCTTCAAGGACTTGTAGTGCTCGCTAAGAATTACAAGAGTGCGAACATAGACTGGGCGGCTATGGGCGCCTTGATCGAGTGGTGGCATCCCCAAACTCATACGTTCTTCTTCCAAGATTTCGAGTGCACAATCCTTCTAGAAGAGGCGGAACTTCTATTAGGTCTCCCGAAGACCAGAGATAACAGAGACAAGATAGCCTTGACAAAAGAAAGAATCACCGGTCAACAGCTATTGACATCGATCATGAAGGATCCTTCAGAAGCTAAAGGATGCCTCACGAAGAAGGGGATCAATCTCGCAAAACTAGCCGAGTGGACTCTTTATGAAATCGAAGATTTAAGGGAGGATGAGGCAGAGGATGTAACAAAAGCTCTCGTTACATGTCTTGCCGGTGCCTTATTCTTTCCTGCACATGATAACATCTTGGAAGACGATCAAATTAGTGCTATTTGCGCAATTTTCGAAGGTAAATCCATTAGCACTGCTCTCTTAGCATATCTCTACAGTGGACTTTCTGCAGCTTCTGTAGGTCGTCCTCCATATGGATGCATGCTACTCTTTGCCTTGTGGGTTGAACTTCACTTCAAATTCGAGCATAGCAAGAAAAGGCCTCTGAATCCATCTCAGATCCTCTTGAATAGTCCAATTCATTACATTGCTAATATTGTAAAGTTCAATGAGTACATGGTCAACAAGGTTCCAAAACTCAAGACCCGAGCCGATTGGAGAGAGTATTTGAAACTCATGACATCCGACATATTCGACTCGTCTCCGCTTGCTCTCGTTGGAAAACCAGTTTGGGTGCGCCGTACAGCAGGAGCAGATCTCAAGTTAATTGGAGCCACTGAGTTTGTGTTGTACAATCCACACCGGTGCCTTACTCAACTTAGCTTGGCTCGTCGCGAGTTCCCTGAATTCTCTCCTACACTTTCAATCAAGAAGCGTGACCTGGAGTCCGATGAAGATTATGAAGCCATACAAATCATCATTACTCTATGGAATCTTGGCTTTAGCTATCGTGTAAGATCCTCTAAAGACAGAGATAAAGGATTGAAATTTCCTTATCTTAAAGGTCTTCATGATATTCTCCCTTGAATGTCCTTTGTCTCTCTTTGATTTTGATGTAATAAAGATTGATTCCATTGAATAAAGAACGATTTTTCATGTCTTAGAATCTTTCCCCAACTTTCTGTGATGTGCACATGATTTTTCCTTAAGTAAAAACCTGATTTTTCTTGAAAATTCAACAATTCGGGTTCTGTAAAATGTAAAATGCGTCCACTCAGAAAGACGCCTTTCAAACTATATTCTTTTCCAGAAATTCAATTTAATCCTTAAAAATCCGATTCAAACTTAAAACGCGTCTACCGGTATAGACGCCTTTCAACTCTCTCTCCTACTTTTCCCAGGATTCTGCCATTAATTCCATGATTAATTCTCTAAAATGCGTCCAGTGACCAAGACGCCTTTCATGATTTTCCTGTGTATGGCTCTGAACAGAACCTGAAACGCGTCTACCCATGTGGACGTGTTTCAACCAATTCAAACAGCTGTCCTTTACCGCCTCAACTTATGCGCCTTAAAACGCGTCTTCCTGAGTCGACGCCTTTCACCCTTTTCGTTACAGACCCGCGAAGGCCCTCCTTTCTTCCTCACTTTCTCAAAAATTTCTTCTCTCCACCCGAGCTCCGGCGATTTCTCCGGTGATCGCTCTCAAAAACTCCTTCTCTAAAGCCATGGAACACGGCGAGGGTTCAAGGAAGAAGAAGACCTTGGCCAAGAGGAGGCGAAGGCAAGAAGAAGAGGTTCCCGAGGAGGTGCCGGCGGCGTTAGCCGAGGCGGCGGCCTTCTTGGAGGAGAAGCTCCCTCCACCGGCGCCCATGGCGGTGGAAGAGGAAGAGGAGGGCGACCTCCACACGGTGAGTCTTCTATGGAATGAATGGGTAAGGAAAAGAGGGGAAGAAAGGGGTTCTTTTAAGAACCCGAAATCTGGACTTGAAAGGCATCCAGACCAGGTGACGCCTTTCAAAAGTCGTCGCCCTTGGTCGACGTCTTTTAAGTCAAATTTCGAATTTTTAAATTATTAGAAAATATTTTTGAATTGCGTCAAGGTATGTGGACGTGTTTTGAAACACGTCTGTGTATGCTGACGCCTTTCAAAACAGAAAGTGAATTTTCCTGTTTTTCTTAATTACTGACCCTATTTTTTGTTGTTTTTATTTGCAGGGAGTGATGAGGGCTAGGATCTCTTGGGACCTAGTTATAGGGGCTTATAGAGGGCTCCCGGATTTCCAGAAGGTGCACCTGCGCCGGATGGGGTTCGGTGAGATACTAGACATCGAGCCATTTTGGCTCGATCTAGTCTTGTTGCAGGCGCTCAGGGAGCGTTGGCATGCGGAAAGCCGGGCTTTCCTAATGCCGTGGGGACATATGGTCCCCACCCTAGAGGATGTGGCCAGGATCACTGGCCTCCGGGTAGAGGGCCGACCGGTGAGTGGGGTGACTTACCCCGACTATCGAGGATTGGCAGAGGCCTTGTTAGGGATAGAGGTGTCTAGCATGGGCAGAGAATCCAGGATGGTCCCCAGGGTAGAAGTAGAGGCTGCCCTAGGTCTAGACGAGCCCCGGCGTCGGTCTGACGAGACCCGGGAGGAGTTTAGGGATAGGCTAGCAGAGTCGTCCTCTGCTATCTACTGTAGGGACCCTAGCCAGGTAGAGGAGGTAGACCGACAGCTTAGGGTCTTTCTTGTCTTTTTCTTCGGTCGGTTGCTCTTCGGTACGAAGGGCGACCATATCCACTGTAGATTTTTGTATTTGTTAGATGATCTAGATAGCTTAGGGGAATATGCTTGGGGTGCGGCCCTCCTGGCCCACCTGTTTGCAGATCTATCCGCGGTCACTCCAGACCGCGAGACTACTGTCAGCGGCTTCTCGCCGTTCCTCCAGGTATTAAATGTTTTATTATTTATTCATGATATACAATATGATATGATGCTTTTTCTAACTTATATGTTTATGCATGCAGGTGTGGAGCTACCATTATTTCCCGCTCGGCAGAGCGAGGATTGTTCGTCCAGATGCCGTCCCCTTGGCCTGCCGTTGGCAGCCGATTGTGGACACAGCTCCGCAGCACCATCAGCTGACGGCTCTCCGCCGTCAGTTTCTAGATTATCCAGAGCTCTTGGTAAGTTTTTAACTTGTTCCCTGAATTTTTATTAAATGCAATTCTTTATTCTTTAAGTGCAATTTATTTATGAATGAATCTAACCTATATGCAGGTGATCTGGCGCCCATATCTGGGTATGAACGAGGAAGGTCAGCCATGGGTGACGGCTGGCAGGAGGCGATTTGGGAGGCAGATGTGGGTGCATTGCCTCAACGAGATCGAGCCCCTCCGTCTCCGGCTCGCGATGAGGACGCTGGGTCTCCACCAGGAATGGACAGATGAAGAAGTCCCGGAGGGTGTTGGGAGGAGCATGAGGGGCAAGCAATCCCTCACCGACTGGCGTGCCAAGTTCCCGGAGCAGTACGAGGACTGGCACCGTCGGGTCATCAGAGTGGAGTCCCGTGCGGAGAGTAGCGAGGGCTACCTCCAGCAGTACCGAGTCCATTACGCCGACCAGCTGCGGCTCCTCTGACCACTAGATGTAAGTATGCATTCATGCGTCTTTAATTTTATTATTATCTTGATTTATGTTGGTGAATGAATATATGTATATGTGATTTGCAGGATGCTCGTGATGCGGTCATCATCGACCTCCGGGCCCGACTACATGATGCTGAGGCCCAGCTCGAACAGGTCCAGAAAGAGCTCTTTGATCTAGTATGTATGAATGAATATGAATGCATGTTTTAATTAATTGTTTGTTTTGGCGATTAACCACTGACAGTGTTCTTTTGGTGCAGCGAGCCGTCTACACCCAGGCGGCTCCCCCTACCTATGGAGCTTCATCTTCATCATCCGCTGCGCATGATGCTACCTTGGCTGACCTCCAGAGTCAGCTCGCTTCTGCCATCCACCGAGCTTCCCTTGTGGAGGAGGATCGGGCCACTCGAGTAAGTTCCTTCCCTTTGGCTTTCTTTTCCAAATTTGATTCTCATTACTTAATTGCCTTGGACTAATAAAATCTTCTTCTGCAGGTTACTGAGCTTCAGGAGGCCCTTCGACAGAGGGATGCGGAGCTAGCAGAAGCACGGACTTCGGCTGCTCACATTGCCGAGTTGGAGGCTCAGGTGGCGCGCCTCTCCACTGGAGATCTGGCACGACTCCAGGTTCGCTTGGAGATCCTGACGGAGGAGAGGGACCGCGACCGTCTTCGGATGGAGAGCCTCCAGGGCCGTCTTTCGGTTGCAGAGCATGAGCGCCGTATGGTGGAAGAGAGATACCAGCGAGCCCGCCAGCGGGCTATCGACCGAGGTCAGGCGAGTGCCTTTACCGCCAGCATAGCCATATCATCTGGCCAGGCAGGGCCAAGTGCGATGGGACCGCCTCCACCTCCTAGAGCTCCGCCGCCAGATGCCCAGGATGAGGCCCAGAGTCAGATGGATGAGGGGGCAGGAGAGAGCCAGCCTTGAGGGCTTTTGTACTTCTTTTCTTTTCATGTATTATGTATAAAACACTTTTGATATATACATGAAACTTTTGGGCTCCAATTTCGTGTTCCTGTGCTTATCTTGCATCTTGTACAACACTTAACAAACAGGTTAAGTATCTATTTAGGCTTAGCCCCTTGCCTGACCAAACAAATGGTCAATCAATCTTTTCCTTGAATAAATAGTCAATGGGCATAGCCTTTATTAACAAAGGTAATAAGAATAATCAGACTTAAGCAAAATGCAACATGCAAGCAAACAGATGCTCACTGAAAAATAAAAGAAGTGAAACACATTAAATGCAACAAGCAAATGCTAATTGAAATATTTTTTATGGTTTTGAAATATTCATTTTTTTGTTTGGGTTTTGAAATATGTATTCCTTTTAGATTTTGACAAATGTACATCTTTTTGAATTTTCGACTATGCAAATTTTTTTGAATTTTTGACTATGCAATTTTTTTGAATTTTTGACTATGCAATTTTTTTTTTGAATTTTGACATATATACATTTTTTTTGAATTTTGGACATATGCAATTTTTTTTGAATTTTGACATATACATTTTTTTTGAATTTTGACATATACATTTTTTTTGAATTTTTAACATATACATTTTTTTTTGAATTTTTAACATATACATTTTTTTTTGAATTTTTGACATATGCATTTTTTTTTGAATTTTTGACATATGCATTTTTTTTGAATTTTTGACATATGCATTTTTTTTTGAATTTTTGACTTATGCATTTTTTTTTTGAATTTTTGGCATTTTTTTTTGAATTTTTGACTTATGCATTTTTTTTTTTGAATTTTTGACTAAAAGACCAGTATGGTACTTAGATCAAAAGATCATATTCATTTATTAACTTAATTTCCAAATTATTCTTTAACAACTTAACTTGAAACCCATCGTGTTTGAACTTGTGTTTCCATTCGTGATCCCATTTGATGATTTGACCCTTAGTCAATCTAAGCCATTCCTTAAGCTTGAAGTACACCTCTTTAGAAAGAAAAGAAGAATAGATTTAGAAAGCCCATGAGAAGGTTCCGGAGGCCTAAAAAGATGTTCCTTTCCAACCCTAATATCTGTTGGGGTTCGGTCATTTTCTTTCCGGGGTATTTATCGACCTTGCGTTCTCTTTTGTCTCATTTCATGGCCTTGATGTAACGTTTGTAATGTATTGGCCTTTTGATTTTGAATTTTGCCTTTTTCTTTTTTTTTCTATTCTTTTCTTTCTTTGCTTTGCTTTGGAACGGATCTCCCCCATTTTTTTTATGACGGCCTCCTACTAAGATGGCGGGTATTCTTGGTAGTCTATTCTAAGCCTCATTCCGACATCATGGGCCGAGTGTAAAACAGAATTTTATTTTAAAAGGAATGATTTGTACTTTATACTCTTAGTCAAGCTTTTGATATTCTTTAGGACTTGACATCTCTTGTTACTCACGAATCAAACGTGTCAGTGTGTGCAGTAATGGGTTTGAAGTTAAATTATTCAGACTAACAAAGAAATTTGAGTTTATAAATTTTCTGATTCCACTGATCTTTGTACCATACTGATCGACTCTTTAACCTAAGGGTAGTATTTCTTAAGGTGTAAACCATTCCAGGGATGATTTAGCTCTTCTCCTTCTGCATTAATAAGACGATAAGCATTACCAGGATAAGCGTGTGATACAACATAAGGTCCTTCCCAATTGGGTTGGAGCTTAGAACGCGGACCACCAGGTTTTACAAAAATTCTTTTAACGACCATTTCACCGACTTTGAACTTTCGTTCAATGACTTTCTTTTGATAAAAACGTGCTAATCTGTTTTGATAGGCTTTTGCATGATTAGCAGCTGACCATCTTTTCTCGTCTAAAAGTTCCAATTGAGCAAGAAGTACTGAACGATGTTCATCAATGGAAAATTCTTTGTTCAATTATACTCTTAATGACGGTATAAGGATCTCATATGGAACTACCGCCTCCATTCCAAATGTTAAGGAATAAGGAGTTTGCCCAGTGGGCGTGCGGATTGAAGTTCGGTAGGCCCATAGAGCCTCAACCAATTTTTCTGGCCAATCTGCGAATTTGTTAGATTTACACGTCTTTTTGATAATTTTTATCAAAGTCTTATTTGTTGCCTCTGCTTGGCCATTGCCTTGCGGATAATAAGGAGATGAATGATGCAATGCAATTTTATACCTGTTGCAGAGGTCCTTCAATTCCTGTGACACGAACTGCGGTCCGTTGTCGGTGACGATGGTACTTGGAATTCCGAATCTTGTGATGATGTTCTTCATGATGAATTTGCAGACGGTTGATGCTTTGATCTCCACGTATGCTTCAGCTTCTGCCCACTTGGTGAAGTATTCCGTTGCCGTGAGAATGAAAGATTTTTGCTTGATGCCGGAATCTGGGTTACCAAGAGGTTTAATAATGTCGAAAGCCCACATGGAGAAAGGCCATGGGGAAGAAACAGGATGGAGTGAAGATGCAGGAGAATGAATTTTGTCGGCGTGAAGTTGACACTTGGCACACCTACGGACATATCCTACACAATCTTCTTCCATGGTTGGCCAATAAAATCCTTATCTAAGGATCTTCTTTGCTAGCATCTGTCCATTGACATGGCCACCACAAACTCCACTATGAGCTCCTTCCATAACCTTCCAAAGCTCATCCTCGTCTAGACATCTCAGAAGAACTCCATCAAAACCTCTCTTGTATAGTGCTCCCCCAACTAGGGTGTATCGTTGAGCAACTCTCCTGATAGCTCTTTTTTCCTCAGTTGTAGCTTCTTCAGGATACGATTGATCTTCACAATATTTTGCAATTTCATAATA
Organism: Zantedeschia hybrid cultivar; assembly: GCA_030544215.1. NCBI lineage: Eukaryota > Viridiplantae > Streptophyta > Magnoliopsida > Alismatales > Araceae > Zantedeschia > Zantedeschia hybrid cultivar. Next base: position 11,053,875 of record JARZZO010000016.1, read on the forward strand.
CCATGGCTTCTGTTCATCATCCATCTCTTCTAACAGCTCCATCAACATGATTTCTCTTTTCTCCACAATACTTCCATCTTTGAATTTCTTCAGCAACTTCTCCTTAGTTCTAAGAAATGAAGGATCTTTCACGGCGGGTGAAAGACGCCTATGAACTATGATTGATTCGGATTGCTTGCTGATAGGAAAATCAAGGGAAGATGCAAGTGAAGCTAGAGCGTCAGCTAAGATGTTTTGATTTCTAGGGACATGGACAAAGATCAACTTTGTGAAAAGCTTTGAGTAGGCAGAAGTAAGTTCTTGATATGGCTTAAGCTTGGGATCAAGAGTTCGATACTTGGTCAGTACTTGGCGAAGAATTAATTAGCTATCACCCACAATCCTGAGTTTGGTGGCACCATGAAAATGAGCAGCCTCGAGACCAGCAAGAAGTGCCTCGTATTCAGCTATGTTGTTGGTGACTGGAAAGTCAAGCTGAAAGGCTTGTGGAATGGTGACACCTTCAGGTGATAACAGAACGATTCCGATCCCTTTTCCATGAGAATTCAGAGCTCCGTCAAAATGCAGAGTCCACATATTATCTCTGATTTGATTTACGGACATCAGTTCCTCATCCGGAAACTCTGATCGCACTGGATCAAATCGAGGAAGGGAATGATGAGCGAGATGTTCTGCTATGGCATAGCCCTTGATTGCTTTCTGTTGAATGTAAATGATATCGAATTGGGATAGAAAGCTTTGCCATCGCGCTAACCTATCAGTAAGAACAGATTTCTCCAGAAGGAATTTGATCGGATTCATCCTAGCGATGAGATGGACTTCATGGGCCAGAAAATAATGCTTCAATTTCTGAACAACCCAAACCAATGCTGCACATGTTTTCACCATCGCCGTGTATCTCTGTTCAGCGGGGTTGAGAAGTTTAGAGAGATAGTAGGCTGCCCTCTCTTTTCCTTCTTCATCCTCTTGTGCTAGGACAGCCCCCACTGCATCATCCAGGACAGAAATATAAAGTATCAATGGTTTGCCTGGAGATGGTGGTCTCAAAACAGGAGGACTTGCCAAATAGTCCTTTAATCCATCAAATGCCTCCTGACACTTATCGTCCCAATTGAATTTGACTCATGGCTTGGTAAGCTCGTAAAACGGCTTACACCTTTGTGAGTGCTGGGAGACAAAACGGCGAATAAATTGTAACCTCCCGATTAATCCTCTTAACTCTTTCAAGTTTTTGGGAGGTGGCATTTCTCTGATAGCCTTCGCCTTATTGGGATCGATCTCAATTCCCCGTTTGCTGACAATAAATCCAAGCAATTTCCCTGAAGATACCCCGAATACACATTTCTTGGGGTTCATCTTTAACTGATACTCTCTCGATCTCTCTAATACCCTTGCCAAAACTTTGGCATGCTCAGCCTTCGTTTTAGACTTAACCAATAAGTCATCCACATACACTTCCAAATCTATATGCATCATGTCATGAAATATTGCCATCATAGCCCTTTGATAAGTGGCTCCAGCGTTCTTCAATCCAAATGGCATGACGACATAACAATATGTTCCCCAAGGTGTAGTGAATGAAGTCTTCTCTTGATCATCTTCTGCCAGCTTAATCTGGTTGTATCCTGAAAATCCATCCATAAACGATAACGTTTCATAGCCAGCAGTGTTATCGATGAGTACATCAATATGAGGCAATGGAAAATCATCTTTAGGACATGCCCGGTTCAGATCGCGGAAGTCAATGCAAATTCTGACCTTCCCGTCCTTTTTCATAACCGGGACTATATTGGCCACCCATTGTGGATAAAGGACAACTCTAATGAATTTGGCTTTGTGTAATTTGTCGACCTCTTCCTTCATCTTTAAAGCCATTTGTGGGTGGAATCGCCTTAATTTCTGCTTGACCGGATTAGCTCCATCCTTTAATGTTAAACTGTGTTCAACTAAAGATGAGTCTAACCCCGGCATATCCTCATAACTCCAGGCGAAAGTGTCCTTATAATCCTTAAGCACTTGTACCATTGCCTTCTCATCCTCTGTAGAAAGATTTTTACTGACGAGGACAACCTTAGGTTCGTCTTCAGTCCCTAAGTTTATTTCTTTTGTGGGCTCTTCTACGGCAGCTGAAGGTTCATCAAATCTCTTCACTCCACTGGCATACGCCTCAGCTGCGTCCTCATCATCTTCCTCATCTTCAACAATGGGGTCCTTTTTATGTACTAACTCATATACCCCGTACCCATCATTGACTGACTCATCATCTGTATAATCTTCTGGCATCTGAATTGGATCTTCTAAAAGCTGAGGGATTAAAGAGCAAAAGGAACATTTATCAGCCAAATCCTGGAGGTATCTTTCTGGAATTTGCCTACCCTTAGGCTTCCTAGACTTCCTAAACTGACTAACCTGCCTAAAACTGGACTCCCTAACTTCACTAAACTGCCTATCATAACCTAATGAAGATGAAGCAGGATGAAAATCCTGGGATACAGGTGGAAATACAGGGGAATCCTCCCGTGGGGAGGGACAGAGTAGATCTAGGAGAGAATCTTGACCGACGGACCCGCGCGATGGGGTGTAATCGGACAAATAAGATGTTTCCTCGATAATGATTTGGGAAGAATTTGTTGTAAATTGGCGTTTTTTTTTGGATATCGGAGGAATTATACATGAAGCAGGAGTGAATACAAATAGAAGGGGAATCGGACGGAGGAAGCGGCACCAAGGCCAGAGGATTAGGGGGATCATATAGCAATATGTCCCAGATCAGATCATACATCCTCTCTAGGTCGAGAGGAGGTTGTGGAATAAAGTCCCGAGGGGACAGAGTTATCATAACGGGCGGGGCCCGTGGAATATCTTCAATTATGACCCGCGACCAAGTCGGGGTCAAGAGTAGTGTACGAAAAAGAGTATGGAGCATGAAGACATGTGAAGGATATGTCCCCCTCCAGAGCAGATCTGTTGTATAACCAGCTTCATAGGGGTCATCTGGCTCCCCTTCATCAGTTTGTTCAGACAGCAGTATCCGCTTATCAAAGATTGCGCCAGGGCTCTCAATTAGCTCGTCAATCTGCGGTGGCCACTTGGGTTCTGCAGGATCTAGAAATAGTCTGTTCAGTGCTATGTATAGGTCCCTCAGGTCGAACCATCTGTACCATTCGCATTCGGGGTCATGGAATTTCCTCCTTTTCATAGGCCGCAGAGCCTCCAAGGATTGGTACGTAAGTAATTCGGAACAATGTCTGGCCAAATCCCTCCCATATATGTCATGGAAGTCAAAACAGGAAGTAATGACCACCGTGTTGTCGTGACTAAGTATGGGCCCTTTCACAAAATGTGTATATAGAGTCCATGTTAAGGGATCTCGGCCTTCTTTCAGTGGTGTGGACATTGTTTCCAAGATTTCTTGACCGTCTTTGGTTTCTACTTTTTGAACCATATTTTGCTTTAGCTTCATTGGCCTATAGCCCAGACCGCTTCCAGGTACTGCCCGATGATCTTTAACAGGAGTGGTCCTGCCTTGCAACTGTGTGCCCAGACCTTTCCCAGGCTGATAGCCATTTTTCATCATAATCCTTCATCCTGGGGTACTCATGCACTTCCCCCTTTTGATAGCACTTAATGGGTATGGAGAAATGGTAGCGGCTTTCAAAGGATCAGCCACTGGACGGTAGACCTGTAATACCGACAGAAAAGGTTGTCGGCCAGGTAAAACAGCAGATTTAATATTTAAGGTATGAGCAGCAGCAAGGATCGGCATGCTCGTCACTTTAATAATTCGTCCTTTACAAGGGAATTTGAGGCATTGGTGATTCGTAGAAGGAATCGCCTCAAGAGTTTTAATATAAGGACGTCCCAGAATGGCATTTATGGAAGGGTCAATTTCTAGAATATGAAATTCGACCTCTGCATGACTTACTGGACCTAGCTCCGCCTTTAAATAAACCATTCCCAGAGGGGAACGGGTAGAATTGTCATATGCCGTAACTGAGATGGGGCTAGGCAGCCATTTCTCCTTGGGCACACCGCATAGCTCCAGGGTCTTCGGAGGTAAAACGTTAATTGAAGCCCCTGTATCAACCAGGCATACGTCCACGGCCTTTTTGCAGATATTGATTGTGATGCTCAGAGCCATGCTTCTAGCGGCAGGCGGTGCTAGTTCCGATGTGTGGAATGTAATTGAGGGCTGATCCCCCTGAGGAACTAGTAATGCTGCAATTTTCTCTACCGGCACGTCTTCGTTAACCATCACCTTCTGTAGGTATTCCATTAAGGCTTCTTGGTGAATCTTGGACCTTTTAATCAATTCAAGTACAGTGATCCGTACCGGTGTTCTGTCCAGATGTTTCAACAAGTCATATTGAGTGCCTGGTGCACTCTCTTCATTATGGGCTTCCTCAGTCGGCTGTGATGGGCCGTCTCTGTCTGTGGACTGAGGAAAGACCTTGTTGAAAATCCTTCCACTCCGGAGCGCATGTTCCTCGACCGTGGAGGATCCGGGTGACACCTTGAGTACCGGAGAGTCGGGTGGCGTAAGCGGTGCGGAGGGTTGACGCGTAGGTGGTGGCGTTGGGTTAGGTGGTGATGGCGCGGTGCGGATTAAAGGCCTAGAGGGTTGGATGGTAGATGGGTAAGTGGTTGGCGAAGTGGGGAATGGTACGCGTAGTAACGGTTTGGATGGTTGGGGCATATCTGGGTAGGTGGTAGTGGTAATGGGTGAAGTAGGAAATGGTACGCGTAGTAATGGCCTAGATGGTAAAAGGGGCGCGTTATTGGTTTGCGGAGGGGCGTATGATGGAGGCGTAGGAGTGCGGGGCGCAATAGGTCTAAGGAAGGTGGGTAGTGGTAGTGGGTTATTGGGTGAGGGCGAGTGATATGTGGGTGTGGGTAGAGGGGTAATGGTAACGGGTTGTGGTCTGGGTATGTGGATGGTGCGGCGTGGTAGTCGTTCTGCGGTACTTTGAACGTGACCCGTTGAATAAAGAGAGGAAGAGTCATCTATCCTCCATTGTTGCCCACGACCAGCCTCAGACTGGCTGTTCGTTAGAATGGGAGCAACCTGGTTCTGGTTCTGGTGCTCCGGAAGTGGATTCTGCACTATGCCCATGTTGGGTGGTGCTGCTGCTTGTGCCGGTGGTCTTGCTTGCTGCTGCTGCTGCTGTTGCGGTCTTCTCGCCTTCAGGACTGTTATGTATTTCTTCATTTCCTCCCAGTCTATGCCGCCCTGCTCATTGAGATCATGAATGTAATCTCTGAATTGGAAGCAGGTGTCAATGGTATGCCCAGGTTGCCTATGGAAGTAGCAATACCTGGACGTATCGGCATTTTGAGGCCAGACGGCCTTTTCCCTTGGCAAAACTAAGGCATTGGCTGCCATTAAAGCACTGAAGATATCGGCCAAGGATTCTGGGAGAGCCGGGTATTCTGCCCTCTTCGGGCCTGGAGGTCTCCTCTGCTGGTTGTAGTCACCAGGAGGAGGGACATTGTGGTACGCCGGCGGTGCGCGCGGCTGGTACTGTGGCTGTTGCTGCTGCTGATACTGCTGCTGCTGGGGTTGCTGGTACTACTGTTGCCGTTGCGGCTGTTGCTGTAGCTGTTGCTGGTTCTGATTCTGATTCGGCTGCTGGGGCCGCTGATACTGTTGTTGGTACTGGGGGTTCTGCTGCTGTCTGTACCCTTGCTGCTGTGGCCTCTGGTACTGCTGCTGACTCCTCACGAACTGGGGCGAGTTATTGTTCATGGTACTCACTTGCTCATGAGAGAGCGTGCCCTCGGTAGTCGGACCTGTGCTGGAAGAGTTCGGCACTGCAGGCTTCCGAGGCGGAGGCCTGCTAGGTCTATGAGGATCAAAGACGCTAGAGAATGTAGCGTCCTTGAAAGCATTCTGGCAGTACCGTGCTCTTTCATAGAGCTCTGCCATGTTAGTCAAATTGTTCAAGGAGAGGACGAGCTTGAACTGGGGGGTGGCATTGGAAATCAACATTTTCACTTGTTCGGACTCGGACAAGTGATCCTTCACCTTTTCAGCCAGACCCCGCCACCTGTCAGCAAAACTGACAAACTCCTCATCAGGTTTCATCTTTTCTGCAATGAGGTCCGTGATAGACAAGGAGGGTGCAACTCTGTCCTGGTATCGTTGAATAAATTTGCGTGAAACGATACCGTAATCCTCTACTTCTGAGGGTTCGAGGGAAAAGAACCACTCGAGGGCTGGTCCCTCTAGAGATCTCCTGAACAAGAAGGCCAACGACCTCTTGTCGTTCTGCAAGAAAGAGGATTCATACATGAACTCCTTCAGATGTGTGAAGGGGTTACCAGTACCGTTGTACTTTCGGTACACTGGCATCTCAGAGGGTGGCAGATGGAATACTGGCAGACTCGGTAGACTGATCTCTGGCACAGCTTTGACCCCCATCATTTTCTGGAGGTTATTAAATTGCTCATCCATACGCTCTATTTTGGCCAGCAGCGTTTGTGTGGTCAGATCTGCTTGGGGAGGAGGGGGAGGAGGAGGTACTTGGTAGGCCTGCTGCCTAGAGTACGTTGGGCAGGGTGGACAATAGAGGGGAGGTCCGGCAGAGCTTCCGCCATGCCCGAGGGCATTTTGATAAGCAGGCGTTTGCGGTCTAGCCGGTTGCCTAGATGATGAAAGCTGCGGCCCAGCTGGCCGAGAAGTAATATGAAGGCCCTCCACGGCCTGATGGATGTAAGGAGGAGGAAAAGAAGGTTGCTGAGGAACAGCAGGGGGAGCCACAGGGTTCGACTCGGCAGGCTGCATGGGTGCCTTCCCCTTCAAAATAGATTGGATCGCCTCGAACTGCTGAGGGTCCAGTCGGGAGGCAAGAACTCCCAGAGCATTGATGAGATCCGTAGGATCAGAGGATGAGGGATCATTCTGATTCATGTCCCCCTCAAGATCAGGATTAGGGATCGCATATTCATGCGGAAGAGGATCAGGATATTGATCACGTGGAGGCAAAAGAGGTGTCCGAACATTCCCATCTAGACGATATGGAATGGGGATAGAACTACGGGAGGCATCAGCATCTCTCCCACTCTCATAGTTGTACTCAGAATCCCGAGGGGCATTAGCATCTCCCTCGTAATTAACCATGGCGTCTGGAGCCACACTCAAGTCCCTACCTGATCGTAGCAACATGATGTTAGATTCCCTTTTCAAAGATTTAATCAAACAAGTTGTACAGAGATTAATCAAACAAGTGGATGCTTAACGTGATTTTAGGATTCCTTGTTGAGTTATTTGGATTGGATTAAACCACAATTTCGCTCAGGGAAAGGATCCTAGTTTCAGTTCAATTTCCACCGTTATTCTCTAAGGCTTTCTCTCGCAACGCTTTCAGAATCTAACCGGGACTTCAATTGGTACAACCAGCCCGATGATCAAGGAGGAATACCTTGATTTTGGGGACTTATGGAGGTCTCAACGTCAACTTCTCTAGTCTGATCAAGGGACCAACCCAATCAGAGAGAGTTGCTGACGTCGAGTAATGTGTTCCTAAGAAGAGGAGGGTATTAGCCTCAATGCGTATGTCCTGTGGCCTGGATGGCCTCTAATGCTTAGTAAGTAATGGGTATCTAGCACTCAAAACACAGAAATCTGGAAACTGAAAAAAATTAAGAAACTGTCTGAATCGCGTCGATGGTAGTCGACGCTATTCAAAACAAAACTTAATTTTTCGCAGAAGCAGATGCAGACAGCAGAGAAACTGTGAAGCTTGAAAGGCGTCTAGGGGTGTTGACGCGGTTTTGAAACGCGTCAGCGATCCTGGACGGTTTTCAGTTCGCAGAAACAGTTTTCCAGGAGGATTTTCTGGGTTGAATCCTCCTCAAACGAGATAAAAAAGCAGTAAACAATCGACTCATGCAAAATTTTTAGTTCCAGATTTTAAGCAGGATGGTTTACTAACTAAACAACTAGAAAAACAATCAATCACACATCATTTTTATCACAAAAACAGTTTTTTGAATTAATCAAGGGGAGGGCAAGATCTTGCCACTGGGGTGTGCACGTGGTGCACGAGGGAAATTAATTAAACTAAACACTCACCAATTGGTGAGGACGTGTCCAGAGACACAAATGGTGCACCGTGGGTGCCCGATATGATGATAGCAAGAACAAAAAGAAACTAAAAGATGGCGAGACCAAGTCCCACCGTGATCGCCAAAAAAAGCTGTAGGTGCTTAGAATGACCGTGTGATTAACATGAAATATCTATGTTGTTTAGTGTAAACTAACCTATTAAAAACAGCAACTAAAGTGCAGTGATCGCCAGAAACTTTTAACTAAAAAGTTTCAAAAGAGATATGATCGCCTACCTTTCAAACGCGGAAGATTGAGTCCTTGGTTCCCCTTCCTCAGCCGGCTGAAGAAAGAGAGCCCTTTCTTTGCTTTTTGTTCTTGTTGTGGAATTTGAGGTTGAGGATCGTCCAGAAGTTGTGCTTGATTTCCCCCTTTTGAATTTCTCGTTGTTGTTGAGTGCAGCAGAGACAGAAACAGAAAACGAAGAAACGATGATGAGGATTTAAGTAGAAGCAGTATCTGAACTAATCATGATTTTAAGCATATTTAAAACAGCAAACTCACTTTTTTAAATGGCTTTGAAACCCCTTAGATCAAGTAGGTTTTTGAAAGATTATGCTGTGGTGTGTGTTTGCATGAAGTGAATGAAGAATGAAACTAATGAAATGAATGCAGTAATGAAAAACTTATGCCCAGTCGGTTGAAGCTTTGAAAGGATGAAGATCTTGAAAGGGACGCCGACTTCTGGAAATGGCAGCGCTCCGGCGTTACGACGTTGCTTCAATCTTCAACTCGCTATAACGCTATGGCTCAACTCAATTCAATTCTCTTCTCTTCCTTTTTTTTTACTCTTCAACATGCAGGGTATTTATAGGCATTTCTTGCATTCGAGATTAACATTGAAAAACTCCGAATTTATCCATCTTAACCGACAGATAAATACTGATTAATTCATCTTTATCTGTAATTATCTAAAACGCGTCCACCTTGGCTGACGCCTTTCAGATTAATTAAGATAAGGATAAATATCCGGGAAAACTTATCTTTATCTTTATTAGGTAAAACGCGTCCACCTTTGTAGACGTCTTTTAGACTAATTAAGATAAGGATAAACATCCGGAAGAGAAGTTAAAATCACTTAGGAAACTTAAAACGCGTCGACATGTCAAGACGCCTTTTAGTTAATTAATTAATTAATTAAAATTCAAATTTAATCGTTAAAACAGGAATAAACTCTAAATGGCGTCCACGTGGGTCGACGTCTTTTAGAATTCTTCATATTTTAACTCAAATTTGAGCTAAAATCAATTCAATTGATTAACTTAAACACATCTGTTAAATCCGACACTTAAAAATATTAATAAAAATTAATTAATGATTAATTATCAGACCATTTCGAGGCATTATTATATGATATGAAATTTACTCGAAATGACGTCAAAATTAGCGTGTCAACAGGAACAATCTAAGGGTGTTTATATAGAAGGAATTGCGATCCTAGGAAGACTTTTCCGGATTGGAAAAGGGATGTGCATTGATAGAGTTGGAATTCGAATAGAGAACAGTAAGAAACCTGTTTCTGTGAGTAAAAGGCGTCGAGGAGAACCGCTGCGTTTCAATGTTAAATGGCGTCTTTGCGACATGACGCGTTTTAGCATTTCTATGATTTACCCGAAATTCTGTGGTTTTGATGCTTAAATTGAATATTTGTTTTTGATTGCAGAAAATTCAAGTAAAGCTGGAAAATGTCAAGAAGATCCCACTGTGGGAGTCAAGAAGTCTCAACCGTGGCTAAAAAGACGGTTATTTCTATCCTTATACTCTTCCATGTAAATCATTTGCATTACTATATGATAAATATTTATTAGAGTATGTCAAGGACCTTGTGGTTTTGATGAAACTGGAATTTGAGTTCCCCTACAACAAAAACAGTGATAATTCCACAGGATTCTTAATCGCATGGATAGGCCGTTGGATTGTTAATTAATGAGGACGATGGTTCCACTTTTGTGAAACGGTGCGTGGATAAACGAGCTTCGGCTTAGCACTGGATTACAAGAATTGGTGTCTTGACTCATTAATGACAATTTAACAATATTATCCTTGATTAATTTATATTTTATTTGACTTTATATTTTTCTTTTAGCCCAGCATGCATCATATAGGATTTTGAAATCATTGTGATAAGGATTAATTACTGATTAAGTTTTAGACCATTAAATCAAATAACTCCAACATGATATGAAATATTCCATTCTGAATTGAGTATCTTGATTATCTTTGAGGTTCGCTTGAAGATATCCTTGGAATTCTATCCTTTCTTGGACTCTTTATCCAATATTCTTGTTTTCTTTTAAGATCCATCATAGCTGCAGCACGTCCACATTGGCTGGCAAACGCTCCCCATGATGAAACCTACAGTGTCTATGACCTGGGGTACTTCCCACTCCGTGGAGGTTGATCGACTTTATTTTATTTCCTTGTCTACCTCATCTAGACAGGATTTATTCCATTGATTTCTTTGAACTATCTTCACTGATCATTTTGACAAAAAATTACAATCATGTGATGTTAAGAGCGTGTCTCATCACACCTTGGCATCACCTTTTCAGTACATTCCATTCCATTTCACTCCCTTACAAAGACGATGCCAATGTGAGGCAGCTGTAGACACGCTAATTTTGACGTTATTTCGAGTAAATTTTATATTATATAATAATACATCAGAATGGTCTGATATTTAATCATTGATTAATTTTATTGATCTTTTTGAGTGTCGGGTTTAACAGACATGTTTAAGTTAATCAATTAAGTTGATTTTAACTCAAATTTCAGTTAAAATATGAAGATGTCTAAAAGACGTCGACTTGTGTGGACGCCATTTAGAGTTTATTCTTATTTTAACGTTTAAATTTGAATTTTAATCAGTTGATTAATTAGATAAAAGGCGTCTGTCCGGTACGACGCGTTTTAGGTTTCCTAGGCTATTTCTACTTCTCTTCCGGATGCTTATCCTTATCTTAATTAGTGTAAAATACGTCTATACATGTAGACGCGTTTTATCTAATACAGATAAAGATAAATTTTCCGGATGTTTAACCTTATCTTGATTAATCTGAAAGGCGTCAGCTATACTGGACGCGTTTTAGATAATTACAGATAAAGATGAATTAATCTGTATTTATCTGTTGGTTAAGATGGATAAATCTTAAATTTTTCCATGTAAATCTGCGGACGCAGAAAAGGTCTATAAATACCTTGCATCTTGAAAGTTAAAAAAAAAAAAAAAGAGAGAGAAGTTAAAATCAGAGTTAGTGATTGAAGATCGAAGCAACGACGTCCAAACGTCGAGGTGCTGCTGTTTCCAGAAGTCGGCGTCCATTCTTCATCCAATTCAAGGCTTCATCTAATTCGGCATAAGTTTTTCATTTCTGCATCTTCATTTTCATTTCATTAATCTCTCATTCTTCATCATTACTTCATGCAACACACACCACAACATCATTCTTTTCAAAATCTATTTGATTAAGGGGATTCAAAAGCCATTAAATAAGTAAGTTTGCTGTTTAGTTTCATGTTTAAAATCATGATTAGAATAGATACTACTTTTGCTTAAAATTCTCACCATTATTCCTTCATTTCTCTCTCCATTTTCTTAACGGAGCAAAGGAGAATAAAAAAGGGAGTAAATCAAGCACGAAATCACAAGAATCTCTGGACGATCCTCAAATCCTCAACTTCAAATTCAACAGCAAGAACAAAGAACGAGAGGGGCTCTCTTTCTTCAGCCGGCTGAAGGAGGGGAATCAAGAGCTCAATATCTTCCGCGTTTAAACAAGTAGGCGATCAAAACTTCTTTTGGAACTTTTAAGTCAAAAATTTCTGACGATCACTGCACTTAGTCTCTGTTTTAATAGGTTTTATTTTACACTTAAACAACATAGATTTTTCATGTTAATCACACAATCATTTTAAGCACTCACACTAAGCATCCCCTGTCTACTTGGAGAAGGGTACTTTCGCAAAAAAACACAGTGAAATGTTCCCTCCTTTCTTCGCGGAGAAGTGGGAAAGAAAGAGAGGGATCAGAAGTTTTCCCAAGCAAGGTGAAGCCCATCCCTACTCCACCGCCTTGCAGCTAGCCCCTCTTCCTTTCGTGTGGACGTCCCTATCAGCCCTATCGTCCTCTTTGTGGCATTGCTGAGCAGTCACCCAGTAGATCAGGAACTGTTAAACCGAGATGACCACCAATTCACATATGTGGGAGCCTATCCTTATCTCTGTTGCAGAGATAACTACAGGAGACTTGGTCTCCCACCTTAATAGGAGGCAGTTACCATGGGAGTAGAGGTGGCTAACGGAGGGTAATGCCTCTATTTATAGGAGGGTTTCTTGCCCTCTAAGAATACATGAAAAACAACTGTAAGAAACAGAGAGATTACTTTGAAGATCTCTTTGGTTAGTCATCGGAGCTCCCCCCAAACCTTCACTGTTCATTCCTTCATTGGTATCAGAACGGGTTCGTCCTCCATCGCACGCCGGCCGCCGCGATCGCCGCTGCCGTTGCTCGCAACTGCTGCTCATCGTTGCCGCGCACCCCGGCTCGCCGCTGCCCTCGCACAGCACCCGCCGCTGCAGCGAACCACCGCTGCCGGCTCGCCGCCGCACCCGCCGCTGCAGCACTCAGCTCGCCACTGCCCTCGCACAGCACCGCCGCTGCAGCGAACCACCGCTGCCGGTTCGCCGCCGCACCCGCCACTGCCGGCTCGCTGCTGCACATCGCGTCGCACTCACTGCTGCCAGCTCGCCGCCGCACAGCTGCTGCCCGCCATTGCCGTTGCCGCCACTGCCCTTCGCTACACACCGCCGCCGCCATCCGCAGCGTCTCTGCTGCCACCGCACCCGGCCTCTCTCTCGTGCTTCACACATGCCAAAATAGTAAAATAATCTACATTGTTTCTATTTACTATTTAAACATAAACGAACTGACCTGTCATAGCTGCATTGCATGTGAAATATTTTTTAATACGAACATCTATCAGACATATCAAAACTGCATCCTACATGTGCAATACATTTTGTCTTCTACTTAATAAATACACCTGCCAACAGACCTAAATGCATGCTGCATTTAAATAAAATGTTATGTTTAATATAGTTGCCTTTCTCTATTATAGCTGTACAGATCATAGACCCATGTGCACTTTAATACCAATTGCATGCTAACATAGTTGTACAGATAAGACTCTTTTCTTTATTCTTACATGTGTTAATATTTAATTGATATAATTCAAATCTGTGATCATTGCATAAGGACAACCTCTTTAAATATCTATGTGTTTGTCATAACTTGCATTATTATTATAATTAATCTTTTCATATTAAGTTGTTACTAATTTATTGCCTGGTAAATTCATAATATTCCAAACATAAATTTATTCACTTGATAATTAGTTATAATTTAATTGACATTCCTTTATTGTTGTCATTTTAAATATCATTTATGTTTAGGAAATTTAAATTATATTTTGATTATTGTGCAAATAAATTTCATATTAAGTAATTCTTGATTGAATATTATTTGTATAACATAGTCATTTGGAAATTTATCTTGTTAAGTTGTTTTATCAAATCATACAAAATGATGCACCCTTTAGTGTTATTTATGTTACAAATCATAATTGTAAAATTATGTACATTGAGCTTTAGCCTTATCCTACTTAAAATGGCTAGTAAACTCATTGCTTCTGAACTGGCTAAATTAGACAAGTTGAATGGTACTAATTATGACGTGTGGCATAGAAAATTAGATATGGTCTTATTCATGACAATATTGAACATGTACTTAATAGTACTGTTCCAGAATTAACTGATAACTCCGGAGAGGGAGATATTAGGAAAAGAGAGCAGTGGTTGTCAGAGGACAACAAGACTAGAAGCCTAATGCTCATGTTCACGGAGGATAATCTCATAAAATTCTTTGAAACTTATGAGACTGCCCGGAAATTGTGGGACGCTATCAAGGAGAAGTATGACACCACTTCTGAGGTGAATACTCAGCTTCTATTACATCGGTATACTTCTTGTCGTATGCAAGAGGGCGATAGTGTCATAGAACATGTGAATAAAATGATTGTTATGGCTAAAGATCTTTCTACTGCCGGAATAGAGGTTCCAGAAAGAATGCAGGTGGCAACTATTTTGAATCGTTTGCCATCTTCATTAGATATGGCTGCCACAACCCTAAGGATGAGTGGTACCGTTCTTCGTGTCACTGATTTTACCAGCTAGGCTAGCAGTTGAGCAGGATATCATGGCCAGTAGGAAAGGTCAAGAGCTGAATTTGTAGGAAGCGAATGCTATTCACTAGAAACCCTTATCAGGATATCACAAAAGTCAGAATCACTCTGTTGGACCAAATAGGCCACAGTTCAAAGCAAAATCACACTATAAAGGCAAAAAGATTCTCCGTGGTGCTTACTATACATGTGGCAAATTTGGTCACTACAAGACCAATTGTCCTGAAAAGCACGGAAACAAAGGTAAACACCCGGAAAAAAGGGGAACCAACAAAAGAGAATTCGTCGGTTTGACGGAATACAATGCTGTGATTATCGACACCAATGACTGGTGGGTGGATTCTAGAGCAACTTGTCACGTGGCAAAGACGAGGAAAGGACTGGTGGAATTCAAGCAGCTGCAACTTGGAGACCAGAGAATATACATAGGAAATAACATCTACCTGAACGTAGAAGGTGTTGGATCATATCGTTTAGATTTTGGGGACAACATCATGGTCCTTAAAGATGTCTGTTATGCGCCGAGTATTAGGCGCAATCTATTGTCTGTAACTGTTCTCATGAAAAATGGTTTGGAAGTCCGATTCTACAATAAAAGGGTGTCCATAGGAAAGAACAAAAAGGTCTTTGCCATGGGTAAACTTGTTCCCGAACATGGTTTATTTTGTATTCCTGTTGTGGACACAGAAGTGAATAATATTAATGATGTTGTTATGAATTATTCCTTATGTCATCTGTCTGAATGTGATCTATGGCATTTTAGATTAGGACATCCTGGAAAATCTAAAATGGAACAAATGATAAGATTGAACCTACTGCCATTAACTAAGATAGAATTGTCACCATGTGAACATTGTTTAGTCCGTAAAATGACTAAGAAACCTTTCGCAGTAGGTCATAGATCACAAGGATTACTAGACTTGATCCACTCAGATATATGTAGGCCATTAAGTATAAAAACATATGATAGAAAGGAATATTTTATAACGTTCATAGATGACTATTCCAGATATGCCTATGTATATCTTATTTCTGCTAAATCAGAAGCTCTTAATTGTTTTAAGAGATATAGAGCAGAAGTAGAAAGGCAACTAGATAAAAACATTAAAGTGTTAAGAACAGATAGAGGAAGAGAATACAACTCAAAGGAATTTAAGTCATATTGTCAAGAACATAGAATAAAGAGACATGTAATTATGCCTTATACGTCACAACAGAATGATGTGGCAGAAAAAAAGAATATAACTCTTATGAATGCTGTTAGATGCATGATATCGCATTCAGGACTCCCTAAGAATTTTTGGGGAGAGGCATTGCTCACAGCAAATTATACATTGAATAGAATTCCCACAAAATCTATCGAAAGTACACCTTATGAACTGTGGAATGGAAGGAAACCAGAATTAAGTCATCTTAAGAAATGGGGGTCAGTAACCTATGTTCTCATTCCAAATCAACTGAGAGACAAGTTAGACTTCAGAACATTGAAATGTCGATTCATAGGCTATTGGGACAAATTATCGGGATATAGATTCTTCGATAAGGAAAAAAGAATCATTGAATATAGGAATGCTACATTTTTAGAAAATATAGAGGAAGAGGAATCTCATCATGAGAAATAACTTCTAACTGTAATAGATGATGACTATTATAATGATTTACCTATAAATGATCTAGAAATCGAAGAAGAACTTCCACCAAATGTGGAAGATGAACAAATGTCTTTGAATGAAACGCAAGAAAATCAACCTGCAATTGGCAATAAAAGACTTAGAACTCCACCAGCATTGATGGATGATTATCACTTGTATTTATGTGAGCCTTCATGTCTAACAGTAGACATAAATGAGGATAATAATATAGATCCCATGAATCTGAATGATGTATTGAAATCTCAAGACTCTGATTTATGGCGAAAAGCCATGGAAGAAGAAATTGATTCTATAAAAAGGAACAATGTATGTGAATTATGTGAATTACTCAAGAATAGGAAGACTATAGGTTGCAAGTGGGTATTAAGAAAAAGATCCGTGTAGATGGATCTATTGATAAGTATAAGGTTCGATTAGTTGCCAAAGGATTTACTCAGATACCAGGTATAGATTTTCAAAAAACTTATTCTCCTGTGGCTAAATTTGCATATATAAGGATGATCTTAGCAATTGTTGCGCATCTTGACTTAGAACTTTTTCAAATGGATGTCAAGACTACATTCCTTAACGGAGAGTTAGAGGAAGATATAAACATGAAACAACCTGAAGGTTTTCAAGTAGAAGGTCAGGAGAATAAAGTATGTAAACTTAAGAAATCTTTGTATAGCTTGAAACAGTCTTCTAGACAATGGTATCTTAAATTTCATAATGTTGTTATTCAACTTGGATTTGTTCCAAATTAATTGGACAATTGTGTATATGTCATGAAGAGTGGGAGCATGTTTATTATATTATATTTATATGTAGATGATATTTTGCTCGCCGGAAATGATATAGGAATGTTGAATAAAGTTAAGTCTGAGCTCAGTGAGAAATTTGAGATGAAGGACATGGGTGAGACATCCTATATTTTCGGAATCCAAATCTTAAGGGATAGAAAGTCTAGAATGTTGAGTATAAACCAAGATAAGTATTTACATTCAGTACTTAGAAGGTTTGGAATGCAAAACTGCAATCCAGCACCAACGCCGTTGGTTCATGGAAAATGATTAAGTAAAGAGCAATGTCCTGGAGAAGGACATGATGCACTGCAAGTGCCGTATGCACAAACACTCGGAAGCATAATGTATGCTATGCTATGTACTAGGCCTGACATAGCATACGCAATAAGCTTAATAAGCAGATATCAAAGTAATCCTGGTCCAGCACACTGGGAAGCTGTTAAAAAGATTATGAAGTACTTGAAAGGTACTTTGCACCACAAATTAATATATCAAGCGGATACACTAGAGGTGTTTGGTTATTCCAATGCAGATTTCGGAGGAGATAAAGATGACGGAAAGTCCAATTCGGGACACTTGTTCATCTTTGGTGGTGCTGCTGTTTCTTGGAGTAGTAAGAAATAAGGGTGTGTTGCAAGATACACACAGGAAACTGAGTATGTAACATGTAGCATGGCTACTACTCATGCAGTATGGATAAGACGATTTTTGACAGATTTAAATCTCAACTTGGTAGAATAACCAATAGAAATTTACTGTGATAATCAGGCGGCAATTAGCTTGATTAACAGTGGAGCGAATAGTTCTAGAAGAAAACACATAGAAATTCAATATCATTATATACGTGATATTGTTCAAAAAGGAAAAATTAAGGTGACTTATATTCCCACTAGTGATATGATTGCAGATCCGTTGACAAAAAGTATACCGGTGGAAAGTTTTGTCAAACATGTAAGTCTAATGGGACTTGGGAATATATAAGTCGAAAAATTTTCTTTACAAAATTGAAAATACATTTCACAGATAGTGAGAATGTGTCAGAACATTAATATATCTCACAGATAGTGGGAGTGTATTAAGAACTATTTGGTCTTGATAGTCAAGTAGGAGATGTTAAACCGAGATGACCACTAATCCACATATGTATGAGCCTATCCTTATCTCTGTTGCAGAGATAACTACAGGAGACTTGGTCTCCCACCTTAATAGGAGGCAGTTACCATGGGAGCGGAGGTGACTAACGTAAGGTAATGCCTCTATTTATAGGAGGATTCCCTGTCCTCCAAGAATACATGAAAAACAACTGTGAGAAACAGAGAGATTACTTTGAAGATCTCTTTGGTTAGCCATCGGAGCTCCCCCCAAACCTTCAATGTTCATTCCTTCAAGAACAGCTGCAGCTACAACAACGAGTATGCAATGTCTCGCCAACACCTTTTGTGTATTCACTCTCCACATACATATAACTTCAACACAGACCGATAACGACATCTTCACGTTTTCCACACTGGTGAAGTGGCCAAGGGTACTTGACAGGCCAGCCGTTAGAAATTGTTGGAAATGGTTCATTTTATTGCAATTGATTATATTAACTTGCATTTAGTAGAGATTTTATAGGCCTCCGTAGGCATAGGATCTCTATTGAGTTTTTTATTGTGGAGACTCAATCCGCAATCTTTGTATTTTTTTTTCCCTAAAACTACCTTTTCTCAGTAGAAAAGGGGTGCGTAGGTGGACCATTGTTCAACACTGTAGACAGTGACCAAGAAATTGATCTATAGTGGATCCGGTCCCTTGTTGGTCCCCCTGCGCCGCCGCCGTGGAGCAAATATTATTCGAACAGGTCAATACGTGTAAAATGGTGTTGCTTTTGTTCGGATTGAGATTATCTACTTCATTTCTTCTATACTATTTGTACTTTACTCACTCTCATTGGTTCAATTATTGCAGTGGAAGGAAAGTGAAACCTAAAAAAAAAAAAGTTTTTATTTTTTAAAATTATTATACCAATCAAAATGAGTGGAGTGCCAATGACGTAGAAGAAATGGAGTAGCCGATCTGCCAGATTGGGTTCGCCCTTGTGACTTGTGAGGAGCCCTTAAGAAAATTAGATGTGCACCAAGTATTTTTCTATATGTAACCCTTGCATCTCCTCAACCCATTCCCATCATGCAGGTGTAACCGCAGCTAGCTAGATTTACTCCCCTCTCCCTTCAGTCCTTCACCGCCATGTCGTTACATACAACCTATGCATCACTGCCTCTTCCCTCCCTCCACTGTTCTCACAACGCTAGGGAGAGACAAGCCCAGTCCCTCACCCTCCACCGAGTCCAACACCACTACAGCAAGCGTAGAACAGCCCCCGCCCGATGCCTTCACGACCTTCGTCCATTCCCTGAAGCAAGGGACACCGTCGTCTTCGGTTTGGACAACCTGCCCAACGGCCTCAGCCACCTGCACTCCGGCGATGGCCACGTCGGCCGCCCCGCCGTCGCCGTCCCCCACAGCGAGGCCACGCTCGGCCGCTACATCGCCCGCCGCCTTGTCCAGCTGGGCGTCTCCGACGTCTTCTCCGTGCCCGGAGGCTTGATCCTCACCCTGCTAGACTACCTCATCGCCGAGCCCCGGCTCAACAACGTCGGCTGCTGCAACGAGCTCAACGCGGGGTACGCCGCCGACGGGTATATCAAATGATTAAAACTGATGGACCCTGCAGTGGCAGTGAGCTTCCAATCATGGGGTACGGCCGTGAGTCATGCCCCGAGGGGACTGTTCCCGTAGGGGACAGCGAGGGACACAGAAAGTTTGTGCAATGTAATAATGCCGACACTCTACGAAGGTTAAATTAATGGATCACTAAGATCATCTCAGTGAGTCGAGATCATAAAGATATATTTTAATTGATTAAAATTAATAGACTTTTTTATATTTTACAAAATTCTGTGGTGTCACAGAACTCTACTAACAATAGGTTGCATCCGCCATTAGCGAGAGCTCTGCAGCGGCGACCTGTTACGTTTGTGCAAGAAGATGGGAGGCTAGAGAGAAAGAGAGTATTCGCCCAATAGATAAAATTGTCACTTGTGCGAATTTGTCCCTAAATTGGAGAAACAATATTAAGTCTGATGACATTTAAAACTTTCCTATCAGAAAGCTATCTTACATAGTGGCCAATTGATCGATCTTTAAAACAAATTCTATAAGCCCAGCCCTCAGAAATGCTATGGATCCTGATTCAAATCCATGCAAGAGAATTTTTTATCGTAAACAATAACAAACCAATAATAGTCTTGGAGACACCATCCTTGTTTCTATTTTTAATAGGCAAGAACAAGAATGAGGAACTAATAATAGTCGTGACTCATCTTGGGTTGCAGGCGGTTGTGAATAATCTGGAAGACGCTCAGGAACAGATCGACACAGCCATTTCCACGGCTCTGCGAGAGAGCAAACCGGTGTACATCAGCATCAGCAACAACTTGGTCGTGATTCCCCATCCCTCATTTAGCCGCAATCCAATCTCCTTCTACCTCTCCCCCAGGTATTTCCTCCTGTTTTGCCCTGTCAACATTCCTATGATTTCACCTTAAGAGTAACAGTAATACTTGTTATACTAGGCAGCCAAAAAAAACTTAACAAATGGTTGGTAGGTTTCACTGTATGTTACATGGCCAGTAATACTTCCTGTACCGCATGGAATGCCGCATAAAAAATATATATTTTTTTAATTTATTTTAAGTCGGTCCCACTGTGCCCTACACATATGTATAATCCGATCTCCGATCAGACGATACATAAAAGTCAAAAAAGTTAAAAATTGACGCAATGAATCTTGATATTTTTTTATGTTTTAGATTTTTTCTATCATCTAATCGGAGATTAGATTGTATCGGATGAGTCGAGTGCGGTGGAGGTGACCTTAAAAATAATTTAAAATAAAAAGTAAAAAAAATAAGCTACTACCAAGATGCAGTACATGATGCACCACGTGGTGCAGCAAGTCCTATCCCTTATGTGTCAATTAACCCGATCTCTAATTAAATGATTTAAAAATATTTAAAAAATAAAAAATCAAATCCTAGTTTAATGAGATTGGTGATCACATTAAAGGTATTTTTTACATTAAAATTTACTTTTAATTTTTTAAATTGCCCAATTAAAAATTGAATTGTACGAACATATAAGGTATGTTAAAGTTTACCTAAAAAAACATTTTGACACGTACTCATGCAATATGGCAAGTTTAATGCAAAAAAAAAGAGGTCAGTCCTCAACTCTCAGCGACCACGTGCACAAGAAAAAAAATAACACTTGTTGCACTGAAACAGGCTGCACAGAGGGACAAGGCAGTCAATAAAAAATTTATATTTATAATTTTTAGGTCGGTCTTGAGATATCCTATATGATCGTTCATGCCAATTTTCAATCGGACAACTCAAGAAAAATTCAAAAAATTGAATCCCAATGTACAGCACCGACGAGGAGACGCTTCCGCTTAATCGCGACGAGACGAACACGCTACGAAAGTAACACGTTCTTCCACGATAATCCAACATTGGTATTATAGTTTTGTTGAAGTTCGTCGGACAGTCCCGCCCCACTGGCTACGGGACACCGACGCAAGAGGCCATAAACGCCCGACAGCCAGCACCCCTGCGGGTCGCGCGCAAAGAGGCAGCGTGTGTCTCTGTGCGTCACGCGCCAGGGAGCCGCGCGCCTGCGTGCGCGGTACAGCACACGTGTGCCGAAGATTGAGATGAACAGTAGCTGCGGGTTACTGTTTACATGAACAGTACGTGCGGTTACTGTTCACGCGTACCGTTCACGAGAACAGTAACGCGGTTACTGTTCACGTGAATAGTAATGCACTGTTCACGCGTTACTGTTCAAGTGAATAGTAATGCACTGTGCATGCTATTTTATTTTTCAAATTTTCAAATTTTTGTTAGTTTTTGTTTTGAGATGGGTCTAAAAAAAAAAAAAAAAATTCTTCGCAAATCTGAAAAATGTCATGTTATTTTATCATGTAATTTTTCTATCTAAAATTTAATTTTTCTCGTAATGGAGGATAATTAAATTACATACAAATCAATAAATTTAGCATGATTGTGTGATTGCGAAGACAGATAGCCAGTGTCCCCAATTTCTTTTTTTTCAGAGACTCATTGGAGACTATGGAAGATCAAGAAATTTTTTTTGTCCACTCTGATTGTAATTATTAGGGGCCAATTTAAATCGGTTCCCGAGTTGTACAATTCAAGTAATGTATTAATTAGACGATGGACTTTGAACCTTATTTTAATGTGGTTGATATTTTGAATGATGGACTAACCGGGACACTGGCTGTCCGACAATCCCTATTTAAAAATTAATAGACACATTTGTTATAACATGGGGGAGCGGGTAGATCATTTTTTTATTTATTAATGAATTACCTGTATGTGTTAGTTATATTGGTCTGTGGTAGCATTAAATAGATTTATTTTTTGCTTCATAATGCGATCAAATATATCTCTCTTGTGGATACATGTTGTAATTAGGGAATGCGTAACCCATATTTATCATGCATTTTAAAGCAAAAATGTCTGATATTTTTCTAAAATCATGTGGATTTAAAAGGAAAATTGGGGAATGAGTCCCTTAATGTTAAGTTATTTTTTCCACTCTTATTTTAATTGAAAATATGATTTGTAACATATATAAAAGTGATGATTACGAGCCTTGCAAAGTTTTCGAACTGATATATGTGAGACAAATTATATGATCAATTGTTTTTAAGAAAAGAAATTTATAAGCGTCTAATTATATTTTTTTTGCGTAATGTAAAAAGTAGCGATGACCTCTAAAGGTTTATATCATGAATTGTCTGGTCAAGATAAATTGAAAGGCGAAAATTATGACATATGGCACAGAAAAATTTAGTATCTCCTGAATGAGAAGGAGATACTTGAGACTTTGACCAACGTGATGTTGCCACCATCTGATGATGGACCACTTGCGTAAGTCAATCGTGACAAACAAACCTATGACAAGTGGTTGAATAAGGACAGAAGTACGCGTTACACTATGTTGAGCTGCACGCACGATGACCTTATTAAAGAATTTGAGAGTTACAAAACTATTAAAGAAATGTGGGAGCAATTGAAGCTCCAATATGGAGGCACATCAGCAACGAGGCTGAAGGTCTTAACTTTAAGGTTCAATCAGTACATGATGAACCCAAAGTATTTTATGGCAGAGCATCTGAGGACGATGTCTTCAATGATCAGAGAATTGAAGACAGCAAGAATAGAACTCTCAGATGAGCAGCAGATACTTGCCGTGCTGAGGTCCCTTCCTGATTCTTCTTGGGAACACATTAAATTAGTGCTTACACACAACGAAAGCATCAAGACTTACAGTGACGTTTCACGTCACCTTGAGTTAGAGGCGACCAGTCACAGTGCATTGGTAGCTAATGCCAATAAGCCTAAGGTAAATAGGCCTAGGTAAAACTAGACCAAGAAGAAGAACAATTTTCAGCAAAAGGCTGAAAAGAAATGAGGACAGCAAAATAATCAAAAAGATAAACGAGGCAAGCGAGGAAAGAAAACTCTGAGCAAAGTCAATTGTTTTAACTATCAGAAGATGGGACACTATGCCAGTGAGTGCACTGAGCTAAAGAAGGTTTGTCCTGTCTCTAGTAATCCTATTTATGTGTGCTCTAATATTTTCATTGCTCATACGGTCTCTCATTGGATTATAGACTCAGGAGCAACCTACCACATAGCTCGTGAGCGAGCCGGATTCATAGATTATCGTCGAATACCAGCTGGTAGCCAACGCGTCACCATGGGGAACGGCGCTCAGGAAGAAGTCTTTAGAGTTGGCTCGTACCAGCTAAAGATGCGAACTGGACGCATTCTTCTGTTACATGATATGCTTTATGCACCTGGTGTTCGATGTAATCTATTTTTAGTTATAGCACTTTTACGTTTGAGTTATTCTTTCAATTTTCTAGGGACTTTAGTATCTCTTTATTACGATAAGAGTCTTTATGGTTTTGGTCATTTAAAAGACAATTTGTTTGTCATGGATTTAAAAATAATGATTCTATCTCTTTAGTCACATCTATTTCTGATATTCTTTCTGATTCTATATCGTGTCATTCGAGATTGAGGCACATAGGACAGAAGAGAATGAGCCGATTGGCTCGAGCAAGCTTATTGGGGCCTCTCACTAAAGTAAATCTTCCTGTTTGTGAACTATGTTTGACAGGAAAAATCTGCAAAAAGCTATTTGGGAAGGCCAAGAGGGCCTTTTGCCCACTAGAGCTAATCCACTCAGACATATGTGGACCCTTAAATATGAGGGCACATCATGGCGAATCAATATCTTCAACTCCCTACGAACTATGGAAAGGAAAAACCTCATTTGGAAGATTTGCGTCCGTGAGGGTCAGCTGGATATATTCACAGTACTTCCCATAAGTATGGAAAATTGGGTCTTACAGCTAGCAAACTGGTGTTCATAAGGTATCATGAGCAATCTAAGAGCTATGTGATGTATGGTGAATATCCAGATGGAGGAATGAATGAGAAAGAGGTCCGAGATGTAATCTTCCTTGAGGGAGATTACCCAACAATAGGAGAGGTCAGGCAGGACATGCAGGTATATGAGTTGCAAGATCCTGATGAGAACATTATGTCTTCCGGCATTGGGGGAATTAGTCTTATCCCAGAAGTTGCCAAAGATAGTGGGAGTGTTCCAATAGACAGTGGGAGTGAACCACTTAACTTCTTACCTCGTAGAAGTCAACGTGGACATATCCCTCGACGTCGTTTCATGATTGAAGGGGAATCATTCATGTGTACTTCTGTAGATGTTGATGAACCTGCATCCTACGAGGAAGCAATGACCTCACCTGACTCAGAAAAGTAGATAGCTACAATAAGGGAAGAAATGAACTCAGTGGCTAAGAATGAAGTATGGGAGTTAGTTGATCTACCACCTAGACGTAAGGCTATTGGGAACAAGTGGGTTCTTAAAGTCAAACGTAAGGTTGATGGATCAATTGATAAATATAAAGTTCGACTCGTAGCAAAAGGCTATACCCAATTAGAGGGAATAGACTATGAAGAGACATTCTCCCCAGTGGTGAGATTTGCCTCTATTCGCCTAATCCTGGCTATAGTCGCACATCTAGATTGAGAATTGTTCCAGATAGATATAAAGACAGCTTTTTTCAATGGAGAATTAGATGAAGGACAAGAGCGCAAAGTGTGCCGCCTGAAACGTTCTATATATAGTCTCAAACAGTCGTCTAGACAGTGGTATTATCAGTTCTGCCAAGCAATCATTTCGATTGGCTTCAAAATGACCGAAGAGGATCACTGTGTCTATGTGAGAGAGTTAAGAAAAGTGTTCTCATTCTCTCTTTATATGTTGACGATATATTACTAGTCGGGAATGATTTGGAGTTAATCAAAACCACTCAAGAGTGATTATCCTCCACATTCGAGATGAAGGATTTAGGTGAGGCTGATTATATACTGGGAGTAAAGATCCATAGAGATCGATCCAAAAGACTTCTTAGTTTGTCTCAAGAGACTTACATAAAGAGAATCTTGGAGCGGTTCCGGATGCATAAAGCCAAACCTATAGATACTCCAATGGAGAGGGGCTCAGTTATTAGCATTGATCAATGTCCCAATACAGAGGAAGAGAAAGAACGAATGAAGGATGTTCCATATGCCAATGCAGTCGGTTGCCTCATGTATGCCATGATGTGCACTCGTCCCGACATTTGCTTTGCAGTTGGCATGGTTAGTAGATATCAAAGTAATCCTAGAACTGCGCATTGGCAAGCAGTGAAAAGGATTTTCATATATCTACGAGGTACTGAGAACCTCGCTCTGTGCTATCATGGTGGGAGCCTTAGATTGACCGGATACTCAGATGCCGATGGATCAGTTGACAGAGATTAGCACAAGTCCACTTCGAGATATGCATTCGTACTTGGAGGAGGAGCTAATTCTTGGTGCAACAAGAAGCAAGCATGTGTCTCCTTGTCTACGATGGAGTCTAAGTACATTGCTTACACTGCTGCAGTCCAGGAAGCCATCTGGTTGAGGCGATTTTTGGTGAGCTTGGATGTCACAGCACATGCAGAAGATGTTGTTATGGTCTATTGCGACAATATGGCCGCGATAGCCTACACGAGGGACTCCAAATATCACGGAAAGTCAAAGCATATTGACACTCGTTATCATTTCATTAGAGACATCATTGCGCAGGAGTTGGTGGTCCTTAGATATATCTCTACTAGTGAGATGCTTGCAGATCCTTTGACCAAACCTCTTGTGAGAATTGCGTTTCTCAAACATGTTGGAGGTTTAGGACTGAGAAGGATCTAGATTCTTTTTTGTAAATGGACACCATTTTATGCAATAAAACATGAGTATTCCTTTGCATTATTAGTGCACTTATTTTTGTGAATGTGAATGTATTGGTCACCAGGTTTTGATCGATCCACTCACATGGACGATCGCCATGTCACTATGAGAGCGAGCATGATGAGATAGACTCTGTAAATTGTGCACTCAGTGAGAATGTATATTTCCAGCGTTCAGTAGGAACGTGATAAAAGTCAAAATTGCCTTAGCAGATGGTTAAGATGAGACTGATTGAAAACAGTCAGACATGGGCTTAACCATGTAACCTGTTGATAGCTGAATCTGATGAGGGCCATACGGACAACCTGGATGTGCTTAGTAGAGCACAGGATTACAGATTTATATGGTGTATGAGCGTGGCCAATCCTACTATGACCTCCACCATAACATACTGATCATACTATATGTGCTATCTCTTTTTCGACCTTCAAATGAGTGACTGAATGGATCCCTACTTCGTCATTCTGTGAAGCCTCTGTCTTTTTTCTATACCCTTTGGGACTATGCACCTTGTCACGAAGTGGACACTTGATGATGCTACTTTAGCATATTTTTCTAAGGATCATGAATCATGCGGTCCAGCGGAGCATGTCTAGGCAATCAGTTAAGTCAAAGCAGATTGACATGTGTGGCGTAGGAAAAATTGATTTTTATCACACCGATGTCATTCTGACTCATTGCTGGCCAGCGGTTATGATGGAAGTGCCCAATATAATTATAAGTACATAAATGTTGTTTTTGAGATGTTAAGGTGGAGATCTCAGAGGGATCAGATCCTCTTAACTTGGTGTGAACTTGTGATTTGGGGTATGAGACGAGACTTGGAGTTGCAGTGTTATGTTAGTATGGTGATAACTTAATATAACACTCATCACTTACATATCCTTCTCGTTTGGTCACACACGCCATTTTCCTGTATGAAAGGAAGAGTTACAAGAGGAGATACTATTGTGATATATCTAATGTGTCTGAGTGAGAAATGTTAAACCTATTGGAGGATTAAGAGAATAAGCATCCACATTGGATAGCTATCCCAAGTTAGATAAGGACGTGGAGGAAGAAAGCCCTAATCTGTAGGGACTCTCTAGGAGTCTCTCTTTATATATATGAGTGCATATAGAGAGAAGACCAACATATATGAACTCCTCCTCCTCCTCCCTCTCTTCTATTCCTCTCTCCCTTGGAAGAATCACTCGAAGCTTCTGGGATTTGGCGCATGGACATCGCGGGCGACTCTGGTAGCCGTTCTGCACCGACGATGAGACGTTTCCGCTTCATCGCGACGAGACGAACACGCTACGAAGGTAACGCGTTCTTCCACGATAATCCAACAACCCCTATCTCAATTGCATAAATGGAGTTTTAGTCTCTTCTCGACTGTCTTTGTCAACTTCTTTGTTGAGACTGACCCTCCTCTGAGCATTGTTCGGCTATATGACAGGTCTCTAGCCGTTGTTCTAGTGAATGAGAGGACCTTTGATCTTTGTTTATGCCCGCGATGTCTTGCTTTTAACCCCTGTTGGGTTACAAAC
Source organism: Zantedeschia hybrid cultivar (assembly GCA_030544215.1). Taxonomy (NCBI): domain Eukaryota; kingdom Viridiplantae; phylum Streptophyta; class Magnoliopsida; order Alismatales; family Araceae; genus Zantedeschia; species Zantedeschia hybrid cultivar. The sequence continues at coordinate 11,081,621 of JARZZO010000016.1, forward strand.
TCGTTCAATTTTGATTGCACGACCATAATCTTCTCACACCACCGAAGCCTCTGCTCCACCTCCAGCAAGAAAGACATTAAGTCAGAGGAGACTCCGGTTCCGATCTCGGAGAACCCCCTCCGATGTCTAACTCAAGGTCTAATATAGCTAATGGTTGCAAGAAGTTTAAAGATTGTTCCTTCTAAAGTTATCGAAGGAAATCCGTACTGAATGAGGAGGCCAAAATCCTCATAATCCCGTCCCGCCCGAAATTAGGATTAGGCTTACCCCATTAGTTTGTGACCCAACAACCCCTATATCCTACCAAGTACGACGATAGTGTTTGTTGAGCCCATGCCTGCCCCTATGGCTGGCCATGTTCCCTTCCCCTTACTTCTTATACCATATTGTTTCTCTGGTTATTTGTACTCCCTTTTAGCAAAGTGAGTTAAAGAAGGCAGCTTTCATTATAAAAAAATTGCAAGAAAACAATCTTATATTTTTAAGAAATTTTTTATTAATAAAATAAAGTGACATATACCTGGTCATTCCGGCCGAGAGGGACCCCGGAGTACCCGTCGTGTTTCCATGGAGGATGTTGAGGGCAAGGAACACCCCAATTTGTTTGTTTATTCTTTGGGAAACACAGAGTGAGCAACCCTGCGGTAGTGCAGGCAGCAGTGCAGGCGGCGGCTGAATTCTTGAACAAAGCGGTGAAGCCCGTGCTGGTGGGCGGCCCCAAGATCTGCGTGGCCAAAGCCGGGAAGGCCTTCATGGAGCTGGCGGACTTCTGCGGCTACGCCACAGCGGTGATGCCGTCGGCGAAAGGGCTGGTACTGGAGCACCATCTTCGGTTCATCGGCACCTACTGGAGTGCCGTAGGTAGTTCCTTCTGTGCCGAGATCGTTGAGTCTGCGGACGCCTATGTCTTCGTCGGGCCCGTCTTTGACGATTTCAGTACCGTTGGATACTCCGTCTTGCTCAAGAAGGAGAAGGCTATCATCGTGCTACCCCACCGGGTGGTGATCGGGAATGGGCCTGCGTTTGGATGTGTTTTGATGAAGGATTTCCTCCGGGCATTGGCGAAACGGATCAGAACAAACACCACGGCAAGAAGATGCTGTCGAGTGACACGGTTGTGATTGCCGAGGGTGGCGACTCGTGGTTCAACTGCCAGAAGCTCAGGCTGCCGCAATGCTGCGGGTAAGCCAAAACCGTGCAAGAAGTTTTCGTTTCTACATGTAGTCTAGCTCTCTCTCTTATCTCTCTCTCTCTCTCACACGCACAGCTGTTTCTAACATGATTGGAGCATGGCAGATATGAGTTCCTACTGCCGTATGCATCCGTCGGCTGGTCTGTTGGAGCCACTCTCGAGTATGGACAAGATGCCAAGGACAAGCGAGTGATTGCCTGCATCGTCGACGGGAGCTTTCAGGTATACAACAATTACATTGCTGTAAGCGTACTAATCAGACGGAAATTGATGGATGTTAACCAGCCACAAAAATGATAGTGAGAGTAGTGAGGATGACGTAACAGCGTTGAGAAATCTGAACTTGCTAGTCCAATGATAAATAAATACATCTTATGTTGCAGATGATGGCGCAAGACGTATCGACCATGCCGTGGTGGGGGCAGAAGAGCATCATCTTCCTCATAAACAACGGGGTTTACACCATGGAGCAGGAGATCCACCGTGCCACTTACACCGTCAGGAAGAACTGGAACTACACCGCCCTGGTGGATGCCATATGTTACGAGAAAGCTTGGGTTCTCCATTGTATTGAATAGATATATATACAAGTACGAGAGCCCATAATAGGAAGAGGCCAGCAGGCCTACTAAACTATACATACTAAATCTAGAGCATACTAACAATAGACCTACTGTATATACATCAACACCCCCCCTCAAACTCACGGTGGGTCATGGACCGAGAGTTTACTAACCAATTCACGAAATCGTAGAGTAGGCTGTGATTTCGTGAAAAGATCAGCAAGCTGTGCGACTGACGGGACGTAAGGGAGAGACAGATCGCCAGAAAGGTGGTGCTGACGAACAAAGTGACAATCAATTTCGATATGCTTTGTCCGCTCATGAAAAACAGTATTGCTGGCAATTTGAAGAGCACTCTGATTATCACAGTGGAGAGGAGTCGGAGTGTTAAGGACAATTCCAAAAGCGCGAAGAAGATGTCGGAGCCAAATAACCTCAGTAGACGTGTCAGCCATAGCTCGATACTCTGCTTCAGTACTAGAACGAGATACAACTGCTTGTTTCTTGCTCCGCAAGGAAATGAGTGAGGAACCCAAGAAAATGCAGAACCCAGTGGTGGAGTGACGATCAATAGGATCTCCAGCCCAATCAGTATCAGTATAAGCACGAAGTTCCAGGGAGGAAGTAGAAGACAACAAAAGTGAGCGATGAATAATACTACGCAGATATCGGAGTAGTCGAAGAAGAGCAGCATAATGAACAAAAGTAGGTGCACTGACAAACTGACTCAAGACATACACAACATGGGTAATGTCAGAGTGTGATATAGTAAGATAAACCAGGGCACCAACTAGCTAACGATATAGTGTGGGGTCTTCCAAAGGAACACCATCAGTCGGACGAAGCTTGACATGCAGTTCCATGGGGGTGTCCGTCAAGCGAGTGTCAGAGAGAGAGGCCCACTGAGAAATATCTGCAATATACTTCTGCTGTGACAGTAAGTAACCGCGAGAAGAATAGGCAACCTCAAGACCAAGAAAGTAACGAAGGAACCCCAAATCCTTCATATCAAACTGCTTCTGAAGATGAGCCTTGAGGGAGACAATGGCAGTCGAGTCATTGCCAGTGATGATCATGTCGTCTACATAGAGGAGTAGGATGGCACGACCACTAAGAGAATCACGAACAAAGAGAGCATAATCTTCGGTACTCTCCTGAAAACCAACCTCAAGCACGGCCTGTCGAAAACGCTCAAACTAGGCACGGGGTGCCTGTTTGAGTCCATAAATAGCCTTGTGAAGACGGCAGACATGTCCAGGTGGAGTGGGAAGACCAGGAGGCAACTGCATATAGACCTCTTCTGTGAGATCCCCATGAAGGAAGCCATTCTTCACATCAAGCTGATAGAGAGGCCAACGACGAATAGCCGCAACAGCAAGCAAGGTGCGAACATTAGTCATCTTCGCCACAGGTGCAAATATTTCCTCATAATCAATGCCATACTCTTAAGTGAAACCGCGTGCCAAGACCCGGAAGACCAGGAACAATAGAGGAAGGAGGAGAGGGGTCAGGATCATGAAGGAAGGATAGATCCTGTGAGATAGTAGAGAAGAAGGGAGCGTGCTCAAGAAAAGTGACATGACGAGAGATACGAAGACGACGAGCAATAGGATCATAGCAGCGATATCCAAGATATTCTGTGCTGTAGCCAAGAAGGACACACTTAATAGCTCGCGGTGAGAGTCTAGTATGTTCATGAGGAGGCAGCAGCACAAAACACATACAACCAAAGGTACGAAGTCGGTCATAGTCGGGAAGTTTAGAGTAGAGTCGATCATAAGGGGTGCCACCCGACAAGACAGACGAAGGTGTGATATTGATGAGGAACACGGAAGTGAGAACAACTTCAGCCCAAAATGCACGGGGAACAGAAGCATAGAGGAGAAGAGTGCGAGTAGTTTCAAGGATGTGACGATCTTTACGCTCAGCAATATCATTTTGTTGAGGTGTATAAGGACATGAGAGCTGAGGAAGAGTACCATGGGAGGCCAGAAGTAGACGAAAATCTGAAGAGAGATACTCATGAGCACCATCAATTCGAAGAACTTTAATACGACAATGGAAGTGTGTGTACACCATCTCCGTGAACTGACGATAAACAGATAGAAGATCTGACCGTTTATGAAGTTGATAAACCCAAGTAAAACGTGTGCAATCATCCACAAAACTGACGTAGGATAAGAGTCCAGTCATAGACGGAAGAGGAGAAGGACCCCAAATATCATAATGTACTAAATCAAAAGGATAATTAGAAACAAATTCATGGGAAGAAAAAAGAAGAGATGTATGTTTAGCAAGCTGACATCCTTCACAATGAGGGAGCGGAAAAGACAAGCTAGACATGCTAAAACCTAAGACACCAGACTGAAAAAGAGACCGAAGGCGAGCAGTAGACGGGTGACCCAGACGACGATGCCACAGGTCGGCGGAAGTAGAAGGACGTCCAGGAGAGGATGACGCAGCAAGTGCAGGTCGAGGAAGATGCGACGTGTCCAAGCAGTAAAGACCACCCTTTCTATGACCTGTTCCAATCATCTGACCGGTACGTAGATCCTGCACATCACAAGAAGAAGAAGTGAATGAGATACGATATCCTAAATCAGCTAGGCAACTAACAAAGACAAGATTTATAGAAAGATGAGGTACATGAAGAACAGAAGAGAGGGTAAGATGACCAGAGGGGTCAGAGTCGGTGGTGATGGAGCCACACTTTGAGACAGAAAGAGGGGTGTCTGTCGTGTGGATCCGGAGGTGTGGTGGAACAGGAGAACAATTAATAAGAATAGAATCATTAGATGTCATGTGGTGAGAAGCCCCAGAGTCCAAGATCTAGTCAGAAATAGTACCAGTGGCGGCAGACAAGGCGGAACGTTCAGAAAAGAAACCAGCGGTCTGGAGAAGTTGCTGAATCTGCTATATCTGTCCAGTAAGCTGCGTCACGTCAGTGGATCCTCCTGAAGGAATAGATCCAGACGAGATGGTAGGCAACGAGGCAGAAGAGGGCGACTCTGCCACTGCAGCAATGGGACGAGGTTGCTGTTGGTGACGCTGAAATTTCCGAGATTGTTCAATAGTGTGGCCACGGTTGCGACAGTACTTGCAGAAGAGATTCGCCGGTGTGCTACCAGAATCACTAGGTGGTGGCGAAGAATGTATGCCACATGAATGCGTCGGAGTGTCCAGTAGAGGAGAAAATCTAGAAGACTCCGAAGAGCGAGACCATAAAGCAGCAGCGAGAACAGTCTCAGTTGGAGTGCTAGAGGTCCCCAAAGCACGTAGTCTAGTCTCCTCCGTAATAAGCTCAGTAAGAGCATCATCCAAACTTGGCAGAGGAGATCGGTGAAGAAGCTATGCACGGAGTGCTTCGTACTCAGGACGAAGACGCATCAGGAAGTGATACATATACTGTTGATCCCGCTGAAGACTACAGGAACATGTAGAAATACGACCAGAGACATGCATAGCATCTAACTCTGACCAGATACATCGAAGACGAGTGAAAAATTCTTGAATCGATAATTCATCCTGACAAAGACTGTCAAGTTCACTACGAAGTTGATACTCTCGAGCACCACTAGACTGAATGTAACACCTGGCAAGATAAGTCCATTGTGCTTAAGAAGTAGTAAACTCCAAAAGATCCAGACGGATAGAAGAATCAACAGAACAAAAAATATATCCCATAACAACCTCGTCATTATCCGTCCAAGTCTGAATAAAAGGAGTTGAAGTAGTACCTTTGTCTACAGAATATTCGATTTCAGTCACAGGAGATGTGAAAGTTCCATCAACATATCCCCACAGTTTAGCAGCACAGAGATTAGATATAATAGTAGCAGCCTATACAGCATAATTACTCGTATCTTTTAATTGAAGATCCATCTTTGGTATATCCAAAACTGAAATAGACTTCGCCATCGCCATAACAATAAGTAAAAGTGGTGACCGCTACCTTATGATGGGGGTGGTGACCAGATCCGCCCAGAAGAGCTTCGCGGGAGGTGACCAAATCCCCACAAAACAAAACCTCGCGGAGAAGAGGAAGTAGGGGCAACCCCACGGGATCGGCCGCTGCAGTTACGTCGGAGAGGCAGTGCTGCCAGCTGAACGCCGCCTAACGGGAGACCTCGAGAGGTGACGAACGCCGAGGAAGACGACGGCCGAGGGAGAACTTCCCCGTGCGGGTGGCCGCCGGTAGAAGACGGCGAGCGCGGGAGGAAGACGACGTCACCGGGAGACAGCAGATCCCTACCACAACCTGGGCAGGACGCACGAGTGCCCACCAACAGGGAGACAGCGTGTCCAGATGCTGCAACTGACAGGCAGACGGCAAGCAGACACGGGCAATCGGCGCGGCATACTCAAGATGTGCATGAAGAACCCAGCAAGAAGCGCCGCACAACAGAGAAAGAAGACGAACCCTAGATACTTAGCTCTGATACCATGTTACGAGAAAGCTTGCGTTTTCCATTATATTGAATCGATATATATACAAGTACAAGATCCCATAATAGGGCAAGAGACAGCAGGCCTACTAAACTATACATACTAAATCTAGAGCATACTAACAATAAATCTACTGTATATACATCAACACCATCCACAACGGCGATGGCAACTGCTGGACCACCAAGGTGCGCTACGAGGAACTCAAGGAGGCCATCTGAACGGCGACGGGGGAGAAGAAAGACTGCCTCTGCTTCATAGAGGTGATCGTGCACAAGCATGACACCAGCAAAGGGCTGCTCGAGTTTGGCTCCATTCTCAACGCCGCCAACAGTCGCCCTCCCAGCCACAGTTCTTCTTCCTTTGCCTTTCACTAATGAAGATGAAGTGTAATAGTTGTTGTTTCCCCGCCAGCATAGTATCTTATCTATCTTCTCCTCGATTTGTGAGGATTTTTATTTATAATGTGTATGAAACATCACAATGAAAGATCTATAGGCCTGATGCATGCTAAAAATTAATAAACTTAGATTGAAAATTTTGATTGTAGACTGTAATCCTCTTCAAATAATGAGATTCCAATTCTAATCAACATTATTTTTAACATTTTATAGCACACAAAGATGTGATGCACGTTGAGGACATCTACTACTCATTTGGATTCTTCTATAATTCAATTTTTGTGATACAACGAGAGGTATAGTGCACTCCTTCACGTATCCCCAAAGTAGTTTCAATTACAAAAATATATGTATAATTAAGAAGAAAATTTGCACAACTATATTCAACATTTGCACCACCGTACGTGCACTCCTCAGCCTTCGTCTGATCCCTATCAACTGCATCCACCTGATCATGAAGGTTGTCGATGGTCTTGGAGGCCTTCTCGGCGTCATGGACCCGGACGGCGTGATGACCGTATAGCACGAAAGCCTGCACTGCGACCTAGCAGGGTTGGCGAATGATCGTGCAGGCTCCCAGTAGAGGATAGGACTTACACATGCTCAGCCTCGTTCGTAGACAGGGGACATGTTAGAATAGTCTTATAGCGGAAAAAGGACGAAATAAAAAAGTGTTTAGTAGATAGTGCCTACTCCTCTCATAGTCTTAAAAGTTTTGAGTTGGATGGCCCAATAACTTTAACAGAGTACCAGAATCCATGGTTACGAACCGGGCCGCACACCCCGTTTTTATGATCCACGTGACAAAATTTAAAATCGGCCTTATACCTGAGGGCGTGTTAAAATAGTTCTACATCTGAAAAAGGACAAAATCAAAAAATGTTTAGTAGATGGTACCTATTCCACTTATTGTCTTAAAATTTTGAGTTGGATAACCCAATAACTTTAACAGGATAGGCCTGGCTCAGCTGACCAGCAACCTCGAGGTCTGTTAGGGAGCTGTCGGAGCTAAAGATGAACAGGAGAAACCCGACATCTCTCTCGGAAGCCATGGTGTACTTGGGCGGTGTAGACAACCCACTTTTGACATTTTACTGAACGGACATCCTATCAATTTTAAATTACCCTATTATTTTAGCGCAAATGAGAATTTTAATTCCACCATTTTAAAGCTCTCTTATTCTAGATTTCAATGTAAAAAATAGCTCATCATTCTGAGGTCTATAAAGAAAGTTATGATCATTTCAATGGAGTAATGGACCTTACATTGTCTGCCTAGTGGGCCTAAGTGCATTAGCCACATTTAATTTGAAAATTGCACATCTTGGCCCAACACGACCATTATGCGCCCTCCTTGAATTTCTCCACGTTTTTCATATTGTTTTGGGTAGTAACTTGTAGTAAAAGCTCACGATAAACCCTTCCATGTTCTCAACCTTCACTAAGACTCTTAAAATCTCATCTTTATCTTTTTTTATGTTAGTTGGAGTGAATTTTTATTTTGTAAAGGATTTTCACACGAATTTCAGATCTTTCACCTCCTTTTAAACACCTTTTCTCTCCCTTCTCCAGGAGAGGAAGAGGAAGGCTTTGGAATGGCTTTGGAAGGCTCAATGGAGATGCTAGGTTCTCCTTTTCATGGGGGCATCATGCTGAGGCTATATTAATGGAGATCTCCATCATCATCTAAGGGGAAGTCTTATCATTCTCTTTCTTTTCTTTTTATCATCCATATATTTCTTATTCTTTTATCATTTTCATATCATCTATGTGTGCATATTATCCTTCCTATTCTTTCCCAAACAAGGGGTTAAAAAAATAAGTTATTATCTCATTTTATCATTTTTCATCCATCGATTTAATGGAACCGATTCTAAACATATTCACTTTCTAATCATTATCTTTTTTTATCCTTATTTTAACGAAAAATCATATTGTGGAGAACCTTCGACCTCGGTCAGCCGAAAGTTGAAGTGGAATGGAACCTCTTTCTCCTACGAAAATCCATTTTTCCCATTTCATGATACATGGGTGGCAAACTCTAACTCAGATTAGAGTATAAATAAAGGTAGGTTTATTGGCTCAACACTTCTAATTTTTTTGTCATTTTTAGAGAGCCAAAATTGTAGTCCGGCAAGCAGGGATCCTTTGGAGTCTCTGCCGCTTGAGCACCTGGTGACTGGGAGGCTTTTCACCTCTTAGGCTCAGGAGCCAAAGCCAGCAGCTACACTTGTTTCCCTTTCTGCTTCTTCGAGATCATGCAGAGACCATCTTCACTGCTAGATATGAAATGTTAGAGCTTTGGCAAGGCAAGGGAACATTACAAAGGTCGTCGCCGAGCTTACCATGCAAGGTGGTAGGGGAAACCTTGGACGCCTCGAGAGCTTCACCTATTAGTAGGTCGTGAATCGGAGTGAAGGGCACACTGCCAATCGCCTCAGCCTCGTCCAACTGAGCGACAGATAGCTCGGGCTCTTTCAGCATAGACCTCGATGAGAAGATATCCGATAGTAAGGAAGGGCCAACCGAAGGAATCCGAGGCCTTTACACAGAAAAAATAGGCCTTCCACTCGTGAATGGAGGAGGGAAGGTCGGTGACTAGGGTCTAATATGTCTTAACTGCGAAGTATACCCAATCCTGATGTGAAGGACTTCTTTTCAAAGTATAAAACATTTGGAAGAGAATAGTGCTCGGCTCTACACATCCCTACATAACATACCACTATAAAGGCTAGGAGAACCCTCTAATGTTGGGCATGAGTTGCGTCGGGCAAGGAATAATATCTAACGACTCCAAAAATAAGGGAATGAATCAAAAATCCAAGCTTGACCTTAATGGCCTCTTCATGTATACAAAATGGCCCCCATAGTGTCTTTGCATGGCAGGCCAAGAGGGGGGCAATGAAACTCACTTCTGGGGGTGGATTGCACTCAAACTTTAAGAAGTGATCCTCCCTAGTGCTCATCATCGAGGAGACTTCGCCTATTCTCTTAGTTGGGCACTTGGTGGCCGTCACAACAACAATGTTCTTGGAGCGCCTCATACCCACAAAGGTTTCGGTGTTGAATACGATGGTCGACGTCGGTGAAGGTACTCAAGAAGCAACTCAGATCTCCCTACTCGAATAGGCGCATGTGCCCTCGTCGACTTCCTGCTCCCTACTGGGCTTGGATCCTATGCAATGATGAATCGGTGGAGGTCGAGTTAGAATTAAAAGACATTAGAGAAGGAACTTACCATGAGAGGTCGATAGATGGATATCGACTCACCTCTATACTCAATTGATCACCCCCCCCCCCCCCCTTCCCAACCTCGCACCTAAGCTTTACTGGAAGACCCTAGTGTGCCAAGCTCTTGAATGAATGAGGGACCACGCCTAAGGTCACTTATATAAGGGTTAGCTCATAGCTCGAGTCCATGGGAGCCCAGTCAATGTGAGACACGTGGTGAGGAAGACGTAAAAGGACATGCCATCATGGTGGATATGGCGCTTCTGATATTACACTGCCATTACAACACCTGAGGAACCTTGGAGATCTCATTAGGTCCCAAATGGGCCCATCCAGATCATGGGTTGGCTCCCAGTCAATGGCCCATCCCTTATGGGCCAGTCCCAGAGTAAGAGGTAGATCGCTCCAAGATCGTGAGTCATCACTGGCCTCCAACCCTTCCACATATTCACCACCAAGGTAGTGGTTGCACTCCTAGCACAACCACTAGGAGGCCTACATGTGTCTTAGGAGGTTAGCTCATCGAAGGCAAGAGCCCAGGGGCCCAACCTTATAAAAGCCTTGCCATTCTGCCGAAAAAAGCTAAGCAATTTGGACCCTAACTAGTCACACTAAAACTTATCTAGTTCAGTATTAAGCCTAGACCACTCCTGAGAACTAACTTGATCATCGAAGAGTATTCCCTAGACATCAAGTCTAGACTTAATCCCACTCTACAAGTTAGAACTGACTAGAATTACTTCTAGTCGGATTGCGGGAACCGAATCCTTCGGGTCATCATCATAATGGTTCAATGTATGGCTAGGGCTACAAATGGATTGGATAGCGAAGGGATACTGGTTTTCTAATTTTATCTAGTTATCTTAAATAGACAAATTGTTTTTAAAGGATCATTTAATTATTAGACAAAATTTAAAGTTGAATAACCAAATGAATTTCTCTAGATAGTCTATTTATTTTTTTAGTTTTATTTAAATCTTGTCTAGTCAAGGGCCCACCTACTTTGACAAACTTAGGGTTTTCAAGGAAAGCCCAAAATAAAGGATGGAGGATGGCACAAAATTCCTTTTAGTGGGATGCCACTCTCATTTCCTTCTAGTAGGGTTGTAAACAAGTCAAAGATAGATGTTTTGGCTTCCATCTCTTGCATGGAACATCAAAAATGGAAGTGAAAAGTTGCATTAACTTTCAATTCAAAAGAAAAAAGTGAAAGAAAATAAAAAGTAGCCATTTTTATTTCCCCTTCTTGTGCATGGTGGCAATTCGCAAGTCACTCACAATATGTATTACCATGTTGGTGGACGCAGTGCTATGCCCAGTATACTAATACTTGGAATACAATCATCCGGTTAGGGCTAGGTTAGTCTTATATCAGAACATACAATTGGGAAGACACTTGCCCTCTTTTCATCACAGCTAACCAAAGCATAAGTGGCCGAGCCACTTGACTTGGAGTTAAAAGATTCAGCCCTTAGTCTTACTAATTCACACGCATGCACACACATTTGTTCTTGTCTTGTTTATTTCCAAGTTTAAAACGGGGTTCATATTCACATTTTGTAACTAGAGAAGTTTGTCTTGTAGGCATATGTAGCTTAATTTTGTAACTATGAGAAAGGAGGTGGTTTGGCATATGTAGCGAGGTGGGTCCTGGTTACCCCACTCTTCTCTGTTTGTATGTACCCTTCCTTCATGTTTAAACGAAAGCAACCTTTTCTTTTCTTGATCAAAAAAAGTGTAGCGAGGTGGGTTCACTGATGATGGCATAGTGCGGTCGGGATGAGCTTGGGCCTTATAAAACTTGAAGGGCCGGGCCAAGGCTGTTGGGACAAATTTAGTTTGTTTTCAGTGGTCATGCATCTCTTGAGTAATGCTTGCTGCAATGTTCTCGGTTCTCCTATTACAATAGAGACATTGTACTGGATAAAAGAAAAAAAGATATTTTTTTAAATCTTTTAGTCGGGTCCCACATGTCCTATATGACAGTACAATTCAATCTCCAATCTGACAACATAAAACATTCTAAAAATCAAAAGTGTTATCGGGTTTGGCTCATTAAAAATATTTTTTACCGTTCATTGAGGTTTAATTTTTAATTTTTATTTTTTTAATTATCAGATCAGAGATTGAATTGTAACATCATGTAGGACATGTGGGAGGGCCTAAAAAATAAAAGAAGTTCTTTTATCCACTGTAATGCCCCCATTGCAGGAGAGGGGGCATTGCAGCAGACATTACTCTACAAATGTCACCTGTTGGGCCGAACCAGGCCCTAGATTGCTCCCAAAATAGGATGCCATTGATTTTTTAAAAAAACTCCAACGTCAAGTTTAATTTAGGTCATGATGGATTGATTCTTAAACGAAATGACACTCACCTGAAAGTAAAGGATGGTTATCTTGGGACATCCTGTTGAATCAAATTTGTTCAAACAAGTGAATAGATAATTTACCTCTCAATATCTACTGTGCATGGGATTTTTCCTTGTACATTTGAATGCTTACGAAATCTTTGCTAACGCCCTGTTTGGTTGGAGTATTAAATTTAATATAATATTAATTTTAATATTGATATTCTTATGATAATAAGTATCAATTTCAATTTTGATATGATACAATATGTAGGTGTTTGGTTGAAATTGTAACAAGATCAAAAGTGATATAAACAGTTGTTTGGATGACTCTTACTATTAATTTTCATTTGCTATCATAACTTTGTAGTGATTTTGTGTCATAAAATGTTACGAAATATTATAAATTATTATAAAATGATATTCTCTTTTACTTGATGTGGTATAAAATATCTTGTAATGTTTTCGAAGTCCTATTAACTCACGACATCCTTTTTATCTAATTTTAGTCATTTTAATACTATTTTATAAATAATAAGTTAAAATTGAAGATTCAAACTTTCACAAATTATTCAGTTCAAATTAGTGTTTCTCAAACGCATTCTTGATCCAAAACTACTTAAAAATCAAATCAAGTATTTTTTTTTCGCACGAGCATCGCACGCGACGGGACTGGTTCTTTGAGACAAATTCATACTTTTTCTAGTCCTTGCCTACAACCTTGTTGGGTCGTCGGGCCAACATTTTTCCCTGCAGAGTTTTTTCAATTCTTTTTACAAAACAGAGCTCATGTCATCTGGATCTCCCCGTCTCATCAGTTCCCACCATCTAAGGATTCTTACTAAACAAGGATTTCTTGGGCAAACACAAAGAGACCCTTGTGGTGGTGGTGGTAGTGGTAATGGTGCTCGGAACCGCACGGTGTGGGTGGTCTTGAAGTCGCAGGCGGGGAGGCAGCTCTTGGAGTTGACACGGAAGACTTTGAGGAGGTCGCTGGCCATCTCACAAGCGGCAGGGGAGCAGTTGTTTAGCACCTGGGCAAGCCTGTTGATGCCCGCCACCACTTCTGCGCGCGGCGGTCGCAAAACAGGTGGCACGCGCTCCTTAGCACCATGAGGCGTGCTCTGTCATTGCCGGTGACACCTACATCATATGGCCCACGACTATTGTCGGACCTACGGGGGTCCTCGCAGATGGCCGCCTACCCCTCAGGACACGTCGACGCTGCCTCCATCAACTTGAGCGCCTTCTCCATCGCCGAGGGCGCCATTGACTGCTACACAAAGAGCTTGCCCATGGCGGGGACGGTGCCGAAAACGACTATTTGCCGCCGCGCGAGGAGCCTACCCAGGTCTCGAGGTTTCCGTATGCAATTTAATACATGTAGAAGGTTGTATTAAATTTGATAGAACTAGGAAACTTAATTGCGAATGAATTTTAAAACTAACACAATTCAATCAAACATGTAATGCCCCGTTTGGTTAGAGTATAGCAGTTGATGTAATGTCAACTTTAATATTTATACTTCTGTAACATCCAATATCAACAGCAAAATTGATATGATGCCAGTTACATGTGTTTGGATAAACTTATATGTGTGTGCGGTGGAGCAGCACCATATCATACTCGATCTTGTCGTACTTCTTGTGCATGCTATTGCCCAGCGAGGCTAATGCTGTGGTAAGCGCTGCAATTAAGGTGGTCTTCCCGTGGTTCACATGCCCGATGGTGCCGATGTTCACGTGGGGCCTTCTTTTGCTTGAACCTGCCCCATGCAATGCACAGCACTAGCATGGAGCACTGCTGCTACTGTGGCCTCCTCCCAAGGCCGCCACTTGACAGCACGGTAAGCAAGGGTTTTTAGTTGGTGTGGGACAAGGAGGTTGAGAAAGAGAGAAGAGACGAAAAGGGCAAGACCGGGGACCTCTCAGCAATGCTGGCGCCAATAGTGATGAAGGACCTGGGGTTGGTGCTGCAGGGCCTGCTGCCACTGGAGGTGTGGGAGGAGGGCTAGGTGGAGGTGAGAGCCTCGGAGCCCACTATGGTGGTTCTCCTCGATCCCCCCTGAGTAAGTAGGTCACCATTGAGCGCCTCATTCAGAGTCATCTGCAACATCTCTAACCCTAGTAATGGTGGTTGTCTGGGGTCTCCAAGAGGCCGACGATTTTGATGGTTTCGCCTACTTCATTGTGCCCCTTTCGATGCGGCCAATGGCAACAATGCTGCGGTTGGTGATGGAGAAGGCATCCTCGATGGGGAGGTGGAAGGGGAGGTCGGTATGGCATTGGGGACAGCGTCCACAAGATCAGCGCACACTTAGGGCTAGCTTCACAGTCTTACCTTGAGAAATGATTGAGTGAGCTCAGACCTCATCGTCGTTGGGTCGAGTCCCACAGTCAAGAGTCATTTTTCATTTTACTCTCTCCATAAATACAGAAGGGGGAAATTGGATAATGTTCTTGACCGAAGGAGTTGACCTCACGATGAGGCCGAGCTCACTGAATCGAACTTCTATTACATTCAGTACAAGGGTAAAGATGTATTAATTGTGATACAATTGTGAAGATCAAATATGAATGATTTTTAAAACTAATACAATCTAACCAAACAGATAAAAAAGGCTCTATCACCATCAACATTAAAAGTAATCGTGATACAACTGCCAAATATTGTAACCAAATAGGGTGTTACATATAACATAAAAGAATAATTTTAAAATATATAATAATAAGTTTAATAAGATTCTAGAAATAATGAATAATGAATAATAAATAATCATAAATTAAAATAAAAATTCTTAACGAAAAAGTGAAATCCTTTAAAGAATGAACTCTAAATTCAAATTTTAATAATAATAATATTTTTAAAGTATTATTATTTTCTTCTTCTTTTTTTTATTGGGATAGTCTCATGAAATAATAATAACTAATTTTGATATTATTAGAATAGTCTCATGAGATATTATTATTATATTATCTCCTATTGTTGTTGTTGTTGTTAATATTGGATAGTTATTTCTTTTTTTTTTTGTCCCTTATTATTATTATTGAGATAATAATAACTAACTTTGACATAATAATAATTATTATTTATTAATATAGTCTCATGAGATAATAATAATTAATTTTAATAATATTATTATTTTTAAAGATTTTTATTATTATTAATTACTATTATTATTATCATGTAATATGGTTGAAAGTATTACTATATTATTATTTTTTTGTAAGTATTATTATTTTCTTCTTCTTATTATTACTATTGGGATAGTCTCATAGGATAATAATAATTAATTTTGATATTATTTTATTATTATTATTATTACAATAGTCTCATGGGATAATAATAATTAATTTTGATATTATTATTTTTTAAGTATTATTATTATTATTCAAAGTATTATTATTTTCTTCTTATTATTATTATTGGGGTAGTCTCATGGGATAATAATAACTAACTTTGATATTATTATTATTATTAACATTAAATGATAGTCTCATGGGATAATAATAACTAATTTTGATATTATTAATATTTTATTATTATTATTATTAATCCTTTTTCTCCTCTTTCACATTTTTCTTTCTCTCTCTATTAATATTTATATCTCCTATTTTTTCTTTCTCCTATTATTATTATTATTTTTGTTGTTTTTTCAATCTCTTGGGATAATAATAACTGATTTTGACATTATCCTTATTATTATTATTATTATTATTATTATTATTAGGACAATCTCATGGGATAACAATAACTAATATTGATATTTTTTAATATTTTTTATAAATATTTTTTATTATATTATCTCTATTTCTCCTTTTTCACATTTTCCTTTCTCTCTCTATTAATATTTATATCTCCTATTTTTACTTTCTCCTATTATTATTATTATTGTTGTTGTTTTTGCAATCTCTTGAGATAATAATAATTAAGTTTGACATTATCATTATTATTATTAGGACAATCTCAAGGGATAATAATAACTAACCTTGATATTATTATTATTATTTAAAATATTTATTATTATATTATCTCTATTTTTCCTCTACATTTTTCTTTCTCTCTATGTTAATATTTCTATCTCCTATTTCTTCTTTCTTCTATTATTATCATTATTGTTGTTGTTGTTTTTGCAATCTCTTCAGATAATAATAACTTATTTTGACATTGTCATTATTAGTATTATTTATTATTTTTATTAGGACAATCTCATGGGATAATAATAAATAATCTTGATTTTATTATTATTATTATTTAAAAATATTTTATTATTAGACTATCTCTATTTCGCCTCTTTCACATTTTTCTTTCTCTCTCTATTAATATTTCTATCTCCTATTTTTCTTTCTCCTATTATTATTATTATTATTGTTATTGTTGTTTGACATTATTATTATTATTATTATTATTATTATTAAAGTAGTGTTATGTGATAATAATAACTAATTTTGATATTATTATTATTTTTTGAAAGTATTATTAATTTTTTAATTATTATTATGATTATTATTATTATTAATGAGATCAATTTCTATCTCACTTTTCTTACTCATATTATTACTATTGTTATTGTTGTTGTTATTATTAATATTGGGATAGTCTCTTGAGATAATAATAATAATAAATTTTAATATTTATTATCATTATTGAGATAGTCTCATAGAATAATAATAATTAATTCCATTATTAACGATACCGGTCTCTCTGTCATTTTTCTCTCAATCTATGTTTCAACACAAAATTTATTGAGATAATCTCATGAGATAATAGTAATAAGTTTCAGTTCACTTTTTAGTTTTTTTTCTCAATCCATATTTTAATTGGATAGAATGGTTCTGAACTTTTAATATTACCAAACAACTAATCTAATATTTACAAAAAAAAAAGTATTTTTAAACATATATTCTTCTGTAACTATTTTATTTATTCTTTCAAAAGAGTAAAAAATTAATTTTACTTATATTAATTATAATTATTTTATTCAAATATGTTAATTCACCGTGCATCGCACGGTTGGATAATATTCTTGACTGAAGGACTTGACCTCACGATGTGGTCAAACTCACTGAATCAAACCTCTATTACATTTAGTACAAGGGTAAAGATGTATTAATTGTGATACAATTGTGGGGATCAAATATGAATGATTTTTAAAACTAATACAATCTAACCAAACACATAAAAAAGGCTCTATCACCGTCAACATTAAAAGTAATCGTGATACAACTGCCAAATATTGTAACCAAATAGGGTGTTACATATAACATAAAAGAATAATTTTAAAATATATAATTATAAGTTTAATAAGATTCTAGAAATAATGAATAATAAATAATCATAAATTAAAATAAAAATTCTTGACGAAAAAGTGAAATCCTTTAAAGAATGAACTCTAAATTCCGGGGAAGTGGGTCCCTAGGATACAAATGGTAATTGATAACATGATTATTTGACCAATTATTAGTCTATCGGTGAGTTAATAAATAGTTTTTTAATACAAATGGAAATCAATGAGATGATTATTTGACCAATTATTAGTCTATAGGTGAGTTAATAGATAGTTTTTTAAAAATCGATATGTACATCAGATAAGATATATAATAGATATGATCTTTTCTAAACCGAATATGTATAGCACATTAAAAATTTGATTATCTTAGTAATTAGTGACTCTCACAGGTCAGTTAATGAATAGCCTTTTCAAACCAGTGGTATATAGATAAGGCCACAGATTTACCTTGGATCTGCACCATATATCGGGCCTATTTGCATCCCAATCTCCTAGTGCTGAGATGTATTCGGATAATAAGTTTAGGCTGCCTTGGTTAGGATATAATGCGTTTGGCCTGCCTTGATATAAATAGGGTAAAAAATACCCTCAGATATAATTTGGTTAAAATTTGAATGCGACGATCAACAATTTGGCAAAATGATTAAAGTAATAAAAAAGATTCAGCAAGACATATACAATTTTTTTATCAAGATATTTTAAAAGCTAAAATAAGAACTATAATCATATAATAAATAGTTATTAGCCAAATTATGAGCTTTTGTCAATGAAGAAGCAAATTTTTTTATCATATAATCTTATTTTTTATGATATTTTAGCAATAAAAATTTTATTTAAATTAAATAATATAGTGTAATAAATGGAAAGTATTAAACATTTTTGTATTATAAGTGAATAAAACGTTAGTGTCAAAAGAATGAATTTTTTTTCTCCGATCTTTTGATTGGGAACAGCACACGGGAGTTTTATTTAGAAATTCAAAAGTACGTAAAGCATACAGGCATAATACTATAATACTGTATTTAACTATGGGCCCTTGCAAGGGCCACTCTGAACCCACCGATCCTACTGTTCATGTGACGCCACTGAACCGCATCCCGAGATCTAAGGAAAGAGAAATACTTGCTGTCATGCAACCCTCCAATCAACTTTGATCAGATGGTTGAAATAGTGAGTATTATTTTTTATTTTTTTAAAAACTCAAAGGACTGAGAATAATTTAAAGAGAGTCATTCGTACTGTCCAATCTTCAATTGAATAGTTAAAAGAATCTAAAAAAGTAAAAAAAATAGAAAGGCAATGTATTTTTTTATTTTTTTAAAGTCATCCAATTAAAGATCAACCTGTAAAGATGGCTCCGTTAAAGTTTTCCCCTTCTCTTGAGTTTTTTTAAAAAAATAAAAGAATAACACTTATCGTTGTAACCATCCAATCAAAACTAATCAGACAGTTGCGCTTGAGCACTGTGCTTACATTGCAACAAGTATGTCTTCCTATACAATTAGTCTTACATAAAAAAATTTAAAATCACATGCTATTCAAGACACAGAGAAAAGATAGTTGGCATTTTTGCTGTTCTAAGCTTCAGATTTGTATTTACTCTTTACTTAACATTTACCCTTTACTCGCGTCTTTAAGAAAATAAAGATTAATCAAATTAAGATTTAAGATTCTTTCAAAAGCTAAACTTTCCAAAATGAGATGAGTATCAAATCCATCCTCTTTCAAATGCGATGATCTTAGAAAGAACGGATAACAAAAAATTCTTACTACTGCTAAGTTGACACATTAGTCATGACAACTCACAATAGTAAGCAGACAGAGTCATACATCAATTCAAATGCCCATGTCTCGCTATACGTGGCCCATTTCTTGAGTGAGTTTCCATAAACCGCAGGTCAGATCAGACATGACGAGCGTTTTTTAGCAGTCAATTAATTTGGCAGGCCAGTTGAAGCAATGTTACATTTCCTCCTTGGTGGAGGGAACCTGAGTCATGCAAATTAATCTCATGATTTTTTCCTGTTACTAGGTTGAGGAGAAACATATGCATCAAATGAATTTTTCAATACGATGACCAAAATTTCATCCCTAGTAATGACAAAAGAAGACTTCCCCTTCTTGTTCACACTGCAAATTTCTCTCTCTCTCTCTCCTCCGAGCCAATGGATTGCTAGTTGGTCATGTGACTCAAGTCAATGTAGGTAGGGTTTCTTCTACCATTGACTCAGTATCAATTATAATTTGATGAAGCTTATGAAACTTGTGTTATGTTTTGGAACTAATAGGACTGAAGGGTCGAAATCTCATCCACTACGATCAGAAATTTCTGTCCACGATTAAAGGATAGAAAATCAATTGTTCTTACAAAAGAGAATACTGTTAAGGGTCTCCAGCGATAATCCAGAGAATCTTCCTCCGATACTTAAGTCAAAAGGCTAGAGTACTGGAAGAAAGTAGAGGGAGCTTAGGCTAGTGAGAGCATACCTTGGCCCGTAGGACTAGGGATCCTTACATAGTGGCACAAAACCTCGCGAGAAACTGATCCCGTTCAGGAAAGCTGGATTCAGAGAGTGGTCCCAATCTAGAAAGGATCATCTTAGGAAGGTTGAACTTAGGATGGATTCCCAGATTCGTCTTGATCCGCCCGGAGTCGCAGTCGGACTGGGTGTCGAGGGGGGTGAAGTCTTCCAATCCGGGTTGGGTTCCAAGCGAGGTAGAGCTTTTAATCTGGCTGACTTGGTCTGAGTGTTTCGTTAAGGAGCAGATTCGAACCCTGCTGCCCCTCGCAATTACCCGATCTTGATGTTAAGGCTGTTGGGACATTTTTTGTCAGAAATTCGTTAATCAATGTCAAAGTTCAGAGATCTACTAACAAGGTATCCTTAGTGTCTTAAGTCCAACGACTATCCACGCAACCGTGACAAAAGAATCGAACTGGTTAACAGTGAGGTAGATATCATCCAGCAATTCATGGTCGGATCAGTTCAGTGAACTCATTCACCAATGAACACCTATAGGTCCAGCATAATGTCTCCACATAAGTAATTTATAGGATCAGTCATCCTCATCATATGAGCTGAAAAAATATGTACTAGTCTATCCAAATATTTGATGTCCTTCTCAAATATCCTCCGACTATGAACAATTAAGAATATGTGTTTATAAGTCTTCAGTCCCGTAATTATGATCTCATCATAATTCGAAGATTATTACCTATGTTCATAGACTTTATCGTGATACGATAAATAAAGATCGATTTAATTACACAATAAATTTATGTCATTATATTAATAAACTGAATAATACAAAATATCAGATTGACTTTCAGGTCACGTAATACTAACAGAGTTATGATACCTCATAAATCTTCGTCAGAAGATAGTTGGCTCCTTAGTAAGTGGAGATCGATCAATTATAATAACCACCCGACCGGCACTTTCAACTTCCGAAGTGTGGATGCATTTTCCTTTGTGATCGTCTTCATGGATCATGTAGATGACTAGTCCGGTCGGAGTGAGCCGGATGTAGCTATCCTGATAGGCATCCCTTTGTCGAGGCATTGTCATACAATTTCTTCTGGCGATAGCTTTTCAGATCAACTTCCCTCCAACGACGTCAAAAGATGATAAGTCGAAATCTCATCCACCACAATCAGAATCCTCCGTCTACAATCAAAGGGTCAGGATTCAAACGTTCCTACAAAAGAGAACACTGTTAAGAGCCCCCGACAATAATCTTGGGGTCCTTCTCTGATGCCTAAGGAGGGTGAAGTCTTCCAATGTGTGTTGCGTTCCAAGCAAGGTAAGACTTTTAATGTGGCCGGGTCATTCCGAGTGTTCTATTAGGGAGCGGATTCGAACCCTGTTGCCCCTCGCAGTCACCTGATCTTAATGTTAAGGCTGTTGAGTTAGGGGCAAAGTTGTTCTTCTTCAAGGACTTTGTTAGTTACGTGCTTAAAACGATTGCATTTCTAACTTGAAGAGTGGAAGAATGGAGTGGAATCATATTATTTGAAATTAGGATTGTGCAGATTGTGGGTAAGAAAGTTAAAAAATGGGTCACCTTGTTAACAATAGGGTCGTACATTTGATGTGCATATTTAGCGGTGGACGAGATTCTCAACGAATTTACCCCATGGAACAAATAGTGGTGGGTGTACTCTCCTCACATCTTCAAACCTATCGTATGCCATTCGGTCACGAGCTGACGGTGGAGCTGTGAGGCCGCCGGTTGTGCAACTCCCCGCGGCCAGGAATCCCGCAGCCTTTTACCATGTGCGTTTCCGTGAGGCATGAACCCACTCTCTTACACCTTAGTCTCCCTAGCGATACTGGCATGACAAGAAAGTTTTCAAATCTTTTATCTTGTTAAAGGAAGAAGCTTAAGGAGAAGATTTATTTATAAATTTACAGTAACTCTCACATTTTATACCTCAACCAATCAAGTACACTCACGTCACATGGATAAACAAATTAGAGAACCTTTAGTATTACCTTAGTCTCTCTAATATTTCTTTTTATAGTCCTCTTCGCCATGTTGTCCCCAAATCTTTCGACTAGGAGTTGTTTGTTTCAATGTAAAATTCAATAATTTATTAATTTCAAAATTATTGATTTAAAATAAAAAATTATTTATTCGGTTGTTTGTAAAACAAAAAAAGAGGATACTTAAACCTTCTTCTTTTTGTTTATGCTAGGTCTTCACTGTAAATCAAAACAAAGAAATTGAGCTGTCAAGTGTGTAGACAAAACTCAGCTAAAATTTTATTTTACATCATTTTAAATAATTAAAAATATTATAAATAATTATTTTAAATTACACAGTATAAGCAAACAGCCCCTAGTATTGATGAGGAAATAATTCCGGAGTCCTGACCACCTAACATGATGACTTTTGTCTCCTATATACCTTCACTAGAACAATTGGCTTCATCAAGAGTGTACGGACGAATCTTTTTAGATTCCATTTTCGAGCCAACGGCGGATGACCATAGATTCGATGGGGGCTGTCAAACGTGGCGGCCCACGGCGGCAGCCTACGAAAGCCATATTTATGAGGCATATAATTTACTCGAAACAGTAACTTGATCAGATAATACTACAAATAATCAGATTAATTTTAATTTATCATTTTACTTTTTTAATGCTAATTATAAAATTTTAACATCTGCTTATATATAAAATAATGTTTGAATAATATAGTTCTAATTAGTAATGTTAGTTTGAATACACTGTAGTCACTTGACTTGACACGAAGTACGATAAATTATTATTCTTTTATCCCATAAAAAACAATTTATTTTACAATATCTTTGGTAAACTGAACAACTCCCTTATCTATTACCTTAAATATGTTACGATCTCATCTGATATAAAGTTAAAAATCTCAGATTGTCTGTTTCCAGTTACATAACGTCCCGTCGCACAGTGACCAGAGCCGGAGGGGGGGGGCCTGCAAGGCTGTGTCCTTGTGGGCTCGTCGCCGACCTTGGGTTAGGCCATGATCCTTCCCGCCTCCGCTGAAACCAAACGGCTACTGCCACCGTCTGCTCAGAGCCTGCCCCCAGTTTCCGCTCCCCTCTCACTGCTCCGCCATCACCATGCCCCTATAAATTGCGAGGCCACCGCCTCCTCCCTCCTCAACATTCATCACAAAGAGAGAGAGAGAGACAGAGAGAGATCTTGGTCCAAAGCGTAGAGCAAGCCCTGCTGCCATCGCCTGCACCACTGCACTACAGAAGCCATGTATGGCCACATCGAGCCAGTGGAGGGCGCCAAGCCCCTGCCCAATGGCCTCGGCTGCCTCCCCTGCGACAACTGCCACACCATCTGCCCAGCCGCTACTGCTGTCCCCAGCAACGAGGCCACCCTCGGTCGACACATCGCACGGCGCCTCGTGCAGGTGGGCGTCACCGACGTGTTCACCGTTCCCGGGGATTTCAACCTCACCCTACTCGACCACCTCATCGCCGAACCCGGGCTCAACAACGTCGGCTGCTGCAACGAGCTCAACGCTGGGTACGCCGCCGATGGGTACGCGCGGTCGCGGGGGGTTGGTGCCTGCGTGGCGACCTTCACCGTGGGAGGGCTCAGCATCCTCAACGCCATCGCGGGGGCCTACAGCGAGAACCTGCCGGTGATCTGCATCGTAGGGGGTCCCAACTCCAACGACTACGGCACCAACAGGGTCCTCCACCACACCATCGGCCTCCCCGACTTCACCCAGGAGCTCCGCTGCTTCCAGACCGTCACCTGCTTCCAGGTACTTAAATAACTATATATTACTTACGCTGACACACACAACTTCTTGATGAATTAACATTACAAATGGGCACCGTATAATAATAAGGGGAGATCCATTCAGTATATATAATAATAAGAGGAGATCCACTCAGTATAATTTTGTCAAGTCATATTGAGAGAAAGAGAGTTCAAACATTTGCCAAATTAAGGTTGTATTGTTTGGCCCCCTCGGTTTTGGTTCTTTCACTTATTAATTTGATCATGCAAGGACGGTCACCTTCTTGTGGGTGTAGGCGGTGGTGAACAATCTGGAGGATGCGCACGAGTTGATCGACACCGCCATCTCCACAGCCCTGAAAGAGAGGAAGCCCGTATACATAAGCATCAGCTGCAACCTGGTTGCCATTCCTCACCCCACATTTAGCCGCGAGCCAGTCCCCTTCTCCCTCTCCCCCAAGTAAGATTCTTTCCCTCCTAACCCACACTCTGTTTTGCCGTGTGTGGATAGTGATCAATATATACTGTATAGATAACCAGATGGGTTACTGATCTGTCTGTGTCGGGTGGGAATTTAAACACAGATTGAGCAACCATGCGGGTCTGGAGACGGCAGTGGAGGCGGCGGTGGAGTTCCTGAACAAGGCGGTGAAGCCCGTGCTGGTGGGCGGCCCCAAGATCCGACTGGCCAAAGCCGGGAAGGCCTTCGTCGAGTTGGCCGATGCCTGCGGCTACGCAACGGCCGTGATGCCATCGGCGAAAGGGCTGGTGCCGGAGCACCATCCCCATTTCATCGGCACCTACTGGGGCGCCGTCAGCACGTCCTTCTGTGCCGAGATTGTGGAGTCCGCGGACGCCTACGTCTTCGCCGGCCCCATATTTAACGACTACAGCTCGGTGGGGTACTCGCTGCTGATCAAGAAGGAGAAGGCCATCATCGTGCAGCCCGACCGAGTGGTCGTGGCCAACGGGCCTGCGTTCGGGTGCGTCTTGATGAAGGATTTCCTCCGGGCGCTGGCGAAGAGGATCCGAAAGAACACCACCGCCTATGAGAACTACCACAGGATCTTCGTCCCGGATGGGGTCCCTCCGGACTGCAAGCCAAAGGAGGCCCTCCGGGTTAATGTACTGTTCAAGCACATACAGAACATGTTGTCGAGCGATACGGCGGTGATTGCTGAGACCGGCGATTCGTGGTTCAACTGTCAAAAGCTCAGGCTGCCACAAGGCTGTGGGTAAGCCCAAAACTTGGAAGGAATTTATTAAGGTACCTCTCTTTCTGAGACAGCTGTTGTTAATAATATCATGATTGTGGCATATCGCAGATACGAGTTCCAGATGCAGTATGGGTCCATAGGTTGGTCTGTTGGAGCCACTCTCGGGTATGCGCAGGCTGCCAAGGACAAGCGAGTTATTGCCTGCATTGGCGACGGGAGCTTTCAGGTATATACAGAGATGCCTGCAGATTTGGCAATATATTGCTTCTGGATGTGTACAGATTAATCACAAAAGGATGACCATGGTGTTCTAAAATCTAACCATATATATGATGCTGCAGGTGACGGCGCAGGATATATCGACCATGCTGCGGTGCGGGCAGAAGAGCATCATCTTCCTCATAAACAACGGGGGCTACACCATCGAGGTGGAGATCCACGACGGCCCTTACAACGTCATCAAGAACTGGAACTACACCGCCCTGGTGGACGCCATCCACAACGGCGACGGCAGCTGCTGGACCGCCAAGGTGCGCTGCGAGGAGGAGCTCAAGGAGGCCATCGCCATGGCGACGGGGGAGAAAAAAGACTGCCTGTGCTTCATAGAGGTGATCTTGCACAAGGACGACACCAGCAAAGAGCTGCTCGAGTGGGGCTCCCGGGTATCCGCCGCCAACAGCCGCCCTCCCAACCCACAGTAGCTCTACCTACTTGTATCACTCACCGGAGAAGAAGATGATTCTTAAAAGGTTTCTTGTGGATCCGTGGCAGTCTTTATAATAGAGTCCAAGGGTAGTCTTCTGGTTCTTCTTGCAAATTCTTGTCCCTTTCTTAGCTCCCATTTGTTACAGTGGTTTCCCGCCGAAGTTAAGGGGGATTTCTTTCTGAGAAAACCTCGCCACTTGGTAATATCTTTTATTTAGAAATTTTACTTTTTAATATTTTTTAAGACCCCCAATCTGACTTACATGGATAATTCGATTTTTAAAAAAAATAAAAAATAAAAAAGTGAGTCACAATAAACAATGAAAAAATAATGAAAATCAAATTATACGACTAAGATGTAATTGGGGCTTTCAAAAAAATTAAAAAATAAATTTTTTAATCAAAAATGCCGTGGGGCGACATAATAACCCTAGTTGGGTAGTAAGGTTTTCTCTTTCTGTTAATGATGTGTTTGAAAAACTAGTTACTGCAGTGCATACACATGAAAGTTTCTTGCATAAAGTAGGCCTGCTGGAGTTATGTGCCGTCTGATTTTTTATTTTAAAAATTTTTCTCATAAAGAGAACGTCGGTTCCTATTTTTGAGACAAAAAGGACGACATCTACCCCAACCATTTCACTGGTCATTAACAACGCTGATTTCCTTTCTCCTGTTGAATAGAAACCAGCATTCCTAATGTTGATCTTACTTTTAAGGATCTTAAAGAAACAACATTTCATGAGCAAAGGTTCTTCTCTCTTGTCTCTTTTGAACCGGAAAGAGTTTGGACGCATAGAGTTGACTTCTTGAATTTTGAACTTACAGGAGTTTTGGTCTCTCTTCTTCTATCCGCTACCTTTTATTTATAGATGAATTTGAACTATTCCATTGAGGCACAGCTTTCCTCCCGTTATCTTATGAACTCTCTACGAAACATTAACTCCATTGAGTCTAACATTTTTATGGCTATGCAATCTTCACCTAATCCTGTAGAATTATTAAAAGAAGAAGGTTCTCATATGATGTACTAACTAGAGGATAGATGAATAGTAGAGAATTTACAAAAACAGACCAAACAAATTGCAGACAGTATCTACAGGTCAACGCAAAGAAGATAAACAGTGCCCATTCAAAAAGATTGATCGACTTAATTTAAAGGAAATCGATTAGAAGATGAGGTGGTGGAATCCCACCACGAATATCAAGACCCCATTCAAGCATTGCAAGAGCAGATGCGTGAGGTCCTCGAAGTTATGCAAAAAATCCAAACTACTAGGATGTCCCAGCCAATTACTCCTTCGCATAACCAAACCGGGGGTGCCGCCGGTTGATCGTCTCCTCAGACCTCGCGTCAACACGATCAGTGCGCCACGTCCTCCCCCTTGTCCAAGTGCTTCCACGCCAAGAAGAGTGAAGTCGAAGGACCAACAAACCAAGGGGTCATCATCCAACATCCACAAGTATGCAAAGCTCCACCCTCACTCCAAAAATGGAACACCAAATCTAAAGAGAGAAACACCAAAGGCTTGCCATGTGCAAGCAATGGAAGAGCGTAAGCACCACTAGAGGATCTCCTTCGCAAGAACCAAGGGTGGGGCAAGGCTCTCCATGCGAAAAATAGTGATTCCCCACTATGGACAGAGATCCGAGCCATTCATGTGCTGTGAAAACACCCAGTTCCTACTTTCACCAAGTACCACGAGTTTTTTGACAATAATGCAAACTTCCACAATTTCGAAGATGTCATGGATCTCTATTACTTTTCAGATGCCATCAAGTGTCGAGCATTTCGAACCACTGAGACAAAAACCGCCTTGGTATTATTGGACACTTCCTCTAGGCTTCATCACCTTTTTCTGCCAACTGGTTAAAAACCTCAAAGAACATAGTAAGAGTTGGACGGTTTGCACCTTCTCAAACCTAAAGACACTCTCCTAGAAATCAAGAGAGTCATTGAGAAGCTACATTGGCTCATCTAATGCTATAGATTGTGCGTGTTAGGATCTCCTGACGGGATCGAAAAACACAGCAAAAAAAAAAAAAAAAAAAATTGGTCATGTGCTGCTTCGAAGAACAAAATAAATTGCGGTGAACAAATTTCACCGTGCGCGGATTCAAATCTGCATACGAGTGGTTTCATTGGTGCGATGCCGCAAGCCGTGCAAATGCCTGGTCGCTAGTAGTATCCACGTAATCTTCCCCACGACGGATCGTCCTTACTTCATCGCTCGGTGCGGCGTTTGCAGATCTCGACTGGCTTCACGTGATCCTCAGCAACATGCGGAGACGAATTCCTGTCTGACGAGATGCGCTAGCGGGAGACGGAGTGGAGACCAGAGGGGGGCGCCCTCTGAAGGGGGCTGCCAGAGAGAGGAGAGAGAGGGGGGCGACTGTTAGAGTTAGAGTGCTTGGCCTCTGACCGAGTAGTTGTTCTTTCATATTAAGTGTTATCGCATTTTTTTCAAAACAAATCAAACTTAATATAAAACTCGTTAATCGGCCCATGGACTAAAGATCTTTTGCGTGTGACCCTCTAGGCCTAAATACCAGTCTAATTAATAGTCCATTAAACTCAGTAACTTTTTATTAATTAATTAGCCGAATTTTAATATCGCACATTAAATTCAGACGAACCTTCAATCACGTTGGATGTCAAAAAACACTGCGTAAACCTGGAAGCATTGGGGTTATGCAATCAACTAATGGAATCTTTCCATCATCATTACTGCGCGGATATAATCCTTCATCTGTATAATATTCTCGAATCGACCTAGGACATGGTGAACTGTTAAACTCTAGTCGGTCGATTCATTTAAATCGGATCTTGTTAAACTATATCAAATAACTCATTATCTGATACAGTGTCCGCTTTAGCTAAAGACTTAAGCGCATCATTCTTGGAATATTCTCTCTCTTGTAACCAAGAGTGGATGATCTCTTGTTGACCACACAATTACCTTCAAGAGTATTTCTCTGAACCTGATCACTTAACTTATCGAGATCTTATAGTTAGGAATTCGTTAGTCAAGATCAAAGTACAGAAACCTACCAACAAAGTATCATTGGTGTCTTAGGTCCAAAGATCAACCACGCAACCGTGACAATGAATCAAACTAGTTAAGAGTTAGGTAAATACTATCTAGTGATTCAAGGTCAAATATGTTCAGTGAACTCATTCGTCAATAAGCACGTATAGGTCTAACATAGTGTCTCCACACAAGTGACTTATAGGATCAATCATCCTCATCATATGAGCTGAAGAGACTATTTGCTGTAATAATTATTACTCTTACTCCTTTCATAAAAGCACCGCATGCGCCTAATCAAAGCTGCAAAAGGTTTGTGATCTGGGCTGAACCATTCAACCAAGATCTGATCGGCCACAACCATGGGAGCAAGCAAACAACCAACTAAGCCTAGGTTAGTGATCAAGTGGGCCTCCACCGACTTGGCCCATGTACGGCAAACATCCGTAGATAGATACTACTCTGTCGGCCCAGCAATGCTGGCCCATGCGAGGGGCACTCTGAACCCACTACGCCTATTGTTCTTGACATGTGGTGCCGTTGGGCTGCATTCTGAGATCTTAGGAAAGAGAAATGTTTGCTGTCGTGCAGCCATCCAATCAACTTTGAATGGATGGCTGAAGTAGTAAATGTTATTTTTATTTTTACTTTTTAAAAAACTCAGAAGGATATCTTAAGGAATCATTCATATAATCTGATCTTTGATTGAATGATTAAAAGTTTTAAAAATAAAAAAGATAGAAATCATAGTTTATTTTTTTGGGTCATCCAATCAAAGATGGGATGGTACAGTCGGATAGAATTATCTCCACTCTCTTAAGCTTATTAAAAATTAAAACTCATTGTTGCAACTATCATATCAAAGCTGATCAAACAGTTGCATATAAGTACTGCAAGACTAGCATTGCAGCAAGTATTTTTCCCTATATAACTAATTTTACGTCATACACTCTTCAAGCCACACAAGGAAAAGATAGTTGGTATTTCTAGTGTTCTAAGTCAGATTTTTACTTGCTCTTTACTTAACTTGAGTCTTTGACTTAAGCATCGAAAACCCTTTTCTACTGCATTTAATCCTTGAAACTAACTTTTCATTTCCTTGTTAGGTGAACTGCCCCGTAGTTTCACCTCCTCTCTCCCTTCCACTTTCCCTACTTCCTCTCCTAGGTGGCCCTTACTTTTCTAGGTAACTCAAGTTCACTCAACTCTTCGCTATCGGTTGAGATTTAAAAGTTTTTAATTGTGAAAGAAACTGAAAACAAGAATAAAATAAATAACACGTTAAGATTTAAGATTTTTTAAAAAGCTAAACTTTCGAAAATGAGACAAGTATCAAATGCATCCTCTATCGAATTCTGCGATAATGTTAAAAAGAAAAGATAACAGAAATTCTTTCTATTACTAATTGGACACATTATTCAAGACAATTCCAATAATAAACAGACTGAACCATACAACAATCTACTTCTAGTCAAATACAAACGCCCACGTCTCGCAATACCTTCCTGAATGATCAGTTCGCATAAACTGCAGGTCAGATCAGATATAACGAGAAACCACCGTATTTTTAGCAGTCAAGTTGGGCAGGCCAAAGATCTAATAATTGAAACTTGAAATGCTACATTTCCTCCTTGGTGGAGAGAACTTGAGTCATGCAAATTAATCTCATAGTTTTCTCTTTTTTTTTTTTTTTTTTTGAAGGGGCCCAGAGGCCGATTATGTATAATTATTTACAAGCGACCGGGGTTCTAATCGGGAACCCGAGATAATCTGTCAAAGTTGGAGATAATTCCGACTCGGTCGATGGATCCGCCTAATTAGACGACAGTTCCAGGTCCGTCTGATTTCTGAGGAAGTAATCCCACAGATCAAGAGATAAATATTACAACACTACCAAGGAGCTGCATGGTTGAGGGTTTTAGGCTCAACCAGAATCGAACCTGAGACCTCTCTTTTGCAAAGGAGGTGGGTGAACCAACCATCCTAGGCAGCTGGTTCAGTTTTCTCTTTTGCTTAGTGTGACGAGAAACATACGCATCAAATGAACTTTCCATTATGAAGATTAAACTTTCATCCGGCCCTCTTGTGACGACAAAAGGAGACTTCCCCTTCTCGTTTACATCGTGGAGGGATGATTAAATCTCTCTCTCTCTTTAGATCTCTCTCCTCTGATCAGCCAATGAATTGCTGGTTGGTCATTTCCATATTGGTAGATCGTGCCGATTTGGGTTTCATCTACCGTTGACTTGGTAGCAATGTGATGAAGCTTATGAAACCCGGGTTATGGTTTGGAACCCATTTGACTTGTTAGCAACATGCTTAAAATAATTGCACTTCCAACTTGAAAAGTGGAAGGATTGAGTGGAATCATGTCCTTTGAAGTTAGGGTCGTGCAATTTGTGGGGAAAGAAGGTTGGTTCAGCTTGTTAGCACAAGTGGTACACTTCATGTGTACAGTGAGTGGGACACGAGTTCCTCACCCAATATAGCCCCACGGAATGCACGTTCGTGAATAGTGGTGGGGGTGCATTTTGCGCACATCTTCAAGCCTATCACATGCCATTCAATCTTGTTAACATCAAGATACGCCTTTTTGTGAAGAAAAGAAACTTGGGAGAGGTCACTTAAACGCTACTAGGTACTATCTCTTGGCATTCCCAAGTAATCAATTCCTGTACTACCTCAAGTTTTCTGAGGCCCATGAAGTTGTATATTAAATTAAATTTTGTATTTTTAGCATTGAAGGACGAGAACTGACAACTCTGCAGAGTTTTGTTTGCTGCCAAACGTTCTCAGATGAGGAAAGGGCGACAAAAATCCAACAATTTTGATACTGGCCAAAAAACTCAGATTTTATGGAATCCGTCTAAAAAAGAATCGTTTCCAAACACTGTCTTAATTTGCATATGGAGGGTTCGGTTGATCAAATGGCCTAACAATTATAGATAAACATCAAGATTTGAAAAATCAATCTATGAATCTATATTATATATATATAAAACATAGTTCTCTAATACCATATATCAACACCATAATTCTCTATTTTTCACCTAAATTCTCTTTCTCTCTTCCTTATTAATATCTACGTCTCCTATTAAATCTCTCCCTCCCCTACTTTCTCATTAATTCTCTCTCTCTCTCACCATCTTTCTCTCTCCCCCTCTCTCTCATTAATTCTCTCTATCCCTTCTCTCTCGTCAATTCTCTCTCTCCCCTCTCCGCCTAAATAATAATAAAAATATTATTATTATTATTATTATTTCTCGTTCTCCTCTTTCACATTTTTCTCTCTTCCTATTAATATTTCTATCTCCTATTTTTTTGTCCCCTATTATTATTATTGTTGTTGTTGTTATTGCAATGTCGTGAGATAATAATAACTAATTTTAACATCATCATCATTATTATTATTTCATGAGATAATAATAACTAATTTTGATATTATTATTATTATTATTATTATTATTAAAATTTTAATATCAAAATAGTAGTCACATAAGATAATGATAAATAATTTTGATATTATTATTATTATTATCATTATTATTCTTTATGTTTCTCCTCTTTCACATTTCTCTCTCTTCCTATTAATATTTTTATCTCTTATTTTTTATGTCTCCTATTATTATTATTATTATCATTATTGTTGTTGTTGTTATCGTTGTTATAATTTCTTGGGATAATAATAATTAATTTTAACATCATCATCATTATTATTATTAGTGTTAGGATAGTCTCATGAGATAATAATAACTAATTTTGATTTTTTAAAATTATTATTATTATTAATGAGACTAGTCTCTCTCTCACTTTTCTCACTTATATTATTATTATTATTATTAAAAAATCTTTTATGATAATAATAATAATAAATTTTGATATTTATTATCATTATTAGGATAGTCTCATGGGATAATAATAACTAGTTTCGTTATTAACAAGACTAGCCTCTTTCTCATTTTTCTCTCAATCTATATTTTAACGCAATATTTATTAGAATAATCTAATGATATAATAATAATAATAATAATCTTATGTACACTTTTTAGTTCTTTCTCTCAATCTATATTCTAATTAGATACAATGATTCTGAAAATGTTTTACCAAACAACTAACCTAATATTCATAAGAAAAAAATGTCAGCATTTTTTAATATATATTTATAATTATTTTATTCATTGTTTCAAAAAATATAAAAATTAACTTAACTTATATTAATTATATTATTTTATTCAAACATGTTAACTCGCCTTGCATGGCACTGCATTACAACTAGTATGATAGATTTCAGCGGACGGTATCCATGTGTTTGAGGCAACATTAATCCGCCAGGTTCATGGTATTCAGTATTCAAACCTTCCCTGACTCCTCAAGGCGGCATGATCCAAATTAACTACTCACATTTACGGAGCACAGGCCCAGTACACTCAGGACACACTATTACACAAGCACCGTGTATAAAAGCTCATTGCTAAACATTCTACGGTGGAGATCGGTGAAGCTTTTCTGTGAGGCCTGATCGTAATCGTACAATATCTATCTTTGATCATATATATATATATATATATATATATATATATATATATATAGAGAGAGAGAGAGAGAGAGAGAGAGATCTTTGAGACGACCAGTTGTGCAACTCCTCCCAAACATCAGCCCATAGTTAGGAATCCCATGACCTTTTACCGTGTGCGTTCCCATGAACCCACTCACTTACAACTTACGTTAGCCCCCATAATATTTCTTTTTATATCCCTTCTTGCCTAGCTTCTCCCTAAATCTTCCAGTTCTGAGTCCTGAGCACCAAACATTACGTTTGTCTCCTATATATCTTTATTATTATTAGAACCAGCTTCGTCTAGAGTGTACGGACGAATCTCTTCAGATTCCATTTCCATTTCAACGGCGGATATCCATAGATTCGTTGGATGGTGCGCTCAAACTTGGCGGCTCAAAAGTCATTGTGAACCCTCTGATCTATAATCCTTGGTTGTCCCTGTGGGCGTCGGCACACGAGTCCACGTCGCCAAGGGTATGGGCGTATCTGAGTCAAATTGAGATACGGATCTATCCCATATTTAGGAAGCATGTAATTGGAACAGTAGCTTGATCAGATAATAATTACATTGTTATTATTGGATAGACTTATATATGAATAATGTTTGGACAAATATATTTCTAATTATCACTGATATTATAATATATTCGTTTTCGAATGCATTTAGGTCAAATTAAACTAAACAACTCCTTCACAATGCATGCATGCATCAATTACATTAAATACGTTGAGATTTCATCTAATAAAGTCTAGAACTTTTCTTCTAGGAAATCCTCTCACACGTTTGGACCGGACAGCAATCCTTCCCGGCACGTCCGCCGTCTTCTCAAAGCCTAACCCCAGTTTCCCTGTACGGCATGCGCCCAGCTCCGCTCCCCTCTCACTGCTCCACCATGCACCTATAAATGGCGACGCCCCCGCCTCCTCTCTTCCGCAACATTCGTCGTCACAGAGAGAGAGAGAGAGTCGCCTGCACTCCGGCATTCCCGATCGAAGCCATGTATGCACACATGGAGCCAATGGAGGGAGCCAAGCCCCTGCCCAACGGCGTCGGCTGCCTCCCCTGCGACAACTGCCATACCATCTGCCCCGCCTCCACTGCTGTCCCCTGTAACCAGGCCACCCTCGGCCGCCACATCGCCCGGCGCCTCGTGCAGGTGGGCGTCACCGACGTGTTCACCGTGCCCGGGGACTTCAACCTCACCCTACTCGACCACCTCATCGCCGAGCCCGGGCTCAACAACGTCGGCTGTTGCAACGAGCTCAACGCTGGGTACGCCGTCGACGGGTACGCGCGGTCGCGGGGGGTTGGTGCCTGCGTGGTGACCTTCTCGGTGGGGGGGCTCAGCATCCTCAACGCCATCGCGGGGGCCTACAGCGAGAACCTGCCGGTGATCTGCATCGTGGGGGGTCCCAACTCCAACGACTACGGCACCAACAGGGTGCTCCACCACACCATCGGCCTCCCCGACTTCACACAGGAGCTCCGCTGCTTCCAGACTGTCACCTGCTTCCAGGTACTTAAATAACTATATATTACTCACATACATACATATTCGTGTAGAAATAACATTACAACACACACCATAAGATATCATAATACATGTGGCCGTGGTGCTGGACCTTTCCCCTGTTAATTTGATCCTGGATATGGTGTTCTTGTGAGTGCAGGCGGTTGTGAACCACCTGGAGGATGCGCACGAGTTGATCGACACCGCCATCTCCACGGCCCTGACAGAGAGCAAGCCCGTGTACATTAGCATCAGCTGCAACCTGGTTGCCATTCCTCATCCCACATTTAGCCGCGAGCCAGTCCCCTTCTCCCTCTCCCCCAAGTAAGATTCTTTCCCACCTAACCCACACTCTGTTTTGCCGTGTGTGGATAGTGTTCAATATATACTGTATAGATAACCGGATGGGTTACTGATCTGTCTGTGTTGGGTGGGAATTTAAACACAGATTGAGCAACCATGCGGGTCTGGAGACGGCAGTGGAGGCGGCGGTGGAGTTCCTGAACAAGGCGGTGAAGCCCG
Source organism: Zantedeschia hybrid cultivar (assembly GCA_030544215.1). NCBI lineage: Eukaryota > Viridiplantae > Streptophyta > Magnoliopsida > Alismatales > Araceae > Zantedeschia > Zantedeschia hybrid cultivar. The sequence goes on from JARZZO010000016.1 coordinate 11,116,875, forward strand.
TGCTGGTGGGCGGCCCCAAGATCCGACCGGCCAAAGCCGGGAAGGCCTTCGTTGAGTTGGCCGATGCCTGCGGCTACGCAATGGCCGTGATGCCATCGGCGAAAGGGCTGGTGCCGGAGGACCATCCCCATTTCATCGGCACCTACTGGGGCGCCGTGAGCACGCCCTTCTGTGCCGAGATTGTGGAGTCCGCGGACGCCTACGTCTTCGCCGGACCCATATTTAACGACTACAGCTCGGTGGGGTACTCCCTGCTGCTCAAGAAGGAGAAGGCCATCATCGTGCAGCCCGACAGAGTGGTTGTGGCCAACGGGCCTGCATTCGGGTGCGTCTTGATGAAGGATTTCCTCGGGGAGCTGGCGAAGAGGATCCGAAAGAACACCACCGCCTATGAGAACTACTACAGGATCTTCGTCCCGGCTGGGGTCCCTCCGGACTGCAAGCCAAAGGAAGCCCTCAGGGTTAATGTACTGTTCAAGCACATACAGAACATGTTGTCGAGCGATACGGCGGTGATTGCTGAGACCGGCGATTCGTGGTTCAACTGTCAAAAGCTCAGGCTGCCACAAGGCTGTGGGTAAGCCCAAAACTTAGAAGGAATTAATTAAGGTACCTCTCTTTCTGAAACAGCTGTTGTTAATAATATCATGATTGTGGCATATCGCAGATACGAGTTCCAGATGCAGTATGGGTCCATAGGTTGGTCTGTTGGAGCCACTCTCGGGTATGCCCAGGCTGCCAAGGACAAGCGAGTTATTGCCTGCATTGGCGACGGGAGCTTTCAGGTATATTGCTTCTGGATGTGTACAGATTAATCACAAAAGGATGACCATGGTGTTCTAAAATCTAACCATATATATATGATGCTGCAGGTGACGGCGCAGGATATATCGACCATGCTGCGGTGCGGGCAGAAGAGCATTATCTTCCTCATAAACAACGGGGGCTACACCATCGAGGTGGAGATCCACGACGGCCCTTACAACGTCATCAAGAACTGGAACTACACCGCCCTGGTGGACGCCATGCACAACGGCGACGGCAAGTGCTGGACCGCCAAGGTGCGCGGGGAGGAGGAGCTCAAGGAGGCCATCGCCATGGCGACGGGGGAGAAGAAAGACTGCATGTGCTTCATAGAGGTGATCTTGCACAAGGACGACACCAGCAAAGAGCTGCTCGAGTGGGGCTCCCGGGTGTCCGCCGCCAACAGCCGCCCTCCCAACCCACAGTAGCTCTACTACCTGTCACTCACATGAGAAGATGATTTTTCTCGTGGATGCTAGTATTCTCTTTGTTTGACTCCAGCAATTTCAGTTTTGTAATTTTCTCCCTCTGTCAAATGGGCCTTTTCTTAATATAATACATTTGAATTGATTAGAGAAATGTTTACTTTTAATAATGAGAGGTTTTGTCGTTAATTTTTTGGACGTTGAGTAATACTTAGTACAATGCAATGCCCCCTTTTAATTGCAACAGGGTATTGCAGTGGGTAAAAGAAAAATAAATTTGAATTTTTTTAAAGTCTGCCACGAGATCTCCTATTCGGCTGTATAATACAATGTCTGATCAGATGACCAAAAATATCTAAGAAAATAAAAATTGACTCATTGAATGGTCCGAGCCCAATAACAATTTTTTTATTTTTCAAAAATTTTTGGGTTCCCCAATCGGACATTGCACTATATAGCCGGGTAGAAGACTTCGGAGCCGATCTAAAAAAAAATTCTTTCTCACTATAATACTTTCATTGCGATTGAGGGGGACATTGCAACAAATATTACTCTTGGATGCTATTTGAATTTTGAGGCCTTGAAGCCTTTGCACTAAGAACATTAATTGTTGCACCACCCTCAGCCAACTATTTAATTGGGTTCGATCAAACGGCTATAGCAGTAGGTAGTGTTTTTTATTTTTCTAAAAACTTAGGAAAGAAAGAGCAACACTAAGAGAGCCATCGGATTAAAAAGAAAAAATAACCTGTTTGTTTTTCTAAATTTTGTAATTATTCATCTAAGATCGAATGTCATATAGATGACTTTTTTAATATTGCTCCCTCTCCTTTTTAATTTTTACTTACTGTTAAATCAAAGTATTCGATTATCTGTCTGTGTACAGTAAGCATTGGCAGAGCCAGGAAGAGGACGTGGAAGCTGGAAGGATGCAGACGTTGGCCTTCTAGGAGGTGGTTGCCTGCTCGAGGGTGCAGCCTTCTGGCGCATGTGATTTCTTTGTCTTTTATCTGATTTTGATTTCTGGCTATGCTTTTATTAACTTGGATTTTTTATGATTTCTTCTACTCAATGTCCCTAATGAATTAGATTTTTCAATAACATTTTAGAACAGACGACATCAGTGCATCTTATTTTTTTATATAGTAGTTCAATTCGTTGGGTATATATATATATATATATATACTACAGATCAAGGTACATTTCCAGGCAAAATCTAATATTTTCTCTAGATGGGGAGATAATTTTAGGCTGCACCGATGATCATGCCTAATTAGGTATTAATTCTGGGCCAAGTTGATCTCCCTGAAGAAGTAATCCCAAGAAGGAAACGTAGTTGCACGACACACCTTGATCGAATGATAAAGAGAGTTTTTAGACTCCCAATCGACTTGCTAGGATAGATCGATTTATTGATGTTGCCAGCATATAAAATTATTAGTTTAAGTTATATTGTTTAACCATGTATTCAGATTTGAGTGTATCTTGACTTAATTATCCTTTTTTAAGACCAAGGACTGGTTTGTTTTGAGAATGTGGTATTCCGGATTTTTTATTCTCAGATCTCTGATCTCTTATTATTAGAACAGAAGAATTCACTTTGGATGAAATAAGTAGTTCACCAGAATAAATAGTTTCTGCTTTTTATATGAATGATTCATTCTACTTATTCAAAGAATAATGCGTCTACGCCCATAATAACAAAGAATAACGCATCCAGACTCTCAAACCGAATAAGTGGAATAAAGCGTCCTGTTCTAAGTGAATTAGAAGTGTTGAAGACAAACATCTGGTACCTATTCTTGCAGTTATGTCAACAGCATCAATAATGAGGCAATAATGTAATGATTTTATAATATGAAGACGCATTGAGGACAATTTATTCGCAAAAGAAATATTTTATTTTAAATAAAATTTTATAAATATTTTCTTTTATTATATTGATTTTACTTTGCCTTGCCTTCCAAAACTTTGGAGCTCCGCCACTGACAGCAAACGTTACTCTTGTACAACTCAATCAATTAGATATTGCACTTTTTGGTAATATTTTTTTATATTATTCTTCAGCCCTCCTCCGACGACTTCGACCCACATAGCCGGCTACCATCTTTTATTTTTTGTTTATGATTGACCGATCAAAGATCGGACCCCATTCGATAACAAGAAATTTAAAAAAAAAAATCCCTTTTAGCTTGCGATTTAAAATATTGCAAGATGTCGTCCTGCCAACATCCCTGCATGTAAAATGTCAATTAATTGTCCAAATATCTCTTCGTTTTTTCTTGCTTTTGAAATTTGCACTAAAAAAATTTTAGTTCTGAATTTGGATGCTAAAACTATCTGCACAATGATTTTTTGAGCGATTCGAGTACAAGCGGTTCCAAAGGGAATTATCCATTTGTCTATTTTATTCGAGTATAGTAGCTGTCGTCACCTTTAATCTCCTAGGAGGATTGTACTCTGTAGCACAACTTTTCTTTATTTGGGATGTCTTTTATTTTGAACTTCATGAATTTATCTGTAAGTGATACAATATGAGATCAAATAAAATTTGTTGTTGATAATCAGCAATGGAGCTTATACATAAATTCTACGTGTATAGACACCATATACTTTTTGAGAGTAGAATATGTACTTTTCTGAAAAAATATGATAGAAAGTTTTGCTCAATACATAATGCTGTCCGTTTTTCTTAAAAAAAAACAGTAGCCGAGTGGTTGGACAATGGACATAGATCTCCCTAGCCAAAACAGCAAGGATCAAATCCACTTAGTCCGCAAAATACCCCCTAAGAGGTGTAAAGCACCAATCAACCAGCTGAGTGAGTACTCCACGTTTAACGTGATAATTCAACGGACTAATTCCGTACCCAACGACAGGATTCGAATCGTGAAAAGCCCACTCCAAAGGTAAGTTAAATAAAGGTATATAAATATAAATAAAGGGTACACTATTTTTTCAAAATATATAAATAAAGATAGAACTATTATCGGCCGCATAAATATTTATTCGAATACATACTATACTTGTTATAATGTCCTGGACATTATAATCCATGTGCATTGCACTGTCCCTGCTGTATGATCACTTTGATGGGACAATAGTACATCAGATTTTTTTTTTTTTTATCTGAAAAAGAATATCGCCCAACTGCCAGACCATTCCTATTTGGCATCCATTCTGTCTAGTCTTTGATTGAATGGTGGAAAAATAGGGAAGAGAGAGACCTTGATTTATTGTACCACTGATGTGGACCCGGCTTTGGATTACCTGGGCATTGTAAGCTATAATCCAGTCTTGGTTTTCTGATGTGATTGCAAAAAGAGGGAAGGCAAGGACGTGCTAGAAAATTTAATCAGGAACTGGCGTTGTGTACTATTTTCCTTTCAAACGTGGGCACTCCCAAGCTAAACTAGTTTAAGGCCGTCTTCAATCTTGATCTCGGGCAAAAAATGGATTCGTCGCGGCTATTCTTCTTCTCCCTTTTTTTTTTTTTTTTTTTTTTTTTTTTTTTTTTTTTTTTTTTTTTTTTTTTTTTGGAGAATGGGGATCTCCCACAAGGAGATCAACTCTTCAATCCCACTCCAAAGGCCAGGCCAGCTCCACTTGGGAACTGAACGGCCCAACCGCCAATCTCCACATCCCACAACCGATCAGGAAACGACAATAACAGACTCGAAACCGCCAGTCTCCACCCGAAAAGCTTCCGTTATGGATGCGACCGGGATTCCCCTCCCCAATCCGTAACGGTCACACCAAACGACTCCACGCGGTTCCGCGGGTCTCGTTTGTATCGGCATGCGGTTTACGGTTCCCACGCCAACCACCCGCCCCCAAGCCACCGCCACAGACCAAACCCCAGCAGAGATGTATAAAGGGGACTTCGTAGGGGCATTTCGTCGAGCACTTGAAGAGCGCCATGGCGGAGACTGAGGGGGAGGAGATGGGCCAGGGAGGCGGCCACCACCGCATCAAGGGGTCGTGGAGCCCCGAGGAGGACGCCCAGCTCACCAAGCTCGTCGGGCTCCACGGTCCCCGCAACTGGACCCTGATCAGCGCGGGCGTCCCGGGGCGGTCCGGCAAGTCGTGCCGGCTACGGTGGTGCAACCAGCTGAGCCCCGCGGTGCAGCACCGGCCGTTCACACCCGCCGAGGACGCGGCGATCGTGGCCGCGCACGCCAGGTACGGGAACAGGTGGGCCGCCATCGCACGGCTGCTGCCCGGCCGCACCGACAACGCCATCAAGAACCACTGGAACTCCACCCTGCGGCGGCGGCGGCGTGCGATGGCCGGGTCTAGCTCCCCGCCGCCAACGCCTCCCCCGGCGCCGGGCGCGGCCGAACGGGACTCGGCAAGGAAGAGGCTTTGCCGGAGGGCGGCGGAGGAGGAGGGGGCGGCGGCGGGGGAGCCAGTGACGTCGCTGTCGCTAGGTCCGCCGGGGGAGGAGGGATCCGGGGCCGCCGCTGGCGGCGGGGGGGACGAGCGGCGAAATTTGGGGGTGCAGGAGACGTGGCTGCTGTCGATCATGCGGGAGATGATAGCCGACGAGGTGAAGAGCTACGTCAGCAGGGTGCGATCGGAGGGCGGAGATTTGGCCATCAAGGCGGAGGCCGACGGTCGGGATTGAATCCTGCCCGTGCCCGCCGACTCAGTTTTCGCATCCTTGTTAGGTTCTTTATTTTGTTTTTTTTTTCCTTATCTTTTTAATTTGTTTTAAAAAGACTTTGCAATTTTCGAAATCCTTTAGTACATAAGAAATTACTTTTTTGGTCTGAAAATACATAATAATTAGGTTCATAGAGCTTGAGGGTATGTTGATATATGATGTTAATACGTCGATGTTTATGCAAGGTTGAGCAACTTTTGAGGATTTTTCTTGAGTTGGCTGCTCCGGGCCAAAAATGTAACATGATGACATTTGGAAGTTTCTTAGGCCCTGTTTTGCATAATTATGAAATTTTATGCATTTTTTTTACATGCTATTTAGTTTGATGTAAAATATTATTAAATCTTGCATTTTTTCATAGACATAAAGTGCGACACCGTAAGAGGATCTGAGGGTGCATTTGAAGTACATCAGAGGAGATAAAAAAATTTCATAATCCCTTATCTAACTGGAATTGCATAGTCGTATGCTTCTCACCGTCCTTTTGTGCCTATGTAGCTAGACGAGTAAAAGCCCAAACTTGCCCTTTCAACCCTACGCCGACATTTTATGCTACATCTAACCGTTTATGGGACAAATTAGGAATTTCCATCAAAAATCCAACCCCACTCTTAAAAACAGCCTCCAACAGGGCTTTTGATTTCGTCCTCCACGTGCTCCTTCTCACTATGTCTCTCTCCTCTTCACCATAATCCATTTGAAAGCAAAATCCTAGGCGACTTGCTCCCTTTGCAAACACTTATAGGCTCTTGGAGGATTATGTACTAAAAAACCCTACCTTTAATTAACTGTTCCCAAACAAGTCCTAAGTCTTAGAAACTTTTTGTAGGATTTTGATTATCCTTTAACATCCAATCTGAAGCGTCTTACATTGAGATAAAAATAGAGTCATAGAAAACATTTGCTTCATATAATAACCACTCAAAATTAGATATAATTATTCTTACACAATATTTTCTTACAAGACAGGAATTGTAAAACTAGATCATAAAGTTAAAAATCTTATCTTCATAAGATATCTTGATAGTTCACAGGAATATGTCATGTACGGACAATATCCAGATGGAGGAATGATAAAGAAAGAAGTCTGATACGTTATATTTTTAGATAAAGAATACTCTAAACTTGGCGATGTCAAAAAGAGCTTTGATTTTCATGAAGTAGACGAGACGAGTGCTCTCTTACCATCTTCCAGCGAATAGAGGAAATTAGTTCCTAACTATTTAATCGTTGGAGATAGTAGAGATGATAATGCTGGTGGGAGTATACTCTTTAATTTACTCAGTGGGAATACTCCATCAGAATCAGTAGATGTCGACACCCAGGTACGTCGAAGTAAACGCGGGCACACTCCTCGTAACGTTTTGAAATTGAAGAGGAGATTTTAATGTGTCAACGATGAAGAACCTAAAAATATCAAAGAGGCATATTCGTCATTGTCTAAGAAAATATGGAAAACTGCCATGCAAAATGAAATGAATTCAATAGAAAAGAATAAGGTCAGGGAGTTAGTTGATCTTCCGTCTGGACGTAAGACTAGGAAATAAATGATTTTTCAAAATTAAACGCAAGGCAGATTGATCAATTCACAAATACAAAATACGACTAGTGGCGAAATGATATATCCAGAAGGAGGTTATAAATTTTGATGAAACGTTCTCTCCGGTGGTGAGATTTAGGGGTGTTCACGGTTTGGTTTGGTTCGGTTTAGAAGAAGAAAATGTCAAACCAAATCAAACCGATTCATCCTACAACCCGAACCGAACCAAACCGAAAATATTCGGTTTATTTCGGTTTGGATCGGTTCGAACCGATTTAAGTGCACCAAAATTTGCTATGGATTTTTATTTAGTTTTTTTTATTATTTTAATCCAATCAAACGGTTATGCACTTACCGGCCCAGTTGCACGTTACAAAGTAACGGGCCACCGGCCTAATAACACACCAAGAAGTAATAGGAGGTTTCGCTTTATAGACGCCATCCAGGAGGGGTAAAATTAAACAGCCGATACAGGACTAAACTGTTCACAGATGTTAGCGTTAGGCACGTAGTGGGCGCACTACCAGTGTACTACACACATACTTTAGTCCTGTACCGGCAGCATAAAAACTTTTTACCTCCTTACAATTTCAAACGTGGTACAGTTTCTGCGTTTGCAGCCACTAGCCAGAGCTGGTCGATTTGTGGCGTTGATGGTTTTAATGGTGTGAGTGGGTGTGTGACGTATGCACCTATATGGGGAGGTTGGTTATTTCGTAATATATAAATAATATTTTGGTTTGGTTCGGTTTGTACGGGTTGAGGAGGTTTGAAAATCGAACCGAACCGATTATGTTTTCAATCCGAACCAAACCGAAAATTTAGTTTAGTTCGGTTCGATTTTTCGGGTTGAACCAAACAGTGAACACCCCTAGTGAGATTTACGTATGTTTGCCTGATCCTAACTATTGTCGCATATTTAAATTTAGAACTCTTCCAAATGAATATTAAGATGACATTTCTCAATGGAGAATTAGACGAGAAAATTCACATGTTCCAACCAGAGCATTTTGAAGTAAAAGAACAAGAGTGCAAAGTATGCCGCCTAAAACGTTCCATCTATAGTTTCAAACAATTGTCTAGACAATGGCATCTAAGATTTCATAAGAAAATCACCTCATTCGGTCTTGAGACGATTAAAAAAGATCACTGTATGTACGTCAAATGAAAGAAAGAGAAGATTCTAATCTTATCATTGTATGTGACAATATCTTGTTAACTGGAAATAACATGGAGTCTATTAATGCCGCTAAGCAGTGGCTATCTTCTATCCTTGAGACTAAAGATATGGGCGAAGCAAATTATGTACCCGAGTGAAAATAGTAAGAAATCACTCTAGAAGGTTTCTGAGTTTGTCTTAAGAAACCTACAATAATAAGATTTTATAGTGATATCGAATGGGTCACTTCAAACACATTGATACTCCAGTTGATAAAAGTTGTGTTTTAAATATAAGCCAATGTCCAGAGATTGAAGAAGAGAAGAACCATATGCCTAAAGTGTCATATGCGGCAACTATAGGGAGTCTGATGTATGCTATGTTGTGTACTCAACCTGACATTAGCTATTCCGTAGGTCTTGTTAGCCGTTATCAGAATAATCCTGGTCCCGCTCACTAGAATGCGGTCAAGAGGATATTCCGTTATTTACGTAGAACAACAAACCTTGCCTTGTGTTACGAAGGAGGTGATTTAAGGTTGAAAGGTTATAACGATACTGATTGGGTCAGAGACAAAGACGAAAGAAAGTCTACGTCAGGATATGTGTGCATACTCAGTGGTGCGGCCATTTCTTGGTGCAGCAAGAAACCGACGTGCATCGCTCTATCCACTATAGAATCAGAATACGTGGCATGTTCAACAACTTGTCAAGAACCGGTTTGGTTAAAGAATTTTATACGGCGATTGGCTATCACTCCTCATTCGGAGGAGTACATCAGCCATAGCCTACGTCAAGGATTTCAAGCACCATGGGAGGAACAAACATATTAACATCAGATATCACTTCATTCGAGATCACTATTGGCAAAAGAAATAGTGGTCCTTCGACTTATTTCTATCAATCGCATGGTGGCGGACCCGCTAACTAAACATATCACTATAGATGTCTTTTTGACCTATAGTAGAGTCATAGATTTATGTAAACTGTAATGTAAGAACAGTTATTGTTGACTCTAATATGATTATGTATTCTCTTACATAATATATTATGATGGAATGCTTGTTTACACATTGATAAGTGTCACCGGACTAGAGGAGACTCTAGTTTAAGTTGGTTTGTGCACAAATTCATGACACTTTATAGAGAATACCAACCAACTTGTTAGTATTAACAGTCATTATAGATCGTATTTCATCCTAAAATGAGTTTTCCCTCTCATCCCTAATTTAAAAGTAGGAAAGTAGGAACATAAATGTTACTTTTAAGTATTTCTAAAATTATGTCTCTTACAATCTTTACCAATTTTAACCTTAAAAATAATAAATCTAGAGAAGGTACTTGGCATGAAAATTGTAGCTAAGTTATTATCTTTCTAATAGTTCTGATTTTACATTATTTGGTACATAGCATGAATCTTGTAGCTAAGTTATTATCTTTCTAATAGTTCTAATTTTACATTATTTGGACATTCTTATGAAAAGTTATGCCTAATATAAATAGATTGCTATCTAAAGTCCAAACTTAATTGTCTTAATATTCAAACCGGCTAACTAAGTCAACCCTGAATGGGCGAGGCTGACATAATTAAACAGGCTAAGAGTGTCGAGTATCAGTAAACATCTCCAAGTCTCCTCTAGTCATGAATAGCATTTTTCTTATGTTTAGTTTTCTGTAAATCATCACAACATTATCCTTATGTTTAGTTTGATGAAAATCATCTTACATTACGTTTTCATATGTTTGAAGTGTCTTAAATTGCCATATTTTCAAAATCGATTGACCCCTAAAATTCTTATTTTAGTTGATTCTGATTTTTAGCGCAAAATAACTACAAACTAAAGCTGATAATTTCAAACTGGTGATTTTAAAATCAAAAATTTTATTTTCACTGTTTTAAAAACAGTGACTTCAAAATCGAGATTGTACACCATTCTACAAGCCTTAAGCTGATAAAGGTGAAAGCAAATAAACAGTACATAAATTGATTATATATTTATCCTTGAGAAGAACTCCCGCTAATAAAACTAACTTTACAAGAACTGAAATTATTTTATATATTCTTTCTAGAATATATTTATTGTTCTAAAAGAGATATTATCATAAAAATGATTTGGCAAATGTATATATATTATATTTACTTCCACCAATATCCTTAAAAATCATAAAAAATATATGTAATTAATAGAATAAATTTCAAAACATTTTTAATAAAACTCGATGATAATTTAAAGGCAAATAATTTTTTTATGTAAGCGTATACCTTTTGTGGTAACAAATAGATAGGGATTTGTATTGTTTGAGGGGATGACTTTATAATTTACATTTTAAGAAAATCAACTATAAATATGGAAATATTCTTGTATAATCTTTTAAAAATCAATATACCAAAAGTCATGGGATAGTCTAAAATATGTGAAAATTTCTTGATTTTACATGCAAATTTGACAAAGTTATTCTCACGATTATTAGGATCATATATAAAAGTTTAAAATATAATTTAAATTTTAAAATAAATTATATATATATATAATAATAAAATTGTTTGATAAGACATTTGATATCTTTGTTCACCTTTCAAATTGTTTTGCCTCCACACTGCTTCTATTAATTGAAATATTTTTGCTTTATTTGTTTGTCTTTAAAATTTCTTTCTTATTCCACATCCTTTTTTTTTGTGAGAAATATTTATAAAGCCTCCCTAGTGTAGAGAACATACAATTTGGCATTTCAGTATCCTCCTTAGTGAGAAAGCTATTTGCACGGCTACATTCCTTCCATTTTCTTTGTGTGATCATGTTGAGCCCAGAAATTCTACTAAAGGAAGCAATATCACCCTACCGGACACATGGACTTAGGTCTCAATGATTACAAATCCCTCCTCCTACATGATCACTGAAAGTAAGATTAAAATTCAAAATCTCCCCCATTACAAGAGAAGTCTAATATTGTTGAGGCATAGGCTCTTTAATTCTTATTCCACATTTAACAACATCTCTTTAACTAGTCTACATTGTCAGCATCAACAAATAGCACATACCTTTTTCAATCTATGTTCATTGGTTTTGCCTTCACCTTCCTCAACTCACTGTCCCAATTCTGCTAGTAAATTAGTCTTTTTTTAAAAAAAAAAAAAAATCCAGGAACTTATCTAGGATCCTGGGCCGGCCCTTTGGATTTTATATCATTAAAAAAATTTAAAATATAAGAGGGGGATATACCACCTTACCTCTGAGAAAATACATTGAAAAACCAAAATCTCCCTAACGAACCTAACCCTTAGAAACGAAGATGAGGGAGACCACTTTTATCAGAAGTGATCTCACCTTTGACAATAATAGGCAAGGAAGAGGAAACATGAAAAATCTGATCAACTTGAAAATCACAGGAATGGTTGGCCAAGGCATCAACAACTCTATTACCTTCTTTAAGCACATGACAAAACTGGACGTCCATGCCACCCCTGAGATTGCAAAATTCACTCCACCAGGTGAAGAGCATCCAAGGAACAGTAGCTTGAACAGCATTGATCAAGTTGATGATGACTAAGCAATCAGATTCCACAATGAGACAAGAGTAACCCTGCTAAACACACATATGAAGGCTAAGAGTGATGGCTCTGAGCTTTGCAACAATACTGTAAGTGTGACCAAAGAATTCACAAGCAGCAAGAATAATATTACCCTTATCATTTTTAAGGATGGCAGCACCTGCAAAATAACCAGGGTTATCTCTACTGTAACCATCAGTGTTAACCTTTAACTTACCTGTAGAGGGAGGATGCCAGCTAACAAGCACATATAAAGAAGGAGAGAAAGTATCAACTATACCCAAAGATTGCAAGAAAACTCTCTGAGCAGAAGAGAAGGAGGACTTTGGATGGTACATAGCGGCAATATCCTTCAAGAGGCACATACTCTGATGCAAAATACTTTGTTTACTGCCGTGATGCCATCATACTTTGCAGAACACCTAGTTTTCCATGGGAACTAAGCAACAATAAAAGGTATAGTACCCATGATAAAAGAGTAGAAAGAAATACCTGAGGCGAGACCGATGAAAGAGCAATAAATTAATCATTTGAATCTACTAACTTACATTAGTCAAGTTAAGCAAATGATGGCGAGGGCATGCAATATTTAGGTGAAATACGTGGGTATTAAAGATGATACATAGGTATAAGTAAATTTTCAAAAGGTTTCGAAGGTAGGCACAAAAATCTCATACACGTTTACGAGGACTTTCGAAATTTAAGAGTCTAAAAAAAATGCAAGAGGCTACTTTAGTAAACATATAAGCACATGAGACGTAATCATAGAGATGATTCAAAGATTATAAGAACTACTAGGAAAATATAAAAATTGCAGGAGTTTATAAAGAATATTATAAGATTACAAGGAATGAAAAATAAAAATTCAAAAAAAAAACTCAAGTATAAAAACTGCATCCAACACTTATCAGCCACCGTTGGATCCTTATCAAAGCATCTCCACCGTCGTCAGAGAGGACCCCATGATAAAAGCGAGCCACCAAGGTGCCAGCCCTAAAACACAAACCCTGAAAAGCAAAACCCAAACCCTGAAAACCAAAGTGCCGCCGCAGCTGCCCCCTTTGCTCTGTGCTTGTGTTCAATTGGCGTGCTCTTGGCATTTTTTACTTTACTTTTTCCATAAAAAATGGAAGAGGCATAATGTCTTTGGCTGTAAAGCTCGATCTTACCGTGTGAGTTCGAGCTCACTGAATCATTCTTCTCTTTAAAATGAGGAATTATGCCCTAAATGAGGATTACATCTGTAAGCTATGGGCTAACACCCAAGTGTGGCTTTTGTCATAGTTACGCTGATAGGGTATTAATTTCCACATTTTCGTGATTATGGATTAATTTATTATTTTGTCTTGATCGGATATTGACATGATCATCTGCTGTCTTTTTAGATGGGGCTACATGACGTTTTTTGTCTTACAGGAAAAAAATAAGCTTGACAATTTGACGTATATTACATCATCGCTCCTATGGTTTGACACCCTGGATGATGTCCAAATGAGGTTATCTCTAGTCTTCATATTGAAAATCTTAATGCTGATGGCATAGCTACAGATAGTATTGTCCCCTTCATAATGTTGATCAATTTCTTATTCTATATCTAAGTGCCGTTGTTTTCGTTGACCCTTCTGGGGTTCTAGTATAGTATCTATTGTCCACATGGTACTGCTCTATTAGATTGCACTATCTATATTGGTCTTGACACTCTTAGCTCTAATCTGGACGAAAACCCTTTGGTACCTAAGTTAACCTCCAGTTTAAAGCACAAGGCATTTCTTTTTGGATAGATTGTGAACAGGAGCGTTTAGAGTGCGTCCTTTGCAATAGAAGGCATCACAGGGTATTTATATTGCCTTCCTTAATAGGGAGGGTGAGTATGTGTCCACACTGGGTGTACATGTATCTTAAGGGAGGGTGAGTAGGTGTCCATGATAATTACATATTTTTTAGTATTAATTAATTAAAATTATATATTACACTCATGATTTTATGTGTAAAATTACATATGATGATAGATAATTTTGTACACTTTCTAACGACACCAATTTTGTTGAATTTCGAATTAAAAATATCGTCATTTCATGTAAAAAATTGAGTGTAACGTATTTGTGAGTTTTCAGCAAAATCGGAAAATTTCAATAATTTTATTTTTAAATAATTTTATTTACTGCAAGAACTCAATTTAATATTGTGTGAACAAAACATAACATGATTGTAGCTCAGTTGGTTAGGCCACTTGATCATCATCAGAGTGTCCACAGTTCGAATCTCGATATTCATAACTAATTATTTTTTTCTTTCTCTTACCTTTTCTTTTTCTCTCCCTTCCCTTTTTTAAAAACCTTCTCTCTCTGTTCGTATCTCTCTGGTCCCTTCTTTTTCTCCCCCTTTTTATTCCCTCTCTTTTTCTCACCCCGAACCCTCTCTTATTATTCTCTCCGTTTTCTATCTCCCTCCTCTTCATTACTCTATTATTTTCTCTCATGCGTTCTTTTCTTCACCCTCTCTATCTCTATCTCTCTCACGCACCGTGCTGACATTTCCTCTCTCTCGGAGTCACCCTCCTGGCCATTGTTGTTAGCCATTGCACTGCTTGCTTGGATGACCTGCAAAGAGAAGCCGAGCCCTTAATGTGGAGGATGTGCATGGCGTGCATGGCCATGACGTGCATGTGAGGGCCTACCTGTGGGTGCTGTGGAGCGTGTGAATGTTGGCTTCAATGCTAGAGCTTGGAGGACGTCTAGATGGGTTGCTGCTGTGTGCCTACCATATTTAGTGTTTATTTCACTTATCTCTCTAGTTTTATTCTTCTTATAGTTTATTTTATTTGCTTATAGGCATCAATTTATAGGTTGTATTTTTTCTTTAAGACTCATTGTAATATTTCTTTATCTCACGTTATTGTTCTTTTTAGTCTTAATTTCTTTCCTTAATCTCTCTCTCGGTTTGTCACTCTCTCTCCTAAGTACGATAATTGTTTGATCTTTCTTTTAAAATTAGATTTGTTTAATTAGATGTGCATGTTTAATTTGGCCATATTTTGGTGGTAATTTTTAGTATTAATTAAATATTTTAAAATGTATTTAAGGCTCGTGATTAATCTCTTCTATATGTTTAATTTTAATCCATTCTCTTTTGGAATAGCTTTCCTGTAAGATTTTTAATCAAAATTCAAAATTTTTAAAATGTAAAAATTTAGTTCTCCGTAGATCGATCCGGTTCTCACCTTTTAAAATTAAATTGTGAGTCCGATAATTTGAAGTTGGTTGCCGTGAGTGTTTAACGACACACATCGTGTACATATCAGTCCACATAGGAGGTACGTGTATTTGGGCCTAAGTCTAGAGTACGTAGCATGCATGGTCACCATGGAGTGGTACAAAAGGTTATCTATGACCTGCCTAGGTAGGTGGAGTCTTACCCTTGTTTAGAAGGACAAATCATCATTTAAAGACATCTAATTTTCTATGAGAGAATAAGACAAAATATTAGGTAAAATGATGGGCCTAATGTCGGTGACAATGCAATGAATAGATGCTCTCAAGACCTGACGAGAATGCTTGGCCATGATTATGCCACATGATGGTTTGGAGTCAAGAGGATCACATTCTTGACCTTAGAAGGAAGCAAGAGTTCCTAAAGAGCATCAGTCAGCAAACTCACAAGGGCTTTAGATCGACTTGGATCCTAGCCTTTTTTTGAGCCAGGTGATAATTGGGGAGTAGAGGAAAGCACACTTCCAACCTTGGAAAGAGTCAAGAGCTCCTGAAGAGCACATGTCAGCAAACTCTTGAGGTGTTTAGATTGACTTAAACCCTTGCCTTCTTTTGGCGCCACTTTTATTGGAGAATAGGAGAAGAATAAGACCTTATTTTTAGGGTCTTAACCTTATTTTAAAGCCTTAACCTTATTTTAAGGGGTGCTTAGCTTTGATACTTTTAAAAATTTCGGTTCAGTGTCAAAACTAAATTGAATTAAGAAATTCGGTTTGATTTGGTTTCTTTGTTCATAAACCAAACTAATCAAATAAATTATGAACTAAGTTAAAATGACATAATATAAGTGTTAAATTCTTAGGCTAGGTGTGAATTTATGTAAATTAGAAGGTACAACATCTCGAATTATTTTCAGATAGTACATTGTAGATCGTCATTCTATGCAAAAAAAGGTGTTGAGTCCTCATAAAATAGGATGTTTGAGTATAATGGTCTATTACAAAAATCCAAGCCTTCAAATATTTCTAGTAATATTTTTTGAATAATTACTTTTGAAAAAATATTGTCAAAGTGGACTATTTGACTGGCCATTATAAAGCACAAACTGCAAATCAAACCAAACCAAATCAAATTATTTCAGATTTCAACATCTCCTACAAAGGACTTATACTATTTACATAGTCGAACTTACAACTTTTGTGGAGTGAGGCTAAAACATTATATGATATTAATATTATGACGAATACCAAAAAAGATTTAGTTAGGTGGCAAAATTTTATGACTTATAAGAATCACATTAGTTTCTCTATCTAACCCGCGGTCATGGACAGCGCAAACTCAAACAAGTAAAAGGCCGGCATAAGCGGATGATCCATTCGAAGCAAACTACAGTTTTCTGTTAACTATCCAAAGATAAAGAATCATAATATTAAACAAATACGAAATTATTTATACCCTTACATGCATAGCTCAATAAAGAGAACTGCTAGATGGGTGTCGCGAAATTTTATTCCTTTAAGGTCCTTTAAATGAGATCAGCTTTAAGAAAGTAAATTTTTATTCAATAGGAGAATGGAAATCAGCACTTCTGAGGACCATGTGCTCCTGAATTTTTTTTTTTCTTTAAGATCCTCAGTAAGTGACATCAGCCTTGGAATGTTGATTTCTATTCAACAGGAGAAAGGAAGTCAACATTGCTAATGGCCTTTGTTTGAGTGAAATGTAGGGGCAGATGGCAATCTTTTTCGTCTCCAAAATAGGAGCCGGCGTTCTTTTTATTGGGAAATTTTTAAAAACCAAAAAATCAGCAGGCACCTAACAGTTGTTGGGCCTGTAGCCCATTTATTCAGCCCACAGGGATACTGTTACAATTACCCTTTCTTGATGGTCTTGCTGGCCAAGTCACAAGAGTGACTGCAGTTGGAAAGAGCTAACAGTAACAGGTTTGTACGCATACCGAAGGGGTTGTGCGGCTGCGGGCTAGGGCATTCGTGTGGCTGTTGAGTTCGTGCACAACGCGAGTTCGTTCGATGCGCAGACCGTGTGCAGGGAAAAATATAAGAAAAAGGAAAGAAGACGAGGGTAACTCAGGAGGCCCTTATCAATCATCCGGACAATGCTCTCGGCACAGGTTCGACCAGATTTATAGCATGTTATTGCTGTGGTCATGGGAAGAGTTTAGTTTAACTGTGTACAATGAAGTAATCTTTGTATCTTTACTTTTCTCTAACAGTTGTTACTCGGACCGTGGGCAAGAGAGTTCGAGATTTGTGTTTATTATTTTTATAGTAAATTTATTTCTCCGACTTTGCACGTTGATGTAGACTGGATCTATCACGACCGGATCCCGCAAACGGGGATCCGAAACAAAGAGGATCCGGAGCCGGTCCGGATCGAGCGGTGACGAGGGGACCCGACGGGGATCCACAACAGGGCGAAGCCGAGGCTATTTCGGAATGAAGAGGATCCGCCCGCGGGGGGCGCGATCTGCCGCCGGAGCTGCTCTTGGATAGTGAGCCGCTGCTCCTTCGGTCGGACGAAGGCGCGGCGCGCGCAGGAGCTCCTGTCGGCGGAGCTGTAGACGAGCGTCGGAGCAGAAGCCGGAAAGTCCGAGATCGGACGGGGGGACGGCTTGCTCTCCGATGAGAGGGTCCGAAGGCACCTTCAGCGCGAGGCCGAGTCTCCTGGCGCGGGGCGACCGACGGGATTGCCCTCGGACGGCGAGTCCGAAGGCTACTTCAGCGTGAGACCGAGTCTCCTGGCGCGGGGCAGCCGGCGTTCGGCGTCGAGACCGGGGAGAGGAGTCCGAGGTCGGCGGCCGAGACCGACTCGGGGAGGTCGGCGATGATTCGAACCGAGCCCCTGCAGGAGGGAAAGAAGAAGAAGGACCAGTCAGCAGGAGTCCCGGGCGTCAGCCCTGGGGAACCCCCTCCGACGGTCAAGTTAGCTTCTGAAGAAGATTCGATTCAGGAAGCAATAAGAAATAGCTAGAACCCTATTCGGACAGCAGTCCTTTAAGGGGTTTCGGAAGCTTATGGGGGCATCCGTTTTTCCCACCCACCTTCTTGGCCATAAGTAGCAGGATACTTATAGCGGAGGGTAGCGGATGGTTAACGGTGGCAGCCGATATAGGACTAAAAGGAGGCTTACTGATAAACCGCCATAGCGTCTGCTCCGCCACCGGAGTGGGCCGGATTCGGCTACCGGGCCGAAGGGGGTTGGGCCGCTGACGGGCCGAAGCCTGCTGGGCCCTGGGCCGCCGTGCTGTTCCCGGGCCGTAGGCTGGTGGGCCGCTGACGGGCTGAAGCCTGCCGGGCCGGGAGCGACGGGGCCGCTTATGGGCCGAGGGCTGCTGGGCCGCTAACGGGCCGAAGGCCGCCGGAGGGCCTAATACTGTTACTGTTGGGCTGAATGGGGTTTGGGCCTGCTGCAATGGGCCGAATCGGATTCTGCCGCATCACATAGCCCCCCACTCTTGTCTTCCTCAGTTCCGAGATGGCAAGAGTATAGCCTGAAACTGCCAGAAAAGAAAGAAAATCACAGCAGGCGTCTTCCTGGGAGTCGTATTCCCCCTTCTTCTGGAAGAGGAGGCCCTCGGTCGGCCGAGGGTCGTGCGGTCGCTTTGTCCTTTGCTCAGAGGGTCGGCGAAGGCTGAGGGCTGAGAAGCCGAAGGGTCGGTACCTCTGACCCGTGTCAGGCCTCATTAAACGGACGGGACGGCGCGTCGCCTCGCAAGGAAGCACGGGACACGCGTCGCGCATCCAGCCGCTCTGGAGAAAACACAAACGGATCCCGACCGCCCGTGGGTCGCGGATCGCCCCGGCTCTCTGCCCGAGGCTCCGCTCGGATTGCCGCCGCTCCCTTTGCCTTTAAAAAATGGAAGGAAGGTTTTTGGCTTTACCTGGCTGCTTGCGTACGATCGACCGAATGTAGCCCTTCAGGAGCCTTAGATCCCGTCGTCGTTCGCTATAGCTTGTAAGGCCGAAACCCGATGCCGGTTCGGATAGAACGTCGTCACAGTATTCGGCCGGGGCCTTTACTATGGTGGTTCATATGATCCCTTAGGGGCATCTTACCGCTTCTTACGCTTGTCGGATGGCCGAAGCCCTTCACGCTTCCGCTCGCGCGAACTTAGATATGCCTTGGCGCCTCCAGAATCGGTATACGTGGCCGGAGCCATTCCCGGAACGATTTACACGGACTTAGAGAAAATACCATGCCGCTCCCGATACGGTTTGCATGGCCGAAGCCACTCCCGGTACGGTTTACACGGACTTAGAGAAAACCTTGCCGCTCCCGATACGGTTTGCATGGCCGAAGCCACTCCCGGTACGGTTTACACGGACTTAGAGAAAACCTTGCCGCTCCCGATACGGTTTGCATGGCCGAAGCCACTCCCGGTACGGTTTACACGGACTTAGTGAGAACCATGCCGCTCCCGATACGGTTTGCATGGCCGAAGCCACTCCCGGTACAGTTTACACGGACTTAGAGAGAATACCATGCCGCTCCCGATACGGTTTGCATGGCCGAAGCCACTCCCGGTACGGTTTACGCGGACTTAGAGAGAACCATACCGCTCCCGATACGGTTTGCATGGCCGAAGCCACTCCCGGTACGGTTTACACGGACTTAGAGAGAATACCATGCCGCTCCCGATACGGTTTGCATGGCCGAAGCCACTCCCGGTACGGTTTACACGGACTTAGAGAGAACCATGCCGCTCCCGATACGGTTTGCATGGCCGAAGCCACTCCCGGTACGGTTTACACGGACTTAGAGAGAATACCATGCCGCTCCCGATACGGTTTGCATGGCCGAAGCCACTCCCGGTACGGTTTACACGAACTTAGAGAAAACCTTGCCGCTCCCGATACGGTTTGCATGGCCGAAGCCACTCCCGGTACGGTTTACACGGACTTAGAGAAAACCTTGCCGCTCCCGATACGGTTTGCATGGCCGAAGCCACTCCCGGTACGGTTTACACGGACTTAGAGAAAACCTTGCCGCTCCCGATACGGTTTGCATGGCCGAAGCCACTCCCGGTACGGTTTACACGGACTTAGAGAGAATACCATGCCGCTCCCGATACGGTTTGCATGGCCGAAGCCACTCCCGGTACGGTTTACACGGACTTAGAGAGAATACCATGCCGCTCCCGATACGGTTTGCATGGCCGAAGCCACTCCCGGTACGGTTTACACGGACTTAGAGAGAATACCATGCCGCTCCCGATACGGTTTGCATGGCCGAAGCCACTCCCGGTACGGTTTACGCGGACTTAGAGAGAACCATGCCGCTCCCGATACGGTTTGCATGGCCGAAGCCACTCCCGGTACGGTTTACACGGACTTAGAGAGAATACCATGCCGCTCCCGATACGGTTTGCATGGCCGAAGCCACTGCCGGTACGGTTTACACGGACTTAGAGAGAACCATGCCGCTCCCGATACGGTTTGCATGGCCGAAGCCACTCCCGGTACGGTTTACACGGACTTAGAGAGAATACCATGCCGCTCCCGATACGGTTTGCATGGCCGAAACCACTCTCGGTACGGTTTACACGGACTTAGAGAAAACCTTGCCGCTCCCGATACGGTTTGCATGGCCGAAGCCACTCCCGGTACGGTTTACACGGACTTAGAGAAAACCTTGCCGCTCCCGATACGGTTTGCATGGCCGAAGCCACTCCCGGTACGGTTTACACGGACTTAGAGAGAATACCATGCCGCTCCCGATACGGTTTGCATGGCCGAAGCCACTCCCGGTACGGTTTACACGGACTTAGAGAGAATACCATGCCGCTCCCGATACGGTTTGCATGGCCGAAGCCACTCCCGGTACGGTTTACACGGACTTAGAGAGAATACCATGCCGCTCCCGATACGGTTTGCATGGCCGAAGCCACTCCCGGTACGGTTTACACGGACTTAGAGAGAATACCATGCCGCTCCCGATACGGTTTGCATGGCCGAAGCCACTCCCGGTACGGTTTACACGGACTTAGAGAGAATACCATGCCGCTCCCGATACGGTTTGCATGGCCGAAGCCACTCCCGGTACGGTTTACACGGACTTAGAGAGAATACCATGCCGCTCCCGATACGGTTTGCATGGCCGAAGCCACTCCCGGTACGGTTTACGCGGACTTTAGAGAAAATACCATAACAAGTTTTTCTGAAAGAAAGCGAGTTTCTGTATTTATAGCCTCCGGCTAAAAGCCTGGGGAGAGTTGACTTACATGTAATAACGCCGAAGGCGCTCCACATTCCATGTGCGAGGAAGGGGTTGGCCCGAAAGGGTTTCCAACCGGTAAGCTCCTCGTCTGATTAGCTCCCTGACCCGGTAGGGCCCCTCCCAGTTGGGGGCAAGCTTCCCCGAGGCTTCGGCTGGCTTGGAAGCATGGGCATTCCTTAACACGAGATTCCCCACTTCAAAGCTCCGGGGCTTTACTCGAGTGTTATGGTACTTGGCCATTCGTTGCTGATAAGCCGCCAGTCGGATACGAGCTTTATCTCGGACCTCCTCAATGAGGTCCAAGTGGTCTTTCAGACCTTCCTCATTGGCTTCCGTATTATAGGCAATGATTCTGGGAGAAGGGAGGCCGATCTCTATGGGAATGACGGCCTCTACCCCATAGGCCATGCGGAAGGGAGTTTCGCCGGTGGGGGTTCGGCTCGTCGTCCGATAGGCCCACAGGACACTCGGCAGTTCTTCCACCCATCGGCCCTTAGCTTCGCCGAGTCGGGTTTTCAATCCCTGTAAAAGGCTTCGGTTAGTGACTTCGGCTTGGCCGTTCGCTTGAGGATGCGCTACCGAAGTAAACTTGTGGAGTATGCCGAAGCTGGCGCAGTTATCACCGAACCGTCGGCTATCGAACTGCTTTCCGTTGTCTGAGATGATGGCTCGAGGGACGCCGAACCGGCAAATGATGGACTTCCACACGAAGTTCCAAGCATTGCTGTCGGTTATTGAGGCGAGGGGTTCGGCCTCGACCCATTTGGTGAAGTAGTCGACTGCCACGATGAGAATTTCCTTTGGCCGGTGGCGACGGGAAAAGGTCCCAGGATGTCGACTCCCCATTGGGCGAAAGGCCAGGGATCAGATAACGGGGTCAGAAGGGTGGCTGCCTGATGAGTGAGGGAGCTAAACCTCTGGCACTGGTCGCAGCGCCGTACGAGGGCTAAAGCGTCCTCTCGAAGCGTGGGCCACCAGTAGCCTTGCCTTAGGAGCTTGTGAGCCAGGGCCCTTCCTCCCGCATGCGCCCCGCACACCCCTTCGTGGACTTCCCTTATGGCGTAGTCGGCCTCGGCCGGGCCGAGGCACCGCAGCAAAGGTCGGCCAAATGATTTCTTGTACAACACCCCGTCCAAAAGGAGAAAGTGGGATGAGCGCTGCCGGATGCGCTTCGCCTCCCTAGGATCTGGAGGGACTTCTCCTTGGAGAAGGAAAGCGATGAGGGGAGTCATCCATGTCTCGGCTTCTGCTTCAGCAATTTGCATGGCTTCGGTTTCGCCGAGGCTAGGTTCGGCGAGCTCCTCGACGAGGATCATCCGGCCTCCGCCCCCGTCTTGGGTTGACGCCAGCCGGGAAAGGGCATCGGCCCGGGTATTCTCGGCTCTCGGGATCCTCACGATTTCACAAGAATCGAATTGAGCGAGGATCTTGCGAGTTACCTGGAGATAAGACGCCATCACTGCGTCCCGAGCTTCATACTCCCCGGAGACGTGGCCGGCGATTAACTGGGAATCGCTGAAGGCTTTTAAGTTCCGGGCGCCGAGTTTTTTCGCGGCTCGGAGGCCGGAAATGAGGGCTTCATACTCGGCGGCGTTGTTAGTTGCAGGAAAGGAGAAACGCAGGGCGTACTCCGTCACGACTCCTTCGGGTGATGCCAGGATCCATCCGGCGCCGCCGCCCGTGGAGCACGCGGAGCCGTCCACGAAGAGTCGCCATTCGTCCGGTGGTGCCGGTGCTGAAAGAGCCTCGGCTTCGGCCACCTCGGGTTCTGGCTGCGGCGTCGCGCAAGCGCCGGGGGTAAGTTCGGCGATGAAGTCTGCCAATGCTTGGGCTTTTATTGCTACTCGAGGGGCGTAGGAGATGTCGAACTCTCCTAGCTCAATTGCCCACTTTGCCAGCCTGCCGGACACCTCTGGTCGGGAGAGAACCTGCCTCAAGGGCTGGTTGGTGAGGACTTTCACAGAATGGGCCAGGAAGTACGGCCGAAGCCTTCTTGCAGAAGTGACGAGGGCCAGAGCCAACTTTTCCAGGGCTTGGTACCGGAGTTCCGCTCCCTGAAGGGCTCGGCTGGTGTAATAAACGGGCTTCTGAATGCCTTCTTGTTCTCGGACGAGGACGGTGCTGAGGGCCGTCTCGGAGACTGCGAGGTATAGACTCAGAGGCTCCCCGGAAATCGGTTTTGACAGGATGGGGACTTTGGAGTGGTAGGCCTTCAACTGATTGAAGGCTGTCTGACACTCTTCCGTCCAGTCGAAGTTGTTGGCCTTCTTCAGCAGCTTGAAGAAGGGAAAACAGTAGTCGGCCGCCCTGGACATGAAGCGGCTGAGAGCTGCGATCCTCCCATTCAGCTTCTGTACCTCTCGGAGGTTAGCCGGGGGGCGCATCTTTTCAAGGGTGAGGGGGAAGAGACGGCAGCGGACTGCCTCGGAGATCCCCCGGACCCGGAGGTAGGAGTTGAACTTCCGGAAATGACAGACCGGATCTGTCATCCCATCATAGGGAGGGCCCTTCGGCAGCTTGAAGTCGGGGGGCACCTCAGTGGCCAGGAGCTCCGCCGTGAACGGGGTCTGCTCCAGGATGCTGCTGGCGAGGGGCGCCCCGTGAGGCCGGGACACCATCTGCTGCATCTCCTTGCGCATCGCCGTCAGCCGCTGGTCCAGGTCCGGGGCGGCCGAAGTGGCGACGGATGGCCCTCCGGTGCGGGCCGGATGGTACTCCGACGAAGCATAATCCTGCTCCGTCGGGCGATCGACGCGGGGAGCTCGGGCAGGCAATGCCGAGGGCTCGCTGCGCGCCGCCGCAGCTTCGTAGAGAGAGGCTGGCGCAGGCACCGGTCGGAACCGGGCGTCTTGTACTGAGTAGAGTGGGGGGAGCGGCGCCTGCTGGGGAGGCTGCCCCGTCAGTCCCATGCGCTGGGCGATGGCAGATACCATCTCCTGAAGAGGCGCTAGGGACGTGACGGCAGCGGCCAGCGTGGCCACCTGCTGCTGGAGTACCCCCACTCGGTCTTCCGAGCCGAAGGACTCCGGGATGGTCGGCAGAGGCGGGTTCCGCGGGGCAGATGGCGCGCCTTCGGGAAGCGGCATCTGTGCCGAAGCCTCCCGCGCTTCCGCTCCGCTCTGCCCGGATCGTCGGGTCACAGGTCGCTGAGACATGACTTGTTTTGTTGGTTTCCCACAGACGGCGCCACGTGATGTAGACTGGATCTATCACGACCGGATCCCGCAAACGGGGATCCGAAACAAAGAGGATCCGGAGCCGGTCCGGATCGAGCGGTGACGAGGGGACCCGACGGGGATCCACAACAGGGCGAAGCCGAGGCTATTTCGGAATGAAGAGGATCCGCCCGCGGGGGGCGCGATCTGCCGCCGGAGCTGCTCTTGGATAGTGAGCCGCTGCTCCTTCGGTCGGACGAAGGCGCGGCGCGCGCAAGAGCTCCTGTCGGCGGAGCTGTAGACGAGCGTCGGAGCAGAAGCCGGAAAGTCCGAGATCGGACGGGGGGACGGCTTGCTCTCCGATGAGAGGGTCCGAAGGCACCTTCAGCGCGAGGCCGAGTCTCCTGGCGCGGGGCGACCGACGGGATTGCCCTCGGACGGCGAGTCTGAAGGCTACTTCAGCGTGAGACCGAGTCTCCTGGCGCGGGGCAGCCGGCGTTCGGCGTCGAGACCGGGGAGAGGAGTCCGAGGTCGGCGGCCGAGACCGACTCGGGGAGGTCGGCGATGATTCGAACCGAGCCCCTGCAGGAGGGAAAGAAGAAGAAGGACCAGTCAGCAGGAGTCCCGGGCGTCAGCCCTGGGGAACCCCCTCCGACGGTCAAGTTAGCTTCTGAAGAAGATTCGATTCAGGAAGCAATAAGAAATAGCTAGAACCCTATTCGGACAGCAGTCCTTTAAGGGGTTTCGGAAGCTTATGGGGGCATCCGTTTTTCCCACCCACCTTCTTGGCCATAAGTAGCAGGATACTTATAGCGGAGGGTAGCGGATGGTTAACGGTGGCAGCCGATATAGGACTAAAAGGAGGCTTACTGATAAACCGCCATAGCGTCTGCTCCGCCACCGGAGTGGGCCGGATTCGGCTACCGGGCCGAAGGGGGTTGGGCCGCTGACGGGCCGAAGCCTGCTGGGCCCTGGGCCGCCGTGCTGTTCCCGGGCCGTAGGCTGGTGGGCCGCTGACGGGCTAAAGCCTGCCGGGCCGGGAGCGACGGGGCCGCTTATGGGCCGAGGGCTGCTGGGCCGCTAACGGGCCGAAGGCCGCCGGAGGGCCTAATACTGCTACTGTTGGGCTGAATGGGGTTTGGGCCTGCTGCAATGGGCCGAATCGGATTCTGCCGCATCACACGTGATATTTTCCTTTACATTTAAGGAGTTTTTCACATAAATCTTAGTGTTCCATGTGATTGTGTGGTTGAGCGCGTTTCATTATTTTCGCGGAGTATTACGGCCTGATGGTATTGTTTGTATTCTATTGATATTCCCATCAACTAGTATCAGAGCAAGATTAGTGCAATTTATGATTTGTTTGCGAACATGGAGGTCGGTAATGTTTCCCGTATTATCAATTTGAATGAAAACAATTGGATGCTACATAAACCAAGAATGGAGGAACTCGTGTATTGAAGGATCTATATGGACATTTGCTAGGGGATAGTGCAAAACTTGCAACAATGAAAGATGATAAGTGGAATATGTTAGATAGAAAAATGGTCGGGTTTATTCGACAGTGGTGGTTAGATGATAGTGTCTTTTACCATGTTTCCACTTATTTTGCACATTCTCTTTATGAGAGAAAAACAGCTGGCAACAAGGCTTTCTTGATCGGAAAGTTTGTCAACTTGGAATATAAAGAGAGCACTTCTATAGCTGAGCACTTGAATGAAATGCAAAGTATTATTAACCAGTTGTCTTCTATGAAAATATCTCCTGATGATGAGTTGTAGACATTATTACTTTTCAATTAGTTACCAGAAAGTTGGGAGATACTAGTGCTTTCTCTTTGTAATTTTGTGCCAGCTGGCATTGTTACCATGAGCCAAGTAACAAGTAGTTTGTTGAACGAGGAGTTGAGGAGGAAAAATCCAGCAACCTCTTAGAATGATTCACATGCACTTATTTCAGATAATAGAGGACGATCAAAATCCAAAGATAGAGGTAATTCACTCAGATGTAGAAGCAAGTCAAGGTCAAGAAAAGACATTATTTGTTACAATTGTGGTGAGAAAGGATATTACAAGAACCAGCAAGCAACTTAAGAAGAGCAAGAAAAAGGAAAAATAACTGGAGAATGTAGAGTCAAAGGAGAATATCATAGCCACAGTGCAGGGTGATGACCATTTGATTTTGTCTACTTCTGATGATATTTTTTTTTGTGTGTGCCAAAATCTAAAGTGAGTGATTGACATAAGTGCTTCTTACCATGCTACACTATGGAGGGACTTCTTTGCTACCTTTAGGACTAGAAATTTTGGTGTTGTCAAGATGCGCAACCATGGTACAATAGATATCATAGGCATGGGTGACATCCACATAAGGACTAACTTTGGCTACAAGTTGGTGCTTAAGGATGTGAGACACGTGGCTAAATTTAATATCAGTTGGAAAGCTGGACGATAAAGATTTTGATAGCAAATTTCATAGAGTAGAATGGAAGCTCAGTAAGGGTTCACTCATTGTAGCTAGTGGGAAAAATTGTCATGCCTTGTATAGGTTGCAAGCTAAAGTCTATGGTGAGCAGTTGAATGACACAGAGAAAGACTTCAACATAGAGTTGTGGCATAAGCGATTGGAACACATGAGCAAGAAGGGGTTACAAGTTCTTCCCAAGGGAGAAGTTTTGCCTAATTTCAGAGGTACATGCCTAAACTCATATGTTGATTGTTTAGTTGGCAAACAACATAGAGTTTCTTTTACTAGTCCTACTTTGTCTTGAAAAATGCATACTTTAAACCGTGTCTATATAGAGGTATGTGGTCCTTTGAGGACAAAAGCTCCTCATGGATCTATTAATGTTCTAGGTATTAATGTTGCTCTTTATTTTGTCACTTTTATAGATGATTTTTTTAGAAAAAATTGGGCCTATGCTTTAAAGACCAAAGATAAGCATAATACAGTTGCAGAGAGGATGAATTGCACCATCATAGAAAAGATCAGATGTATGCTTTCACAGGTCAAGCTACCCAAAAGATTTTGGGATGAAGCATTGAGAACTACAGTTGATGTAATCAACTTATCACCGTATATAGTTCTAGATGGTGATGTTACAGAGCATGTGTGGTCAAGGAAAGAAGTCACCTACAAACACTTGAGAGTATTTGGTTGTTGTGTATTTACACATGTTCCAAACATTGATAAGTCCAAACTAGATGGTAAGACACAAGAACATATTTTTCTTGGTTACTCACATGATGAGTGGGATCCAAAAAGTAGAAGGTGTTCAGAAGCAGAGACATGGTCTTCTTTGAAAATCAAACTCTTAAAGACTTCAAGAAGGAGGTGCCGATCAAGTCTTTTGCAAAAGGATTAACAGACTATGACCCAGTTAGTCCTTTAGTACATCAGGATGGTGGGAGAGATATCTAGGAAGATGGTACAGAAACTGATGTTAACTTATCTGTAGGACATGTTGAGCAGGAAGAATATGAGGAGCAATATCCTATAGAACTTTAGTTGAGAAGATCTTCTAGACAACATCAGCTTTCCAGAAAGTACTCTACATATGAATATGTTATGCTTACTGATACAAGTGAACCAGATTATTACTAGGAGGCAGTTGAAAGTGAGCAGAAAAATGAGCAGTTGGTAGCTATGCAAGAAGAGATGGATGCTCTATAGAAGAATCACACGTATGACTTCGTGCAACTACTGAAGAGAAGAAAGGCTTTGAAGAACAAGTAGGTTTTCAGATTGAAGACTCAAGGACAGTACTCTCAACCAAAGTTCAAGGCCAGATTGGTTATAAAAGGCTTTGGTCAAAAGCAAGTATGATTTTAAAGAGATTTTTTTCTCCTGTTATTAAAATGTCTTTTATTCATGCTGTTCTAGGTATTGTTGCTAGTTTAGATTTGGAAAGTGAACAGTTGGATGAGAAGGCAGCCTTTCTTCATGGTGACTTGAAGGAGGAAATTTATATGGAGCAACCGTAAGGCTTCAAAGTCCAAGGTAAAGAAAATCTTGTCTGCAAATTCAGAAAGAGCTTGTATGAGTTGAAGCAAGCTCCAAGATAGTAGTATAAGAAATTTGATTCATTCATGGCTGAAAATGGATACAAAAGAATAATTGCAAATCATTGTGTGTACATCAAATGGTTTGATGAGAATTTTGTTATTCTCTTGGTTTATATTGATGACATGCTTATCCTTGGGAAGATATGTCTATCATTGATAGGCTGAAGAAGGAATTGAGTAAGTCTTTTGCAATGAAAGACATGGGGCCAACAAAGCAAATACTGGGCATGCAAATTTCTCGTAATAGAAATATCAAGAAGATATGGTTATCATAGGAGAAGTACATGACAAAGTGTTGGCCAGATTCGATATGAGTAATGCAAAGCCAGTTGGTTCTCCGTTTATAGGTCACTTTAGGTTGTGTTCAGAGTAAAGTCCCTCAAGTGATGAGGAGAAGGAGAGAATGAAGAAGGTTCCTTATGCTTCAGCAGTCGGAAGTTTGATGTACGTGATGGTATGTACGAGGCTAGACATCGCATATGCAGTGGGTGTTGCCAGTAGATTTCTTGCAAATCTAGGGAAAGAAAATTGGGCAACAGTGAAGTGGATCTTCATATATCTCATATGAAGCTCCATAATTTGTTTAAGCTTTGGGTGTGGTCCACCTATGTTGACAGGTTACACAGATACAAAATATGACAGGGATATTGACACGAGAAACTCCACATTAGGTTTCATACTTAATTTTGCAGGAGGAGTTATGTCATGACAATTCAAATTACAAAGGTGTGTTGTCCTCTCCACCACAGAGGCAGAATGTATTGCTGCTATAGAGATTTGCAAAGAGATGCAATGGATGAAGGAATTTTTATACGAATTGAGATTGAAACAGAAAAATTATATAATATATTGTGACAGCTAAAGTGCCATCCACTTGTGCAAAAATCTTAGTTTTAATTGCAAGTCAAAACATATGGATGTTAGATACCACTAGATTCGAAATGTGTTTGAAGAGAAATAGGTACAGTTTCAGAAAATTCATACAAATGATAATGGAGCAGACATGTTGACCAAGACATTGCCAAAAAGAAAGGCAAGAAATGTGCCGACAACTGAGTCGGCATGGATTCACATTGAGAGTCATGGGACAGCCTCCTATATGGGCTGAAGGGAGAGGTTGTTGGGCCTGTGGCCCATTTATTCTGCCCACAGGGATACTATTACAATTACCCTTTCTTGATGGCCTTGCTGGCCAAGTCACAAAAGTGACTGCAGTTGGAAAGAGCTAACAGGTTTGTACGCATACAGAAGGGGTTGTGCGGCTACGGGCTAGGGCATTCATGTGGCTGTGGAGTTCGTGCACAACTCGATGCGCTGAACGTGTGCAGGGAAAAATAGAAGAAAAAGGAAAGAAGACGAGGGCAACTCAGGAGGCCGTTCTCAATCATCCGGACAATATTCTCGCCACAGGTTCGACCAGACTTATAGCATGTTATTGCTGTGGTCGTGGGGGAGAGTTTAGTTTAGTTGTCTTTGTATCCGTACTTTTTTCTAACCGTTGTTACTCGGGCTTTAGACAAGAGATTTTGAAATGTGTATGTTCATTATTTTTATAATGAATTTATTTCTCCGACTTGACCCCTGATTTTTTTCCCTTCACATTTGAAGAATTTTTCACCTAACTCTTAGTGTTCCGTGTGATTGTGTGGTTGAACGTGTTTAGTTTATTTTTTCTGCACATTCCGGCCTGCTGATATTGTTCATATTCTATTGATATTCCATTCAACAGTAACTCCCTCAGGCCTACTCTATACAAATAATTTTCATGCATATGTATTATAGTAACTACTTTTTCAAACACATATTTATTAACAGAAATCCCCTTAACTTGAGTGGGAAACCACTGTAACAAATGGGAGTTAATAGGGTATTTGGTTGTAGTATAATATTTTATATAGTTTTGTTATAAAATTTATATTTTAAAAAAAGTACAATTACTTTTAAATTATAAAATACATATAATTATTATGTTTGGCAAGAACATGACAATTTTTAAAAAAGATTACACACTTGAATGGAGAATGTTGAAGGCCAAGGCAGAGTACTTGCAGCCCCGCCACCAGCTTCAGCATCTGCTTGGGCTTCCACCGCGATAGGACCGGCTGGCGTGGCACAACACCATAGCCATCTAGATGTCGGCTACTATGTACGGGTTCTCCGCGACAATCCGCTATTGGCACTGCCAAGAATGGGTAGCGAATGGCAACTTCTTCTCTTGTGCGTCTCCATCTCCATGTTTAAGGAGGCACACCCATAAGTTTGCATGGAAGGATTTCGTCGAGCAGGTGATGGGCACTTGTGCATACTCAAAAGCATCAAAAGCTTGTTGTACAACTATGCTTCATCTATGGTGGCCAGGGCCCGAGTACACCACCACGCTTCTCCTTGTCGCAGCAGCTCATCTGTACATATAGAAAGCTCGGCAATCAAAACAGTGAGCTACCAACCTCTCCTTACCATCTCCCGCTTTAGTTTTCTTCTTTCTGTCCTTCTGCCTCCTTGTAGCCGCCATGAGCGGTCAGTTTGCTCTGTTTGTGTACGAAGGCCTTTACGCTAGCTCTTCAATGATGGTTGGCGAGGGGGAGAAGATGGGAAAGGAGGATAGGAGTTGGAAAATCCAAACCTCCACCGCTAAGGTACTGTCATCATCATCATCTTCTTCTTGTTGTTGTTTGCATCCCTCATCTTCCCCTTCACCTGCCCTTCCTGCTCACTGGCAGATCTGAGACAACCACAAAGGTAGACTGGCAAGCGAAGGCACATATCTCCTGCTGCTATGACCACAAGGTTGGCGAGATGGGCAGCATCGTGCTATAGGGTTCCCCAGTGTCCAACAAGGATGGCCTCTCCTTCACCCCTTTCCTCAGAAACCCCTTCGTAGTGTCCCCCTTCTCCATCTAGTACTACCTCGGCCTGCGCAAGATCACGGTGGAGGGGCGCAAGGCGAGGGTGCCTCACCCGATGCTGCTATCACTGTCGACCGGAAACGACTGGGGGGTGTGGCAGGTCCGGGTGGATCGCCTGGCTGCGTGGGTGGGCCGATTGGGGCCGATCTAGGTGTTGGGGTTGGGTGCAGGGAGGACGGGGGACGGTTTGGTTCGTGCCACCATGACAAGGATCCTCTTTTTAATTTTATCATGTTTTCTGAGTTAAGAGTGTTATTAAAATATATTTTGATAGTGTCACTAAATATTTTTTTAATATAATTTTTATTATAAAAATATATATTTTTATAATAAAAGTTGTATTATAACACAATCAAATATTTTATAAGAAAGAGTCTGGATCATCTTAATACAACATTGGATCATCTTAGAATGTCATGTATAAAATAGGTTCGTCATTCGAGACGTATCTCATCAAAGTTGGCAACTTTTTCTTTAATCTCAATTCAATAAGTTTTCAATACAATACAGAGCATTTAAATACTACCAAAGATACAAAATTACAATCATAATTTAAAATACACCCCAATGTACATATTGAGATGTATTTTAAATTATGATCGAAGCCTTGTGCTCTTAATAGCATTTAAGTACTCTATGCTGTATTACATTGGATTGTATTTTAAATTATAGTTGTGCTCTTGATAATACTTTCTATATTATATTATGTTGGGGTGTTTTAAATTATAGTTGTAATATCGTGTTCTTACGATATTTAAGTGTTCTGTGGTGCATTGGAAACATACTCAATAAAGAACAAAGAAAAAGTTGTCAAATTTGATAGGATGCACTTCCAAAGACGAACCTACTTTACATATACATGACTGGTTACTACCGGAGTCTAATTCAATGTTGTACTGAGCCGATCTGAACTCTTATAAGAAAGAGACAAGAATTTGCAACAATAAAAGACTACCCTTAGACTTACTTATAAAGACTGCCTGGATCCACAAGAAACTTTTTAAGAATCATCTTCTTCTCCGGCGAGTGATACAAGTAGGTAGAACTACTTTGGGTTGGGAGGGCGGCTGTTGGCGGCAGACACCCGGGAGCCCCACTCGAGCAGCTCTTTGCTGGTGTCGTCCTTGTGCAAGATCACCTCTATGAAGCACAGGCAGTCTTTTTTCTCCCCCGTCGCCATGGCGATGGCCTCCTTGAGCTCCTCCTCGCAGCGCACCTTGGCGGTCCAGCAGCTGCCGTCGCCGTTGTGGATGGCGTCCACCAGGGCGGTGTAGTTCCAGTTCTTGATGACGTTGTAAGGGCCGTCGTGGATCTCCACCTCGATGGTGTAGCCCCCGTTGTTTATGAGGAAGATGATGCTCTTCTGCCCGCACCGCAGCATGGTCGATATATCCTGCGCCGTCACCTGCAGCATCATATATATGGTTAGATTTTAGAACACCATGGTCATCCTTTTGTGATTAATCTGTACACATCCAGAAGCAATATATTGCCAAATCTGCAGGCATCTCTGTATATACCTGAAAGCTCCCGTCGCCAATGCAGGCAATAACTCGCTTGTCCTTGGCAGCCTGCGCATACCCGAGAGTGGCTCCAACAGACCAACCTATGGACCCATACTGCATCTGGAACTCGTATCTGCCATATGCCAAGATCATGATATTATTAACAATAGCTGTTTCAGAAAGAGAGGTACCTTAATTAATTCCTTCTAAGTTTTGGGCTTACCCACAGCCTTGTGGCAGCCTGAGCTTTTGACAGTTGAACCACGAATCGCCGGTCTCAGCAATCACCGCCGTATTGCTCGACAACATGTTCTGTATGTGCTTGAACAGTACATTAACCCTGAGGGCCTCCTTTGGCTTGCAGTCCGGAGGGACCCCATCCGGGACGAAGATCCTGTAGTAGTTCTCATAGGCGGTGGTGTTCTTTCGGATCCTCTTCGCCAGCGCCCGGAGGAAATCCTTCATCAAGACGCACCCGAACGCAGGCCCGTTGGCCACGACCACTCGGTCGGGCTGCACGATGATGGCCTTCTCCTTCTTGATCAGCAGCGAGTACCCCACCGAGCTGTAGTCGTTAAATATGGGTCCGGCGAAGACGTAGGCGTCCGCGGACTCCACAATCTCGGCACAGAAGGACGTGCTGACGGCGCCCCAGTAGGTGCCGATGAAATGGGGATGGTGCTCCGGCACCAGCCCTTTCGCCGATGGCATCACAGCCGTTGCGTAGCCGCAGGCATCGGCCAACTCGACGAAGGCCTTTCCGGCTTTGGCCAGTCGGATCTTGGGGCCGCCCACCAGCACGGGCTTCACCGCTTTGTTCAGGAACTCCACCGCCGCCTCCACTGCCGCCTCCAGACCCGCATGGTTGCTCAATCTGCGTTTAAATTCCCAACCAACACAGACAGATCAGTAACCTGCCTGGTTATCTATACAGTATATATTGAACACTAGCCACACACGGCAAAACAGAGTGGGTTAGGAGGGAAAGAATCTTACTTGGAGGAGAGGGAGAAGGGGACTGGCTCGCGGCTAAATGTGGGGTGAGGAATGGCGACCAGGTTGCAGCTGATGCTGATGTAAACGGGTTTGCTCTCTTTCAGGGCTGTGGAGATGGCGGTGTCGATCAACTCGTGTGAATCCTCCAGATTGTTCACAACCGCCTATACCCAGAAGAACGCCGTCCATGATCAAATGAACGGGGGAAAGAATTAACATTAGCATTCTGCAAGAACTTGTGTGTGTGACAGTTCGAGTAATATATGGTCATCAAAGTACCTGGAAGCAGGTGACGGTCTGGAAGCAGCGGAGCTCCTGGGTGAAGTCGGGGAGGCCGATGGTGTGGTGAAGGACCCTGTTGGTGCCGTAGTCGTTGGAGTTGGGACCCCCTACGATGCAGATCACCGGCAGGTTCTCGCTGTAGGCCCCGGCGATGGCGTTGATGATGCTGAGCCCGCCCACCGTGAAGGTCACCACGCAGGCGCCCACCCCCCGCGACCGCGCGTACCCGTCGGCGGCGTACCCGGCGTTGAGCTCGTTGCAGCAGCCGACGTTGTTGAGGCCGGGCTCGGCGATGAGGTGGTCAAGCAGGGTGAGGTTGAAGTCCCCGGGCACGGTGAACACGTCCGTGACGCCCACCTGCACGAGGCGCTGGGCGATGTGGCGGCCGAGTGTGGCCTCCGTGCTGGGGACAGCAGTGGCGGCTGGGCAGATGGTGTGGCAGTTGTCGGAGGGGAGGCAGCCGACGCCGTTGGGCAGGGGCTTGGCGCCCTCCGGTGGCTCCATGTGGGCGTACATAGCCGAAGTGAAGTGGTTTGGTTGCACTAGGTTGATAGCCGAAGTGAAGTGGTTTGGTTGCACTAGGTTGATAGCCGAAGTGAAGTGGTTTGGTTGCACTAGGTTGAGGGATTCGTGTCTCTCTTTTCCTCTTCTACTGCGCTAGTAAGCGTTGTTGGCTTGGAGAAGAGCCGCGAGGATGGCTGTGCATATATAGTGGTCTGGTTGGAGGGGTAGAAGTGGAACTGGCGGCACACGCATGCAGAATATGGAAACCAGACGCTTGGAGGCGAGATTTTGGGTTGGGGAGCTTCTTGCCTTCTTCGTTTTGGTGGCCTTGAACTGGAAGGTGGTGCGGTTTTGGGTTTGCTCTATTGTTTAGCTCTTCGTATTCTGCTGCCGACCACAGAACCGGGAGGGGACCAAGGCCCGTAGGCGATCCGCGTTCGTCCAGAACGTGGTGGGAGTCCCCATGCGCCGCTGCCAAATCCGCCTCTTTTGCCGCTGTTTGCGGATCCAACGATGCCAAACCACTCCATTCGCAGGGCTCGTCCGGACTCCGGCTTGGGCGCGCGCGTGGGTTCGTAAACATGGTGCGGCTTCGTCAACATCAAACAAGACCGTGCCATAAGCTAGTTGGGTCTCCTACACGTGTCCATCTCTGGAAGAGACTTTCTTCTACGCCGGTGGCGCAGTGTGCCCAGTTGATAGGGAGTGGAAATGTTTGCTCTCCATCACGATTGTGCTTTCTAAATGTTAAATTTTTAGTAAAACAGTTGTTCTAAATTAAATTTGATATCATGTTTAGATTAGAAATATATGAGGAACTGAGTCGAAATAATCTCATTCGCTGCAAATGCAAATTTCTTCTTTTCACCTTGTTAATAAAAGATGGTGTGCACAACAAATAAAGAGGTGACAACTTCTTCTACAATGCACCGGTGCCCTTGGTAGAACGCGTCTAAAAGTGTGGTAGTGCATTAATACAGTACGAGCAAATCCACAGGTAAGCACACATGTAGATGTAGGTGAAAATTGAGTTGTTGCATCAATACCAATATTGTGGCGCCAGGGTGTTGACAGCCCATTAATACAGTACTGCAAATATGCATGGCCCACTCCAGTTGGGCCAACTAACTTGAGTCACACTAGCTGGTGACCATCCACTACTTTTTTTTTTTTTTATGACGAGGAACTTAACACGATTAGGGTTGTACTTTGATTCAAATCGAAAGATTAAAAAAAATCAAGTGATTTGATTTGGTTCGGTTCGATTTGAAAATGTGTTCGGTTTGATTCAGTTTCATAGAGTTATGAAAACAAATTGAATAAAAAAAAACTAAATAAAATTAATTTTAAATAAATATACATTTTATATTAACATTATGTAGAAATATTTTAACATTTTAATGTCTTACACATATTTATGTATAAATGTATATCTTTTAATTTTAAATACACATATACGTTCAATATGAATATAATACAAATTTTCACTTTAAACTGAACCGAACCGAACTTTTTCGGTCCGGTTTGGTTCAGTTTCAAATACGAATTCGGTCCGATTTGATTTAGAATCTTTTTTTTGCATAATTTTAAGCATAGTGGTACTCAAATCTACGAGAAGTGTGAGAAGTATCGAATTCAACAGACATCAAAACTCCTGCATCCTTTTATTTCAAAGCTGTCAAACTTCATACTAACATCCCTCGAGGATTGATGACTCTATAAGAAGAGTGACAGGTCTTGAGTTTAAGCCTTGACACTTTTTTTTTTTTGGCAGGGACCCGAAGGCCGGATCTGTACAACTATTTACAAGCGATCGGGATTCAATCAAAACCCAAGCGATCGGGTCTGTACAATTATTTAAGCCCTGACACCTTTATTGCATTTCTTTTTCCCACTGCTAATAACTCAAGGCTACATCCCTAGTGATACAATGTGACCATCCACTATTCTCTCTCTCTCTCACTCTAAGCTGGCATAAGGGCTACAAGTCTGGTAACATGTGGAAATGGATACTTTGAAAAAAATTATGAAGAGTCCAAAATTAAAATAAATAAAATTTAAAATTTTGGAGAAATAATTCTTACATGTAAACAAGATTCAATTCAAATTATTATACATTTTTCACTTCTTATGATGCTTTATACTACGTGTAAATAAACCGCGTAAAGATGATATGATGCACCGTCTCATTCTCTCCTCTAAAATCTTTAAATCTTGAGAGGGTCGGTAGACTTGTCCAGAATCAATTTTGTTCACTTTGCATTCTTAAATAAGTCGTATGTTACATTAAAGTGCGTGAATATGAAATATGTTAAGTTTTATTTCATTAACTTATAATTTGAAACAAAAAATAAATATAAAAATTTGGTGACTGAGTCACCCTGACTAAAAAGAAGACAAGCAGTAGCCTCTACCCACCACTCGAGCCATACTTGGTTAATATCTCTCCACCTCCTCAGATGTCAAAGAGTTAAAAGATCATTTAAGATGAAACAATACTTCTTTCTTAAATAACAATGCACTTTCATAATTAATCTCAAATATAAACTTATCGACTTATAAATACTTAGATCAATTGAACCATATGACTATATATAAAAGAAACTGCCTTCTTGTGCCTCATCCTCACCTTCGCCTTGCTACTCCAATAGCGATCCCCATGACTGCAAGTGATACGGTCTTAGATACACCCAAATACTTAGATCCATAATATGTTAGAAATCTGAGTGAGTTATATTTCAGTTAGAAATTTATCTATAAAGGGATGGTCTCTCTTAAGATAATTTCGACCAGATAAGAGTAAGAGGAGTTTGAGAAGAATTAAGAGAGGAGAAAATATTATTTATAACCACTCAAATTCGTGCACACCATATCTTACCCACAACTTTGTTTGGAAAATTTAATTTATATATTATTCTTGAGAGAAAGAGAGATGAAAGGTTACTAGACTACAAGGAGATAATTTTTCAACATGAGAAGGCTCTTTTAGAGTAAAAGATGTGAAGAATATCCTGAAAGGAGTAGGAGGTCGTGAAACTTGCTTAAAAGAATTTTAAGAACTACTAAGAATCGATCTTTTTCAAAAGATAGACAGATAACCTTAAATATGATTTATTTTGTACTACAAAATATATTATTTTAAAGATTTTCAAAAACTAATCAATTAGTAAGAAGTTTGATATATGTGTCTATTTCATGATCATCAAAATTTATATTTTTATGACTTTATTTATTATTTATTCCATAATTATTCTCTCAACATATTTAATTTGTCCATTCAGTCTGTTTTATTTTCAACTATGATCGCATGAGTTATAGATGTTTGTTCTCCTTAGTCCAACTTATAATTAACCTGAAATTTTTATAGAATATTGTTTTACATGTTATCTTCGTGTCTAAGAAATTTTATAATGTTTTAAGTTATTTTGATATTTTATTTAAGAATTTTACTAACAAACTATACAATTTGTCTTGACAATTTTGAAATCTCATCCTATAGATCTTCTATCTCACTTAATTCATATCCAAATCACGTCAAATTTTGTGAAAGTCTTTGTTATATTATCCTTGACTTTTCTATAAGGTTAGAGAATTTTATGACTCTACTTGCTATTTATTTTGTCTTCTATTTTAATTTATTAGAATTTCATTAAATCATGTCAAATAAACCCATAAAGTTATAAAATTTTGACAAAATCTTTAGTGTGATACTATGAGCTTATTCACCCTATTTTATTATTTTTAAAGTCTATTTGATATTTATCTTGATTATTCTTACTATCTTTTATCCTGAAATTTGATATCTATGTCAAAAAATTATGAGATTAATTCTAAATTTTTTAAAAAGTTATTCAGATCTTTAAAAATATATTTTAACCTTTTTTAACTAGATTTAACTTGATTTACACTTCTATATCACGATACACTTTATTATGGCACCATATACAGCTCTATGTAAATAATAAATACTAAATTTGTTTGACTCAGTTTAACTATTAAATGCTTATGAATTTACATCTCTGATTTCTTTAAGATATGTATGATCTAAATATATAAAATATATGTACATGTATAGTGCCATGGTAGGAGAGTTTTGGGCAGACCACGTAAACATTTACAGAATAGGTCAAAACCTATGGTAATGGATATACGGATGGGATATCTGCAGTTTTGCATAATAGCCTAGGTGCATTGATTATTGTATAGGTTATTCCTTATGTTGTGGTTGGATGAATATCTATATATTTAAGTGTAAATATGATAATCAATATATCCTCTGATATGATCATCTTATTTGACTTATAATATGAAATTTGATCTCCTATGCTCATGTGCTATCTAAATTACTTATTTGATCAGTCATATTCTTACTTGATTAATTATCTATGCCATCTTTTGATTAGTTTAGTGATCACCCTTCATTCTCTTAACTCGATAATCATGTTTTACTCTGATTAATTTTTTATTTATGATCACAAGTGAATTATG
Organism: Zantedeschia hybrid cultivar; assembly: GCA_030544215.1. NCBI lineage: Eukaryota > Viridiplantae > Streptophyta > Magnoliopsida > Alismatales > Araceae > Zantedeschia > Zantedeschia hybrid cultivar. Next base: position 11,156,364 of record JARZZO010000016.1, read on the forward strand.
AATCATAAAATATAAGTTAACATAATGCTAGCCATGTAAGAATTGATTTGTGTTATATGAACCTCTTATATATTAGAGATAATATGTTCGGTAAGTGCGCTAACTAGAGAACTATAATATGAAACATGAAATTTATTATTAGAACATTCTGATTTGACCTTATGATCATCTTATTTCAGATCTGAATATATGTATTAGAAAATGTCCGTATGACAATATTTGATAAATATGACATGTTTCGTACTATTTTATGGTTGTACTATATATAGAATTTGATCTAATCATCATACTTAATATAATTGTATATTGTGATTTGCAAAATTACTACATATTAAGTCATGTGGATGGTTTGAAGCCTACTGAGTAGTGGACTCGTAAATCCGATCAAACAGTTTTTAAGAAAAATGAATCAAGATCTATCTAGCTGGAGAATCAAACATGTTGGACCTTTTGGAAGAACTTTTAAAATTTTATTTTTTAATTTAGTAGTTTAATGTAATAGGATTAGTTATGAGAAATTTGATATAATCTTTTTATTTGGTGAGGTTCATAGTTAAAATATTATGAATGTTATTAATTTGTGGACTTTGGCATTTGATTATTTATTTGGACTATGTGATGATAATGACATTTATATAAATTGCATTGTGGTATATTTATCTCTCATATTTATATAAATTGTCGCATACTTAGAGTCTGATATGAGTAAGTGTACCTTTTGATGATGGGAAGACATGAGAGATAGAGATAGGGCTGTCAACGGTTCGGGTCTGGGTAGACCCATGCCCAAAGTGAATAGATCTGGACCCGATTCAGACCCAATAAGGGTAATGGGTAAATGGGTAAATGGGTCGGGTCTTGGACATGTTTCTTATTTATTTGATGTTGAAAGATAAATGGGCCTGGTATAGAATTTATTTATCTTAAATCTCTATGTGCCAGATAATTTGGTTTGATTTTAGGTCTAAATTCCAAGAAAGTAGCTCACAAATTTTTGCAATGTATGACAATAGAAAGTTTAATGGGTAAACGGGTATACCCAGACCCATAACTAACGGGTCCAAACGGGTCTGTTAACGGGCCTGGGCCCATTTTGACAGCCCTAGATAGAGATAAGTGTCCTCCTGATTGGCTAGTACGAAAAGAAGGGGACAAGTGGCTTTACACCATTGGCCTATCTCACGTTTTACCTACCATTTTCTAGAAGCTTCCATTCCCTTAGGTCCTTTGTGGGAATGTTACTTTTCAGCATGGCATGAATGACCACAACTCTTTGACATGGATATATTTGGAGAACGGGCCGTGGAGGGCCACATGCTGCTGCCCAAGTGTGGACTTTTTGCTTCAAAATAGCCATAGCGGGCGGACTGAATGCACCTTTGGGCTTGGGCTCATCTATAGTCCCTCTCGGGCTCATTTGATAAGGCTTGGGCATTTAAAAAAAGCACAACTTTGGTGACAAGAATATAGAAGGCTGAAATTTCTACCTTCTCTTCCAACTTAGAAGGCAAATATTCCCACTTGTAATCCAGTTTTAGAAGGTTGATATTTCTACCTTCTATTCCCTTTCGATGAAATTATTAAAGGCAAAAGTTTATGACCTTTATAATATAGATTTCTTTCTCACATTCCTCCATTTTTGTCATCATTTTACTTATAAATTACCATCAAATAACATAAATGACATAAATACTATCACACATTTATCACCAACATTTTTGGAAATTTAATACTTTCTAATTACGTTCCCTCATGAATATCTTTTCTCATCATTTTCTTTAAGCACCTGCCGTGTAGATGAGGATATATTAGCATGAGAGCAATATAATAGATACAATGATTATATATATCCATGTAGTCCGATTAAAATCAAGATTTCATTTATCTAGCTCATTTGTACAATTTAAGCATCCCAAAACAAAGAAACGGATCATCCAATTTCTTCTTGTGTGTGGATGGTTGGATGTTTAGGATCCATTTGTATACCAACAATGTAGAATGTGTGGTGGTTAAAATGTCTAACAAAATGAGAGCATTAAAAATAACCAATACGGCAAATATATATTCACAAAAATATCTTGGCTTTAGCTGCTCTATAACTTAAACATGTCGAATGTTGAAGTCAATCCTTTGCATTCAGCAGCTGCTCATAGCAATGTTTTCCGTTTCCAAAACAAATTAATTCAAGAGTTCCACCTTCTGTTTTCTCATTGACAATGTATGTTTGGTCCCCCATAACGAACCCTAAAACAACACATCATATAGTATTGTGAAAAATCGAGAAAAAGTGAAAGGATGCAAGTGATATTGCAATTGGAAATCTGGAACTAACACAAAACAAATTTCTTTTATTTCTTATTCTCATGCAAGAAAAAAGAATATATGGTGGAATATTGAAGGTAATCGCCATGTTATGGAAGCAGGCAGAAATTGACAATGTCATTGTTCATGATGATAGACTCCCTCGTAATGGTGTCACTATTACGGTCGGATTTATGTCATGACCATTTAAAGGATTTTATGGTGCGCATCTATAATAGACCGCAATTAATTTGAAAAAAGTAATACTTGGTGCAGTCTAGATGTTGGTGTGCACCAAGTTTTTTATTTTTTGTTTGTTAAAATTTAAAATTATGTTTTTAAGTTGGGGCCGAGTTGACCTACATGTCAATACAAGGTACATTCTATTTTGACGTCCAAAAACTTAAAAAATAAAAGATTATTTAAATATTTCTTATTTTTAAATAATTTTTTAATTTTTAAATCTTTTTTAGATGTCAAAATAAGGTGGGTCTTGTAAAGATGTGCAGGTTAGCTCGCCTCCAACCTAAAAACATAGTTTTTAACAAATAAAAAATAAAAAAAATGATGCACACCAGAGGTGTACACAAACACTAGGTGTGCACCAAGTATTTCTCTTTGATAAAACCTATGGCATGAGAAATTCACATGTAAAAAGTGGATTCAGGTTGTCTCAGTCGGAGGAGGACGGGATTCTTCCTCACTCCAAGGGGACACCTCAGTAGGTTGGGTCTGGGACATACACTGCAGGTTTGCCTCTTTCCCACATTATGATTGATTGACCTTTTTTCTCAAAAAGTTGTTAACTTTGAGAAAGACTTAAGATCTACCTTTACATCATTTAATTTTTGATTGGACGGTCAAAAAAATAATAAAAAGGGGAGAAGAGAACGTAGAAGACCGTCTGTCATAGTTCCAACTCTTTTATGTGGCTATAAAAAATTGAAAATTATGGGAGTCTCCTCTTATGACGAAGTAAGTTAATTCAAACCCCATAACAAGCAACTTAATCTCTTGTCCAGGCTTGACAAGTGCCTTTTTTTTTCTTTTTGATCAGTGGTCTAGTAGTTATGAGCATACATGCCCCTAGAAATTATGGTATGGATCATTCTCTAACATTAATAAGTTTCGTAAACTATACAACTTATCACTACCTTGTACGTTACCGTTCAAAAGAAACATACAAGAAAGTGCTTCCTGCAGTGCCCCCTTGCTTCAATGGGGCCATTGTAGTAAGGGAAAAAAAAAAAAAAAATTTAAGATTTGCCCAACACACTTGCTGCAATAGGAACACTGCACTACACTAAGTAAAACAAAAATGAAACTCAAAATCAGGCTCCAATAAATAGTAAAAGGAAGTATTTTTAACAGCTCAAGCTTAACAACAACTTTTAAAATTTTTAATTTTTTAAAGTCATCTAATAAAGATCAGATTATATGAAGACATATGACATGTGAGATCTGACTTCAAGAATTTTCATTAAAAAAATTTACCTACTGCAATACTTCCACATAAAAGCGTATTACTCAAAATACAATGATCATCATGGGGCTAAAGTTGGTTAGCTCGATTAGGGGAAAGAAGAAACCTTCTCATTCTCAAAGTACATCTGGCCGCTTAATATACAAGCGTCAGGGCAAGAGTTTTTTTTTTTTTTTTCCCTCTATAGAAGGGAGAGACCACCGCGGGCAAACTTATCTATCGGCCCACCACAACTTAACTACTGCTTCAGTCTGCACCTTTTGGTGGCCTGAACCAAGAATGAGCTCACTAGGTCAAACTAACTCGAGTGATAGCATAGGAGGGGACAGGCTTATATTATAACCTGTGCACTACCTATCATACATTCACTTAAAGACCCGCAGAGAGACGTGACAGGGATCGAACCCCGTCCACCAACAAGAGTTATCGGATGCGCGCACCTATAAAGTTAACTGAAAATAATTTCTAGAGAAGTTCATATATGTCCGTCTTCATTAAATTCATCTCTTCTTCCTTTCATGCCCTCTGGACTCGAATCAAAGCTTTTGTTTGTTGCAAACCTGTTTTGGCCATGGAGCTTGATCCTTTGTCTAGCCAGGCCTGGCCACAAACAAGACTACCTCCTCTCTCCAGAATTTTCTGCAATAGACATTCCAGTCCAGGACGCCCGGACAAGAACTGTTGTCTGACTAGGAGTCCATTAACTAGAACCGTCCAACCAATGGACACAGCAGAGGATCATTGACCCATCACAACAGTCCAAACCTATTGAACGGTTCTGATCAAATCAGCCGCCCCCCAAAAGCAAGGAGCTCAGGTGCCGCTATCAGCTTCTGGCTGTCGCATCCTTACGTGATTGCTTGGCTCCATGCATGTAGAACGCGTCAGCTTCTTTACCATCCAAGTAACACCTGAAACACTACGTGTCGCCGCACTTGGCAGCGTCGCCCGGGGCCCGTCCGCGTGCGTCCCGTACCTGGCGCCATCCCCTTCACCGTCCGCTTCCCCCCTCCCCCCTACAAATACCATGGCAGTTGCGTCCCCCCTCATCACTGCGAGCAGCTTTGTGAGCGGAGTCCTGTGCACAGATAGTAGAAGCAAAACCCTAGAAACCTTAATCGTTCGCTTCGTTTCCCGTCAGAGATGGCATCGGGGCAGGAGAGGGCGGAGCTGGATGCGAGGGCGAGGCAAGGGCAGACCGTCGTCCCCGGGGGTACGGGAGGGAAGAGTCTCGAGGCGCAGGAGCATCTCGCAGAAGGTGGTCTATCTTAATTCCTCTTTCTCTTCTTCTTCGGTGTTAATTTGCTGTCAGTACTGTTCTGGTATATATATATGTACCTGCCGGTTTGTTGATGGGCTCTGCTGTGCTTCTTGGTTGGGGTGTGGGTGCAGGGAGGAGCCGCGGAGGGCAGACCAGGAGGGAGCAGCTGGGGACGGAAGGGTACCAGGAGATGGGGCGAAAGGGCGGGCTCAGCACCACGGACCAGTCCGGAGGGGAGCGCGCCGCGGAAGAGGGCATCCCCATCGACGAGTCCAAGTACAGCTCCAAGTGAGAGGAGTTGCTGGACTAGCCCGGTCCGTGGCTTGAGGGTCCGTGCACCATGTGTTTAGATGGTGGGTGAGGCAGTACGTACCTTAGGTTTAGAACTTTTAGACTGTGCACGTCTCTGTATAATCGAGTCGACGTATCGCCGCTTTAGTTGTTTGTTATAGTCTCTGCATGGGTTGTACTTTGGTTTGGTTGTTAATGTGAAGAGTACTTTAGCTTGCCTTGTGTTGTACGAGACCTGGTTTAGTTGCTAATGTGAAGAAAACTCAAGCTTGCCTTGTGGTGTATGGGACTAATTGTTGCATTAATTTCTTTGCTGTACTGTCGTGTGGTGATGGCAAAAAGAGCATCTACGTGTTCACTATCCGAAGGTGGGTTTGCGTCTCTAACCCAAGTATATACGTACGTTCTCGTTTTTCACATCGTAATAACCGAGAATCTTACTCGTGGACGGTGCGAGGGGGGGAGATATCGTTTGTTTCACTTCTGTGCATGAACCAACTGGCTTCTCTTCGTTAGATCGGTAGATGTGGTACTACTCATTTGCCACGGGAACATAGGGCCTCTTGGTGAACGATCAAGGTTCCCTCAGAAGGGAGAGGGAAGAGGGTTGAAATTTTGACAAGCTGATTTTTGTGATTTAGAATTTGATGGACTCGGATGTAGCTGAGTTGAGCACTTGTAGACAGCTTAATTTTGTTCTGTTCGCAGATAGAACTGTCTTATCGGTGGAGCTTAATTTTGATCGCAGTGGAGCGTTTTTCCCTTCCTTCCTCGTTTCAGGGCGGCCCTTCGGGATTTTATGATGGCATTAGAGGAAGAGACGGTTCCTGTAAGTCAAGTGAGGATGGAGTTGGGGGTGAGTGCAAAGGAAAAGAGGGAGTTTATCAAGGAAGGCCTTCATGGGGAAAGGTTTATGTGAGGGAGTTGAATATCTCAGGACGGTCCTTGCAAGTACCAGTGAGGATGGAGCTGGGTAACTGCAAAGGAGAAGGGGGAGTTTATCAAGGAAGTCATTCGTGGAGGAATGGGGAAAGGTTTGTGAGGCGGTATTTTGAAATTTTCTCTTCTCGTCCCTGCACTAAAAAGAGGATCCTGGTTCTTAGAGGAACCTGCCAAGACGAGACAAATCACACTACGTTAAGGGGCTCACTTTTACCATGGTCTGCTCACAGGCCATTGGGCCAAGACGAGACAAATCACACTACGTTCAGAGGGTCACTACTACCATGGTCTGCTCATAGGCCATTGGGCCAAGACGAGACAAATCACACTACCATGGTCTGCTCATAGGCCATTGGGCGCAGAGAGGTCATGGCCCAAAAATAACCGGGCTTCTCCAGTAAAGAAGACTCGGGGAGTCGGGAATGCAATAGTTTTAATTCCAATACATCATTTATAAGATCTAAAGGTATGCAATTTTAAAATTTTGTTCAATTGTAATATAGGAAGGTCATAAATTATATATTATCGAATTTATTTTGTAAAATGAATAAGTAATAAATGAGAAATGCTAGAATGCAAATTGCTACCGACACGCACTATTGTGTGTGCCATTTCTATATCTGAAGTAAAATATAATTTTCATGAATTTTAAATGTTCAGTAACTCATTGAGGATTGTCTTATTACAATTTTTGTTTTTTTAAAGATGAAGAAAGAGTCCAACTATCAACACGCATTATAGCATTCTCATCATAATACTCTTCAATAATAAATGTAACATTTTTTTAATATTGATAAAAAACTTTTCATCTCCTATAAGAGTGAATTTTTCACTTTTCATCTCCTATCATTCACTAATCTTTATCAATCCTTACAATCTTTATATTTCTATTAGCGTCTATGAGAAAAACTTGTTACACCGGTAATAAGTCTTACATTGATTGCCGGTGTTTTTAATTTAAAGAAAGACCAGAGTTTTTTTAAAAATCAACCCCAACTCCTCTTATATGGTCATAGTACCATTTTACTGTCCATTTAAAATTGATCTTTCAGTTTTTTATTTTTTTGAGTCGATTTGAGATCAGATTATACAACCTCAAAAAATTTAAAAAATGTTTTTTATTAAATTAAAAATACCGGCAACCGGTATTAGGTGCAGCAGGTTTTTCTCTAACGCCTATAATGTCTCTTGGCGGTCTCCGTAAAATGTCTTTTAAGGAGTTAAAAGAAGGTTTAAAATTGTGAGAAATTTTAAGGAAATATGAAGATTATAGGAATTAATAAGAAATATCGAATGAATTAAAAAAAACCTGAAAAGGCCTAATGATTTAAATTACAAATTCAAATTCAAATAAGATGTTTGAAATCAAACAAGATATCGGACATCAAATAAGATATATATATATATAGATATATATATATATATATATATAATTGATGACGCCGTTCTTATTAATAATAAGATACTGATTAAAATGACACGTCATTGGTCTGTGAAATTGAAATCAGCTAGAAGGAAAATTTTGAGGGTCAATGAATTTTGAAATATTACAATCTATGGTACACCAAATGTAGAAAAATATACCGTAAAATAACTTACAACACTCCAAACATGTAAAAAAACATCATTTTACGGCTATTCACTACATCTTGCAGCATTTTACTAAAACATTTTACTACGCACCAACACCACCTAAGCGTGCCGTGTACTCACGGGCTTCCGTTTGCGAAAACACACGAATAGTGACATCAGTTTACAAGTCATCAATATGGCCCCTAAAATCTTTTAACATTTTTTACAATCTGTATTTACTTTAAATTCCGTACAATTTTTAGCCGTTCCTTAAAAATCTCTCTTTTTAAAACCATTAAAAAGAGTATCCTAAAAATGTTCATCAAATATTCTTAATATATTCTGATAAAAATATAACACATGGAAGAAATATTCTGTGAATATTTTTTTACGATTGTTAGGGAACATTGTGGGGACTTTACAATAAATATGAAGATTACTTAGTCTAATACAAAATATTGAAAACTTGTAAGGAGTGAAAAGCAATAAGTCCTATTTTAAAACCTTCACTTGGCACGAAACCATGTATCTCCTCCCAGCCGGAACTGTAAAAAAGAACCGCATTATCATTTCATTACAGGGCATCCGGGAATCTTGTTTTATCTAATGTTTTAAAGTTCGAAGGCTTGTGTCTCTGTTGTCCTAATTGTTGGACATTAGGGGTCTGATCAAATATTATTCGGAATTATTTCTTGCACCGAAGGACTTCTATTTAAAGAATAACACTTGCTGCAACGATCCTATGTCCTAAGCGCAGGATTGCAGTGGATAAATAAATTTTATTTTTAATTTTTTTTCTAGATCGGCCTTGAGGTGTCCTAACCGTCCATATAATGTAATGTGCAATCAGACGACTCAAAAAAATCTGAAAAATAAAAACCGGATCTCCGTTGAACAGTTAAAAAAAAAATTGTACAAACGGTTAAGAGACTTTGGGGCTGACCTAGACAATATATATATATATATATATATATATATATATATATATATATATATATATATATACCCACTGCAATGCCCCTGCATACTGCACTGCCCCTGCGTACAGCATGCAAGGGCATTGCAGTAAGTATAACTCCTGTTCAAAATAATCTTACATGTATGATACCCGGTCTAAAACTTAAAAGGCCGCCTCCCCAGCTTTGTTAGGGATTTCAACTTTGTACACTTGTGTATGCAAATAGGATTCTCCTAGAGTCAAATTTGATTCTTATCGGCAAAATTTGATGTCTGTTTATGTGAACATGATGTTTTTATCAGGAAACAAAATACAAATCGCTTACCCATCAATGATTGGTTGCCAAGGCGGTTACCAAAAGACCAAGCACCATAAATGGCTGGGCACTGGCCTGTTCAAGGGGACGGACGATTGTGAGCAAATGCATGCATCTAGAAATGCTTGAGCGAGGGAAGATGTTAAGTGAGAAGTTACCTGGTACGCGACATCATACTTGACCGGATCCTTCAGAAGGTATTTGAACTGTGAAAGAAAGCGAATAATAGTCTTAGACAAGGAAAGGTAAACCGTAGGTAGAATGGTTGGCTTCATCCCTGTTAGCCTACAACATATGGCCGCATGACCTACCCCCACATTCACAGGATAAAAGAAAGGCTCCAAGTGCCCACTGGATTTATTAGCTCAGAAGACACATCATGTAAACTAAAAAATGCTTAAAAATGGACTCAAAAGTTACATGGCTGAAGGATGGAGACAACACAGCTTCATGCCTGACGGTTACCCCAGAAAGAGACAGCCATGAATTGACAATAACAAGGTCTATGTACCTGAAAGAATGCCTGAGGAATTATCAATCCAAGCAAGGCTAATGCATGATAGGGTTTACCAGCACCTAAGAGATACCCTGAAATAATGTCCAGTAAAAAAAAACAAATTAACTTAAACTCGGCATGTTCAGTCGTCAGTGACAGGAACAATAACGGCCGTGATCTTTTTTAAGCAATATAATGGCCGTGATTTTATAATTTAGTAAGGAGTAAAACTTGTACCACCAGGCATTATTACATCGTCTGACTTGTAGCCAGAATAAAAAAACAATATGTTTTGAATTTTCTTTTTGAAAGCTCACAAGATGCACTACGACCCCATATAATCTGATTTTCTATCGGATATCTCAAGAAAAGATGAAAATTCAAAAATCATGCCCAAATGAACAGTAAAATTTTCTCGGGATATCCGACTGAAAATCGGATTATATGGGGGTTGTAGTTATCTTGAGGGCTTTCAAAAAAAATATGAAAATTATTTTGGCCGCACCGCCAGGCGGCGTAACAACGCTTGGAAGTACAGCAAGTCTTCTTTAGTAAATAGAGTTGACATATCTAAGGCGCATGTTGCCACAGAAAATGCAATAGCATTTACAAGTAGCTAAGTTATACAACTCTGCAGCACCAGATAATTATGGGAACAAGAAAATTAATGGTTAACTTGAAAGTTGAAACTGACAAAAATGACAGTTATTTTTAATCTGCTTTTGCTACCAATTACCGAATGAAGAAAAAGGAAACTGTCTTATTTCCCTTTGCACAGACGATTTTTAGGAGGTGACACGTTACTGGCACTACTCTGAGCTTTGAAGCATGGGCACCACGTACCATGCTAAGAGAGTGTCAGGGTGGATGGACCCTATTTATTGTTGTTTGCCGTTTGCTCTACGTAGTTTCTACTTAGGTCACTGTCCAAAAGAAAAACACAATCCGTAATGAGCTTACCTCAGTTGGGAGGGTTAGGACGGAAGCACCCAGGTTTCAAACTCGGGTGGTGGTGTTATTTCCTATTTTTGTGAACTGTGCCCGCCAAAAAGTCTGGGGAAAAACCTCTGTCGCAAGTATAAATTTATTTTCTCTTCCACTGCATTGTGGGAAAAGCCCTTCATCACCATGGTCTGATGACTGAGACCATCTGCATGTGACTCACAAGAAACAGATTGGTCTTCTGAATTTTCAAGTCTTGGGTCAGCTGATGCAATATGACATGAGCTTACTCGACATATTAGTAATTATTACGATCCCTAAGAAGACGTTTATGAGTACTTACAAGTCTAAGACTGATATAAAATAAATTTCTCATTTATATGGATCCGAATTCATAGGGCTGCAAATGAACCAATATGCTCAATGAATAGCTCGTAAGACTGCTAGATAAGAGCTCGACTTGGCTCGTTTATTAAGCTAAATAAGCAAGTTTGAACAAAAATTTGAGCTTGGTTCATTAAACGAGCCAAAAGCTGTCGATTCTGCCTGTGAACAAACTTATTTAACTACTTGTTTTAATACTCGCTAAGAGCTCATTTAAGTACTCACTAAGATCTGTTTTAAGTAATCATTTAATTATTATATTCATGAATAATCTTAATTAATAAGATATTTAATATCTTGTAGAGTTTTCTCACATAACTAGGGGTGCAAACAACTTGCTATTCACCATGGTTTAGCCTGAGTTTATCTATTTAAATTTAAAAAAATTTGAACTAAAGATATCATAGATTCAATGAGCTTGAGAGCTACTTGGTACTCAGCTCGAGCTCATTTAATATCTAAACAACGCAAGCTTGAACAACCACCATAAATACTCAATTCAAGCTCAAACTCAATTAAAATTAATCGAACCAAAGCTTGGATAGGGTAAAACTCAGCTTGACTTGACTCATTTTCACACCTACGAATTTCCTTAAAAAAATATTATCATATCGCATTACACCAACGGAGATGATGATAGGAGAAGTGAGAGAACAGCTTAATCAGCCTGTGAAAGAAGAAGAGTCGTTCGAGGTCACTGCATGTGCTCCTAGGGAAAACGCTCCAATGCTTTATTGGGTGTTTGGTTGTTGTATTAGGCCTTTAGCTAGCTCTTTTAATATTTTTTTTTATATTACAACATAGTAGGTGTTTGGTTATTCTAGAAAACATGATATTGATACATACTAACTCATATCCTCCTAGATATGATTCATATCAGTCTGACTCAGACTGCTCGCACAAGTCGCACGAGCCAGGGTGATTCAAGCTAATTTCTATTTTTTGAGATCCTTTAATATTATGAATAAATATGGCAAAAGTAAACTGTTAACTCCAGTAGTTTGTTAATGCCGATTACTTTAAGCCAAATTTAGGAACAATATACTCTATTAATGGATATAAAAATATAAATTACCTATCAAAGTGGACTTCGAACTTTGATATGTAAGTAAGAGTAATAATATAAATGGTGTAGCTATTATCATAGATAAAGAGTCTAAAGATAAAATTGTAAAAGTTAGAAGGGGGATATACTTATATTAGTTGAACTTTTAGTAGGTGGAGAAGTTTTAAATATAATTAGTACTTATACACCTCAAGTAAGATTCGAATAGAGTATTAAGAAAGAATTCTAAGAGAATTTTGATAAGATAATTCAAGATATCCATAATGGTGAAAGGACTTTTGTCGGGGGAGATTTAAATGGCCATGTAGAAAGGATAATAGTGGTTATGAGAGGGTCGATGGAGGCTTTGGCTTTGGTGATAGAAATGGTATGGGCGGAACCATTCTAACATATGATTTAATAATTGCAAATACTTACTTTAAAAAAAGATACGAATATTTAATAACTAATAAAAGTGAAACGCATAAAAGTCAAATAGATTATTTTCTTATTAAAAAAATTGATCGATCATTATATAAATATTGTAAAGTCATTCTTGAGGAGAATCTAGCCCCTCAACATAGGATTTTAATAATAAATGTTTATATCCAAAAGTTGAAGAAAAAAAGGTGTAGTGAATAGCTGCCCAAAAATTAAATGGTGAAATTAAAAGGAGGGAATTTAAATGCCTTTAAAAAGTATCTATTAAAGGAGAATATATGAGATTCTGATGGAGAAATTAACATAATATAGAATAAAATGGCTACTTGTATAAATAAAATAGCAAAAGAAATCTTAGGTGAATCTAAAGATAGAAGAGTTCTTACAAAATTACAAAAAATAAACACTAAGAAAATAGTTAGTGAAGTTAAGTTAAAGACTTTTGAGGAATTGTATCATAAGTTAGGAACTCGAGAGGGTGAAAAAGATATATATAAACTTGCTAAACTAAGAGACGAAAGGAATAAGGATCTCAATCATATTAGATGTATTAAGAGCGAAGATGGTAGGATTCTAGTAAAGGATTGTGAGATTAAAGAGAGATTGGGTACTTATTTTGAAAAATTGTTAAATGAGGATCAATTTAAAGGTTACTCTTATGAAGAAACCAATGCGTTTAGTGGACAAATTAATTATCATTATATTCGATAGATTATAGTTTCAAAAGACGAAAATGTCCTAAAAAGGATGAGAGTGGGTAAGCTTTTAGGTTAGATGGGCTACCTATTGAAGTTTTGAAAAGTATAAGCAGCATAGGTATTAAGTGACTTAGCGAACTTTTCAATAAGATTTTAAAAGAGAGGAGAATGCCAAATGATTGGAGAATAAGTATTGTGATTCTATTAGAAGATATTCAAAATTACAACAATTACCGTGGAATTAAACTTATGAGTCATAATATGAAATTTTGGGAGAGAGTAGTAAAGAAGCGCCTTAAGTGTGTTACTAATGTTTTAAAAAATTAATTTGGGTTCATGCATAGTAGGTCTACTATGGAAGCTATTTTTATATTGAGACAATTAATGAAAAAATATAGAGAGATGAGAAAGATTTATACGTAGTTTTTATTGATTTAGATAAAGCCTACGATCATGTACTTAGGAAGCTAATTTGGTGGACTTTAGAAAAGAAGGGAGAATGTAAAGGATATATTTATATGATTAGAGATATGTATGAGAGGACTTCTATGAGCATGAGGACTATTGTTGGAAAGACATCAGAATTCCATGTTACTATTGGATTACATTAAGGGTCAACATTATGTCCTTATCTTTTTACTTTAGTTATGGATGAGGCCACTAAACACTTGCATGGTACATCTCTTGGTGTATGTTATTTGCAAATGATATTGTTCTAGTTGATAAGGATATTAAGAGTTTGAATGATAAACTAGAACAATGGAGATCCGCTTTAGAATTTAAAAGCTTTAGGATTAGTCGAACTAAGACATAATATATAAAATGTAATTTCAGTAACATAGAGGTAAACTAGGTACATTTAGTTACTATTGAGGATCAAGTTATTCCTAAAAATAATAACTTTTGATATTTAGATCTATTATTCAAGATTATGGAGAGATCCACAAAGATGTCACTTACAGAGTCAAGACAAGTTAGCTAGAGTGGAGAAGTGCATTTAGAGTTCTTTGTGATCGACGGGTTCTCTTAAAACTCAAAGGTAAATCTTATAGGACAGCTATAAAACCTGCTATGTTATATAGCTCCAAATGTTGGTCGGTGAGAAACGATCATGTGCAAAAGTTGTGTGTTGCTAAAATGAGGAGGTTGGGGTGGATGAGTGGTAGAACTAGACGAGATAAAATTAGAAATGAATATATATGTAAGGATTTAGGGATAGCTCCCACTGACATTAAGCTTAGGGAGAATAGGCTACGATGGTTTGATCATATACATCGTCGCTTAAGTTCAGCATCAGTTAAGAGATGTGATAGAATTAGACTAGAGAAGGGTAGAAGACATCAAAGAAGACCTCAGATGAGGTGGTTGGATATAGTTAGAGAAGACTTGGCATTGCTACGTGTTACTTCTAATTTGGCACTAGATAAATTAAGATGGCGGGATAAGATTCATATAGCTGACCCCATTAGTTGGGATAATGCTTTGATGATGATGATGATGATGACCTATCAAAGTGGACAAAAATAACAATTGCTTATCAACTAGAGAAAAAAATAACTCTAATTATTTACCAAATTAGAAAAAAAAAGTTTACTTAATAAGAATTTAGATGAAAACCCCGTAAAAAGTAAGTCATTACAAATGTAAAGAAACCCATGGTAGTGAAATATAGAATAAAATCATATGAGGCTGAGTTGGGCCAGATTGCATGGAAGCGCGTTGGATTACAGCAAACCACACCCGACTCGTGTGGCACGATGAGTCAGATGGAGTTGCACTGAGTCAAATGCAACTCAGCGAGTCGATGGGTATTTGTGGATTAGATTCACCAAGATACGAGTTAACTCATATGAGTGGGTCCAAGCCGACGAACCATGATTAGAACTAAGATTCCAACCAAGGAATTCATAATCGAATCAGCCACCCACATCAGAACCCCCTGATCTCAATCCAAATCAGATTGGATCCACCCATCCAATGGAAGCAATTTAATCTAGTTTGAAAAATCAAAAATGAAAAAGTACCTTTATAAATAAAAAGTATCTTTATAACTTAAAATCATTTATAAGGTATAAAAACATATAAGGGCTTTTCTATAAGATTTTGCCGCCTTTTACTCGAAACCAAATTGGCCATGATCGGCCAATTATCAAGGGAATTAGCTACCTAATTTGATTCAGCCAATTTCAATCAGATTTAACCAGAGTCGGATTGATCCCAATTTATTTCCCTTTTTAAAAAAAAATTGATTGATTTTTATTTTTATTTTATTTTTTCAATTAGGATCAGTTTTATGGCCTAAAGTTGGAAAGATCGAAATCAGCTGATCCTGCATTCCATGATTTCCAAATAAATGGGACATTAAGTTAGGGACAACCATACAGAAAGAGAAAGGGAGTGAGAAAGCTTGAGTTGCCTAGTCCTGTAGTTCAGCTTGCATACCTTTGTTCTTCCTCCTTCTACCTCTAATGGTTCCCTCCATAGTCATTCCGGTGTTTTCCACTTGGGCCACCTTCCCACTGACATATTAGTGGCTGTGATGTGGGAGTGGCCAGGATTAGCAGGTTGGTGCCACATTCCCTGGTGGTGTGGGCCCAGTCAACGATGTGCTCAGAGTCAAAGTCCACACTCAAGAAAGGAGTCTTGGTCTACACTCCACAATCCTCAGTGAATTTATCTAGTAACTGTCGCTTTTGGTTAGTCTTGGCTGATCGGGCACTTCCCAACCATGCGAGGTCGGGCACTCATCTCTAGCACCAACCCAATGGGCTACCTTGTTCAATCATCCTTGTTGTGCCCTTTAATGCCGGCTTAATGTTGCACCTTGTAGAAAGTCAGGCAAATGAGCCAAGAGTGCCTGCTGAGTTCGCTCGTGTGTGTGTGTGTGTGTGTGTGTGTATATATATATATATATATATATAGAGAGAGAGAGAGAGAGAGATAGGATTGGATCATTAGATCCAAAGACATCAAGCTATTGGTTGCATAGGTCAGCTAGAGGAACAAATCTTGAGGTAAAAGGCTCTCAAAGCTCCACCCATCAAGAGTGTTACGACACTCTACCTGTCGCCCATCCTCCTTTAACGCAGATCACTTCTGTGTTTGTGCCCTATCCTCTAAGCCTGTAAATGTGTTTCTTCCTCATCAATAGTCAAACTGCCACCTTCCTTGGCTAATGTGACATCAAGGAGGGTGAAGGCTCTCATAAATATTTTTGAAAGGTGTCAAAGTTTACCAGTGAATGAGTGAGTAGCAATCCAACAGCAGCAACTCTACGAAATTTGAGAACAGTAAAAGGAAAGCATCTTTACATTAAGTCTCCTAAAAGCCTAGTTAAATATTAACATGCACCACTAATGTTGCTCCAAGTAATGTCTGCTAAACCTCTTACTTTTGTATAGACCTCAATTGTTGTTTCAGCCTCATCCTAATGGCTGTGTCTCTGCAGTCTTTAAAATGACCTATTCCTATTAAATTTAATGCTGGTCTAAAGTCTGGCACACGGTAAATTTCTACTAGAATTAATAAGTCCTTTAGTAACTACAGCTATCGAATGGATTACTGATGTTTCTTCCACCTGATTGTGATAAACCTTAGAGATGGCAATAATATATGATGACATCTAAAGACAAGAGAGATGACCTTTATTACTATAGCAGCCTGGCGCATCTAAGATAGATGCCCCCCACGTGATCGGCCGTCTGATCAAAAAATTGAATCACGTGCCCATGGGCAGGCACGGCACACACACAAGTTGAATAAACACCAATAATCAGGATTCACAATAGTGACTGGATTAAGATAACGGCAAAATGATGATGCCTTGTATACCTGCGATAGACATTTGTGTTAGGTCGATGGCACCAACGGATATCCATTTGGCAGTATCAATGCCGTACACAACTGGAAGAGACTGCAAAGAACAACAAGATAACTAATATTCGATGTTCAATTCTAAAAAAATATGTAAATAGAAAGGAAGAATAACCTGCAGTCCCAAAGTCCTGTCTCCTTCGATGCTCTTGAAATCATTTACAATAGCAATTCCCAGCTGAAAAT
The DNA here is from genome assembly GCA_030544215.1 of Zantedeschia hybrid cultivar. Classification (NCBI taxonomy): domain Eukaryota; kingdom Viridiplantae; phylum Streptophyta; class Magnoliopsida; order Alismatales; family Araceae; genus Zantedeschia; species Zantedeschia hybrid cultivar. The sequence continues at coordinate 11,173,553 of JARZZO010000016.1, forward strand.
ACACAAATGAATTTCAAAATGACATTAAATGTGTATTACAAATCCAAAGCCATGCTGAAAAAAATAGGCTTGAGCCAAAAGCATACCCCAGCAATACTATAGAGGAGAGTGAGTATGACTATTTTCGGAGTTAAAGTGCCAAATAATGCTTGACCAGCGCACCTGTCAGTTGAATACATTTAAAGAACATTAGCAATTCTCAAATTGAGGCCCTGAATGAATGCAACTTAAGAAAATGTAACTTGAGATAGGGTAAATGCATTTATCATAAATCTCTTTATCATAAACTCATGTTTGATCGTCTTGTATAAACACAATTGAATTCATAATAAACTCTGGTTGGTTGATAACTGATAAACACAAACTGGTAAGTTATGGTCATAATGTTAAGGGTACTGCCTCCTTTTTTCTCCCTCATTTTTTCCTTCACCTGGTGCGTTGCCGCTTAATCTGCCTCTGCCACAAGCACAGGCCAGCTGCAGAGGCTCCTTGCAGTGCTGGGCTGTTTGTCTGCTGCCATGTGGTGTTGGGTGTGGTGTTGCACTATGGGTTTGCTTGCTGTGGGCTTATCTGCTTGCAACAGCCCTGTTTGGAGGTGTTTGCTTGGGAAGGAAGAAGGAACAGGTGAGACCGGCGGAAGATGAGAAGTCAAGCAAGGAAAGTGGTGACCACAGTCACCCGGTAAACTCTATGAGGTTTACAACAGAGGCTTACAGCATAAACCAAGTCAGAGTAGGTTTATGGAAAATATGTTTATCTGCTGCTTTTGAGTTTATGGAAAACTCAATTGGGTTTACTTCTGCTCTGGTTTTGGGATGCAGAGCGAGTGAATTTCCCATTACTTGCATCTCCCTGTGTCACCACAAGTAATTCATTATAAAAACTCATGATTAATAAATTTGAAAATTAATTGGCAGGGTGGAAAAGTGTAGCGTTATAGAGGGTGATTGGCACTTTGTAAAATTGTCTTCATGAGCATGCCTAGCTACTTCCTATCCTTGTTTAGAATCGCAAAGACTGGCAAGAAAGTTGGAATTGATCATATGTTGATTCTTTTGGCATTAGAGTGGAGAGAAATTTTGCCATCATCTTTGTTGGAGTGAAATACAAATATTGCCATGATGTTTGTCAGGATAGGCTCTGCGAAGTCAAGGAAATTGATGGAATGTGGCTCAAGGAAGATCATGGATTTGAACATAGCTTTGTTATGTAAATGGCTATGGAAACTGCAGGCCAGATGACAATGGCCTAGGAGTAGAAGTGATTAAGTGGAAGAAGGATAGAAATGGCCAAACATGGGGATGGGATCTGCTGAGTAGTGTCACTAGTAATCTACTCATGTTTGGAAAGGTTTTCTGCAAGTAGGAATGCCTTCTACTCTCGTACCTAGTTTCATTGTGCAATGGTTACAGGGAGCTAGATTTTGGAATGGTAGTTAGGGGTGTAAATGGGTTGGGTTAGGGTCGGATTCTTCATGATCCGAATCCAAACCTGATACGTCTGATCCGAAATCCAATCCGAATTCGCTTTGGAAACTTATTTCCGATCCAGATTCGGATCACCCGGACAACCCACAAGCTTCCTTGGCCGAGATGTTCTGCTCCATACCATCCCCAGACAACGCACCGCCTCCACCCCCCCCCTAATCCGTGCCATCCGCAGACAACCCGCTGCGGACCTGCCGCCTCCTCTCCCCCTGCTCCGTGCCATCCACAGACAACCCGTTGCCAACCCGCCACCTCCTCCCCCTGCTCTGGGCCATCCGCAGACGACTGGCTGCCTCCTCCCCCACCAACACCCCAACGGGCGTGACCAGGGCATGGCAGCGCCCAGCAACAAGAGCAGGAACAATAGCAGCAGGTGCGGCTAGAACCGCCGGCCCCAGCCTCAAGCTCAGCTGCCTTCTCACCACCGTCCTCGTGCTCAAATGCCTCAAGACCATTGTCGTCGTGGGCCTCATCCTGGGCATGATCACCGGCGTCCTCTTCGGCGGAGTCTTCTTCTCCTACATCACCAATGGCCTCCGGCAGGTCTTCCTCCTAAACCAGGCCGTGGCCTCCTCTGCCCCTGCCACCCCTACATTGCCGTTGGCATCTGCACCATGGACTGGAGAAGCAGGGGGCGATCGCCAACATCATCCAGGCTGCCACTGTCCGCTGCTGTAGCAGCCACCAAAGATGGTTGGGGATGGACAGAGAGGACTGACGAGAGGGGCAGTTGGAGATCGGCATGGAGGATGGGTGGTGGAGGAAGGGGGGAAAGGGGCTATGGCAGGGATGCTGGGGGATCTGCTGGGTGGGGGGTGGGGGTAAGGAGGATGACCGGCGACGGCAGGCAGATGGAGGAGTGGGGACGACAGGGGCGTAGGAGATGGCCAGCTACGGTGAGCGTGTGGAGGGGCACGATGGCTGGGGTGTGGGGGATGGGCAGCGACAGCAGGCGCTTGGAGGGCTACGCTTCTGTGATGCGAAATAGGGATTGTGGAAGAGACGCTGATCCGAAACATGCTTTTCGGCGGTCCGAAGCCTGCCCCGCCTGACCCGAATGCAAAAAGACATCAATTTCGCATCGAGAAAAAAGTGATCCGAATCCGATTTTGATTACATATCGGAATCGGGTTTTCGGATCCTGTCAATCCGTTTACAGCCCTAACGGTAGGTCGTGCGACGACTGACGACGAGTGCTTGACTGCAGATGTTCCTTGTTGCTTTAGTCTAACTATGGATCCCAAGGCATCAATGGCAGAGACATATTGGACCAGCCAGGAGGAAGGAGGAGGATTCAGTCTTACATGGATGGAATCTCTCAGACAGCGAGACAGAAAAGCTTGAGGACTGCTCGGAAAGAGTATCCAATCAACAGAATGTAACACACAGATGGTGATGGAAATGGGAGAGGAAGGAGGGTCATCAATTCCTCTCTGATAAGTCATGACAGTGCCCCTGCTCACCCCTAAAGGCGAAGATCTTTCTCTGGAGGATCATTCAAAGAAGGTGACCTGCTAATGGTCAGCTGGCAAAGTTCATGCAAGACGTGGATGAAAAGGAATTGTTGGACCACCATCTTTTGCATTGCTCATTTATCCAGTCCATTTGAAGAGACAGATTCCAGAGGCTGCAGTTTACATTGCACTCTCAAGGAAGAATGTTAAGATGGAGATGGGGTACAGGTTGGAGCCTCAAAGAAGACAAAGAAGGCTTGGCGGCTGATCTTGCATGGCACTGTGTGTGATCTGGGCTTTGTGGTGGGGAAAGAAATATTAATCCTTGTTAGGTCTCATAATGTTGTCAATAGGGATGACATGTTTATTTTGAATAGGATGACAGAATGAGTATGTTTTTTTCAGAAAAGAAAGTAGACAAAGTGGAAAAATGCTTCGAATATGAATCCGCTCCCATGTAACCAGGAACTCTTGACATTATCGAGATGCCTACTCTGGTGGATGCCGAGGAGATAGTAGGCCCATCGAGGGACACTTAAGTATTGGTTTAAGAAGTGTACTTCTTTTGTAGAGAGGTTTTCGGAGAAATTGATACTGTAACTGTACCCATAGATGGGTGGGGGTACATAATCGATATAGTACAATTCTTTACAGTTAGCCACAAGCAACAAGCTGGATAAAATCAGATTAGGATAACAATCAGCAAGTGCTGGAATAATAAAAGTACGCCACAATGTGCAAAAAGGCTGCAGATTCCACAAAAAGGGCAAATGGGTATCATGTACCATGGTAGGCTAATATAGCTAGCCCCCAGAGCAAAATTTCCAATCCATCCATTTCTTTTGAGCTGCACTGGTAGGAAGCATTTAAATAGAAAGCACATTCAATCAGTTAACACAAAACCAAACAGATCTACAAGAAATAACAAATTTAAAAAATTACCTTTAAGGGTGGAGCAGAGTATATGTAGGAAACCAAAGATCCACCAATAGCTAAGTAAAAGATGATAGGGAACTCATGTCCCACCTGAGATGGAGGAAATGCAAACAAAAAGCTTTGTTAAACAGTCATTTCAGGAGTTTCATTTATTCACATTGACAACGGTGATGAAAACCTACCCAAACATCCAACAAACATCCCAGACAAAGGCCTCCCAGTAGTAGTAACCAAATCTGCGTTATAACCTGAAAAAAAAAAGAAAAAACATCTGAAGTGGCCTAAACATCATTCAACTCTAGCAGCATGAGACACAGGTTATTTTATGCTACAAACACTATACTTGAATTACATATGGACCAGAATTTGAGGCTTTATTTCTAACCAGTTGCCTTATACCATGGAACAGTAAACAACTAAACCAATCAATCCGCTAATTCTATGATGACCCAACACAGGTGTCAAAGTAATCAGACGTAAGTTGACTTTTTGAATAAGAAATTCAGATAGAAATATTTCAGGAGGAAAAGAAATGGATATTCTGTTGAGATAGAATCTTTCTATAAAACACAAAAAAATTGCTTTCTTTGGTAGACATCTATAAAAAAGGAAAAGATTTAACATACTTTCCCATGGAAAAACCAAAACTTTTACAGGCATACAAATGTCAGAAAAGAAAGAAATGAAATTAAGGTCCCAGGAGGAAACAAATTGGCATCTCAATTGCATCTTGCATTTCTGCGAGGTGATTGGATATATTAGTTATTTGAAATTCTGGCAAGTAGAATCTTTCTATAAAACACAAAAAAATTGCTTTCTTTGGTAGACATCTATAAAAAAAGGAAAAGATTTAACATACTTTCCCATGGAAAAACCAACACTTTTACAGGCATACAAACGTCAGAAAAGAAAGAAATGAAATTAAGGTCCCAGGAGGAAACAAATCAGCATCTCAATTGCATCTTGCATTTCTGCGAGGTGATTGGATCTATTAGTTATTTGAAATTCTGGCAAGCCCACACCTGATTACAGCAGCAATCAAGTGGACCCTCAATGCCATGTGCTGAGGGGTGTGTGAGACTTGATTTTTTAAAAATCCTTATTTTCCTTTTGAAAAGAACTTAAAAGATTTTTAGCTTTTAAAAGAATCTCTCTTTTTTTTAAGTGTAGACTTTAAGAAGTTAGGGTTAGCCCTCAGGGAGTCTAGGGTTTTGGATTCAGACAAGTGGATCCGTAAATTTGACATCTCCCCACTGACCTCAGTCAGTGTTAATTACGTCAATCACTAATTGGCAACCCTTGATTAACCGTCCAATGATGCCCTTTAAGATGACATATATGAAAAGGAAATTCGCCACTTTGATAGCCATTTATTAAAGAACCCCTTAAAAGATATCCTAAAAGGATGCTTAAAGGATTTAAGTTCACATCAATGCATATGAACTTGTAACTCTTAAGAGGCCTTAAGAGAAGAAGCCTTCGGGCAAGATCCTCACTGAGACCCCTTAAAAGATACTAAGGAATTGAGGCAATATCCTTTAAGCATCCTTTTGGAAATTCTTAAGGATTTGGGCAACATCTCCCCTCTTTTGATTCTTTTTTAAGAGAGGCACAAAGGGTAGACTGGGTCAATGGGGCATAAGGACCACCATATAACCAAAGATAACCCTCGAATAGCTTAACGGCCCTCCAACCAATATGGAAGAACCACCCACTTAATCGGCCATTCAACTAATATGAATGAACCGAAATCAAATGACAATATTTAGTATGTATAATTGAGTCAAACATACATCAATACTAACAAAATTCATTTCGATTCTTAAACAAGTCATATTACATCCATCTCGATCATTCTACCAGTAGGAATGAACTATTAAGACTTCGGCCGCTCTACCAACAAGAGCAAACCAACAACTTTATGGTCATTTCGCTAATAGAAATGAACCACACAGCATTTGGTCATCCTAGTGATAAGAATGAACCAATAATTTATGGTCATTTCGCCAATAGAAATAAACCATACAACATTTGGCCATTTTACCAATAAGAATAAACCAATAAATTTATGCTCATTTCACTACTAGAAATGAACCATCTATTAATTAACAAAGTTAAAATGACATGATTACAATCTTATTAAGTCATAAAATCACTAAGTCCTTTATGTGCTACATACGTTAAAATCCTCGAAGGGGATTTTCTTCAAAAAAAAACAAGGACAACCCTTTGTCTTCAAGAGAGTCTTCTCGCGAAAGCTTGTCGGCGTCCAGGCTTGTCTTCTCAACCTTACTGCAACAAATGGCCGTTGAGGCCTTTTTATAAGGGCCAAAAGAGGCTACCAGCGGGGGGGGGGGGGGGGGGGGGGGGGTGTGTGTGTGTGTGTACCGGACCTACCGGTGGCACCCCCCACCAGTGCCTTTTCCCTGTCTTGTTTTTTGAAATTTGAGAGAGAGAGAGAAGGGAGATGAGAGGTGAGGTGTGCCACCGGTGGGGGGAGCTACCGGTGGCTCCCCTTCCCTCCTTTTCCCTTTAAAAAAAGAAAATGGTGAAGAAGCCTTGGAGGCTACCAGTGGGGGGTGAAGGTGTACCGCTGGGCACCCTCCACCGGTACCCTCTCTCTTCCTTTTCTTCTCCTCCTTTCTTTTCTTTTTCTCTTTCTTTCTTCTTTTTTTTATTTTTTTTTTTTGCACAACCCCCCCACCAGTGGGGGTCTTGGATGGCAACCGCTGGTTGGGGGGGGCGGGGGATTGGACCCCCCCACCGGTAGCCTCCTTCATTTATTTTTTTTTCCTTCACTCTTCTCTTTTTTTTTCCATTACGCCCCTGTTAAAAAAAATTGTTCAACGGGGTGCCGCAAAAGGCCATGCAATGCTGGCAGCCCACCTATGCTCTTGTTAAGGCAGTCATGCCAAAAGCATAAGGCTCACTGGATTATTGGATGGGAGTTGGAGGACCAAGCAAGAGGAAATCATGCAAAAATTTCCCTTCCATAGAATCTTTGGCAGCCATTTAAATACCTATCAAAAGGAGCTTTCTTTTAAGCTCTTAAAAGGAGGTACTCTCTCTTCCAATAGTACTATTAATGGAGGAGGTATCCACAATAGCTCAAGGCATGAGACAAAAGGAAGAACCAGGTACAGATAGTTTACCTCTTAATCTCTGTCAGCAGCACTATCGGGAAAAAGTCAAGGAAGATGTATGGTCACGTAGAACTGGTGGAATGTTCATGGTCGCGAAGCTGTGGACATCAACTTGAGGTGGGTTGCCTAGATCTGGAAATGCATCATACATGCCCAGTCCTGGGTGACCATTAATGGACAAACAGCCAGTGCTCCCACAGCAAGAAAGATGTAGGTGGGGAGACCCCATCTCATCTTTCCTCTGTGTTAAAAGTGATGGAGTGATGTAGTATGGAATCACATGGAGCTGAATATGCAGCAATGGATCAGTTTTGGCTCACAAAGGCTGCTTGAATAGTGCCTAAAGCAAAATCTGGAATTAGTGGGCCTGTTAATGGGCTGGAGACTATTGAAGTTATTGGGCCATCCAACTCAAAACCTTGAGACATTGAGTGGAGTAGGCACCACTATTTTAAACATATGTTTGATTTTGTCCCTTTTCCAAGTGGGACTATTATAACACGCCCCACGTGCAGGCCGACTTAGGCCCTGTCATGAGGACCACAAATACGGGGTGCATGGCCCATCGTCCGATACCATATGGAAGTTATTGGACCATCCAATTCAAAACCTTAAAGCAATGAGTGTAGGCACCACTATTTTAAACATATGTTTGATTTTGTCCCTTTTCCATGTGCGATTTTCTAACAGAGACAATTGGTCTAGTGTTTAAAGGCTGAAACAACTAAATAACCTTTACTTGGGCTATAAATGGTTGGGTTAGTTTTTAAAAGGAGGAAATAAAAAAGAAAGAGGCATCAGGTTAAAGGTCTCCGCCTTTTGTGCAGACTGATGGAAGAGGGAAAAAGAAAAGGACAACAGTGTGGCCTGCTGGAGATGCAGCAGCTTGACGAAGGGAAATGGCAACAGCTTCTTCAATGGACCTCAAGTGACGACCATGCAGAAATTTCTCCAGCCATTCTCTTTCTTCCTCTAATCTCTCCTTTTCTGAAGAAACCAATATTAGCTCTTATTAGGGCTAAGAATGACTATGCATAATAATAGTTACAATGATTCCACACCTTTCCCTGAGGTCCTATTTAATGCAAAACATGAAAGCACTTCTGGCTATTGAGGGGATCCATCTGGCTTACTCCTCAGGTCACAGGTATGCTAGCAAGAAAGGGACTACCTCAATAGTATCTTTTCCATCAAAGATCATAACACTCAAATATGGAGAGGGAGAAGTCCCCTATGCGACATCAAGAGTTACCCAAGTGAAATGGATAGCTCTCAAGTTTCCTTCATCCCAAAGGGAATGTAACAAGGCTCTTCATTGATTCTCCTCATACCACCCCCCCTTAGGGACGACTTCCCCTCTTCAGTAGTAAATATTGCTATAGCTGAAGTTCTATAAGTTTGTAATCTCACTGTGAACCTTTTATATGAAAAAATAGAAATGAAATAAGAAAAGATGCATATGTCCTAACATAACAGATGAGGCAAATATCCCCCAATGCAATCACTAATAAGGTAGGAGTAAAATAAATAGATTGGCTGCAATAGAGTAATTATGTCTTCATCGAATGGCCATAACATGAACATCGTGGTCCCTCATAGTGACAATAGTCAATCTCAAAAAGGCAAAGAGCACAGCTCGACAAACTTGCACATGGCCATCGTCCAACTAGCGAACTTACCAGCACAAGGACAATAGAAATGTGTTGAACCCAAAAAATAATCTCATATACAGATATGCAGATCTGCATTGTATGAGTATGCATATATGACGCATGCTCACGTCGATGTGAAATTCCCATAGGAGAATACACATGCATAAGCATGACGATATGTTCATGAAGGACCATGTCATGCAAAATAAAATGCATGCCTATGATATAGGTGAATACTAGAAATCCATAAGAAACCATGGGCTCGCATTACGAGGGCAATGAAGTGGGGAACATACCTAGGCCAAGAAGGCCTTAATCAGATTTTTTTAGAAGCCTAAGACAGCTCCCAAGTCTTTCGCTTCGGCCTCCAAGGTCAATTCCCGAACCGCCCTTGCGACCCTCGATAGTGAGACCCAAAGGGAGACCTTAAATGCAGCGACAAATGGGGCACCAAATGCTGCAAAACAGAGGTCAAAATCAGTCCCTAAGTGGATTAAATTCAGTCCCAAAGTGGACTCAAATCTGTCCCGGAGTGGGACATAATTGGCCCTAAAACTTGTCCAAAATGGCCCTGAAATGGAGGCCCAATAATGGGAGAGATAGGCCCAATAAGTGGCCCTATGGGTGGGGCCGATATGAGGCCCAATAAGCCCCCAAATGGGCCCAAATTCAGTCCCAAAGTGGACTCAAATCTGTCCCGAAATGGGGCAAAATCAGTCCTAGAACACCCCCAAAATGGCCCCAAAATGGAAGCCCAATAGTGGGAGAGATAGGCCCAATAAGTAGCCCTATGGGTGGGGCCAATATGAGGCCCAATAAGCCCCCAAGTGGGCCCAAGTTCAGTCCCAAAGTGGGCTGAAACCTGTCCCGAAATAAGGTAAAACCAGTCACGGAACTTACCTAAATCAGCCCCGAAACGGAGGCCCAATGTCGGGAGAGGTAGGCCCAATGAATGGCCCAATGGGGGAGCCCAAAAAGAAGCCCAATAGGCACCCCTAACAGGCCCAAATCAGTCCCAGAATGGGGCTAAAATGGTCCTCAAACTTGCCCAAAATGACCTCAAAATGAAAGCCCAATGGCAAGGGAGGTAAGCCCAATAGGTGGCCCAATGAGAAGGCCCAATAGGGAGCTCAAATGGGCCCAAAACCAGCTCACAAGGGGGGCCTAAATCTGCAGCAAGGGAGAAGAAATCTCCAAAATTCCCAAAATGGCAAAGGGGCATGTGGACCCCCTCTCTCTTCCCCCCTTTTTTTTAAATAAGAATGGGGGAGGTGGAGGAGAGAGAGGGGGAACCGGTGGGGAGCCCCCCCCCATCGGTTGGGAACCCCCCACTGGTTCCAAGAGGGGAACCGGTGGGGGGGGGGGAGGAGATTTCCCTCCCTCTCTTCTTCTTTAAAAATTCAAAAAAGGAGGGGTGGGGGAACTAATTAAAAAAGGGGGGGAGTTAATGGGGTTCTTAACCCCATTCATACTTGGTTAAGAACTCCATGCAAGTCCTCATTAAAACCCCCATCTTAAACCCCCTTTCACACCTAGCCCAAACCTGAAATTAACGGGCAAAAACCCCCTTTCACACTTGAAATCTGAAAACCAAAAGCCCAAAGCTCATTAAGAGCCAAAAAGTGGGAAAGGAGGGGAACATGGGGAGGGGAGAACCCCCCCACCGGTTTCCCAAAACCGGTGGGGGAGACCCCCCACCGGTTCCCAACCGGTGGGGGGCCTAACCGATGGCCACCCCCCCACCGGTTGGAACCGGTGGAGGTGTCCACCGGCCCCCCCCCCCTCTCTCTCCCCTCAATGCTCTCTCTCACTCCCTTCTCCCACCCATTTAAATAAAAAAAATGAAAAAAGAGAAGGAGAGAGAGTGAATCCGGTGGCACCCTCCACCGGGCCCAATTTGGGGCCTATAAATAGGACCTCAAGGTCCCCAATTCAAACACACACCACAAGCATACAAGCTGCCCACATACAAGGGTAAAAATTGTGAGGGAGAGTGCTGCCCAATTGAAGACCAAATTCGGGTTTTAAATCCGGATTTGCTGCGATTTCGGGAGGTCTTTTCTTTCGTCCCGGGGAGTCCTCGCTCCTAAAGTTCAATCCTAGGGGAGGCTCTGCCGAATTTTTTTGTAAAAAAACACCCTGTTACAAGGCGAAATGCTGCCGAAATAAAATCAGAATTTCTGTGCTTATGTGTGTCATTTAAATTCTATAATTATCATATTTTAAAATAAAAAAGTAATAATATGTATATATTTTCCTAAAAATAAAATGGTGTATATCCACAACCTAACCCTAACCTCACCCCATAAATAAACCAAATCCAGAAAATCTGCATAAAATCATGAATAAGCCCAAAGATAATTTATAATTAATTAATAATTAATTAATTAATAAAGATTCATGAAATTAACTAAAAAAATCAAGAAAAATCAGTAAAAATCTGTAAGAATCCTGTAAAAAATCTGAAAAATGATACAAAAATCATAATAAACTTAAATACCCTTATATATTTAAATAATTAATCAGCTAATTAAATTAATCATAAAAAAATAGATAAAATTAATAAAATTAACAAAAAATCAGAAAATCATAAATCTGAAAGAATGTTAAATTATTAACCATATACCTAAAAAACTTAATGTAAAATTACGAAAATACCCTCGCGCGTAATATTTACATATATAACCCCGAAAACATTAAAATTCATATCATAAGTGAAATTTCTTCCCATATAATCTGAATATCTTTAAATACAAACCCTAAGGCTTAATAACCCAGTTTAAAGGAAAATTGCTAAAAAACCCCATACATCTAAAGATCAATTTCCTAACTCCCCTAAAGCTTGAAAACTTCTAAAACTCACTCCTATATGTCTATAAGCTGTTATAATCGCATAAAAACCCCTAAAGGCGTATAATTGCATAAAAACCCCTAAAGGCGTATAATTGCAAAAAAGCCCCTGTGGGGTTAAAAATTGGGAATCAATCCATTTAACTTGGAATTAATCCACCCAACTTGGAACCAATCCTAATAACCGGGAGTCAATCCCGAACCATATAAAAAGTTGTCCCCGAGCCGGGGTGAGGCTAGGGATTCAACTTAAAATATGCCTTCATATGCATATGCATGCGTTGCCTATAGTAGTAGTTTTGCATGATTAAGGGCGTCATACGGACGGTTAATCAAGGGTTGCCGAGCAGTCGCTCAGCGTAATTAACACTGACAGAGGTCAGTGGAGATAGGTCATATACTCGAATCTTCGCCTGATTCGAAGTCCCGGATTCCCTGAGGGCTAATCCCAAGCTCTCATAATCCGATAAAAATATAAAACTGACCTATAATCCTCTAGATAAACAAAGAAAATGGATTTCCGAATAATCCGATATAGGGGAGGGTAGATATGCCTAGGTCGGGTCCCGAACGACGAGGGTTGGCAAAACCTTCGCGCAAACAAAATGATATCCGGATTAGATGGATTGACTAAAGGTTGCATTATCCTCATGACAATACTTGACCTCTAAAATAAAGGCAAGAGCACTAGAGCATGGCTTGAACTAACTTGCAGCAAAAAATGACATTGGGACTCCAACGTGCATTTTCAATGAAGTTATTCACTATTGACAGAGATAACAGGTGTCTTATGCCCATGGAGACGCAGGCATCTTGTGCTTGTACAATGTGCACACCAATCTAAATCAGTGAAAGACAATTTCTTGTTTAGATAGTGATAGAACTAAGACTGTATGCTTCTTTCTGCATAAGCTGGCCATATTTTATTTTGATATTCAGTCTGCCTGTCACCCAACTGGGAGAGAGGAGTCTTAGAAGCATTTTCTTAAGTGTGCTGTATCCAAGGATGCACATGAGATTGCATGTGTTTCCTCAGGTCAGGTGGTCTCAGTTAGGATCTATCACAAACCTTACTTCTGTGCCACACAGCACCATACGTCTTTACCTTACAAATGGATGAAAGGTTTGGCAGATCATCCACTAAGAACTACCTAGACACAGAAGAATACTATAGTTTTGAAAAGAATATACATGGATTAGCTGGGTTAGGAAGATGGGGTTGTAAGCTTTCCTGGGAGCTCTCGGTTATTCCACTTTGGGGTATTGGGCAGACTAGTTATCGGGTAGTAGCTTATGGCTCACTTTGTCCCAGGTTAGAAGGTACTATTTTGTGTTTGGCCTTTTCTGCATAGTAATCGTACATTCTTGAGGGTTCTTATATTGTGTGGATTTGCCTGCCTGGTCATATATTCCTGAACTTTTCATGTTCAACCACCTATAGGAGAAAAATTCCTCAAAGATAAAAGATCATAAAGTTATTCTGACTGCACAATAATGCCTGATAAAATTTATTGGTTAGAGAGTTCAAAGCTAATAATCATTATATGTATCGAGTTTGCCTATTGAAAGAGAAAAGGAAAAAAAAATAGCACCATAAATTCCAATCAGGCATTTTATGAATGTCAATCAGGCATTTTTTATATTTTATAGAGGAAAAGAAATGGATTGCATAACCTTTAACCATATCAAATGGTAAACTAAAAAAATAAACAAAAACAGTTAACCCGGTACATGAACATTGTCTTGACCATATTAGCCCCTATCAATTCATCATATTTTGGTGACTATCCCTGATGCATTTTCAGTGATCTTATCAACACAAGACTACACATTGTGCTTTTGGATTGACAACTTGCATGATACATGACTCCTCTAAAATCAAACCTCTGATGACGATGTGATTAGACGGAAACATTTTTCCATTACATTGAGTGTTTCCAGTATCTGGGAACCATGTAAGCATATTGAGCTGACCATCTATCATCTTTCTACATTTGCTACTTCATCAATCAATATTTTTCATCATCAATATAACAGTTAGATACATTCAATAGCCACAACGAAACCCGAGCTCTTCAAAAAGCCAAACAAAAAATGACCTCAACCATGGTATATAATAGCAATTAGTGAAGTTGTTTGCATACTTCACTTTCTGATATAGCTCCTGATGGAATCGGACGATAAGGCTCATTGATCGCATCAATCTCCCGATCATACCAATCATTTAGAGTCTGAAAAGTGGAAATATAAATTAAGCAAGCATAAACTTTCCAGGTTCATGTTTGAGTGCATATCATATCATTTGCTACCTGTGTGCAGCCAGTAAGACATGGACCAGACATTATCATGCAAACAACTGACTTAGCTACATCTTCAATATTCCAATGAAAATTTCCTATAGAACATAAAGGATTTGAAATATTATCAGCAATCCAAAGAATGTTATCCTCAACATACATTCTCTCAGGTATGTTAAAAGGGGAAATACAAAGAAAAATCTACAAATGAATGTTAATAGAAAATTAATAGTAGATCCAACCAGGTCTTGAAAAAACTTCTTTGAAATTAAAGAGACAATACAAAACTTGCCTTTTATATGTTAATAATTCAAAATACCAAACGGCATCAATAGGCAGAAAAATTTTAAAAAACAGTATCATGTTAGTAAGCAAGAAAGTAATGAATCAAGAACAAACATTTAGCACGATCCTTACTCTGTCCACAACAAGTCACAGAGTTCAATACTCAGATAGGGAAAATATTGGGCTCAGTTTATAAAAGTAACTCATTATGAATCAAGACAAATATAGAGGACTAAACAGGTTTTAGAAGATTGCAGCTTGTCTGTGGCAGGACATTCTTTCTGCTACCAGAAGGTGGTTAACTACATCTTCAAAAAAATTCAAAGGCTTAATGGAGGCAGAGGATGACAACATGGGAGAAAAAATATTATGCAATATGACTTGGCGGATACTACCATCCAAACATGGCAGGCAGGTTTGAACATGGTTTGCATGATCAGCCGATTTGGATCTAGACTCTAGATCAAGCCCTCCAGATCCAACTTCAAAAGGAAACCAAACTCCTCCTCCCACCCCCCCCCCCCCCCCCCCCCCCACCGAAAAATGAGAAAAAGAAAAGGCAGGACAAATCAGCCTACAATAAGGCAAATCCGCAGCCAAGATTGGCCACTTCTGTTCGGACCTGCTAATCCAGGCTGATCCAACCTTTGAAATAGGATCTCCATCCATGAATGGAGATCCCATTCTCCAATCTCACAGCCACCCTGAACCCTTATTTGCATGTTACTATGTCATATTCATTTTCTTATTTTTCTGATTTTCCTGTATGTTATTTTTTTTAAAAAAAATTAAGACTAAAAAAATCAAGCCGATACAAGAATTGGCTTTCTTCACTTAGACTGGCCAAGTTGGCCGGTCCAATGCCGATCAGATCAGGACCTGCCACTCCAGCATCCCGTTCCGAATCTGCCTTCCTTGTGCTTGATACAGGTCGAATAACAGGCAACATCAAATCATTGCACCTTTTTCTTGCCTAGAGTAAGCTGGGTGGTGAGCCTGACTACCAAGTACCCAAGTTAATGTCATGAACACCAGCCTGGAGCAAGTACCTCCAATCCCCACAGCCAGGCCAATCATGTGGCTCGGTGACCAAGATGGTCACCCAGCTTGGTCATTTAACCTGATTCCCTCTTGGACATCCCTCTTGACAAAATTGGTGGATGCACCACTTCTCCACAAAACACTAAGGAAATGGACCTATTTGTCCATTGTTTGATTGTTTTCAGTCTTCGGTGATTTCTTACCTGACAAATTCTTGTTCCAGATTCTGCTAAAAATATTTTGGCACAAGGCACAGATTGATAGCAAGAAGATTCAGTTAGAGACAGGAGGTTCCCATCATTTTCACCGTCAACAAGCCTTATCTCGTCAATCTTGTCAGTGCAATGCCCAACCAAGGATCCAAGTATTCAGATTAAGTTTCACTACCATTTAGCAACCAAAGTCAAGCCCTTTTGCTAGTATCAACTTCTTGAATAAGGGGAAAATAGATAGAAAAGGTTTTGCCATAGGCTTTACAAAGGTGCAGATAGAGGTATCTTGGAGGAGCAAAAGAAGTTTTCCCTAGAATTAGATGCCCTAAATATAGAATAGGGTGTGCACATAGAGGTATCACGGAGGAACAAATAGGGTAATGTCTAAAGACTGATAAGCTTTGATAATAGAGAGTACATGTTATCCAATTACCACTCCCAACTAGAAAGGCCTTAACACTTTGATCTCACATTCAAACACTATAGAAGATGGGACATATTCGTAGAACAAAAGATCCCACTAGCTATATCAGAAAAGGTAAATACCAGAAGCGGCAGCACCACAGGCCACTCCCAAAATCAACGGTGGCCAAGTTATTGGTTTTGTGAGTTGAAGACGAATCTTCCACTTATTCTGCAGGAAATGGAAGATCGGAAGCCATGGTCAGGTAATAATCTCATGTTTAATGTCGCTGCATCATAGAAAAATACCAGTTAACAAATTCATAAAGAAAGAAACTGGTTACTTGGTACTAAATGAACACAGCATGTCGACAAAGAATTGACCAATGCAATTTCATGGAGAATGAAAACATGAGATAGGTAATTTTAACAAACACAAACTACTTTGCAAGTAAGGCAATAAGATATTTTCTATTCTTACATGAGCTAGTAGAATATCAAACAGATAATTAATACCAGAATGCCAATAATTATGTTATACAATACTATGGAGCAGAGGGAGTTGCTTCGTAGATGTTTTTACATTCCAAAGGATATGATATAACAATAGCAAAAAGTCAGGACACCCAACAGAGAGACAAAATTCTCAATCATGACTGGATTCTGACATGATCCAGCTTTAAGTCCATATATGTTTGTACCAGCCATAAACTCTTATGAGAAAGGATATATTAAGCCGATCTGTTGTTTGCATATCGAGTACAAATCATAGCTTAAGAATGTCCTTAGTTACATAATGGATATTGCATAATGAGAAAAAAAATGTAAAACTTTTTATTATTTCATCAGTCCATTGTGGGGAAAGTTTCTCAGAAGTTAAAAGACCAAAAACCTACCCTTGGTCTCATAAAGGAAGCAAAGAGTACAAAGGGTCCTTTTACCCCAAATTTCTGAGAAATCACAGAAAAAAATTAAGAAAAATGCAAAACAACAAAAATTAGACTCTGCGGGACTAAAAATAAAAAACGATTGAGCCCCCCATCCCCCAACCTGCTGCCCATGGGCAGGAGACCCTTGGAAGGCTGTCCCAAGGGGCTGCCGTCCACTATGGGCAGCAGACACCCAACAATCAAGAGAAGGGGGGGTGGGGGGGTCACTATGGGCAGCAGCACCCAAAAGGAGCCGCTACCCCTCTTCTACAGTTTCTACGCTGCAGCCCTCCAGCCCCATTTTTCTATGACATTTCTTCAAGAAAAATCTGAAAATTGAGAAGATAATGGGTCCACACATGCCTTGGTGGGCCAATAACATGAAGCCATCTCGTGCGTCGTCATCACCTCATCAACAGTTCATCATCACCTTGTCAGCGACGCATGGACAAATCAGAGAAAACCGAGGCTCAAACCAACCGAAAGATGCCATGTAAACTGAACCAACATGAAAGCCAATGAAGAGCTGCCACTTTGCAGCATCCTATTGGTGGCAACTTGTATGAATGTACCCCCATCCCCTTGTAGTGGATGAAATGAAGGATGTAGAAGACCCCACCCACCCCTCATGCTCTTCTTCTTAAGGTGAGAAGTTAAGTTTGGGTATGTTGCAAGGCCTCCATGACGTATCCATTAGATATATCACAAGCTAACCGTGACATATCCAATGGATACATCGCGGGCATGCCGCGACGAACATATGTGTACACATTATAAGCCCTCTTTGGTCCGTCATCATGACAATCAGACAACCGTGAGCTATTAGGGGTGCCCTCTTTGGCCTGCCCTTGCATATGCGGGGACAAAGAGCCGTGGAGTGAAGACCTTCGGCCCAACGTCGCATATGAGCAACACTCAGTGAGCAGTGGGTGTGACATAACAATGGACCATGTGCCACGACAATCGCCACATGCGTTCAATGTCTTTTGTTCCACATGTCTAGATCACGAAATGCCAATGTTGGCTTACTTTCCCACCTATAAACAAGAGTCGTCGCAGACTGTGCCGCACCTTAGGACCCATGCCGCACATAAATCCCATTCCAAGGTGCTAGCCGCTAAGGGGGTTTTGTTTTTGGAACAAATAGCAGTGTTTTGCTTAAGGCTGCAACTTTGGGAGGGTCAACTTGAATCCTAGCAGGCCAACCCGATGGTTGGGTCGGGTTGAACCCGATCAAGTTAGGGTTGGGTTGGGTTAGGGTTGAGGGGTCTTTCAACCTGACCTTAGATGGGTTGGATTGGGTTGAGGTTCGGCCAATCCAACCTAACTCAAGCCCAATATTAATATATAAAAATTAACTTAGATCATTACAATTTGCTGTGTTTAATTTTATAACTTTGAAGAAAAATTTAGTTTACAATATGAACAAAGATGTTCTTAAGTAATACCATGTAACTACATTTGTACGTTCTTTTTTTATTACTTTGTTAAGGCGGATACATAAATTCATTCATATCTTTGTACATAGAATTTTAGTAGTAAGGAAGAAAAGTTAAAAATATGGATTTTTAAGGACATAACGCAACCTAACCTAATGAAGGTTAGGTTACATGGGTTGGGGCATTGTTGGATGGTTGGGTTAAGGTTGAGGAGCTTGGGTTAGAGGATGGGTTGGGTAGGGTTAGGGTCAAGGGGTTCCAGACATGGGATGTGTTAGGGTTGACCCCAACCAAACCCGAGTTGCAGCCTTAGTTTTGCTTATGCCTTGATGGGGATCCAGGACCAGTGCATGGATGCGCTACATATGATGGAGCCCATCTACCACTATCAGAGAGTTTTTCCAACTTCATTGTGGCTTCAAGACTCATCAAAGCTTGTTTGATGGATAAGATATTTTTAAAGGAGTCTGTAGACAATTTGTTTGGCCCATTTAGAGCCTAATTAGTGGGTTTTCTATTTTTTCTGAATTTTAGATGCGATTTTCACAAATATTTATTATGGCTTGGTGTATTTCAATATTTTACTTGGTTAGGAGTTTGGTTAGGTTTTAGTTTCTCTATATATATTGATGTAAAGATTGTTTTCTAATTTTTTATGAATTATTGAGCACGAATTTCGAAGATTTTTTCCGTTCTCTGAGATGGAGATCTAAAATCCCTGAGATGGGGTAGGGTGCGATGCCCTAGCCACCGGTGCAATGCCAGAGGCTGTTATCCTGCCGTCAATGTGACACCAGAGACCTTTCCCTTCACCTTGTTCCCTATTATTCTCTCTTGTCCCGCATCAACTTGGTATCAAAGCCCAACCTTGATACATTACACCCAACCACACCACTCCGTTCGCCATCTGTTGCCGCCACTGCATCTTCCTCTTTCTCCCTCTCTTTCTCTTTCTCGCTGACTTCATTCCACTCTATTATTTGTTCACAGAATAACGCAAGGGGTGAAAGTAAGACCCCACTATATCCTCCTTTCTCCCTCATCTACCGCATCTCTTTGTCTTCCCATTATCTCTCTCTGATTGTGTGAACAGGAAGAGGCTGTTGTCTTGTTACCATGTTCACAGAACAAGGAGGAGAGGACACCGTCAACAACAAAGGGGGTGGGGAATACTGTGGGGACCTCTAGTAGCCTCCCTTCCCTGATGAGGACAATCCCCAGTTTCTGTTACTCCGCAAGGATCCTCCCTCTCTTGGGAAGAACAAGGTATTTTCTCCCTATAAATCCCTAAAATACCACCAGTGCGCCGCCGCCACCAGTGTGCCTCGTTTTGCATGCCGCCCATACATGCGCCCTGCTAACATCTACACACATTTTTTGAGATCTGTGCTGGTCGCCTTGATTTGTGTGCCCACTTCCCAATGCACCTATCTTTGTGGTACGCTTCCTGAGGCAGTGTTCTGACATCCATGCATTCTTTTCGAGATGGTGGTCACCAACTCTCCGAGCATAAGTTTGGCTTTAAAAGGATGACATGGAGTGGATTGCATTGGAGAATGACATTGAGAGCCTAATTTCTTAGAATAACCAAACCAAAGGGGGTAGTTTACAAGGCTGACCCAGCACTGTTTGAAGAGTATTACAACCAAATGGAACAAGTAGGTTACAAAGCAAATCCGGTGTAAGCTGAGGAGTATTTTGAATAGGTCAAGTCCCAGATGTTCGAAACGTGTGATGATGTCCTCTCCGCAGAACCACTGCTAGACTTGGTTCCCAAAGACCCTTTTGAAGATAGTTAGTTGAAGATTCTTCAAGATACTTTCAGCCAACATGCTTTTGACCAGACATGAAGCGATGCTGATGCACACTTTCCATATCAAGACGAGGCTCTCTTCTACACGGTCATCTTAATGGCATCAGCCGTGCATCTTGCTTTGCTACTCCTGTCATCTCCCCGTGGATATTGCCGCATTTCAAAACTCAAGGATGAATTTTCTCGAATCGGAGGAGAAGATGGAGATCGAAGACCATTGCATGGATGCGTTACATATAATGGAGCACATCTACCGCTGTTAGAGAGTAGTTCAGCTTCGTTGTGGCACGGAGACTCGCCAGAGCTTGTTTAATGGACAGGATATTTTTAGAGGAGATGCAGACAATTCATTTGGCCCATTTGGAGCCCAATTAGTGGGTTTTCTTCTTTCTTTCTTTTTTTTTTGAATTTTAGGTGCAATTTCTCAATATTTATTATGGCTAGGAGATTTCAGTCTTTTGCTTGGTTAGCATGGAAGGCAGGATTGGCACGGATCAGATCGGATCGGCAGATCCGATTGATTTTGACTCAGACTAATCTGATCATGTGCCCCGATCCACTAGTCTAGGTCAAAATCGGTTGGGATCGGCCGGGATCGGTCTAAGATCAGGCCACTTTTTTTAAAATAATTTAAAAAATAAATGGGGGACCAGTCCAGATCGACTCAAGATCAGTTCGGATAAGATCGGATCGAACAATCTGATCGATTTGGACCGGGCCAATAATGCCCGATCCCCGATTCTACCTCCCTTGTCGGTTAGGAGTTTGATTAGGGTTTAGTTTCTCTTATATATTGATGTAAGACTATTTTCTAATTTTTAATGAATTACTGAGTACGAATTTCAAAGATTTTTCCAACTTCTCTGAGATGGAGATCCAAACACCCTAAAATGGGGTAGGGTGCGATGCCCCAGCCATCAGGGCAATGCAAGAGGTCGTTATCCCGCCTATGTGATGCTGGAGGCCTCTACTTTCACCTTGTTCCCTCTTCTTCTCTATCGTCTCCAATCACACCTTGAATCAACGACACTTCAACGCAATAACAGCTGATGTAAATGAATCACTTCAATTTGACAGGTAACCTGCCTATCTTGTAAATGCGAAATAATCGGCCCACTCGCCCATGCGGCAATGGTGTGTTGTGCTTGGGGCATTATCCTCGGGTGGCAAATAACCATGTCGATGCCTCAAAAAGCATGTCGATATTTTAAAAGACAATTAAAGCAAATCACATCATATGCTCACATGTGCCATCAAATTTGAGAATTTCGAGTGGGGCAATGAGTGATAGAGCGAAGCTACACATACACATTTGACGCAGAACAATTGTTCCCAATGTGTGAATAGTGCATCTCGATAAGTGTGCAATACGCATTTATATCAATCAACGCTAGTCAACTTATTATTTCAAATGTAGTGATCTGCAATACATCAAGGTTCGGCTCTCTGTTGATAGAGGCACCCCTAATAGTGCTTCGAGTTGTATGCCACATGAATGAATAATATCTTGAGATGTGCACAATGTGCGATCTCATTCAGAACAAATGATGTGAGTCGACAAGACATGACCCTTAGTTGGGGCTTGATGAGGCCAAATGACATATGAATAGTACACCTTGATAAACGTACCGCACCTATTTCCTCAAATGACCAAATAACATTATTATCGAAATGTGATCAAACTTGCTGAGAGAGATCCGATCAACGCTAGGGCCCACTTGAGGCACATGAATAATGTCAATGAATAGTACTTGTGAATAGTGCTATGCACAGTAAGTACCCTCTAATAACGTAGGGGATTGGTGGGGCCCACCAAGTGCATTGCATCGTACTCTCCAATATAATGCATCCTTGCAATGTGATATCAATCACATAAAGGGCCAATGCCGATCGTTTGAATGCAATATGATGTATCCAAGCAATAAAGTGAGAATGAGCGAGAAAATGGCACAGCATAGCAACATGAACATGGCTTAAAAAATCAAAGGTTTTCCTGTCACAGCGGGGCGTAAATAATGCCACTATGTGGACTGACGAAAAGAGTCCCTAAATAAAAGAACCCAAAAAACTCTTTCCATGGGCAAGTCAACATAAAAATTGTTAAATATTTCGGTATACACAGTGCCAACTTTGAGTCAAAATCCCAAAACAAAACTTCAAGGAAGAATTGCCTGTCATCCACATAAATGCAATACCCAACAAATGGTGCGAAATCATGATTCCCACAAAAACGAAACAAAAGAGAAATAAACCAAAACAAATAAGTCACGAATCAAAATTGACTTACAACACAGTCCAAGCCTCAAAATGGACAGAGTGCACTAGTCATGCGACTACCAGATCTGGTTCAGCCAGTTTTTGGAATTGAAATTGAAACACAAATTAAAATAATACTATACATATACATATATATATATATATATATACATATACATATGTATATGTATATGTATATGTGTGTGTATATGCATGTATGTGTATGATTATCACAATTGAAATATTCTGATAAAATATTGGAACTGGAAATGGAAATAGAACTTTTTCTGTATCTGGGTTCAGATAGTAACCTGAACTGTATCATTTTTCAATTTATAAATGTTAAATCACAAAATTTGGGTGCCCAAATCAGACCCTTGTTGGCCATGCAAAGAAGCTGCCTCCCAACTGTCCCCCTTGGCAAAAGGCCCAAATCGGCCCCTCATCATGGGAGAGGGGACATTCGTTGAGGATCATCGATTGGTAAACCTAAAATAAAATACATGACACGTGACGTAGAAAAAGAAGGGTAGAAAATGCATGATTGATGAAAAAAAGTTCATTAATGCAATGAATTCTCATTTTTTCACACTTTACCATGTAGAGGGCTAAGGAAACAAAGACTAATGTTAACAATGGAAACCAGATCAACCAGAGGGCATAAAAAGTGTACTCTGGAAAGCTATGGCATAGAGAGATAATAAAGGTAAGTTCTATAATATTGTTATTGTAGTAATAA
Organism: Zantedeschia hybrid cultivar; assembly: GCA_030544215.1. Lineage (NCBI taxonomy): Eukaryota > Viridiplantae > Streptophyta > Magnoliopsida > Alismatales > Araceae > Zantedeschia > Zantedeschia hybrid cultivar. The sequence continues at coordinate 11,196,488 of JARZZO010000016.1, forward strand.
ATAGATGTTAAGTAGGGGCAGAACTGTCATTGGTGTTTGTATTAAGTTTGACCTATTATATATAGTTGTTTGAGGGTTGGCCGGCCTCTCTAGTTGAGAAAGAGAGCCAGCCGCACCTCTTCTCTGCCTCTCCAACCCTTGTACTCCTCTTTCTTCATGGTATCAGAGCGTGTGAGAGAGGAGTAAAACCCTAGGTCGGTTGGCCTTCTTTCCCTTGTCCGGTGGAGCATCCAAACACCTTGGTGGAGGAGCTCTGCAGCAAAGAAAAGAAAATCAGGAAAATACACAGAAACATGTCTGGTTCCCCTGTTCTGTGTTTATAGGGGTCCGGCCCCCTCTTCATCTGCACCGAAACCCTGGTTAGGGTTCCTTTTGTGGGCTCCAGCCCTGTGTGAGGGGTGTTCAAGATTCGTGCTCAGTTTTTTCAGCAGGCCAGCCATTGCTTGTTGTTGCATATACCTTGGTTAGGGTTTTTTGGAAGTTGTCCCTGCACCCTATTTTGAGGGTTGTGAGAGGCCGACCACCTCTCTTATTGCTGCCACTCTTCTTCCAACCTACTTAAGCATCTCTAGGAGTAAGGAGATGTCTGAGGTGACAGCAAACAAAGCGTCCTCTAGGTGTGACAGCAAGGAGGAAAATTTTCACCTTCAACTTCCCCCTGTGGAGTTGAATGACTCAAACTATTTAGACTGGACAGCATCCATCAAGACTTTTATCAGTGCAAGATCCAAGGTTGAATACATAAATAGGAGGATACAATTACCTCCTATTGATGATGAGAAGTATGAGGAATGAGAACATCATGATAGTATTGTGAAGATATGGATTCTTAACTCCGTGACTAATAGACAATTGAAGTATATTGTGAGAAAGTCAACTACAAAAAAAATGTGGTTTATCCTTAAAGAGATGTACTGTGAGAAGGCCAATCCTATGAATCTATATAATCTTGAAGTTGCTATCCATGACACTAAACAAGCCACACACTCCGTATGTGAGTACTATCATGCCCTGCAAGCGTTATCGGAGGAACAGGATTCCTTCGCCATAAAGGATTAGAATATTGTTGCAGATCACAAGAAGTACTTGAAGCACATCTAAGACCACAAAGTTATTAATATATATATATATATATATATATATATATATATATATATATATATATATATATATATATATATATACACATATGTTCCTTCATGGTCTCAAGTCTAAGTATGAGGGCTGCGATCTCAAATTCTGAATTTTGAGGTCATCCCATCTCTTGAACAGTGCTACAAGAAGGTGGTCACTGAAGAGAGACGGAGGAAGACTATGCAGGTAGATACAAGAGAGACCAATGTTGGTGATCACTCTGCCCTCATCAGCACCAATACGGGCAATGCAAAAAAGGGAGATGGCACACGAAAGGATTCACATAAAGGTGAGAGAAAGTGTTCGCATTCTGGACGATCTAATCACTCTGTAGAGTTCCACTGGGAGCTGTACCCTGATAAGAAGCCGCTCAAGTTCAGGAAAGGCTAGCAAAATAAAGAGGTTGTTGCTGCTACAAAGGTCACACAGCAGCCTTCTGGGACTGTTTCAAAAGGGAACACATCAATAGGAACACAAGGAAGCTTCGTGAGGCTGTCCACCTCCGATGTAGTCAACCTTTAGCAATTTCTTTAACATTTGACACCCTCTTCATCCACCAGCCCATCAGGTACTTCTGGGGCAGCACTCAATGTTGCCTCACACCACAATGAACACTCTTGGATCATCGATTCAGGGGCCACTGACCACATGACAGGTACCCCTAACCTCTTTACTTCGTATACATTACGCTCAGGACAAGATAAGGTGACCGTTGCAGATGGTATCCTAGCTACCATAGCTGGGAAAGGAACCATACTTCTGGATGAGCATCTTAACTTATCATCAGCATTACATGTTCCAAAATTGTCAATAAATTTGCATTTTGTGAGTAATCTTACAAAACCTTGAATTGTTCCATAACCTTTTTTCTCATTCATTGTATGTTTCAGGACTTGAGGACAGGCCAACTGATTGGGAATGGAGTCAATGGATGTAAAGCAAGAGGTCTCTATCAGCTCCAGTCCTAGCATAGTGCTGCTCTTCAGTCTTCAAGCACTAGTGTCTTGTTTAAGAAAATAAAGGAGATACTGCCGTGGCATCTCCGTCTAGGATACCTTTCATTTCCAACATTGAAATATTTGTTTCCATCATTGTTCCAAAAAATAGACATTCAGTCTATTCAGTGTCAAATTTGTCATCTTACAAAATATTGTAGAACTCCATTTCCTTCTTCTATGAATAAAAATTCCACTTCTTTTGAATTGGTCCATTCTAATGTGTGGGGTTATGCTTATGTTCCTCTATTGATGGTCATCGTTATTTTATCACTTTCATTGATGACTTTTCTCACTGCGCTTGTGTGTATCCTATGAAGTCCAGGGAGGATGTATCCCGGGTCATATAGGTGTTTGAGAACATAGTGAAAAATCAGTTTGAAACGAAAATAAAAAAATTTCGTTCAGACAATGCATAAGAATACTTTGAAAAAAAACTGAATATCTTCTTTGAGGATAAAGGGATCATCCATAAGTCATCATATCCCTATACTCCTCAACAAAATAGAATAGCTAAACGGAAAAATCGACATCTTCTTGAAACAGTTCGGACATTCCTTCTCCATCATAGCCTTCGTAAAAGGTTTTGGACAGAGGCTATACTCACTGTTATGTATGTCATCAACCAGAGTCCTCCAGTTTCGGACCCCCTACTCTATTCTTCGACCTCAACACTCACTTTTCCCTCTATCATTGAAAGTGTTTGGGTCTTTGTGTTTTATCTATGATCTAGTTCCTGACAAATCCAAACATTATACCAAGACTATTCGTGGGATTTTCTTTGGGTACTCTCAAATACAAAAGGGTTACAAATGCTATGAACCCCCTTCCCCCCCGACAAAAAAAATATGTTGTGAAAGATGTCACTTTCTTTGGATCTCATTTATACTATCACTCTCAGGATGTGTCTGAGGGGGAGAGTTCTCAAATTCCAGCCACAACCTTGACTATCCCTGATGTTGTTGTCCCTAGAAGGATTGTCACAACTGAGGAACCTGCACTCTCAGAAAAAAGACATGATATTAACACGTATGGGACTGAACTGAAGCACTATGTCAGAAGATCAAGAGGACTTTTATCCATCGTAAACCATGCTCAATCACGATTCATCCGCATTTGCATCATCTTCGAAGCACCCAGTCAAGGGCATGCACTCAACAGCACTTCGACATGAGGTCTCAAACACCTGGGCATGGAGATTAGAAGCAAAGAGTTGTTATCGTCATTCTTGTTCCACATTAGAGGTACATCTCAATCAGCCAGCCGCCTGGTTGACTATCCCTTTTATTATTGCCTGTCTTAGGTCCCTATGCCTTCTTAGCTAATTGCAGGAATTATTTATGCCTATAGTCATATGCCTACTTTTGCTATTTTTGCAGCTATTTCCTCAAGATAGGTTTTTTTGTCTACCTAGTGGCTAATTTGCATTGGGATTTAGACATCAATAATCTGTGGTAAATACTGCTACCTATTACTCTAGGAGGTCTTTAGCAAGAAGTTGCAGAAGTGATGTGGTCTTTATCCAAGCAAAAGGCCTCTTATTCTTGTGTAAGCAATCCAAGATTGCTTATGCGAGGATAAGCAATCTGGTTATCAGAGAGGGCCTTGAGGTGTAACATGATAGCCAATCTAGATTGATGGTCAAGGTTTGGGTTTGGACGATTCATTTCTGTGATTTTACCAGCAAAAGCATATACGTTGTGTCAAGTACATATATAAAGTAGCCAGTATGATGCGTAAAGTAAACTATGTTTCTCCACATTATATTTGGTAAATTTCCTCCATTCCGTGGTGATGATGTCGACAATGTAGCTTTTTATGACCGGGAGGGTATTGAATTTCCTCATGTACAGTAATTTCCCAGACTTCACCCACCTACCCGTAAGGGAAGCGACAGCTAACGAAGCTTACGACCTCAAGAGAAGAGATTACTATTACTAGCTTCCTTGGTAGATGATCAACTTCTTTTGAGCAAAAACAGACAACTTTCTGCACGAAATTGATTAAAATCCAACACTACCGTTTCTCGAGAGGCGCCCTTTATGCCAAGGAGCTGGTTGAAGCCAGAGCCACCACCCGCCACCTTTCCCGGAGCCGCAGGCTCCCCTGCAGATCAACACCAACCCCGTTAATCACCCACTACTCCATCAACCCAACAATTATTTGCTAATACAGAACGCAAACGCTGTCCAATCGCCGGAAACAGAATAAATTAAAATGACCAGAGACCTTCGTCGGCATCGATTTCCCCGGCCCTGACGGCAAGCCTCCTCCCTGAAACCGTACAAACACTGCGTTCACAAGAACCAAAGCCAAAGAACAAAAAATGCAGCGCGCAATAAGGGCGAGGAGCTCCCAGATGGAGGCCTACCAGCGAGAGAAACGGGAGGGGGCGAGAGAAGCCTGTGGGAGCGAGCACAGCGGAGGCTCCGGACCGATGCGGCGACGGAGGAGATGCCGTAGGCGGCGGAAGCCATTTCGGCGAGATCGGTGGCGAGAAGATTAGAGTTTCTGAGGAAGCGAGGAAGGGGGTGGTAGCTGGATCGAGAAGGAGAGCGAGAACGAAGAGGCCGAGGGCGCCTATATGCGTATTTTTTTAAGCGCGCCTGTGAGCCGCTGCAACAGAACTGCCAGCTTGGAGGCGAATGGGCGCCCAGGAGAACTGTGCCGTTTGTTTCGATTCTACCGTTCTCTTGTTCCTCTAAAACATTGTAGCTATCTTGGCGCTCAGTTTGGGGTTAAAAAATTTTAAGGGATTTTTGTAAATAACCCTCTAAGGATTCTGTATCTGTGGATAAATTATTCATATTTATATATAATGCCCTTAAGTATGGTGGTATTTGCATCCAACGCCCTTAACTATCGCATTTATTTTAAACTTTATTAGAACTAAAATATTGTTACCTTATATAGAACATGTGAAAACCTTCAGATGAATATATTAGTAATACTCTTAGAAATAATACAAACACCTCATAAACAAAAAATCATATAAACATCCACCCATAAGTTTGTTATATATATTTAGCATCAAAAAATTACTTCTATTTATAGCATGTATTTTTAAATAGAAATTTTTTTATGTAAATATACTTGTATAATTAAATGGCAACAAGTTTACGAATAAATGTCTATGCGATTTTTTTCGTGAGATATTTGCATTTTAACTAAAAAAAGTATTATTAGTATTTTTATTCGATAACTTTCATATATTTTAATATTTTATGTAGGATAACAATGTTTAAACTTAGGTGAAATTCAAAATGAACATGATAGTTAAGGAGGTTATAAGCAAACTTAGGTGACATTAAATATATATATATATATAAAGTTAAGTGGGTTATATGCGAATGCTACCATAGTTAAGGGGGTTGTATGTAAATATGAATTACACAGGGCTATCCACTAATATGGAATCTAAAGGGTTGTTTACAAAAAAACTCAAATTTTAAATCCTTCTTGTGTCTCTCAGGTGACGTAATGGTAATTAAACATTCAGATTTTTGTAAAAATAATTCTTTTAAATTTTAATTATAGATTATTCTACTTATTTTCATAGTATTATAAATCACCTCACTGCATGGTAATATTTATAAGAATGTCTCTGTAATTAACTATCATCAAGGATGCAGAAAATAATCTTTTTACAATCGTCAAATTTAATATTTGAATCATTATATTTTTATAAAATGATATTTTTGTGATTGATACATTGTGCAAAAGAGAGAGAAATAAAGGAAATAATAAATGTATTTTAGACTTTTTCTAAACTTCAGTTAAAAGTTAAACAAGTTTAGATAAGATATTTTATTGAAATGTGAAAGGATGGTAATGATAGAGAAATTTTTGCAAGTACTATGATGCAGCAAATTGATAGTTTCCGCTTTTGGAGAACTTACCAAGCTCAACAGTTTCACCACTGTCCACTGATAGGGATGCAAACAGGTCAGACTTAATCTATGATTGTATATATTTATTCTAAGCTCTCTGTTTAGAAATACCATCCATCAACTGTCTTATAAGTTAATAATTTGTTGGACAATTGGATCTTAGTGTACCATGTATATTTGGTCAGAAAAAAATTATATTCATTACCTTATTTGTGATGTATATCCGTCCCCCACCCCGAATATTTGTTCACTTGACATTTGCGTTTAGGTCCTTACAAAGAAGGAAAATAAAATAAGACCCTTCCATCCAAGAAGTTTGAAAGAAACTCTTGCAATCTCTAATCTTCCAGCAACAAGAGTTATGTGTAATGGCTTCGAAGAAAAAGTGCAGCCACTTCACTAATCCCTACGGTGTCAACGGGCCGAGCTTAGGTCGGACATAGCAAAGTCCAAGTCCAAGCTCATAAAGAAAAATGAGGTCTAAACCGGCCCAAGCCCATTTTCCTATGTTAAGTCCAAGTCTAGCTTAAGCCTAAATAATTCGGATTTCAAGTTCGGGCTTCGGACTTAAATATAAAAATAATTAATTTTTTTCTTTTAAAATGTTTAATCTATCATATTAACAAGAATTAGTGTAACCCTTTCATCCATTAAAAAATGAGATCTTCAAGGTCATCATATCCAATAACACACATAAAGAAAAAAATCAAATTAGTTATTCGTATTTTGATCTTTTATGTTTAGCATAAAATCACATCTTTTATAAAATCAAACCTTACTATAATACTTTGATCAAATATTAATTAACTCACACTAAAATATTATAATGATTTATGATGCATATGATTATTTTGAAAGTGTCAGAGAGATGTGATCTTTTATAAAAACAAAACTTATCATAGCACTTTGATCAAATGTTGATTAACTCACACTAAAATAGTATAATGATTAATGGTGTATAAGATGATTTTGAAGATACATGTATATAGAACTCTCTTGAATTGAAGATAGTTGAATCATTAGTCCAAAATGTCCGTACATAAATTAATTTATATGATGTATGTGTGCAAATGAATGATCTTGTTAATGTGGTTGATCTCTAATTGGACAATTCAAAATAATTAAAACAATAAAAAACTAAACCCCAATGATCCGTTAAAAAAAGTCCTTGATGGACCAAGTTTGATAATAATTTTTTATTTTTTAACTTTTTTGGGGTATCCAATCAAAGATCAACCTATATAAACAGACCTTAGAAAAATTTAAAGATAAGGAAATTGCATGGCCTAAAATGGGCTAAGGGTCCATAAAACATATTCGAATGGTATATGTTTTCTAAGAAAATTAATTTTCAAGAAAAAAGAAAAACAAAATCAATCATTTGGTACTTTTAAAAATATTTTATTAAAAATCTTTTCATTTATTTTTTTCCATAAAATATTTCCTGAAAATGATTTCATATGTTTGTTTATGTGTAAAAGAATTTTCATGTTCCAAATGGAAAAGATTTTACTTAAAATATATTCAAATGGAAATTATTTTTCAAGGAAAAAAGTTTAAAAGAAAAATGAAAACATAATTTGTCAGTTGGTTCTTTTGAAAATATTTTTTGAAAATCTTCTCTTTTTTTTTTTTTTTGTAACATATTTTCTTAAGAATGATTTCATGCATTTGTTTTCTTGTAAAAGAATTTTCATATCATAAGTTGCTAACATAAAGTCCATTTGATTGGGGTAAAACGTTTGAACGCGGATAACATACTCCAAAAAAAGATTTTCAAAGAAAATGTAAGGATTTTTTAATTTTTCATTCTCTACAATATTTCAATATTCCGTACAACGGTACAAGTAATACTTTCAAAGTTGATCAAACCGTTGTAACAGTAAGTATATTTTTTATTTTTGTATTCTTTTTAAAATCTAGGTGTTGTCACCCTTCAGGAGCTATAGACTGGACGGTTTAAGAAATTCTAAACAATAAAAATATACAAAAAGGACCATCTGGTTGTTTCCAGAATTTTTTAACTGTTCAATCAAAAATTTGACCCCTAAGTTTTTTTAAAAACTAAAAAAGTACATGTACTACTATAGCTGTTCCATCAAAGCTGATCAGCCTCTGATTAACAAATGAAAAAAAAAGGTATTTACAGAAGATTGCTTCCATACGTCAGATTTCTATTAGAATAGATTAAAAATAGGGAATTTTACCTTTGCTTCTAAAAAATATTATATTTGCATTTATATCTCCAACTTTCGCATATTATTTTCAATACCCCTAAAATCTGAAAAGTGTTACGATTATACCAATCCGTCAAAATGCCCTTAAATCAATTCTAAAGATTTTGCATATATTCTTAAATTCACTAATATTATATATATATATATATATATATATATATATGTTTAAATTCACTAAAGTTTTACATATATACCCTTAAGGCCAGTTTGTTTGCGGGATAAGGGTCGAACATGACGTTTATTCCACTTATTCGGTTTGGGATAGCGGACGCGTTATTCTTCGTTATTTTGGACGCGGATGCGTTATTCATTGAATAAGTGGAATAACTCGTTCCATATAAAAGGCAAGAATTAGTTATTCCGTAAACTACTTATTCCACCCAAAGTAAATTCTTCTTATTCTAGTAATAAGAGATCCGGAAACAAGAAATCCGAAATATCTAATCCTCAAAACAAACCAGCCCTTATTGTTATGAAGATTTTTAAAATCTTTTTTACATATTTAATTAGAATTCACATTATTTTGTTGGAGGTGCGTAAAGACAATATTTCTGAGATTTCAGAGATATGTAAATAGTATGTGAGAGTTGGAGCACCGATGTAGATGTTTTTTTGGAATATATATGTGAAAATCCCGTAAAATATTATACGAATATTCCTAGTATACTTTCTTATTGATTTCTAATCAAAGAGAGTTTTTAGGGAGGGGTCAAGATCGTAAGAATTTAATGTAAATATGAAGATTACATGAGCTAACATGAAATATTTAAAATCTGTAGGGACCTAAGTGAAAAAGATCCAAATATGAATATTATTACCTATTTATTATATTTAAAATTTATTATTTCAAAGATAGAAGACGAGACTAACAACCTAAAGAGAAAAGATGGCCCCACCCCAAATATCTCATTGAACACAGCTTCCCATAGAAAATGGCATCCGCTCCCTTGGGACGGACGCCAAAATCTAGACTTATGGTACTGCATGCATCACGTTTTCCATTGACTTTAACTATTACGGATAAACCATCAAGAAATGGTTTTCCGGAAAACCTGTATTTGTAAAACATTTTACTGGTAGCTAGTAAAATGGCAGTTAAGAAAAGGTTTTCGGGAAGATCCGATCCAAAGGTTTATTTGATAATGCTAAAAACATCAGTAAAAATGCATACTTTAACTCCTTTTAAATCAGAATTTTGGCATCCGAGTGAATGAGCCATATGTAGTTTTCCCAGAAGCCTCGACAATCTTGTGTCATAAGGACGGTTGGCATATTTTATGGACTATTTAAGTTTAATTTTTATTTTTTTATGGACCACAGCAGAAAAAATAAAATAAAATTGAAGACTCCCAACATTGCCTGCATCGTCATATAATTAGATTTTTCACAAGAGAACTAAACAAATATAAAAATTCAAAAACCTTAGCTCCATGAATAGTATATTACTAGGTTAGGTTTTTAAATTTTCATCTTTTTTGGAATGCGCGATCTAAAATCGAATTAGATTGGCATATAGGACATGTCAGGAGATTTCAAAAAAATAAAAAATAAATAAAAAATTAAGCCCTAATGAATAGTACACTACTATTCATTGGGACTCAATTTTTTAAATTTTCATCTTTTTTTGAGATATCGGATTGAAAATCGAATTATATGAACATGTAGGTCATATTAGAAGCCTTTCAAGAAAAATAATAAAAATTAAAAAAACAATCTCTAATAAATAGTACATTACTATTCATCGAGTCTTGATTTTTTTAATTTTTATTATTTTTTAAGATGTTCGATCGAAAATTTAATTATGTGGACCCGTAGGACATATTGAGGGCTTCAAAAAAATTTGTTTATTTTTTAATTTGATTGTACCATTAGGACCCTTAAGGGTGCAATAAGTTATTCTTCTTCTCGATTTACTTATATTTATATCTTTAAAATTTAAGATATTACAATTTTACGTAGAATTAGACCAAACTTACTTCAAGGTGAAAATTAAAAATAAAAAAAATAATATCTTTTAATGTTGAGGTTGGAATTTTGATCATGTGTAGATATGAATTTTTTTATTTGAATTATCTAATTTAATGTCGAGTCGGGGTATTCTCTCAGGTTCAATTAAGTGTGTCATATCTATGTTAAAAAAAATTGTAATGCTAATTTTTTTTATAAGCGAACAAATGTATGAAGTCATTTTCAGGAAAAGATTTTATGGGCATTCAAGAAAAGATTTTCAGAAGTGTATGATCGTTATATTTTCATTTTTTTTGTATTGCTTAACTTTTTTTTTTCCATCCGATTATGTTTTAAGTGGAATCAAACTGAGCAAAAGTTAGATGCAAGTCAGGCCACGGCCGGGGGGACAACCTTGCAATGCTATCTAAGTTGGGCAATGCCAAGATGAGAAGGACGAGCCATAGCAAATAAAAAATTATTTTTTTTCTTTTGCTCTCATTCCACATGTTTTACATGTCCACATAAATCAATTTCTGATCAGATAATAAAAAAAAAACTTTAAAAATAAAATGTTGAGCACCGATGAACAGTAAAATAATTTTTTAATAGATTGAGTCTAATAACACTTTTTTAATTTTTTTAGTTAGCTCCAAAAATACCCCACATTTCTGTACAGTCTGATCTCAAAGGTTCGATTTGTTTCGTTGATGTGATATTTTAGATTTCTTGTTCTTGAATCTCTTATTTTTAGAACAAGAGGAATTTATTTTGAATAGAATAAATAGTTTAACAGAATAAATAGTTCATATCTTTTAAGTAGAATGATTTATTTGTTAAAAAGCCATATCTTCACTAAGAATAATACATCCACACTGCCAAATCAAGTAAGCATAATAATATGTCCTATTCTAAACTTATTCTCCAAACAAATCGTGCCTAATGGAATACTGTGCAGCCAATCTTACTCTGTCAAAGCTATGGAAGTCTGGCTCAACTATCAGAGTTGGGCCTTTTGTTACTCCTCCCCGTTGCCCATGGCGACATCCTTGGTGCCTTTTGGGCATATCAAGGGTGTTACTATTTCACAATGGAATTGTTTGGCGTGCTACAAAGTGATAACATACATCGTGTCCATGTCCACGTCAGCACCATGCACATCCACCGCATGACTTGTCAACTCCAAAATGATCCGGATCTACGGCTGGTCACATACGTCTTCATTATGCATGGCAAGTACAAGATGGCACCATGGCAAACCGTGGCAATGGTGTGAGTTGTATGACTCCCTACCAACTGTAGCATATTTTTCTATGTAAAGTAATTATCAGCTGTACCTTAATTTAGGCTTACCCATTGAGTGGGGTTCTCTTCATTTATATCCTATACAAATTTATATAAACACAGAAAGACTGGGCTCATGTTACGTAGTGAGATTCCCTTCTCTTTTTTTTTGGTAGGGCTCGGAGGCCGAGTCTGTACAACTATTTACAAGTGATCGGGGTTCAATCGGAATACGGGATTTCCTCTCAAGTTGGAGATAATTCCGGCTGGGTCGAGGGGTCCGCCTAATTAGGCGATGATTTCAGGTCCGCCTGATTTCTAGGGAAATAATCTCACAGACCAGGAGATAAATATCTCAATAGCACCGAGGCCATATAGCTGGGGGGTTTTTAGGTCCCAACCAAGAATCGAACCTGAGACCTCCCTATTGCAAGGGAGGTGGCGTGAGATTCCCTTCTCTTCCTAACTCTTGTCTCTCTTCAACATTTCTATCTTAGTATCAGAGTAGGAATAATCACCTCTAAGTTTTTTTTTCCACCCTTACACTTCTTATCTTCTTTCTATGTGAAGTCTGACGACGTTACAAGTCCTACCCCATCTAAAGTGACAGGCACCTCCCACCAATTTCTTCACCAATGATTATCTCCAATATTACCAACCTCGTGCCAATCAAACTTGATGGAACCAACTACCTCATGCGGAGTGGTCTCTTCCAACCAATCCTTGTTGGCCAAAACCTTTATGGCCACATTGATGGCACCACTCCTGCCCCTACCCTCACATCACCAGACTACCCATCTTGGCTCGCTAAGGACAACATGGTCCTCACATGGATCAACTTAACCTTGACATTAACTATTGCCCTTCCCTATACAGTTGGTTCCAAGAATGCCAAAGCTGTTTGAAATACTCTTAAAACCCACTTTGGCAACATCACCCCTATTGTTACGAATGTTCCTGAAATCTTTAAAAGAGTTACTGTTATATCTCTCCGTCAAAATATTCCCAATCTCAACTGAATGTGTCAAAAAAGTTTTACAAGTTCTGATGAAGTCATGGATATATATACAATGATTTAAGAGTATACATGTAAAAATATCTAAAGTTCTTTAGCATACTCTTTTGGAGTTCACGACATTTTAATGGAAGGTGTATAAATATAACATTTCCAAAGTTTTTGGGAGCACTTATGATAATTTGTGGGATCAGGGGTATAATTGCACCATAACAAGGATATGTACACCAAAGCAATCCCTTGACATAATCCCAAGCTTTGGCTAGTCGAGGGTCTAGAAGAGTGGAACCTAACCCACTCTTAACAAGCTTTGGCTAATCCACTCTCCTACTTTCTTTGTGTTCTGCGAGACACATCGCACATCAACATCAACCTTAATTAACCCGACATATCCAACTTTTATTTTTTGGACGGATGGCCCAGTGGTTGAGTACAAAAACCTTCTCTCTGGGGAGGGGTACGAACCCAACCAAGAATGCTCGAATTAAACGGGTGAATATGCACAAATAGAAGCTACTCCACGAGGGAGTGAGGATTCCCGAGATGGAACAAATCACGGGCGGAAAACCCCGCCTGCAACACCACGAGGCGGGGATCGAATCCGCTATTGAAAATAATATGTGAGAGTTGGGAGTATACATACAAATATGACATTTTTTTATGCAAAAATTCCAAACATAAATACCACTCTCTATTTATTCTTTAACTTTTCCATTAAATATAGAACTATTCCAACAAAAATAAGCATTATTTTTAGGTGAAAACAAAAAAAATACTCAGCAAGGAGAGAAAAAAATTCCATGGAGAGGGAGGAAGATACTTTAAGTGTCTTCTACTTTAATTATAATTGTGATCAATCCATTCATATGCCTTTTAACTAATCAACAGCCCGTGTAATGGGCATACAAATCCAAAATCTGCCGGACTTTACGCATGAGCAATACCGTTAAGGCGGATTGTTCATCCTTTAAGATCCGAGAATCTATATTAGGGAACAAGGAATTTTTCTTCCAAAAATATGTTGACTTTAAAATTCAACTAAATTCGACATCCAAGTCATTTAATCATCAATTGAATGGTTATAAAAAAAGTGATCTTGCCTGTATACATATGATAATACAAACAATGGCTGCTTCTATGTGGTGCAGCTAATATTTTTCATGTTTTAAAAAGTAAGAACTTGGGATTGGGTCAGACTTGTAGTCTAGCACACATCCTAACTTCTCTAATGGCTTGAACTCTTGACATGGTAAGAAAATTTAATAAATATGAAAATCTAAATAATTACAATTCTTATATTAAGCATGTAGATTAATTTAATTATATTTCTCATTATATCTGATGATTAGACTATATCGATGATACAACCAAACATCATGACCAATCGACCGAGATCGAACATAATTAAGATGAAATTTTCCTCGTATCCTCCACTGCCTCTTTCATTTTGTTCCCATCTCTTCCCTGTCTTTAATTATTATTTAAATGCAAAACATATTTGACTTGTTGAAGGTTTAGATTGAGGCTGCTACCATATTTATATGTTTGAGATGAGGGCACCTCTTATAAAATGCTGTAAAATATCGTAAATAGTTGTAAAATGATGTTTTTCTTTATATTTAAATTATTGTAAATTATTTTATGTTATTTCTTATACGTAAATTATTGTCTTTCACAATCAAACCTCCACAATCTTCTTTTTAGCTGATTTTAATTTTCTGTCCTAAATTTCAATAAACTAAAATCGAAGATTTAAAATGAGTGATTCTCAAATAAGAGGATTTTTTAATTTTTGTTTCTTTTAAAAGTATTGATTTCAAGATTCATTTTTTATGAGTTTTTTTTACATACCAAACGACCCCTTAACAGTTATTAACTTCGTTTTCTGATACCGTGTTATTGTCACCACTTGGCTACTTTTAATATCATAGTCGACTATTTTCCAATGAAGCTAATAGAATACCTGCTGCCAAATGACGCTGCAACCTGAGTTGCATGCAAGTTGTTATTATTAGCGTAACATAAATCATTATTTATTTTTATATTAGTGATTTTGTCAAACAATCATGATTTAAGCACACCTTTTCATTTCCACATATTTTCATGAGTAAATTGCAATTTAATGAGGGACTTTCTAAAGTCTCCAAAATTTTAAAAATTTACAATTTATTAACATGTTTTCTCTTGAAGAATTCATATTTTTTTTAAAGTAAGTAAGTTGTTTTGTATTAAATATTTTTAAACTTTGGCTATATTTCAAAATTATTTTATAGTAATTGATTAATATTGTTTGAAAATTTTTCACAAACTTTTTGTTGTTCGTTGGATATTATGGAGGCATCTAAAATTTAAATGTCATCTCTTTCTTGTTAGAGATAATAAAAAGAATTTTTTCATAACAAAAAAGTCAAGGTAAAAAAGATCTTCGGTGATTCTTTTACTTGTTGAAAGATCTCCAATGAGTCTTTAAGTCAAAACGGAGATCCCAAGATAAAAATTAATTTAGGCTTATAAACTCCCGAATCCAATCTTATTTATCATTTATAGTATTTTTTTCGTTCTCTCTAGAAATCTTTAAGTCAATCGAATCCTGATAAGATTAATGCAGTTCTTGATCGATAAACCCAAGTTCTCGGGCAATATAGAAAATAGGGTAGTTTTAGAAACTTCAAACTTAGTTGTGTCAAGTTTTTAAAAATATGTTCTAAAATCTATGGGATACTTTTCTCATTTGACAACTTCATTATCTTGTTGCAAGAGACTTGCTCTCTGTATGGAATATCACTCTAGGCTTCTTTGTATGAATTTCTAGTTCGAAAATTTTTGTATGATATATGGTCACCATTTATCATATTTATAAATTATTTTTTTTATTATCTAATAAAAGTATTAAAATAATGTAATGCTTTAAATTATTGTAACAGCTTTAACTATTTTATGTACTTTTTATTATGTTAACATTATTTATTTCATGAAAACAAACAAGCGAAGCCTGTTATATTAACTAGTATATAGCAAGATATTCGAGTTTTCTCTAGGTGATAGAAATACAAAACTTCTACCGTTCTACTCCCCCAACGCATCAAATAAGCTCAAGACCAGCAAATTAATGCCTGACTAGTTGCAATCCCGTGCGATGCACGGCTAGCTAGTTACCATAGTTGAATAGAAAAGATATAATTAATATAAGTGAAAATATTTTATATTTTTTAAAATAATGAATAAAAGAATATATATTCAGAAATACAAATACTTTTTTTTCTATGAATATTAAGTTAGTTGTTTGCTAAACATTAAAAGTTTAGAACTATTCTATCCAATTGAAATATAGATTGAGAGAGAAAACTAAAAAGTGAACTGAAGGTTATTATTATTATCCCATAAGACTGTCTTAATAAATGTTGGGTTGAAATATAGATTGAGAGAAAAATGAAAAAGAGACTAATATCATTAATAACGAAATTAGTTATCATTATCTCATTATACTATCCTAATAATGATAATAAATATCAAAATTTATTATTATTTCAAAAGACTGTCCCAATATTAATAATAACAACAACAACAACAACAACAACAACAATAATAATAATAATAATATGAGTGAGAAAAGTGTGAGAGAGATTGGTCTCATTAATAAAATAATAAAAATATTTTTTTCAAAAATAATAATATCAAAATTAATTATTATTATTTTATGAGACTATCTCAATAATAATAATAATAATAATGATGATGATGATGATAATAATGTCAAAATTAGTTATTATTATCTCAAGAGATTGCAAGAACAACAACAACATCAATAACAACCACAATAATAATTATAATAATAGAACATAGAAAATAAAAATATTAATAGGGAGAGAGAAAAATGTGAAAGAGGATAAAGAGAGATAATAATAATAATAATAATATCAAAATTAATTAATATTATCTCATGAGACTACTATTTTGATATTAGTTTTTTAATAATACTAATAATATCAAAATTAGTTATTATTATCGCATAAATAATAATAATAATAATATAGTTATTATTATCTCAAGAGATTGCAACACTAATAACAACAATAATAATAATAATAGGAGAAAGAAAAAATATAAGAGAAATATTAATAAGAAGAGAAAAATATGAAAGAGAAGAAAGAAAGATAATAATAATAATATTTAGACAGAGAGAAGGGAGAGAGAGAATTAATAAGAGAGAGAAGGGAGAGAGAGAGGGAATTAACGAGTGAGAGGGGGAGAGAGATGTTGAGAGGGAGAGAGAATTAATGAGAAAGAGAGGGAGAGAGAGAATTAATGAGAGAGAGGGGGATAGAGATGTTAAGAGAGAGAGAGAGAATTAATGAAAAAGAGAGGGAGAGAGAATGTAAAGACTGAGGTTTTAGATCCAGTTGTTAGGTCGGTTTCAGTGTCGGACTCCTTGGTTCGGGTCCTTGTGGGCCTAGGACATAGGCTCTTTATCGTGTCGAGCTTGCTCGACGCGATTTTGATAGGCGTCGGCATAAGGGGACGCAATTTAAGAGCCATGCGGGGGTGCCACGTGGGCGAACGTTGGGTCGCGAGTCTACGGTCCCGGTCTGATCGTCTGAATGGCATTGGCCATGTAAGACGTAATTTATGGATCTGCCAATATACGATCCGCGTTCTGTCGTCTGGGAACGACATGATTTAAGCCAGTTCTGTTTGATGCCAGAGTCTTTCCTCATTTCTCTCATTCTCATTCTTTCTCCTCCTTCTCTCCGACCCTCTCCTTCCCTCCCTCTTTCCCTTTTTCCTCTTTCACTACTCCGACGCCTCTCTACCTCTCACCACTACCACCACCATCTCTTCCGCAGCACTGCACTTTTAGGACGACGACTGACGTCCTAGTGGAGTGACGACATCCACGGCGGTAGTTCGTGGCATGGTGGTTCGGCGGTTAAGAGTAAGGAGGAGTTCAAGTAACCGGTAAGGTGATGATTTTCGTGTTACATGTTTAAAAATCATGTTTTTCCCGCTTTGAAGTATGCGTTGTGTGTAGAGGTTTTGGGTAGAAAAAATATGTTTTAAGAGGATTTTTAATGAAAATAGATATATTTTTTTTTTTATGAAATTGGGCTAGGTGTGCTTCAATTTGATTATTTGATTTCTTCCCTATCTTCGTGCGTTTTGGGTATTTTTGAGGGAGAAGGGACTCCGATTTTGACTCGGTGGAGGTCGGATGATCTTTCGGTTTCGGACGTTAAATGGCGTCGATACTAGGTAACGCCATTTAGAATAGTGTCGATCATAGCCGACGCGATTTACGATCTATTTTTCTGGACTCTGAGGCCAGTGTAGAGATAAAGAGCTGAATAGCGTCACCCATAGGCGACTACATTTAGGCCAGTATCCCCTGGGTCCCTGTATTACAGAACACATAACATGTTTAGAGGTTTTGAATGACGTCGGCCACGAGCGATGTCATTTAAGACAGAACCTCATTAATTCATGCAATTAATATGTATTTACATTGTTAGATAGTTTAGTTAAATACATGTTTGAAATCGCACATCAAGGCCGATGATTTTTAAGTAATCGGATCGCATTGTGTTGTGTTTTGTGCGATTGTAGACGTAGAGTGACAATTGATAGCGTTTAAGTACCCTGTGTCGGTGTGGGAGTGACACAGTACTGCTGTGGGGGTGGCATGGTGACGTCTAGCAGGTGACCGTCACTCGGTGAACCCCGGGGTATAGTTAGTACCGATGTGGAGTGGTACACTTCGGAGTGTCACTCGTAGTTGGGAGGAGTAAAAACTACTTAGAGCTAGACAGACTGGAGTAGTCAGCGCGCTATCTGAGGGGTTGGTGTTCCGTCCTAGTTGGTCGGTGTTTTCCGCGTTCGGCTGCGTGGTTTGTGTGTTTAGCCGAGATGTCGGTTGTGGACTCCATGGTGGAGTGATTTCAGAGTTGTGTATGTTGCATTTACAAATGTATGTATTTCATATCGGGATTTGAGAATTTTTGGGAGTTGTGTTTACTGCTTTACTTCAATTGCCTGTGTCTAATCTTGTTGCACTTGTGGGTGCGTGAGTGGGTAGTAGGGATTGGAGGATACCTACTGAGTCCATTCGATGAGACTTACCCTTGCGGTTTTCAGGTGAGAGACGTAGCGTGGAAAGTTTTGTCTTAGATTGCGCGTTGCAGCCACTGTTCTCGGATATGTCCCGATGTAGTTGTTATTTACTTTTCAGGTACGTACGTTTAATTTTTTTTTTTTCCAGTTGGAATATATAATTATTTGGTGAGTTGAGTCAAATTGTAATAATTTTTAATTCCTTCACTTCTTTTATAATTCGATGCGATGTGAAATGTTTAACTTAGTTTATCATTTATTTTCTAAATTTATCGAGATCTTGATTTGATTCCAAATTTTAATGATTCGGTATCTATTTAATAATCGGATCCCCAATTATAAAATGACGGATCGTTACAGAGAGAATTAAGGAGAGAGAGAAAGAGAGATATATGTTGAGAGAGATAAAATTAATGAGAAAGATAGGGAGATAGAGAATTAATAGAAGATATAGGTATTAATAGTAAAGAGAGAGAAAGAGAATTTAGATAAAAAAAACAAAGAATTTAATGTTGATACATATCACTGGGGAACTATGTTTATATATATATATATATATATATATATAGCATAGATTACTAGCTTGGACGTAATTACCAACTTGGGCGTTGTGTAACCATCATCTATACTGTGCAGAGGTTACGTATCGTGATCAAACAACATTCCCCCCATGTGGAAGACAGGTTTAATTAACTCTTTCCTCTTTAGGGGGGGCTGCAAGATCCCAGACATCATGAACAGGATTATGACAGCAAAACCTGGGAAGTGTGAGGCACATGTGGTTAGATTGACCCGGCTTTCTTGCAACTAATTAGACTACAGTTACATCCACGGATTAGAAGATCAAAAATAAAAAAACAAAGGAAAAAAATTCTGCGAAGGAGTCGGCAGTTGAGCCGCTCTTCCATTATATAAACACGACAACACACAGTCGCAGAGAGAGCGTAGCAAACGCGCACCACTAACTGTTACGAAGGGAGAGGAGGATCAGCAAGATGGAGAGGGAGGAGTGGGAGGAAGAGCAGGTGAGGGAGAAGGAGGGGAAGTACCAGGAGGAGAAGAAGAAGGCAGTGGTGGTGGAGGAGGAGGAGTTTGATCATGGGAGGAGGCCACCCTTCTGCCTCGGGGAGATCCGGGCGGCCATACCCAAGCACTGCTGGGTGAAGGATCCATGGAGGTCGATGAGCTATGTGGTAAGGGACCTGGCCGCGGCGGCCGGCCTGGCGGTCGGGGCCGCGTACCTGGACAGCTGGGTGGTCTGGCCGCTGTACTGGCTCGCCCAGGGGACCGTGTTCTGGGCCATCTTCGTCCTCGGCCACGACTGGTAATCGCGGCAGCAGCGGCGGCAGCATTGCCTGCGGCCTCCCACCATGCAACCCTTACCCCTGCATTCATCTACTGTTGGACTTCTAGGCGTAGCTGTGTTTATACCTGCTTCTTCCTCCTCCTTTTCCCATCTCATCATTTTGTTTCAGATACAAGTTAGAGAGAGAGAGAGGTTAGAGTTTGTATGTTCTATACTACAACTGTGGCTTTCACATGTTGTTTCTGCTGTTAGAACTTAGAAGATCCTGTAGATGTGACCTTGCTGCAATATTGATGCAGCAATTAGCCATTATGTTGTTTCTGTGAAGAACAAATGGACATGTTTTAGAAAGAAAGGAAGAATATGCAACAGTTGGAGCTGAAAGGTTGTCTTCTAGAGTACCCATACAACAGCTCACCTGTGGGGACCCTCCATGAAACTGTCAACCCTGCCATCAGCTTAGTTCTCTGGATCCGAGTGAATTAATGGACATATTATTACATAGTGCTTCCCTCACTGTTTTCTAAAGTATCTGATTAGATTTTCTGTCGTTTCTTTCGAGGGACACCGACAGTGGGCATGGGAGCTTCTCCGACAGCAAGACGCTGAACAGTGTGGTTGGACACCTCCTCCATTCCTCTATTCTTGTTCCCTACCACGGGTGGTAAGTTTCTTCTATCCTCAACACGTCCCCATGATCTGATCTCCTTACTCATCTGCTCTTATCCCATGGGAAGCGCTTCCCTTCTGTGGCGGCTTTTGGGTTCTGAAGCTGACAGTGTCGACCTTTCCGTGAAAATGCAGGAGGATAAGCCACAGAACTCACCACCAGAACCATGGGCACGTTGAGAAGGACGAATCATGGCACCCTGTGGGTCTTCCCTTCTCCACATCTGCGCAGTGATCCATCCATGACTGTTTTCTGGAGTCTGCACTAGTATGAAGGCTTTCTTTGTCTAAAACTACGATCTTTGTACAGTTGCCAGAGAAGATCTATAGCAGCCTGGACTATGCAACCTGGAAGATGCGCTTCACATTCCCCTTCCCCATGTTTGCTTACCCTGTTTACCTGGTTAGCACGAACCCCATCAATCCAGAGA